>JAGFBR010000802.1:0-644511 GCA_019925795.1 Dendrobium chrysotoxum
TGCATCCTTTCGTACTTAAATCATTTGCTTAATTTATTTATTGTTAAATAATTATTTTCTTAAAGTAATTCTTTTATTAACCGTAATTAATGTTAAATAATTAATGCATATAGTTAAATAAATTTTATAATAAAATTACTTAAATTTAAATTTTCACATACCTTAAAATCTGGATCTTACAATGGAGAAGATGGAAAGAAAAACCTACACGGCTCTATCTAAATTAGAAATTAATCAAACTTAACATTTTATTTAAACAATTTAAGCATCAATAATTAATTAAATTAAATAAATAATTAGTATAACGATAGATAGTATAATTAAATACTCTAATTTAATTTAATTAAATAATTAGTAGTATAATTAATAAAAGAATAAATACAAGGTTTAATTAATATATTTTAAAATACAAATAATTATTATCTAATTAACATTATAAATAAGTAATTAATAATAGAATATTCAAGTGATTAATGAGGTAATTAATAGTATAATTAAAATTTAAAACTAATTAAAAACTACTAAGATCAGCATTAATTTCTTCATATTTAAATATCTAACTATCTTAAATCTTGAGATCTACTGTCAAACAATTTTTCAGGATTTGACAAGATTTAATATTTGTCATATCAAACAGTTTTCAAGATTTAACAGCCTTAGGATTTACTAAATTCAGATTTATAGGATTTACTAAATCCCACTAAAGTTAAATCTAATCCAATACCACCCATAAGGTTTTATTTGGGATAATTTTCTTACTATTTTCAAAGTAATTTTTTAATATAAAATTTTTTTTAAAATAGCAAAAAAATAATGATAAAAAATTATCTCAAACCAAGCCTAAGTGTTTATGGATGAAGAGTTTCAACAGAGATGCTTACTGTTATATAATGAAGCTGCTACAGAATGATCGATCTGGGAGAAATGAGATCTCTTCTGGTACCTCATCTTTTGCACTGCTCAGCTGTTGCCAATCTACTTTTAGTACTGCAACTGAACTAAAACTTTTCATTCTTCAGTTCTCTTATGAGTTTGATCTCATTGGTCGCCTAATAATAAATCAACTAGATTTAATTAGAAAATTCACAAGGATAGCTATCAACAGTCATTACAAATTTAATTAGTGATTTAAAATAATGCAAATTACTTTTTTTCTTTCAATACTCCATCAAATTACTTTCTCCTCTATCCTTAATTCCCTATATCCAACAGATATACTACTGGAAAGAGCAGAAATTTTTTTTCTTTTGAAAGAACAAATACTCATTTGTTTTTTTTTTTTAATCAGAATATATTATAATGTATGTAATTATTCTGATTGATTCAATATTTGAAAAAAAAAAACATAGATCTTGATCTATTTCATCTAAATAACAGCAAAAATCTGTTAGTGGTGGTTGGCAGACCCCACAACGGTTGCTTCATGGTGATTGTTGGATCAAAACCACGAGTAATTTATTTTCTAGTCCTGAAACTCTTGCATGAATGATTCATGGAATGCCTTGAACCTGGAGATGATACCAGGGATCTTATCCTCCTGAGGAAGAATTGAACACCTTATGTGCCAGGTTCCAGGAACCTGCAACCAGAGCAACGGGAAAAAAACTCAGATGGATAAGAAATAGAAACTGCAGTTCTGGAGCTAATACAATCAATACAAGAAAGCTCACCTGGCCAAAGCCAGAACCAGGAATGACGACCATTCCAGTGGCATCAAGAAGGCGGTGAGCATAGAATGCATCAGGTACTGAGTTGGCTGCCTTGGCAGCCTCAATTGCCTTCTTTGGCAAGTGAATACGGGGGAAGAGATACATGGCACCTTCAGCCTTGTTGCATGTCACACCTTCTATGCTATTGAAGGCGTCTTCTAATGCCTGCATTGAATATAAGACAAGAGTTCTTCATCAAACTAATTTTTGCATAGGAGAAATTTTCTTAAGTGTGATACAATATATATATATATATATATATAGAGAGAGAGAGAGAGAGAGAGAGAGAGAGAGAGAGAGAGAGAAAGAGGAAAGGATTGATACTTTTGATGTGAAATGCAATTATTAGAAGAGTTAGGCTTCGTTGCTTTCATTTGGCTCATCTCCCCCTCAAAGTGTTTGATAGGAAATACTTGAGTTCGCAATCAAACCTATTACTAATTGGTGAAAACACGAGAATAACGCAAAATCTGGGTGAAATCAGCCCAAAACGATAGATTGCAATAAGAGAATCAAAGCCAAACAAACACGAAAACAAGATACAAGTGATCCTCAATTCGAGAGGAGGATCGTCTCTCCCAAATCTCTAAACAAGGTAGTCTAGAGCCATAGACGCCAAGGAACTTCAATAGAAATCAAATCAAGCATGTCCTGACCCTAAAACACCTCATGCTATTTAATACATAAACTTTCCAAATCAATTTTCCCTCCAAAGCCCTAGCCGCCCCCTCCTTTTCTAATTTGAACTCAATTGGAATAGTGGGACCCACTATTGTGGGAGGCAAGCATAGAAGAGGCGGGACTAGTTCACCTCCTATAAACAAAAATCGGCTCTGGACAGGCCGATTTGGCCGGTTCAGGAGGAACCGGCCTATCAGCGTTCTTCCAATGCATCCACTTTCTTGGCCGCCATCAATATCCGGATTTTGATTGGACTCAAAAATCTGAATTTCGACCCCAAAAACAGCAAAACCACCCCTCTTCGGACAAAAAAAAGCCGCTGGATTTATCAAAAACAGCCCAAAAACAGTCCCAAAAACTGCTCTGATACCAATTTGATAGGAAACACTTGAAGATCTCAAGTAAAACCTATCAATTTTGGAAAAGCAGCAAGAAGTATCCACCAAACGCTGAAGAAAAACCAGAAAACAGTAATTTTATTGCAATAATCAAGTATTACGGAAGGAAAATACCAAGATATAGTTGATCCTCAATTCGAGAGGAGGATCTATCTCTCCCAATCCCTAGACGCCGCTAGAACCCAAGACACCAAGCACTAAAGACACCAAAAACAACCACCAATTATTAAATAACCCTAACCCTAATTTTCTCTTCCTATTTAAAGCATAAACTTAAACAACACTAAATGGTTATAAATATATAATTAAAAAAAATAAACTTAAACAACACAAGCCAAATCTCCCTCCAGCCCTAGCCGCCCCCTCCTTCCTAATTGGATTCCCTACTGGGGTCCACAATTGCTTGGGCAACAATCCCTAGGGGGCGGACCTGCTTGGTTCGCCTCTTGTAAACTTGGGCCAGCCCCTTGCCTAGGGCCAGCTGGACCAGTCCAGCATGGACCAGTCTAACATAGTGCAATCTATTTCATGATCAAATAAAGTTTAGAGCAATTTTGATGGCAATCGAGGTGTCCCGATGCTCTAATAAGCGACATATCTGTTATTCTCCTTCTTTAATGCACTCAATTGATCGTGGAACATATGTAGAGCTCAACACCCGAAATCCGAAGTTGATATGGATCTGCAAGCCTAACTCAACCCGTAGGTCCTGCACCGCGTTGACGCGTTCCTCCCAATGTCCCATATGACTGTGTGGTCTGTGTCCCGCATTCTTGCCCGCAGGGCCGCACCGGTGCTGACGGTGCATTGTGCCACGCCCGCGACTGGTATCGGCACCCGCACACCAGTGGTTCGTATTTTACCTCGCATGGTCGCACCTGCGTCCTACCCCCATGCACTCAAGTGCTCGACCCCAAGGCCCACTCACCTCTCGAGCACTATTGGACTCGCACAAGAGTCGGCCGCGCGCACTACAATGCCAGACTCACACCCACTCGCGACCCCGCACCCCACTCGCAGGTCGCGATCCTGCTCCCCGTGTGCGACCCCACACCCTGTAGCAAGCCCTCGCTCGCCTGATCTACACCCGGGTCAGCGTGTCAGGTCAGGTTGACCCAGGTTTGGCGCTGGTCGGGTCTAGGTTCAAACTTCTAACCCGTTTCTAGAATCAAATCGGGTTTGAGTCGGGTCAAATAATGACGTGTCATTTTCGGGTTGGATCCGAACCTGACCCGAAAACACATTTTAACACCCGTAGCTGATGACACTGAAAATATACATTGAAGTGAAAAGGTTATCTCTTTAAAAAAAAAGTCTTTAAAAGCACTAAAATTGTTAGTGCGCTTCCTATCTAATAGATGGAAAGAATTCCAACTGATAGCAGTAATTTTTTCTCTCGAAAATGGGATGAAAAGTGCGACGAAAGTGATTATATTAAGGTCAGCATTTTTCTATGTTCCATTATATCCTTTACTAAAGATGGGCAACACAAAGCACATTATAAAGAACATAAATCCTATATAGAATATGATGATACATCATTCAAAATCTATGTGAAACAGACCAAGAACTCAAGGTCGTCACTGAAACAAACAACCTAAAGAGATATAGATTGGATTGCCAAAAGCAAATCAACATCCTCATAGTCTTTCAATTTGACCTTCGTCAGCCTAGCATTACTCAGACTTGACAGCCTTTTGGACGAAAGATGAGATTTTAATGTACATATGGCGAATCCTTCACTGCCTTGATCCACTTGGCTACATCCACCACATCTTGGAAGAATGACGAAAAGAATATTTTTTTAATGCTTGTTTCAATAGTATTTCAAGCAGTAGTTAATGTATATTAATTGGTATGCCACAACATGGTCTATATAATGAGTTCTCTTCAGGTGAGATCAAGACGGAAAACAACATGAATGGCAGATAGGTATGGATCTTCTAAATTCCATCAAAGACTATCAACATCAAAGAATGCAGAAAAGGTCGTTAACAATCCGGTAGTGAAGGTTTATGTCAACAAAACCATTAGGCGTTAAGATACTTTAAGATGTGTGGCAACTTGGAGACGTATGATGGTGAGAACGTGGATGAATCGAAGAACTTGATTGACCATACAATAGATGTACAGCAAGTATATAGCTTCAAAGAGAGATGGACAATATGTACAAGGCCCACAAATGAATTCATTGTCGTATGGCTGACAAATGAATACTAGTGATACCGTAGTAAGCATTTAAGGATTAATTTATTTGGATTTATTATCAAAATGCTTAATTCCATTGACTACCATTTCAAATACAAACCAATCATTTGGTTTTCAGTTTGGTGATGTCCATTTTCGACTAGGGCACAGCTACCACAAGCATAATTTGTTTCTAAAATGATACAACCTCATTTGACTTGGATGGGATTCCAATCCCCCCTGTTCCTTTTATTGCTATTGGGTAACATTGAAAAAAAAATACTATATATTCAGTGGATTTAGCAAGCTATTTCAAATAACCAAAATGAAACTTGCTAAGAAACTGCATCTAAAAAAAGAACCTCCAACACAAACTTCATAATGGGTGTCGCTGAAATTCCTAACTACGTACACAACCAACTTTTATCTAACCAGAAGGAATGGAAGGTAGCATTACCCAAATATTTTTGCTTCTGATGCTGGAAATGAGTTCCCTTAGTTCTAGAAGATGTCTTTGTCATCAATGTATGGCGAAGCAAGAATAAAGCTACAATAGATTAGAAAAGTGTGGCATGAGCTGTTAAACCTATTTTGTGCATTTTTTTCATAATTTCTATCCATTTGACCTTCAATCTACTCACTCCTTCATAATCTTTTGACATTAATTTTATCCACTGAGATAAAAGGCTTGTTGTTGTAGTCGTTGTCTCATTAGTACTTCTTCTATCATTTGTTATACAAGTTGAAATCGCCTAATTATAGATGATACTCCCATCATACCAATAATATAATTATGTCCCAATCTAACCTTCCTAATTTTGCCACACATGAATTTAATTAAATTGTCACTCATCCACAATCAATTTGACAATCAGGGCCATGCATAGAAACATGTAATCCTAGGTTTGCATAGTTAATAGAATCAAAACTATAATAAACTTTAACCTTAGCACGGCATGCCAAAGATGACAAAATCCCATCCCTCTCTATGGTGAATGATTCATATGATTCATCTCCAGGCTGCAAAAGTTAAAGGAATACGTTCTAATTAAAATACTAGTACATGAAATCAGCTAAATTAAGTTGCATTTGTCTTTGAATGAGATTAAGGAATAATTTTTCTCATCAAAATATAAGTTTAGATGAATAAATTTCAGCAATCACCTTAGGCGGATTCATGATAAGACTAGCAAGAATCTGGCCTGACATGATTGGACAACAGTGATTTACACATGCCAACTTGTAACTATGTTCTCTCGCAGCATAACTAAAGCCAATAGCCTCCATGTACCCACCTCTTTGTCCACATTCTCCATAGAACCCTAAGGCAGGAAACCATTTATATGTCATAAATGAGACATTCGAGCTTAATCATTAATTATTAGATATGTCTATTATATTTATATAACAACAAATACAGGCAGTACATGAAAATGCATTCCATCATCTGAAAGACAAGAATAACAATATACCCTTAGAGGCAGAGTGAAAAGATACTAAGGAAATATCTTTGTCGCAATATCCCATTGATCTAACAATCTTCTTGAACGAATTGAATTTCTTTTCTTCAACGTAAATATTATCTTGGTATACCTATGAGGGAGTGCAGCATCTTCGTTTACTTCAGTAATGACCAACCTCAATATTAAATATAAGAAAATATGAACAAAAATAAATTCAAAACTAATCCAAGTTATCTGAATCATGTGAAGAAGATATCATTGGATAACCTTTTGTCATTATTTACATGATGGAAGAATGATAGCAAATGAAAAAAAGATACATTAATATGAATACACTAACCTCATCTGCTAGAATAACTAGAGATTCTTTCTTGCAAAACTCTATTATCTGTCTTTGGTTCTCCTCCACGAGCACCTAAACAATAGGGGAATGTTATGGCGAAGACAGAATTTTTTATTATGGGGGCACATAGTAACTTTTTTATTGACTGTAATTTTTTATATAAAGATGCATCTATGTATATTCTCCATTTTTTAAAAATTATCTCCATTATTAATTTATAAAAATAAAATCAGAAGCATAAGACTAATTTAGTAGATTACCTAAGCCGTTTATCTGAAAAGCATATTTCTCTTATTTTTCAAAATCATGAAATCATAAGGAGAATATACGAATAATTTTTAGATATATGCAAATTATAAAGAACAATTTTTTTGCAAGTGATTGAATATTTAATAGAACAGAAATTTGATAAAAATAAACACAATTAGAATTTAAATTTTGGAAGATCTAAATTTTCGAACAATAATTACATTCTAGCTTAAGAGAGTTAAGAATATTAGACGAAAAAAAATGAAAATATGGAATTGCATAATGCATGGCTTCTATTTTTTTTTCTAGTTATTCCGTATATTCTTATTTCTTTGATGAAAAACAAAGCTTTTTAAGTAATTAAATCATTAAAATAAAAAATAAATTATTTAATAAAACAATAACAACATCAAGTCATTATCCCACTACGTGAGGTCGGCTATATGAATCTTTTTTCTCCATTGTGTCCTATTAAGAGTTAAATTCTTATTTAAATCTAATAAAAAATATCATTTCTAATACTTCATAACCAAGTTGTTCAGGTCTACCTGTACGTTTCTTAACATAGGCCAGATCAAATACATCTACTATTCTAAACGGGTCATCGAAAAACCAACATTTTATGTGACCAAGCCATCTAAGGCGACCCGCTCTAATCTTATCTACCACTAGAGCTACTCCAACCCTTTTCACGTATATACTCGTTTCACATTCTGTCTCTAAGTGTAAAGTCACTCATCCATTTGAGCATCCTCATCTCTGCAACATTTAACTTTATTTTATGCTTCTCTTTTAATGGCCAACATTTTATGTCATAAAGCATTATAGGTCTCACCACTATCTTATAAAAATTTCCCTTAAATTTGAGGAGTGATTTTTTCTATCACTCAATAGGCCCAATGCATTCCTCCACTTCAACCATCCAACTTAAATTCTACTAATAATATCTCCATCTCTTTTACTATCACTTTGAACAATAGACCCAAGAAATCTAAAATGTGTACTCTTTTTAATGACTTAATCACACAAAGTCACAATCCCCCCACTAGATCTATTACTACTAAAATTACACTCCACGTATTCGGTTTTATATCTACTCTTATCAACAAGAAGAATATCATTATAAAAAAGCACACACTAGGGCACATCTTCTTGCAAATGTCTACTAAGAATATCTGTGACTAAAGCAAAAAAGATATGGGCTTAAAGCTAATCCTTGATGTAATTCAACTTAAATAGGAAAATACTTGGTCAAATCACCTAGTGTTTGAACACAACAGCTCCTATATACATATCTTTAATGACTTGAATATAAACACTATTAACTCCTTTCTTTTCTAGAACTCTCCAGAGCACTTCTCTTCCAACTTTATCATATGCTTTCTCTAAATCAATAAATATCATATGTAGATCCTCCTTATTCTCTATCAATAAATATATAGCTTCCATAGTAGACCTACCCAGCACGAATCCAAATTGATTTTGAGAAACATTAGTAACACGTCGTAATCTATGCTCAATCACTCTCTCCCAAAATTTTAATGTATGAGACATTAATCTAATTCCTCTATAATTTGTACACACTTGTGCATCACTTTTTTTTCTTAAAAATAAGAACCAACACACTACTTCTCCAATAGTCTGGCATATTTTTAGCTTTCAAAATAATATTAAAATTTTTAGTAAGACAATAATTCCTTCATCTGGATCTCGACTCTCGACGGACGGTGGCAGCGGCAACGGGGGCGGGATGGCGGCGGCGGCAGCACAGACGTGATGTGACGGGAGACAAAATGCCTAATGCGCCGACACGAAGTGACCTGAGTTGCTGACGAGACAGGTCTCACGCGGGATGTTGCAAACGGGTCAATCCGGGTTGGTTTCGGGTTTCCGGTCAACCTGAACCCGACCCAGTTTTACAAACAGGTTGGAATTACAAATCCGAACCCGACCCGTATGACAAACGGGTTGACACGAACCCATAATTTTTCAGGTCGAGTTCGGGTCGAATTTTGGGTCAAGTCAGATTTTGACACCCCTACTTATCAATAATATTTGCTCACCAATAGAGGATCAGGCTTAGCCATTGATTTTTGTGAATTATTATGAGAACGTTGAGCTTGAAAGTTCTCATTTTATAGTGAATTTCATTTGAAAAAGGGCATTATAGACCTAATGTGAACATAAAATAAAATCTCTTAATAGATTTCAGAAGCGTATGTTAGCTTAAAAATTCAAGTCTTATCGACTACAGACCTTTGATGGAGGAGTGTTAGAACTTGAAATTCAAATTTACTTTCATTTTAGCCCACTTAGCATGCTCGGACATTAAATTTGAGCACCTAACACATTGGTCGGAGAACATGGGGGAATTTAAATTCACTGTTTAAATGATGTGCATGCTTTTCAATTCATTTGCACAAATGCACTTGCATAGTGCATTCACATATTTTGACTATATTTGCACGTTTTGCAGTGCGCTCGCCCGATGCATATGTACAATTTTCAAAATATTTTTTACTTAGTATATTTGCATGCATTTCAAAATAGTGGTGCACTTCTCGAAACAACACACGCTTTTTGAGTTAAAAGATTTAAAACTCATTTATTATTTTCTAGTCCGCGTAGCATTCTCAAACGTCACACTTATTAAAGCATATGCAGACTTTTCATTTTCAAAAGAGTTTACAAAATTTTAAAATTGACTGTGATATTTGGTTACAATTGCATGCTTTTTAAAGCGAGAAGTTTAAAATGCATTTATATTTTTACTATCCATGCAACATTATCAGTTGTATGCTTATATATTCATCATGCTCGTCGGACTAACCATTTTTAAGAGTTATTTTCTTGTGTGATTTTCAATTACTTGTGCGTATACTTGCACAATTTTCAGTGCACATGTATGATGCATATGTGCGACATCTAATGCAATTGATGCATTCGCACATTTCACGATGCATTTTAATAGAGTTTGAAGGTTGTCTCGTAATGTGTGGATATGACTTGAAAATATCCAAATATGATTACTTCACACGCCTTCATGACCCTTGCACGAATTTCAAGATGTCATATCAGGTTTGGATGCCATCTCTTAAAATTCATGTAAGTTCCTAAACTAGGCAACTTTTAATTTTTCACATTTATATTTTTTAATTTAAAAAAATTTAACAATCATCTTCTGTCCACTTGCACGAACATGTTGTCGATCCGGGGGCGAAGAAGACAAGCTAGGGTGGCACATTTCACATGCTGTACTTTTTATTATTTAAATATTATTTTTACAAGTCATGCAACTTCATTTCACACAAAACCTTCTTCACTATAAATATGGAGGGTGGGGAGGTTCATTTCACACATTCCAAACTTCGGTTGAGTTCATCATCGCAAGTTCTTAGGGTCATTGTTTAAAATTATGCAATATGAGGCTCGTCTTGAGGCCCACCTTAGCGGCTAGCGCAATTCCAGTGAAAAATGTCTCGAGGCTTATGTCTCGAGCTTTCTTATGAAGCTTGTGCCTCAGCTTAGCTAAACTTGCCTTGAGGCACACCTCACCTCACTGATGTGAGGCGTACGCCTCAACCTATTTATATATTTTTTTCTTAAAACTTACCTAAATCCTAAACTAAATCCCCAAACAAACCACGCCTTCATGCACCACCAAGCCATAGCAACTTCCTCGCGACGCTGTACAAACGACGTCTGATCACGAAACGGACTTCGTCATTGCATTTATAACATCTGAGTCACCTAAAAATGATTGTAATTTTGCCCAATTGACTCCGCGCGGGAAATTGCACTGATCTTGAGGCAGGGACACGCAAATTGAGGCGTGATTAACTATTTTACTGTTATTTCTCCCATTCTGTTATTTTAAAATGATAATTATGATATTATTATTATTAATAATAAAATTAAATAAATAAAAAAGAAGTACGCCTCGTACCTATTCGACGTCGACGCCGTTTACATCGTCTCCCCCACTTTTTTGCCCAAACCCCACAAGATGCTCTTTGGCGTCGTTAAAATGAGAAAGCAGGCGAGGCTTTCATTCTTCTTCGACAAAAAACTCTCGCTCACAACTTCTGCTACTGAATCCTCCACACCCAACCTCCAAACCTCCAGCCGATCTCAATAGCCGAGTAGCTCTAAACAAAGCCCGATCTCACTTCCTCCTCCCAGCCCAACCGGCTGAAACCCACGCGAGTGCCGATCTCCCTCACAAGCCCCGATCCTTCCTGATCTTGCCTCCTGTTCGAATTCTTCATAGCTGCTCGATCTGGTTCTGTTCTAGCCGAACTCCCGCACACTTGCTCACTGAACGAGCATCTCCATAGCATGATCCCACACTGAGCCGAATACTCCGACACCTGCCTCTTGTCCGACCGAGCTCTACCCGAACATCCTGATTCCTCCAACCGAAGCCATGACCTCACCAACTCAACGCCTCCTCGCTGCCCATTCGCACCTTCTGGTCCCGTATTCCTCAGGCCGATCCCAACTGAGCTCCCCACGCTACAACCAATAATCTCGATCGAGCGCCCTTGCACACGAAAGAATTGCTCCGATCTCCAAGCCACACGACCGATCCCTCCTCAAGATGCTCGATCCGGCTTCACTCCGATCAGCCTCCCGATTTCCCTCTCTTCCTCACAGCTAAACGAACCCATAGCAGCTCGATCCCGTCACCCAAGCACCTCACGCCCGAACTGCCTATTCAAACCTCCGAACCCAACTCCCTTCTGGCTCGAACCCATCCCTCCCTCTCTGCTGAACCGAGCTCTTTCAATAGCAGCTCCGCATTGAAATCCTTCTCCAGACCTTGTTGAAGTATCCAAAACTGCAGCTAGAAGCCTCCTACATCCACCTCACTACAACCAAATCCACTCCAACTGCTTTGCCCAAATCTTCTAAAGCTGAAATATCTGCGCTACATTACAAGCCTTAAACGGCCACTTTTATCATTATTACTAATAGTATTGTTATTATTATTAATATTAATATTATAACTATTATTATTACATAAAAAAAGAGAGAAGAAATCAAAAGAAAAAAAAAGAAGAAAGTTCAAACAAAAGAAGAGAAAAGAAAAAAGTGAAAGAAAAAGAAAAGAGATTTTTGTGCCTCGATCTTCATGCACGTTTTCCTTGACATTGTCGTCACCTCGACACCACCGTCGATCTCCTCGTGAAGGAATAAATGTCACTAAACTCAAAACTCCAAAAATCCTATTTTCGGCGCTTATGGCGCGGCAAGCAATCACCTATGTGCGCTTTACTCAGCACGGTAGGAGGAAACTCGTTGCGGCACTTGCAGCGAGACGGGTGAGTCTTGTGCATGATTTTCTTAGCATGTTGGAGTAAAACCTAAGTACATGTGCATGACCTTCTATGCCTGAAGACCCATTAATGCTTTTCTTGGCGTGGTAAGATTGAAGACTACGGCCGCGGTGTCGCCTGACACCGACCATGCACATTTTTCTTGACGTAGTGGGCAAGCTAAGACTCCCCAAATTTCCTCTAAATAGGGGAGACGCCAGGAAACTGTCGAAATTTAGACTGAAAATGCACAGAACTTAAATGAATAGCAGGGGACCAAACTTGAACAAAAAACGCAGGGAACCAGACCTAATATCTAAAACAAAAGTTGTAATGTGTAAAATAACTAAATCCTTAAATGTAAATTAACAAATGAGAGATTTGTGGTGGACAAAACTCCAACTACAACTTGCTTGCAAAGAAAGATCAACAAGAACTCTACCTATAAGCAATAACTTAAAATCACCAATGAAATTAATAGTTGTCATGATGAATGGAACGCAAATATCAACAAGCAGCATTGTCAGGTTCATTATGCATGCTGCAGATCACCTTCAAAGATAACAAAGAACCCGCAACATACACGACAGATCATGGCACCAATACACAACTGATGAACACTGAAAGTCGATACGCAAGCGAATGCAGCAATTGGCCAACAAACAAGCATTTGAAGAGTTTGGAACAAATGTAGCTGGCATAAAGGCAGTGTCCCTTAACTGCAAACAAACACGCCAAACTCTACAAGCAGTGACGATCAACACGTAACGGATGTGACATGTTTTTTTCAAGCAGAAACAAGAAGATTGTAAAGAAAGTAGCCAGCTTGCAATCAATACGCAATGAATGCAGGCTCCCATGGGCAGGTATGGGAGGTCCATAATGTACGTAGTAGGTTTCCTACGAGTCAAGTTGTGTTTGTGGAATTCGAGACAAATGCAGCCCACATGACAATTAATAACATTCATTTGCAAACAAGCATGGTGAGTTCCCGGTAAGCATGGGAATGCATACAACATACTACAAGCAAGATCAAGAAACCTTCAATGAATGCAAGCTCCTACGAGCCACTGTAAGAGGCCCGTGATGCATACAATGGTCCTGCCTACAAGCAATAGTAATGGATGTATTGCAAGTGGGAGGGATCCCCTACAGGTATGAGCAAGGAAATGGCAGCGACCGCTACACACTGCCTGTGCGCAAAAGCAATGAGCCCGTGATAAATACGAGCTATAGAAGACTCGTCATGTACACAACGTGCTATCTTCGAACAAATACAAAAGAGTTGTAGAAAATGCAAATGCCTACGAGCTAAGCTGGCAACTTCTGAATACCCGTTGATGACCTATGAACAAATCCAACAAAGCTTGCAATGCACAATAGCTCGCTCACAAGAGGCAACGAGCGACCCGTAATGCAACGCTAAGATTCACCTGTAAGCAGAAGCAGGAAATTTGTAGTAAAATCGCGGGCCACTGGTAAACTGGTGTAGCAAATTTGCGATACCAAGCTGTCACATCAAATAAATTAGCTCACTTGCAAATGACAAGTGGAAGGCTCCTGATGCTTCGTACAGCGTATTTGCAGGCTGAGTACACTCCCGCAGGCTGAGTACTGAAGAAAATAAAAGCTTGCATAAGAAGAAATGAAGCGCAACGCCACACCACCGGATCCGCAATACTCATACAAGCGGACAGAAGGCGTTTATAGATTCCAAAATGAAACCTTGCGTACTCGTCAACGATGGTCATCTGCATAGCTGGCTATAACTGAATGTCGCAAAAACACCCCCTCATGCATTAAGATGTGTATTGGCACATTCATAACATGCATACACTGCAACGTGCAGGCTCCCATTACGCAAACATATCATTCAAACCTGCAAAATACATTGCACAGTGATGGCGCATTATGTTAACATGCAATCGTGCTGTACATTCACACATTTTAGAATACAAAATGCATTGTGCATATATGTGCTGCGATATACAAAATGCACTACTCAAGCATATTATCTAACATGCAAAATGTGCTATACAACGGTAGCGTAGCACGGCAGTGCACTACGTCGATATGCGAATACATCATTCACCACATAAAAGTGCTTAATCGTATGCAAATGAATTATACAAGCAAACAGGCAATGCACGTATACATCACACCTGCATATCATGCAAATATATCATACACTATGTTAGTGTGTTAAATCACTACATGACATATCAAGCACATCATAGAAGATGTGCTAACAAATATGCATACATGCAAATACACGAATATCTACGTAAATAATGTTAACAAGCAGATGAAAACAAGTGTGTATGCGAGGATACTGATATGTCGTACAAACATGATACATTGCACACATATAACTGCTACACAAATATATTATGCAAAATACAAGCAAAGGCATAATCCCACATGGGCTCTAACGAGCGTGATGTATATACACAAGTAACATCTAAGGATGCTGCGCGGGTCAAAAAAAATGAACTTAAGATTGATCCCGATCCTTCTATGTAAATAGATAAGAGTCGACACTGCTCAAACTGTCAAACAAATATACGATCGCAGTGCCGACTGGGATATTTGTTTTATACGTTCATATTAAGCTTCAAGGTCTACAACAAGAAAAGATTCACTAATACAAACATAAAAACAAAAACGAACACGATCCTCTATCGCCAAGTAGATAGAGCCGATAAGGTTCAACTGATAAAGTAAAATTGCCCATAAGTACTCCAATGAGGGCCGTGTTGACAGAAGATCTCAACCAAAGGGGACCCCAAACATTCAGGATGCCTCCAAATTTTCATAAAATACAATCAATTGACTTTGATGTATTCATGAATAATGTCAATATTTAAGATTGAAATAAAACACCTAAGCATTTAAAAAAATACATATCCACCCTTCGCAACAGTTTGCCGAGGCGGACAAATATGAAAATCACTTCAGCTCACAAAGAGCGAATGCCTATTCGAGAATATCACTAGAATTCATTCTCAAATTATCTTTTGCCAGTAAGGACGTGGCAAGTGTCCTCTAACAGATGAATTTACCACCAAATGACACTACAGGTAAACAGTTATGACTGGAACCCTCTGACCGGGTGGTTTTGGAACCAAATGACACCATTAAATTATGGTCATGATTAGAGCCCGTATGCTCCCCAACGGCTTCAAATCCTTGAGTAATGAATCAATAGGATATTATCGATAGGGCACAAAGCCCTCTTTTAGCTAAGGTGGATTCAAATCTTTCCCCTTAAGCAAATATTCACCCCAGGTCTACAAGGTACCCATGGACGAAGCAACTCATGGCTGCCGACAAGGATCCTTCTGTCAGGTTGGGTCGACTACTTCCTCTAACTAAATAGACCAAGGATCGTGATGATCAACGACGACAAAACCATGGGATCTTGATCAGGTTCATCATATTTCCTCCACCATCTGATTTAAGTGTAAGGTGGTGAATTTCTAATTTTAAATGTTAAATTTCAAGTATCAAAACCCTGTTGCTACTATACACCAAGTACTATATATCTGTTTGATGACTAGCCTTAATCGAAAGTTCTCTCTCGTTATCGGGAGGAATAATTAACTATAGGGGCTTACTCTTATAGGAAACCTGAACTCAAATCATAAAATTCTCGCAAAATGAGGGCGAAATCTCTGGATAATGTTTTATTTAAACTCAATCAGCCTTTTGAAAATTTGCCTTGGAACCCACTTGTTAAAACTCTCCTCGACGACCTGAAAAAGAAAGGAGCCGCGAATTTTCAGAGCCCACACTTATGCAGTTTTTTTCTTCATCTGCACATCAATTTGTTACTTCATAGTTCAATAGAAAGTTAATATGTCATCCTTTAACATATTGTTTGGATATTATATAAAAATTTACTTTTAACATTTAATTTCACATTATACAATTTTTGGATTTTAAGGCTTACATCTTGAAACGCCTTGAGGCTTATGCATCACCTCACGAACGAAAAATGTCTTAATACCCAATTGCGCAATTTTAAACTTTGCTTAGGGTTTTCAATGTAACAATGAGGTTTGGGTTTCTTAGTTGTCAGAGGGAGACAAGGACTGTGGTTGTAACTGGGAGGATATAAGCAAGAAACGTGCCATGAGAGAAGTTCATTGGTTCGTCGTTGCCAAGACGGGTCGACAAGGTTTGTTGGTTAGTTGGGTAGGTGGAAACGGGTATGGAACAGTGCGAAGTAGGATGGCCACAGTTCGATTTCCAGAGTGGCTTTGCTTGCGATGACTGGAGCTGGGAGAGAAGAGAAGATGAGAGAGGATGGAAATCCGAGAGCGAACAAGTAACAGGGAAGAGAAGAAGAGTGACAGAGGGAAGGCGATATCGTGTTCGAGCGGAAATAGGCGGAACAGGCGAGTGAGATGCGGGTTTATACTTCTTTTTTTTCACCTGCGACAGCCATAATACCAGATGGAAGAGGATGTCGCGCCGCTAAGGCACGAAATTTGAGGCTATGGGCATAATTTGATTTTGAAATTAAGATGTTTATTTTTTAAAAAAATCAAATTTAATCAAATAAAAGATAAATAAAAATAATATGTGACTCTTTCTTACACGATGTCGTGTACGTTGCCCACCATCTTCATCATGTTTAGTCGAGTTGCTTTGTGGCATAGTTATGGAGGTCAACAAAGCTATGCGTCTGTGAAGAGAGGTGATAGCAAAATTTTCCTATATTTTTTGGAAAGATAGAACAATAGGAGAGGTATTAAGCTAATTTGAATAGTAGGCAAGCTATAAAAAGAAATAGAAAGTATCTAAGGAGTAAGTTGGCACTGTTTAATGTACCACGATAGAAATATTGCACATAATTATGATGAGTATTCTATTGGCAACCAAAAAGAGTTTTACTTTCATTTGCAACAAATCATGATAGACTATTATTTCCTTTAAGGGATCATTTGGTTTGGTGAAAAAGGAATACAAAGTAAAAGAAAAACAATGTATTTGAAATGTAGTATATTTGAAGTATTTTGGAATTATTTGGTTTAGTCTAAAATAAATGAAGGAGATTAAGTTGTATTTGATTTAAAATAAAATGAATGCAATGTACAGCTAGCAGGCGGTGGTCAGTGATGCGTCCAGTGGCCGACAACAGCGGCTTGTGGTGCATACAAAATTTAGTCAAATTGGTCGGGTTTTAATACATCACAAATATACTATGAGGTTGGTTTGTACTTCATTAAAATTTTATTTTGTATTTCTTCTTGCTTCAAATCAAACACCAATCTTTTTTAAATCCATGAATTTGGAATAATTTACATCCCCTTTACTTCAAGCCAAAGTCACCCAAAATAAAAGATAAAAATTGTTACACGTCAAACATGTCTGGCATCTTGATCAGAACAAGATGGATTTCAAGGTTCAATTACTATAACAGGAACACTTAGGTCAAAATATGTCTAAACACATTCATAGGGTAGTAAAGGAAAAAAAATCCTATAGGTCTTATTTGAAAACAAACCTGTCCTGTGGGATTGCCTGGATTTATCACCACCAGTGCCTTCACAGTTATACCCTTCGAGTGAGCATCTTCAAATTGTTTCCTTAGCTCAGATGTCTCTAAACCCCACCCAGTTGTCTCATCAAGGTAATACGGAACCTAGAACAGAAGACGTTTCCATATGATTCCTTCGACAATAACTAAAACCAGATAAATGATCAATGAAAAGCAGTCATGCAGGTCAGTGAAGCACATTAAATAAAAAATAAATATAAAGGATGTACACCCCGTATAAGTTTATTAGTAAAAACAACCTTTTATAATGAACGTTTATTCAGTACAGCATAAAAAGTCAATAACTAGTGATGCCTGTTAGCTAAGCATAGCAACATAAGACTTAGTGATGCAGGACGACGTAGGATTAGAATTTTTAAATGCCAACTAATATGATACATAGAATGCTTTCATACAAAGAAAAAATAAGGATTCACGGATAAAAGTTACCATTCAATTCCTTTGAAAGAGAACGTACAATAATAGTGTTTAAGCCGAATTGATTATGAAATGATCATAAATATGTGAGAATCTAACAAGAATTTGGAAACAAATAAAATTAACAAGCAAACAAATTACTAACCATAAAGTGAGATTTCATTGAATAACGTTTTGATCAAACTCATCAAAGTCAAGAGAACAAAGTTAGTCAATAACAAATTATACATAACAAATAGACTAGAGACAAAATTGCCAATAGAAAAATCTAGCCTCATGCCCAGACAAGGAGATGACTCCCCCGAATCCAAGTAATCGCACTTGTGCTGCGCTCGATGAAATCACACATCCAACTTGCACTAATAAGATTGAAAACTAAAAGATAACCTTTGTTCAAGCCAAATTATGAATTACATGCCTCAAGTCATTATTTATATACTCCTCATAGCTTAGGTTAGTAGACAAAGTTGGCACAAGATCAAACTAAATTCAAATTCATATTAATCCAAAATTGATTTTAAATTTCCAAACAATGCGAAGCCGCCTTTCATTTCAAATTTCCAAAATGAATCACAAATCAAACTACAAATGGCCCCCTGAACATGTAAACCAAAACCAAAGGACTGCCGCACTTATCACGCATGCCATGATAGGGTAAGTCAAAAGCCGCAAGCAGCAATCCACAAAACAGCACATGCTGTACTTCAAGCCAATCTCATACTAGAAAAACACCAAAAACTCCAGCATCAAAGCCCGCAATAGCACAGGCACATCTCTAGGAGAATAATCCAATGCATATCCAACAAAGATATAGCCAGAGAAAGAGACGCTCAAAAAATACCCCTATTATTTGCTCGCATGTGACAAATTTAGTCCAGAAGTATCATATTTCTCAAATTTAATTCCTCAATTATACAAACTTAATCCCAAATGATCCCTCCCGTAAACATGGATGAAACTCTGGATATAAAATTTACCCCAAATCAGTTCCTCAATCATACAAAACAGATCTAATTTTGACCTTGAGATATCATTCGGGATCAACTTTGTATAGTTGAGGGATTAAAGTGAAGAATTGCAAAACTTGGGAACTAAATTTGGCACATAAGAATAATCGAGAGATTATTTTGAACTATTTTCATCTATATATATCTATATTCAAAA
This sequence comes from Dendrobium chrysotoxum, assembly GCA_019925795.1. NCBI lineage: Eukaryota > Viridiplantae > Streptophyta > Magnoliopsida > Asparagales > Orchidaceae > Dendrobium > Dendrobium chrysotoxum. The sequence goes on from JAGFBR010000802.1 coordinate 19,496, forward strand.
TTATTTTCTATCAGTAGCAGTCTCGCATCATATAGAAATGTAGTAATGATATGTCTTTGAGAAACCAAAATACATGGTACAAATTACTCGTGTGAATAAGCAGAAAACCTACAAGAAAACCTCCCTGAAGAGCAATTGAGGCTGAATAAAGTGGACACAGAGGAATAGGGCACATAATGCCATCTTTCTCTGACCTTATTAGTAACTGCATCATCATGCGCACCTACAGTCAAAAGGGGAAACAATGGAAGTAGATGGAATAAACTTTCCCCATTTGCGTTCAGAAAATATATGCTGCAGGAGGGAAGAAAAAACAGGCTTAAGAGCATACGGCTGAACTTGCGCCATCTGTTAAGAAAATATCATCAGCATTGCATGGATATCCATCACGGGAAGCAATTCCCGTCGCAATTACTTCACGTAAGCCTTTGGTTCCCTGAAAGTTTAAGAAAAGAACAGCATTTTCATGAACTTTAAAGTGGGAACTTGATCGTAAAGCCAAGCTGTCCTCGTACCTGACCGCTGCTATAACCACCTGCAGCTCTAGCAGGGATTACATCTAAAATCTTTGATGCTCTTGCTATTGCATCCGCACTGAAACAACGCATAAACCTAAATCAGGCATCTTAAATGTGACAAATTGAGAATCGATTATCATTATAACTTTGTTTAAGACAATGAAAAAGAACAAACATATACAACTGGTTCCGGAACAGAGACATCATATTTCTCTGATAGACAAGGCAATTCACAAATCAAATGCCAACAAGTCTCAAGATACAAGAAATCTGTGTAGTGCCACATGTCAAGTTTTGTTCTCATCGCATGTCTTTATGCTGATCCAACGCAGACTGGAATCACACGCTGGCGTGGTTTCTCAAGTTCACTCTTGAAAATTCATGCAAACATGTACCTGTAGATGTTTGTGGACACTATTACAAGACACGACGACCGCACAAGCCACCTCAACCACAAAAAACCCTTGGGCATAAACACTCATCCACATGCTTTGTAGGAGGACCTTTTCTAACTGTCACGACCCGGCCCGGGGGCTCGAATTAACGAGCCGGGAACGGACGGTCGGACGGTAGATTAAAATATCCAATATCTAAATCTATCACCCAATAACATTTGAAAGAGCCATTAAAACATCAAATTCGAAAACATACAAACATAAAATCATTATGACTCATTTAATTACCTTTCTTCTTGCGCGCCTCTCCTACGGTACACGTTTCCATCCCTTCTACTCATTATAATTAAAATAAGTATACCTGAAAAAAATTGAACAACTAACAGTAAGCCAAAGCTTAGTAAGTAAAACATGTCTCTAAACTACAGTAATTCAAGGCAGAGAAATAATATGCTAAAAGTCACGTTTCATTTAAACATATCATAAATCTTATATCTTATAAACATAATGTTAAGCATACACATAAATCATAAATCCATAACATTTCATAATCAGTTTACATTCATCATATTAGCATTTGTAACTTCATATCACTTTTCATTTATTCATAACATTTGTTTCATCGAAACATTAAATGTATAGCGTTATGCGTAAAACATGAATACATATCATATCATAATCAGTTTACTTTCGTCATAATTGTATTCATATCTTTCTCATTTTCATATATAATACACCCGTCACAGGAGCCACCGTCTAATTTGGTACCAATGAAGGTACCCCTTTACCATTTGGCTCAAAAGAGCCCATTTTCCATTAGCTCAAAGAGCCCCTTTACCATTTCCTTTACCATTAACGTGCACGAGTATGGCGTCCCCAGCCAGTACCATAAGGGGGTGAGCTCCATCTATTCAGCATGCACATACAAGCTTTCAATATAACATTCATATCATAATCATAACACTTCATGTCATCTCATTTCTATAACATAAGAACTTTATCATATAATACCATAAAATATAACATGTAATTTGCATGATCATCCATTTGATGAGAGTAAAGAAACATGATTGGTCTATTAAATCATATAACATGTGAGAAACAAGAAACATTACTGTAATTAAAGAACCATGCATACTTACAAAAGTTAGGAATTTGATTCCCTTGCTAGTCCTTCTTCCTTCGATGTCACCACGATTAATCACCTATAACCATTAATTTCACATACATAGGTTACTTACTAATTCCAAACTTAGTTCTTCTTTTCTTATAAATATATCCCAATCTCTCTCTCTCTCTCTAATTAAAATTTTATATTTTCGAATTTGCTTAAAACCCTAATTTTTGGGAAACCAAAATTTCATTAATCTCTTATTTTAGCACGCCAAATCCTCACTATTATTTAAATAAATCATTAGAACATTAAATTTTTGGATTATCTAAATTTTAAAATTAGGGAAATGACATTTTTCATAAAAATCTCAATTTCTCATCAAAAGAACCTTCCTAAGACCTATAGGAACAATCTTTGTTAAGAAACTTTCACAAAATGTCAACCCTTGGAAAAACCCTAATTTGAAAACCTAAAAGATATTGATTTAAATTTTATATTTTCATGATTAGAAACCTTCCTTAATCTCCCCCTATCGTTCTTCTTTAAAAATCTTGAGTTTGGGCCCTAGAAATCTCTCTCAAAGAAAACTTCTCAAAAAGTTGGAGATATCTAAATTAAAACATATCTTAATCTTCCCCTTTACTTCCTCTTAATTTCGTAAAGGAATATTAAGTTTTTGCCAAACCCTAGATCCTTCTCGTCCAAAAATCTTTAAGAGAAAATGGAGGAATAGTCATTCTAATACGTACCTTAGCCTTCCCTTAGTCTCCTCTACATTTTTCCCCAAGCTTGGCCGCCGGAATCCGCCGCCGGAGCCTCCTCCCGTCGCCTCCCGCGCGTCCGCCCTCTCCCCTCCGCTATTTCGGTCGCACGAATCCAATGGGGATCGATTCAATCGGTCCCCTTAAGAAAAAAAGGAAATTAGGGATTATGCCAAAAGACCACTATGCCCTCAAATGACTTATATTCGCATTAATACTTATGAGGGGTAAAATAGGCATTTAGAGACTTCCAAAATTTTTAACTTCAGATTTAGGCGAAATTGAATATAAATTCTTTATATCGATTTGTTCGGAATTTTGCGTAGAATTTTATAAAATTATTTTCATCGAATTCCGACAACTTTGAAAATTTCGCTTAAATCTCGTCGCGGCGCATCGAGATGCGTGCAACGCCTACGATCATCGATTTCGGGTTTTACACTAACTGTGCTCATTCACGTACTCCAGAAAATATAATTAGAACCAACTCAGGAGTAAAAAGATTAACTAAAGGGCCAGGACATAACCTGAGCTCAATAAAGATATTATTCGCTTTTTGACATAATAAGATTCATGCTTCTTTTCCTCCTACTGCAACTTTTAAAAAAGGTCATCAATCCTAAGAGTGCTCCATCACAAATGCCTCAACTTTGAAATATCTAACACAATAATAACCTTTATACAAAAAGATATCTCGATTTTTAAGATTTATTTTTCACTATAACTAGCGGATTTTACAATCTCCCCCACATAAGAAATTAAAGTTCTCGTTAGTGACCTTACACATAGCTAATAATCATCTACAAGGCACATAGCATTCGAGGGGTAGCCCCTATAGTTTCAAGTGGTAGCTACCTCCATATAAAACTGTCCCAAATAGGTTCAAAGGTGGCCCCCACGACATGGCACCACTTAGTCACCATCTTCAAGCTTGCATATTGCTATAATATCATTTCTCTCAACCCAAACTCTCATCAATTAAAACATTACTTGCGGGGCTTTATTGTTTTGTTTTCGTTAGTGCCTAACAAGCCATGCAGTTTTGTTCTCTTGGTGCAAATTCCTAGGAAAGTTACCCTTATAAGAGCTTTACTTCACTATCCTTAAGAGATCTTTCACAAAATTAAAAAATTGAACTATTAGCGGTTCTACTAAACCAGATGGCTATATCTTATGACCACTTTTAGAGGGGACAAAGCATTTAGAATAATAGTTAATATGAGGACCTGTTTCCCCCTTCTAATAGATATCATGCCTCATGAGTCTCATTGCATAGGAAATCACAATAGGAAAAAACCAATTATCTAGGCTTCAAATCACATCTTCTTGAACCATACCTGAACAAGGCATGAGTTTCGTCCCTGTCCAGGATAGAAGGATGGTCGCATAAAGCAAGAACCTGTAACAGAATGTACTTATTCAGAAGCAGTAAGAATTAATGAAGAGCTTAGAGGCCAAGATTAACAAAAATTTCAAAGCTTACCTCTCTAAAAAACGTAACTGGTGGCTGACCAAGAGACTGGGGATTCCCGATATTGCAATATACTATCTAACAGAATGTAAGAAAAACTGGTTTAAACATAAGTTTGCTAAAAATTGCATAAATCTTACTGTTTAACAAGGAATAATTAAAATAATATACAGACCTCATCAAAAGAATAGGAACCTGGCTTTGCTTTTAAATCTTCTTGTAGGAGCTGGAAAAAAAAATAGCCCACATAATTAATCTTATCCTATATGATTTTTCAGATATATATCAAACTTGGAATATCCAAGTCGTCTATCAACAAAATATCTTCACTAACTTATAGAAAGAAGCTGTAAGTCAACCCTAATTGCAAATTGAAGATGATATTCTCCCTGGATGACTGGCTCAAATCATACTTCACTCTAGACATTAAATAAGAAAAAATAACCAATTTATTCGTGGAATAAGAATACAAATAATAATAAGCACAAATATGCATGTGCACCGATGCACAAACACACATTTATTTGTAGCACTTGAGATAACACCATCATCATCATATCCAAATTACTTAGGATAAGCTTTTATGAATCAACATTTTGTATTCATTCCTACTAAGTGATACCTTAGACGTTAAACTTATTCTTTATAATTATTTTAATATACCCATATTATCTTAGGCCTGCCTCTTCTTCTCATAATTTCCTAACATTAAGTATATCTATTTGTCTAATTGTGCATTTTTTAGTTTTTGTTGTAAACGTCAACATTAATTATGTCTAATTTCAATTATCTTATCTTCAATAAATATTACTCCAATCATTCACCTAATATAATCATTCCCTAATTTATTATTTCTAGAATGCAGGCTCGGAGCAATGGTTTAAGTTGCTTCTACTGAGTTTTGGAGGTCCTAAGTTAAAATTATGGAGGCAACCTCTCTGTAAATGCTAAGGTAAGGTTGCATAGAAAAACCTCTCCCAAAATCCTACATTAGTAGAAGCTATATGTACTGAGTATGTCCTCAATTTATCTTTCATAGTTTTGTCACTCATCCTTCTTAATATTTTCATTCATGTTACACTTGACTTTGATATCAAAATTCTTTTTTTTTTATAAACCAAGACATAAATCGATACAATATTATAGGCCTACTAATCTATCTAATTTTACAAAAGTTACTAATGAGGACATTAGCAGGAGATTTTGGCGTGTCTATCATCGGAGGAATCGTTGATCGACGGCTATGATTCATAACCTTTATTTATGATGTATTTTGTTTGCATTTTATTTTTATGTTCTAGTTTACTATTGTACTGTCACGACCCGGCCCGGTTAGCTCGTATAAACGAGGCGGGAACGAAATCGGACATTTATAACCTTTCAATTTATCTGAAAACATGCATTGAATAACTCTAAGAGACTTTATAATACACTAAAAGCGCCTCTAAATTTTTCTCCAAACATACAACATAGATTTCATATCATTTCATAGTATTGCACATGTACAAAGGTGGTTACAAAACTCAATAAACATGCCAACCACCCAAAATATCAAAACTAAGAAAACAAAAGAGGAACCTGTCATCCGGTCCTCTACGACTGTATGTGTACCAAGGTCGATCATCCATCACTTAAGAACAGGTTCTCCTGAAAAGTATCCCAACACAAGGGAGTGAGCCAAAGCTCAATAGGAAAGCTCAATCCTAACATTTTCATATATCTTTTTAATACTTCACATTAAATGCCTCAAACTATATAAGTGCCATCATGTCATATAGCTGTTTCATATCAATGCCACATAAGAGGTTTCACATCTAAATAGCTAAACTTTTCTCAATGCCACATCGGTGTTTCAATGCCATACCACATCGGTATTTCAATGCTACATATAATCTAATTATTTCCATGTCATAAGTTTTGTTTGCCACAATGTCATTTCAAAGTTTAAAATGCCACAATGTCATTTCCATGTATAAATGCCTCAATGTCTCAATGCCACATCGGTATTTGAATGTGAATGTCTCAATGAATGTAAATGTATCAATGCTATAAATAATTATACAACCGTACCGGAGTACCAGTGGTGTACTGATCAGGTACACATCATCTTTTGGCCATTTATTTCTTTTTTTTTCTCTTTTGCCCCCAAAAAGGGCCATATTGTTCCCATATAAGTTTGTGCTTTCGCACCATATTTGGTACTCCGAAATTAACATACACAAGCCATAATGAATATGAAACGTTTACTCATCATGAATATGAAACAAGAAAAATGAACTTAAAGTGTGATACAAAGCTTATTTGCTAACATTTCCCATTTAAGTAAAATATGTGCCAACATAAGATAATTGCCAACATAAGATAATTGCCAACATAAGCTAATTGCCAACATAAGATAATTGCCAACATAAGCTAATTGCCAACATAAGACAATTGTCAACATAAGCTAATTGCCAACATAAGATAATTGCCAACATAAGCTAATTGCCAACATAAGACAATTGCCAACATAAGCTAATTGCCAACATAAGATAATTGCTAACATAAGCTAATTGCCAACATATTTCATAGAAGAAGAAAGTAAGACTTTTGCCAATAATTCCCATATAACATAAACATAAAGAGATATGAACTTGTAGGAAAAAGATTCCTACCTTAAGCACTTTGAGTTTGAGCTTCCTCTTCACCCCCAACCTATCACTTCTTCTTTTCCAAACCTAAAGGAAAAGTTTACAAGCTATCATTTAAAATATTACTCCTTCACATGCCATATTTAAACTCCTTCACATGCCATATCTCCTCAAGGTAAGAGATACAACAATTACTATTATTCCTACAAAATTTTGAATTTACTATAAAAATTTCGGTTTTACATAAAACCTAATTTTTTTGAAACCTATTTTCTTTATAAAATCATTAACTTTGTATAGAAATTTAACCCTCTTAATTAGAGACCTCCCAAGCCTCCTAAGAACATGTTTAATGAACATGCAAGTTTAGAATGGAACAAGTAGGAAAAATCCTAATTTGGAACCTAAGTTTTTCTTACTAAAAAGTCATGCTTAATGGTTAGAATCATACTCACATGCATTCCCTAACATTCCTTTATAAAAACCCCATCATTTGAGTAAACCCTAATTTCAAAACTTACAAATTTTCCCATGAAATTAGAATTTTACTTCATAAAATTGTTCCTAATAGCCAACATAATCATTCTTATAAAGAAAGTTTTAGAGAAATAAACTTTTGAGCAAAACCCTAAAAATTTCTTAAAAGAAAATAACATGTAAACTTAGAATTTCCTTTAAGAAATCATAATTTTACACTTTCCCTTCAATTTCCTTTCAATTTAACTTCATTTGGAGAAACCCTAAATTTTTTTTTTCAAAGAAACCTAAGGAAAAATAAAGAGAAACTTCATTTAGAACTTACCTTCTTACTCCCCAACACTCTCCCTTCAAGTCTCCCATAAGACCACCGCCGGAAAACCGCCGGCCGCCGGATTCGCCAAGCTCCGCCGCCCTCCCTCTCGTCTTCTCCTTCTCTCGGCCGAAAAAAAAAAGGACAAGGGACCGAATGAATCGGTCCCTAGGCGGATGAGGGGAGTTATGGGAGAATTATTAGGTAAATGACGCATGTGCCCTTTCCTCTAATAAATTTCTTAAGGCTCATGAGGGGTAAAATGGGTAGAATAGGTTAAAATCTACTTAAACAACTTTCAAACATTTTTAACTCGCAAACTGTGCGGAATTCAACATAGGTTCTTTATATCATTTTGATCGAAATTTCGTGTCGAATTTAATAAAATTTATTTCAAAATTTTCTGACGACATTGAAATTTCGCCTAATTTCGTTGCGGCGCATCGAAATGCGTGCAACGTGTCCGATTGAAATTTTCGGGTTTTACATGTACCCCCATGAGGGATGAGTTATGTTGTAGCCCCGAGGGCATTTGAGTCTTTAGTGTTTTCTTTTGTTTTAGACCTATATATAGAGCTCTTTTCTAGTGTATGAGGTTAATGAATGATTATTAATGAAATTCAGCTTTTGTTCTTGATCTCTTTGTGAGTTCTTGAGAGAAGAAACCCTAGGAGAGGGCCAAGCATCACCCGTTAGCCGTCCGTAGAGGCCGGGCTCGCGGTTAGTATCTGTGTTGTTTGCTTCTTCCCCTCCCTCTGCTTCCACCGTCGGCCACCCTTCCCTTTTCCCCCAAACCGCCAACCACCTTCCCCCTCCTTCCCTACCCGACGGCCCAATCCCCACCTCCACCTCCCAACCGCCGGCCTCCCCTTGTGGCACCCAACCCCCGGTCCAAGCCTCACCGCTGAGCCCCTCCTCCACCAACCCAAGCCATACCGTCCCTCCCCTAGCAGCCGGTCCACCCAAGTCCACCCTAGCCGTCGGCCGTGCTACCCCCAAACCCTAGATTTCAAATTCAATTAGCCACTTAAATACTTTCCTAAAGCATCCTCCTATTAATTTGGAAAGTCCTTTTATTTGAATTCAAAATCATTTGAATTTCAAATTCTCTCCTTATTGATAAATCTTAATTTAGGAAAACCCCTCAAATCTCTCAAACTTGAAATTAAAATCAAATTTAATTCCCTAATCACATTTATTGATTGGGTCCACATACATTGTATGTGAACACTTTTCCTCCCTCCCCATATGGCTGGCCCCCTCTCTCCCCTTCTCTCTAATTAATGCCCCTCCATTAAAGCTCTCAATCAACCCCATTCAGCCCCTATTAGCCGCCAAACCTCCCTTATCAAATCCCAATCAATTCATCTCTTATTAAGGTGATTTGAATTTCAAATTTCCCCTCCTTTTCCCCCTTTCAAAATCTGAAATTAAATTCAGGTTTTATTTTCCCTCCACTAGAACTAAGGAGAATTCAAGTGGCCTCCTTCCCTAGCCTTGGCTGAAACCCATCCCCTCTCCTCCACTGCCTCCCTACTCCCTTGCTACACATACAACCTAAAGAGGAAGATACGTTGCTACTGGATCTACTTTCCCCATGGATGGCAGATCCCGAGTGTGACCACAGATTCATCTACGACCATCAAGGCTTAGTGGATATTCAACAATCCCCTTTCTTCAACCTCAATTTGGAAATCGACGACACCGTCAACGACTACATCGACCGCATCCTCTTCACCTTGACATCTAGTATTGAAGAACACCGACGCTCCGAGCATTGGCGAATCATCGAACATCCACCCGCTTCTTCACCTCCGGCTAACTTTCTGTTGATCAAGACCATAAGCATCTTCTTTCTTTCGGTGGCATCCCTAGGATTGCTGAAGTTCTTCATCCGCTAACCCCCACTATCAAGAGTGAATGAGAGGGAAACTTGAAGGTGAAATTTCTATTTGTTAGACGAGGGATTTTTGTTATTTGCAGATTTAGTTTTATTTTATTTTGTTGTTATTTTGAATTGTTCCGTTAATCTAAATTGTAACCGCATGCTGAATCAAATCAACAACTACGAAAACTGAAAATTTAATCTTAGTGAAACATTAAACTTATAATTGCATCGCTTAAACAACTTTTTATTAAAATCCTGTAATTCTTGTTGTTTATTTCACATCATCTTGATATCAGAGCATAGTTTACTTAGTTGCATGTGTTAGAATTTAACTTAGAGTTCTTCCTAACAACCTTTAGGCTAAATTACCTGCATAGCACGTCATTTATAAATTTTATCTCCCATTGTTATTTGCTATCCTCTACATTTCAGCATCATTTAGTAAGCATTAGGTGTATTGGCATATAGGTTTAGGTGCTGCCCTTTATTCCTTAACATCCCTAAGTGTCACCTAACGTATCCCAATGGACCCGGAACAAATTCAGCGTACTTTAGACTTCATTGTAGGTCAGTTAGGAACCATAACCCAGCAGATTAGGGATACCCAAGGAGACCTAGCTGAATTTCGCCGCCAAGTTGGAGAGTGCCTAGATAACATTGAGAGATTAGGAAACCCCGCAATGTATACTCCTTTTAGGCCCCCTTCCCCTTACATTGATGAAACTAGACCTGATGATGGACCACCTCGACATGCCTACCGTCATAACTTCCCTAGACCCCATCGAGAACCAGTAGGCCATGATCCGAATTTGAGGGATAACGATGCACAACTACTTAAGAACATTCAGATTGGTGCTCTTTCCTACGACGGCACCCTCGACCCGCAAATTTTTCTGGACTGGCTTAAAGGGATAGATAGTTATTTCAAATGGTACAACATTTCGGAAGTAAGAAAGATTAGGTTCGCCGAAATGAAACTTACTGGACAAGCTAGTCAATACTGGACTAACTTGGAAAACCTGTGCGAGGCTCGAGGAGAATTTCCCGTCACTGATTGGAGAGCTATGAAGCAAGAGCTTAAGCAAAAGTACCTCCCTCCTTCCTACTACCCCAGACTCTTAGATAGGTGGAATAGGCTGACTCAAGGAAATAAACTAGTGAAAGACTACATCTCTGCCTTCGATGATTACATGATTCGATGTATTGGTGAAGAGACCGCTACACCCGCCCAAATTCTTTCCATGTTTAGAGTTGGTCTTAGGGAAGATCTTAGGAACGAACTTTTTGCTAGAGTCACTACCCTAGAAGCTGCGTGCAGTCTCGTGCTTGATCTTGAGGAATCTAGGACTCATTCCAATACTAGAAACTTAGACTCTTGACCCGTCCCTTTCAAATCTTCCTCCAGTCAACCTCAAAATAAACCTTCGGGTCCCTCGACTGGTCGACCCACTGCTGGTCAATTGCAATCTCGACCCTTGTATACATTGCCTCGCAATGTTCTAGTCCATACAAGGTTACCATAATTGAAGAGGTAATAGACGAAGAGGAAGAGCCTGATACTGATTTGGTTCATCACGTTGATGATGAAGAGGACTTCTTCTGCAAAGAAGATACCCCTGTGATTAACTGCTTATAGAAGGTGAACCCATTGATCTGCAAGTTGTTAGATGTGCCTTGTCTCAACCTAAGCCGAGTGATGATTGTCGTAGGACTTCCATCTTCCACACCTTTACTAAGATTGGAGACAAGAACTGTACGGTCATCATTGACAGTGGAAGTTGTATTAACGTTGTCTTTTCCACAATGATCTCCAAACCTAACCTGAAAATGACACCCCACCCGAACCCTTATAAGGTCGCGCGGATTAACTCGACTACAATGGAGATAAAGGAAAGGAGCCTTATTCCTATAGAGTTCGTGGGATATCAAGAGAAGATTTGGTGTAATGTTTTGACTATGGATGTGGGTTAAATTATCCTTGGTCGCTCTTAGTTATTTGACAATGATGTTCATATTTATGGAAGGACAAACACCTGTGTGTTTGAGCATATAATGGTAAGAAGATCAAACTTTTACCCTCCCAACCCAAACCCGGTAAGGATGAAGTTAAGCCTGCCCCTGTTAAACCTAGTAAAGGCTTAAACTTCTTGACTGTGAAGGAAGTAGATGTTGAACTTAATCAAGGAGCCCCTATATATGCCCTAGTGGCCCGGGAAGCAAGTGTGGAACTAGAAGAACCTATCCCAGAAGAGGTCCAACCACTCCTCGAAACCTTTGCTGATGTATTCCCTGAGGATCTTCCAAATCAACTTCCCCTCCTAAGGGATATCTAGCATGCCATAGACTTAGTACCGGGAGCTTCGTTGCCCAACCTTCCCCACTATCGTATGAATCCAGAATAACATATCAAATTAAAGGAACAAGTCAATGATTTGCTCAAAAAAGAATTCATCAAAGAGAGCCTAAGCCCATGTGTCGTTCCTGCACTGTTAACTCTCAAGAAAGATGACACTTGGAGAATGTATATTGATAGTCGCGCTATCAACAAAATTATAGTAAAATATCGTTTCCCCATTCCCCGTTTGGATGACATGTTGGATATGATGACTGGAGTAACCCTCTTTTCAAAGATTGATCTCAAGAGTGGTTATCACGAAATTAGAATTCGCCCTGGTGACGAGTGGAAAATGGTGTTTAAAACTAAGGATGGTTTATACGAGTGGATGGTTATGCCGTTTGGTCTTAGCAATGCCCCTAGTATGTTCATGAGAGTTATGACCCAAGTCCTTCGTCCGTTCTTAGGTAAATTCGTAGTAGTCTATTTTAATCACATTTTAATCTATAGTAATTCGGTAGCCCAACACTTAAATCATTTAAAACAAGTCTGTGAGGTTTTGAGGAAAAAATAATTGTACGCGAATCCTTTGAAATGTATGTTCCTCACAGATAGTGTCACTTTTCTCAGATTTATTATATCTTCACAAGGAATATCAGCTGACCCTGAGAAAGTACGAGCGATTAATGAGTGGCCTGAACCAAAAAATATCAAAGACGTTCGGAGTTTTCATGGATTGGCCACATTCTATCGGAGGTTTATTAGAAATTTTAGCACTATTGCGGCCCCTATAACGGATTGTCTAAAAAAGGGAGATTTTCAATGGACCATTTCTGCCACAAAAGCATTCGAAGAAATCAAGAGAAGAATGGTGGAAGCCCCGGTTATGCGATTACCCGCCTTTTCTAAAGTTTTTGAAGTAACCTGCGACGCTTCAGGCATTGGTATTGGTGGAGTCCTATCTCAAGAAGGACACCCTGTCGCTTACTTTAGCGAAAAACTGAATGACATTAGACAACGATATTCCACCTATGACAAGGAATTCTATGCCATCATTCAATCCCTTAGGTATTGGAGACACAACCTGCTCCTGCAAGAGTTTGTTATATTCTCTGATCACGAGGCTTTGTGTTACATTAACTCTCAAAAGAAACTCAATGCCCGACATAGCCGTTGGGTTAAATTCCTGCAAGAGTACACTTATACAATTAGACACAAAGTAGGATCCTAGAATAAAGTAGCTGACGCATTAAGTCGTCGGATGATGGTTAATAGTCAAATGAGGGCTGAAGTGATTGGATTTAAACAAATTAAAGAAGATTATAAGGAGTGCCCTGACTTTAAGGAAACATATTCCCTACTGACGACTGGAGGTGAGCAAATAGTTGATGATTTCTTTTTGGGAGAGGGATATCTATTCAAGTCACAAAAACTTTGCATTCCCAACACTTCACTTCGGGAATTCCTCGTATGAGAATTACACGCTGGAGGTTTAGCTGGACACTTCGGCCAAACCAAAACCATTGCTGCTGTTGAAAATCGATTTTATTGGCCTAGCCTTAAAAGAGATGTTAGTAAATTGGTTAAAAGGTGTCACACTTGTCAGTTAGCTAAGCAGCGAAAACAGAACACCAATCTCTACACATCCCTCCCAGTACCCAACTACCCTTGGCAAGATGCAAGTATGGATTTCGTCCTTGGACTACCTAAAACCTTTAGAAAGCATGACTCAATTTGTGTGGTGGTCGATCGTTTTTCTAAGATGGCCCATTTTCTCCCGTGCTCCAAAACTTTTATCGCGTCTCGAATTGCTAAGCTTTACTTTGATGAGGTTGTTAGACTTCACGGTTTACCCAAAACCATAGTGTCAGATCGAGCCGTCAAATTCACTATTTATTTTTGGAAGACTTTATGACACAAAATGGATACCAAACTCCAATTTTCCAGCGTCTTTCATCCGCAGACTGATGGACAAACAGAAGTTATGAATAGGAATTTAGGTAACCTCTTAAAGACGTTGGAAGGAGAACACTTTCGAGATTGGGATTCCAAACTACCTATAGCTGAATTCGCCTATAACAACTCTGTCAATCGAATTACGGGTCTAAGTCCTGTAGAAGTTTTGTATGGGTACCAACATAGATAACCTATAGACTTGATCCCTATGTGTACTAAGTCAAGAGTATTTGAGTCAGCAATTGCATCACATCTTCAGGAATTGCACAAGGATATTAATAAAAAGATTGAACAAAGCAACGCTAATTATAAACTTAATGTGGATCTCAAGAAAAGTTGGGGATTTTGTGATAGTATGGATTCGTCCATAGCGGTTCCCGCAAGGGGCCGTAAAAAAGTTACATGCTAGAAGCGTGTGACCATTTAAAATAATTTTAAAAATAAACAGTAATGCTTATATGCTAGACCTTCCTGAAGCCTTTAACATAAATTCTACGTTTAACATCAAAGATCTAGTAACCTTTGAGGGATCAGAGTTTAACCCCACAAATCCACTAAATATTGAGGCTTGTGTGACCCTACCTGGTGAGAACCCTAGTATACCTCCACTCCTAAATATCCCTACTTTACCTAATGCAGAGAAAATTGAAGCAATACATAGTGATGAAATCATTTCCACCAAAAGACGGTGGACGCCAAAAACACTTAGTTCAATGGAAAGAAAAATCGGAGACGGAGAACACGTAGATTGATCGCGATGAGATATAGAGATTGGACCCTGACCTTCTAGAGTTGTACGAGAGTTCACGAGACACTTACTTGAAGGGGTCGAGCTTTCTCCCACCCGGGGAGAATAATGAGAACATCAACAGGAGATTTCGGCGTGTCTATCATCGGAGGAATCGTAGATCGACGGCTACGATTCAGAGCCTTTATTTATGATGTATTTTGTTTGCATTTTATTTTTATGTTCTAGTTTACTATAGTACCCCCATGAGGGATGAGTTATGTTATAGCCCAGAGGGCATTTGAGTCTTTTGTGTTTTCATTTGTTTTAGACCTATATATTGAGCTCTTTTCTAGTGTATGAGGTTAATGAATGATTGTCAATGAAATTCAGCTTTTGTTCTTGATCTCTTTGTAAGTTTTTGAGAGAAGAAACCCTAGGAAAGGCGTCAAGCATCACCCGTCAGCCACCGGTAAAGGTCGGGCTCGCGGTTAGTATCTATGTTGTTTTCTTCTTCCCCTCCTCTGCTTGGCCACCCTTCCCTTTTCCCCCAAACCGCCAACCACCTTCCCCCTCCTTCCCTATCCGACGGCCCAATCCCTACCTCCACCTCCCCAATGCCGGTGTCCCCTTATGGCACCCAACCCCCAATCCAAGCCTCACTACCGAGCCCCTCCTCCACCAACCCAAGCCCCACCGTCCCTCCCCTAGCAGCCGGTCCACCCAAGTCCACCCTAGCCGCCGGCCATGCTAGCCCCAAACCCTAGATTTCAAATTCAATTAGCCACTTAAATACTTTCCTAAAGCATCCTCCTATTAATTTGGAAAGTCCTTTTTATTTGAATTCAAAATCATTTGAATTTCAAATTCTCTCCTTATTGATAAATCTTAATTTAGGAAACCCCCTCAAATCTCTCAAATCTGAAATTAAAATCAGATTTAATTCTCTAATCACATTTATTGATTGGGTCCACATACATTGTATGTGGACACTTTTCCTCCCTCCCCATATGACCGGCCCCCTCTCTCCCCTTCTCTCTAATTAATGCCCCTCCATTAAACCTCTCAATCAATCCCATTCAGCCCCTATAGCCACCGCCCCTCCCTTATCAAATCCCAATCAATTCATCTCTTATTAAGGTGATTTGAATTTCAAATTTTTCCTCCTTTTCCCTCTTTCAAAATCTGAAATTAAATTCATGTTTTATTTTCCCTCCACTATAACTAAGGAGAATTCAAGTGGCCTCCTTCCCTAGTCTTGGCCGAAACCCATCCCCTCTCCTCCACTGCCTCCCTACTCCCCTGCTACACATACAACCTAAAGAGGAAGATGCGTTGCTACTGGATCTACTTTCCCCATGGATGGCAGATCCCGAGCGTGACCACGGATTCATCTATGACCATCAAGGCTTAGTGGATATTCAACAATCCCCTTTCTTCAAAAATCGACGACACCGTCAGCGACTACGTCGACCGCATCCTCTTCACCTTGACATCTGCTATTGAAGAACACCGATGCTCCGGGCATTTGCAAATCCTCGGACATCCACCCGCTTCTTCACCTTCGACTAACTTTCTATTGATCAAGACCATAAGCATCTTCTTTCTTTCGGTGGCATCCCTAAGATTGCTGAAGTTCTTCATTCGCTAACCCCCACTATCAAGAGTGAATGAGAGGGAAACTTGAAGGTGAAATTTCTATTTGTTAGACAATGAATTTTTGTTATTCGCACATTTAGTTTATTTTATTTTGTTGTTATTTTGAATTGTTCCTTTAATCTAAATTGTAACCGCATGCCGAATCAAATCAACAACTATGAAACTAAAAATCTAATCTTAGTGAAACATTAAACTTATAATTGCATCGCTTAAACAACTTTTTATTAAAATTCTGCAATTCCTGTTGCTTGTTTCACATCAGTTACCCTTATGTCTAATTGAAATCCTCCTATCAAATAATACTTCTGAGACTTTTTTTTTATTTTAATCACTCATTCTTAACTCCATAAGTTATATCATCATCTATCTTATTATTTTATATAATAGATCCAAGATACTTTAACCTATCATTCTTAAGTATCATTTATTGTCTAATAATATTAATTCATAATTATTAATATCAAACAAACTAAAATTATATACATATACTCAATTTTTATTCCACCAATTTTAAGTTCACTATCTTCTAAGGATATTCTTCAATGATCTAATTTTTCATTGACTTTTGTAGATGTTTTGCTAAAGAGAACTGTCATCTGACACTTTAAAATTACTTGCAAAAAACTCCAAAGCTAACACAAAAAGATAAGGATACAAAACTAAGTCTTAATGTAATACTGCTTTAATTGAAAAATATTTGGCCACTATACAAGTAATAATACTAGTCAATACATATCTACAATAACTTCAACATATCCTTATAACATACATTTTTATTTAATGCACACCAAATCAATTCTCAAAATACCAAATAATATACTTTCTGAATATCAATAAATATCACATAAATACTCTTCATATACTCTTTGTACTTTTTCATTGATTATCTTAACACAAATTTTGCTTCCAAAGTAAATCATCTTAGCACAAAATCAATTTAATTCTCTAGAACTGGCATAATTTTTTTCTAAACATATTTTACTTTACTATTATCAAATTCATCGTTCTAACTAGACATTTGCAAGAGGTTGTACCCCGGTGTATGCTATTTGTTGATGATATTCTTCTGGTTGATAAGACTAGAGAGGGAGTTGAAGGTAAACTTGAATTATGGAGGTCAACTTTAGAGTCTAAAGGTTTTCATTTAAGTAGATCTAAAATTGAATATATGAAGTGTAATTTTAATAGTAATAGATCTAGTAGGGGGTTTGTGATTTTGGGCAATCGAGTCATTAATAAGAGTACACGTTTTAGATATATTAGATCTATTGTTCAGAGTGATGGTGAAATAGATGGGGATATTACTAGCAGAATTCAAGTTGGATGGTTAAAGTAGAGGAATGCATCATGCTTGTTGTGTGATAGAAAAGACCCCCTCAAACTTAAGAGAAAATTCTATAAGATGGTGGTGAGACCTACAATGATTTATGGTGCAAAATATTGGCCATTAAAAGAGAAGCATAATATTAATTTAAGTGTTGCGGAGATGAGGACGCTCAAGTGGATAAGTGGTTTTACTCTTAGAGGCAGGGTACGAAATGAGCATATACGTGAAAAGGTTGGAGTAACTCCAGTAAAAGATATGATTAGAGAGAGTTGAATTAGATAGTTTGGTCACATAAAACGGCGGCCTTCTGATGACACGGATAGGAAAGTAAATGTATTAGATTTGGCTTATGTTAAGAAAGGTAGAGATAGACCTAAAAAGACTTGGTTAGAAAATATTAGAAATGACCTTTCTTTTTTAGATTTAAATGAGAATTTGACTCTTAACAAGACACAATGGAGAAAAAGGATTCATGTAGCCGGCCCCACATAGTGGGATAAAGGCTTGTTGTTGTTGTTGTTGTTGTATTATCAAATTCATCGTACAACTCATAAGTTTAATTGATATATAACTAGCAAAATCTTACAAAACTCTTTTTTCTATTAAGTGGTTGTACTAAAATGCTTCTTCACCAATCATTTGGCATCTTCGGCCTCAAATTTTCATTAAATTTATATTAAAAATTTTTGTTAACCAGAACACTATAGTATCCCCATAACTCTAGAAATCATAATAGATATCTAATAAAGACTTAAAGTTATGCATCTTCTTCAAAACTAACTCAACTTTAATTTAGTGGGCTAAATATATAATATAACTCGTTATATTATTTAATATGCACTTCTTAGATTGAAAAGATCCACATGACAATTAATTTTACAACTTAAATCCCACCATTAAACTGATGATTAAAACTAATTAATGTGAAAAAAAAGTTTGTGATCATGTTGCAATCAATGTTCCTATGTACACAATGCTAATAAATTGGATAAAATGTATGGAAGAAATTCTTAAGACTACTATTATGTTTTTACTCAAATAGGGACCATTCATGTTTGGCTGAACATACCTTGCACAGAATCTAGTGTGTTTAGAATATTCCTTGAAATGGATTAAAACACATGCACCCAAATAGAGATAAGGATCCTTCTCAATTTGGGTGTGGAGTCTTCTTGGATCGGGAGCCAAATTAGTGCATGACAAGGATGGTTAGACCTTCTAGCTTCAAAATCCCACAGTCAATTCATGTGTGTTTTAAGGTTTACTTGGATTGCATGAAGCTCAGGCCTTAGTTTCATGTGAGAAGCTCGATCATAGTATTTAGGATATATGACGGCTAGTAGAGATCAGAGATATATTGGTTTATGGTGGAGACAAAGGAGGCTGCATAAAGAAATAACTTGATGTAGAACAGAAGGTGGGGGGATAAAATTAAAACAACTCTGAAATTCAATTTCAGATTTTCCTTAATTAAGGGATTTGAATTTGAAATTCAAATAAGATGGAGGGAAGGATAAATAAGTGGTTAATTATTCCCCTAATTGGATTCCTTAACAAGGAAAGAAATAATTAAAATGGGGGGAAGAGAGGGGCCGGCCAAGAGAGAGGGAAGGATGAGGTGTCTAGGTTCAATGAATGTGAATCAAGCATTAATTGGGATTGAGAATTAAATCTGAAATTAATTTCAGATTGGGAGTAATTTGAGGAGGCTTCCTAAGGTAGAATTTATTAAATCGGAAAGATTTTGAAATTCAAAATTATTTGAATTCAAATCTAATAACTTTCCAAATTAATAAAGAACTAATTTAGGAAGGTAATCAAGAGGGAGGGGGTAATTTGAACTCAATGGTTTGGGGTTGGAGGAGGGCCGGCTAGGTATGATGAGGTGGAATTAAATTGGTTTCCAATTGGGGGCTTTGGGATTTAGGAAAAAGGATTTAATGAGATCCTCTTTCAAATTCAAATTCAAATTTGAATTTAATTGAATGATTGGATTTCCTAAATTAACTCCTTTATTTAGGAAAGAATATTTTAAATTTTAATGACTCAAAATCTGAATTAAAACTTTCTAAAATTAGTAGGAATCTAATTTAAGAAATGTCTAGGGATTTTGAAATTTGGAGGGAAAGAGGAAGGGGGGAAGTTGGGCCGTGGATTGAGATGGGGAGAGAGAGTCGGCGGATTTAGGTGGAGGGAGAAATGCAACTGGCTGGTTAGGGAGATGTTGGGGAGGAGCCGGCGGGTATAGGAGGCAGTGGGAAAGGTGGTCATCGACGTGGAGAAGAAAGGGGTGGGCAGCCGAATGAATGGAGAGGAAGGAGAAGATAAGTTTAGGGAAAAAAGATAAAATCGTGAGCCCGAACTCTTCCTGCGGCTGACGGGTGATGCGTTGCCCTTCACCAAGGGACTTCAAGCCACGAACCCGGACACATCCTACGGCTCGTGGAAACTACGCTTCACTGCCATAGGGATCTCACCAAAGTTCCCCCCAAAGAACAAGAGTAGAGAAATTTTTTTTATTAATAATCCATTATACCACTACAATAGCAAGGGCATCTATATATAGGCCTTAAAAATAAAAGAAACTAAAACAAGACAAATATGCCCCTAGGGCTTACACGGGACTACCCCCTCAAGTGAGGATAAAAACGGAAAATGCATAAATAAATAAAAATTACAAATAATAAATTAAGATAACGTGGAACGATCACGGCCATCGATCTTGGCTCCTCCTCAGATAAGCATTCACGGTTGGATGTCCACATCATAACTCCCTCAGGGTTTTGATGGAGGTGATTTTGTTGTAATAGTAGTAGGTAGATTTCAGTGTGGACAAGCGACAACAGTTAAAGTTCTAGCCAACATCATCTAAGAAGACAATATCATGTCGTGAGATCAACATGTTTTGAAGATTTCTTGTGCTTCTTCTTTTTGTTTGTTGTAGTCAGGTTTTCAGAAGAGTTGATGATTAGCCTTATTTAGCACGCCATTTGTAGCTTCTGGTTTAGTGAAATGGATCAAATTTCTCCTCTCCTATGGACGTAAACTTGGTTTAAATCGAACTACATAAATGTGGTCTACCATATTTCACTCATGGAGGCACTTTCGCATTGAGTTAGATGCTTCATCCTGATAGTTGATATTAGGAACATGTTTGGAGTACAATGGACATGAATTTTGAGGAGAAGTTTGATGGCTAACAAAGTTTTGGGCTTTGAAGAAACAAGTTGTATAATCTTCTTATTTAACATGAACTTGTTCAGGTGCTCATGTAACAATTAAAAATGCCTACAACAATGAGTGAAGAGATAAAGATAGAGACAGACATAAAAGCTCTTTAGACCCTTTTATCTTTGACATGCATGAGATATCAATGGAGGTCTTAAAAGAAATAAGTACGAAAAGTTTGTGGTTCGTGCAGTTTTTTTACATGATCAGCGCCTCCCAATAAATTTTATCAAAAAATGATGTGCTTATTAAGCATTTTAGTACAATAATTATAAGTCGTGAAATGATTGAATATGTTAGCAAGAATAAAAATAAGATTCCTTTCTACTACACAAATTTACGACACATCAAAAAAAGAGCAATAGGCAGGTTGACTATATTGACCTCAACATTGTGCTATGGAGTTTAGCATTTGAACAATCCATAATTTGATTTGACTAAACGATCTGTAATCCTAAGAGAATTCTTGATTAGATACTGATTGGTCACGACTATTATTAGATGACTTGATGAGCATTTGAGATGCCCAATGTGCCATACTTCTGTATTTTTACACATAATTTTTAATTTTAGTCCCATTTTGTTTGTTCAAAATCATTGTTATTTATATGCTAGGTGGAATTCAATTGAATTTTGAGAACACTTTGTTATGGCAGGAGGGAGCTAGGCGGAATCAAGAAGGGGGGCAGGGTTCGGCCAGCCTTGTGGGGACTAGGAGAGCTGTCATGTATTATGGAAGGAGGAGAAATCAAAGGGAGTTGTTTAGGAATGTTTCCTAAATTATATTTAGATGTTTAGGAAGGTTTTATTTGTATTATTGTGTGCTAGGGATATTTAAAATAAAGTTTTGTCTAGAGTTAGGGCAAGAGAAAATTTGCGTTTGCTATAGTTTTATTTTGGAGAGTTTTCTAGCGACATCTAAGGTTCGTGGGAGAGTCAATCTACCTCTAGAATAGTAGATCAATTGTATCTTTCATTCTTGTTGAAGAGATAATCAAATTTCCGCCCTAATCTTCTGATTCCGCATTTTTCTTATTGCATGCTTGATGTTTTTACGTCCAAGATGCATCAAATTGATATCAGAGCGAGGATTTGGGAGAGATGGGAGCAAATAGACGGATGCATTGGAAGGCGAAGTGGAGCAAATCAAATCCGGGATGGAGAAGTCCTCAACCTTCGAAGGAAGATTTTCAACTATCGAAGGAAGATTTTTATCCATGGAAAACCGATTTGGAGGGTTGGAGGAGAAGATAAGAAAGCTCTTGGACATGCAATCAAAAACTCCACTGGCGGTTCTGATGGCTAACCTTAACCAAGATTTGACCGGGATTCCCTTGGCCGAATCGAAGGGAAAGGAGATCGGACGGGAGGAATTCGACGATGAGAATTTTTTCCATCAAGAGCCATCTCCTGGGACTCCGATAAGGGGCAGATCCGGGTTTCCGAATGAGGGAACAGTAATGAGAGAATTTTTTGGTGGAGATAGTAGGATGGTCGACCACTATGAGAGGCATTTAGGGCAAGGGGAGTGGCCATTGGAGAAGGAGGGGGTCAAGAGCCACCTCCTAAGGCTCTGATAAGGGGCTGAATAGGGTTTTAGGATGGGGAAACAACAGGAAGGGAGTTTTGTGGTGGAGGTGGTGGGGTGGCCAACCACTATGAGAGGTATTTAGGATAAGGGGAGTGGACGACCGGAGAAGGAGGCGGACAAGCCAAGCCGTGGAAATCGGGTCATGTAAGGCGAGTGGAAGAAAGGTGAGATTCTCGGCCTCGATACATGGGGGAAGCATAGAGGGATCACGGCAACCGCCACACTGGAGGAGGAAGAAGCTATTGGGGCGGTGGCAATACTAGGGTGAGGAAGTTGAAAATGCCAGTATTCGAAGGGGTGGATGCCCATAGTTGGGTATATCGGGTGAAGAGGTATTTCGCGGTGAGTGGGTTGAGAGAGGAAGAGAAGCTTACAGTCGTAGGGCTATGTCTGGAAAAGAAAGCCCTCGCCTGGTTCCAATAGAGGGAGGTTAGATATCCGATCTATTCATGGGAGGAGTTTAAGGATTGTTTGTTGGAACGTTCCCGATCCATTTAGGAAGGAGACCTACAAGAGTAATTCCTTGCCTTGACTCAAGAGGGGGCTGTCATAGTACAATGAGAGATTTGAGTTGCTATTCGGGTTGTTGAGGGCAGTCTCGGAGGCGGTGTTGGAGGAAAATTAAATGAAGGGCCTCAAACCCGAAATACGAGCGGACCTCCGATTAATGAGACCAAGGGAGTTGAAGGAGACGATGGAGCTAGCCCATATAGTGGAGGATCGGAGACAAATGGAGGGGATCGATAAGAGCGGAGTAGTGGGAGGCTCTTACAGAAATACCTCGACTTCACTGGCACCGAGAACCCAAACAATGTCATTTCAGTAGGAGGCACCGAGGGAGAAGAGTGGGGGAGTTCACCCCGAGGCCAACTTCAAGTGCTCACAGAGGCAGAGATGTAGGATAAGAGAGCGAAGGATATGTGCTTCTGCTGTGAGGAGAATTATGCACCAGTCCATCGGTGTAAAGACCACACAGTTCAGGTCCTTATGGTTTGTGATGAGGGCACCGACAGCGACGATCTGGTGGAGGAAGCAGAAGCGGGAGGAGAGCACCTACACCTTAATGTGACAGAAGTGTCCCTTAATTATGTGGTGGGATTTACTCCAAATCACATCATAAAGGTGAAGGGACAGATCAAGGATCAGCCAGTGATGGTCTTGGTGGATAGGTGGGCTACTCATAACTTCATCACAAACCAAGTCGTAGACAAGTTGGGATTGAAGTTGGTGGATACAAGGAGATTTGGAGTCATGATGAGAACAGGAAAGATAGAGAGCAGCAGGGGGATTTCCAGGAGGCTGATGCTAATATTCCAGGGCCTAAAGATTATGGAAGGCTTTCTTCCTTTGGATTTGGGAAGCGTTAATGTGATCTTAGGGATGAAGTGGTTACAAACGATGGGGGATAGAAAGGTGGACTGGAAATCTTTGACAATGGAGATTCAGGTGGAGGGGAAGAAGGTGGTGTTGTGAGGAAATGTCAGCCTGTGCAAAAGCCCGGTTTCACTCAAAACCATGTTCAAAGCAATACAGGAGGTAAGGCTGGGCTACTTGGTGGAGTTGAAGAAAGAGTAGAAGGTTCCAGAGATAATCCAGCTATTCCTGCAACAATTCAGTAAGATGTTCTCGCTGCCTCAAGGCCTACCTCCCCCAAGGGAGCATGAGCATGCCATCAACTTGAAAGGAGTATCCACTATCAGTGTTCGACCCTACCAATATCCACTAGTTCAAAAGGATGAAATTGAGAAGCTAATCAAAGAGATGTTGGAATGGCCCTTACCTAAAACTCTGAAAGAGTTCAGGGGATTTTTGGGACTCACGGGATACTACAGAAAGTTTGCGAAGGGATACAGCTCTATAGCATGGCCATTGACAGAGCAACTGAAGAATGATAGTTTCAAATAGGGGGAGGCAGCAACCCAGGCATTTGAGCAGCTAAAGAAAGCCATCTCGAGTGTCCCTATGTTAGTGCTACCAGATTTCAGCCAGTCGTTTGCAGTGGAGACTGATGCATCAGGATATGGGTTGGTGGCGATCCTCATGCAGGGTTAGAGATCCATAGCTTATTTCAGCCAGGTGTTGACCACTAGGGCCAGGTTGAAGTTGGTGTATGAAAGGGAGCTAATGGCAATAGTGTTGGCAATACAGAAGTAGCATCCTTACCTATTGGGGTGACACTTCATAGTTAAGACCGACCAGAGGAGTCTGAAATTCTTGCTAGAACAAATGATGGTGACGGAGGAGCATTAGTAGTGGCTTTCCAAGTTATTGGGTTATGACTTTGAGATCCAGTACAAGCCCGGACTGAAAAATAAAGTTCCATGGAAGCCATACGAGATGATCAGGAGATAGTTCTCATCCTTTTAACATGAGAAATAGGTGTATTTTTGGGGAGGGAGTATTGTTAGGAAGGGAGGGGGCTGGGCGGAAGCAGGAAGGGAGCCAAGGGGAGGGTTCGGCCAGCCTTGTGGAACCTAGGAGAGCTGTCATGCATTATGGTAGGAGGAAAAATCAAGGCGAGCTATTTAGGAAGGTTTTTTAATTATGTTTATTGTGCTTACGAAGATTTTAATTGTTTAGGAAGGTTTCCTAAATTATGTTTATGTTGTTTAGGAATGTTCTATTTCTGTTATTGTGTGCTAGGGCAATTTAAGAGAAAGTTTTGTCTAGGATTAGGGCATGAGATAAATTGTGTTTGATATAGTTTTATTTTTGAGAGTTCCCTAGCGGCGTCTAGGGTTCGTGGGAGAGTTGATTTATCTCTCATATAGTAGATCACTTGTATTTCTTTCTTGTTGAAGAGATAATAACATTTCAGCCCTAATCTTTGGATTCCTGCATTTTTCTTATTGCCTACATGTTGTTTTTACTTCCAAGAAGCATCACACTTCCACATCACATCCATACGTGAGGTATCAAGAAGTATATCAAGCCTACCCATCGTGCTAACAGATGTATGATTGATTCACATGATACCATGATCAACATTTAGTCCCTATCCGCATAAAGATATGCATATGAATGGTTGCAAAGCACCAAGATTAAGCTATCTTTTTATCAACCACATCAAGAAAGAAAATATCAACGTCCCAGAAAAGTTCCAAAAATTAAAAATAGCGCAATATAACTTCCCCTACCGTGATAAGAATGACATGTACAAGACCACTATGTGGGAGACTGCTCCTTTATACCTCATCACAATGTTGACAAAATGTGCATGCATAGGAGAAAGAGAGAGATGTCAGGAAGAGGAGTCATCAATGGCAGAAAGTTTGTTATAAAGAATTGAAAATAAAATTGGGAGAGGCACATAAGGAAGGTATTTTTGTGCCTATGTACGAGGTTTGAGAGGGGCCACCATTTATGCCCCGAGAATTTAGATTCAGCAAGCGAAAAACATCCCCTTGATGTATTTCTGTTTTAATAAAAACTTCTTTTCTTGTTTATTATTATTATTATTATTTTATTACTGCTCCTGCTTGCTATTATTTAGGAATATTTGCGTGCACAAACTCTCCGATAAATTTATTGTCATGTGTGTGGTGATTTTTTGTCCTCCTCTTATTAGGAAATCAAGCAATACAGGAGGCGATGGGGCCATCATCAAACCATTTGAGCATTTTGGATGCATCGAAGTTGTCTGTTCCATGAAATGGGCAATAGTTTTGAACACTTTATGTCGATTTCCCTTGCAGTTGTATATATCCTCCACCACTGTCATTGCATTTGATCTCACTAGGCCTAGGAACACACATGAAGGTCAACAATTAATTTCTTTGAGTAAGACTAATATGCCCTCTTATAATGTTATGGAACTAATCATATTATGCCCTCTTGTTGTTTGTTCTTTTGTTGTAGTAACTCTCTATAAGAAATTCTCTGCTATGAAAAAACCTGAGCATTTATTTGACAAAAATTGTTGGCAGAATAACATCTCTCAAATAAAATATAAAGATACAACTACTTTGGACTTCACACGCAAAAAATTGAAGTGGGCCTCACTTCACTTCTTCCCAAATTGATGAAAAGGAAGTATACTTGATTTTTTATCACTTTCTTGATTTTGTGCATAGCATAATTATATTAATTGTTTCAAGGAACCAAAAGTAAAAATGGTCCATATGTGGCAGCCAATTTTCAAATATTTCATCAACATGCTTATTCTAGTAACTACCACAAGGAGGCCTCAAAAGCACAAAAAATATATCCACATCCTAGATAGTCAAACCATAAAACTAACATTAACAACATTATTTGATCCATAATCATTTTACAATTTAAATTTTACCATCTCCAAATACAGGGTAAAATAAACCGATCACCAAAAACACATACTAAATACCTGAGCATGACTAACAATCTCTCCACAAACAGCATATTCACATTTCAACACCTGAATAATTTAAGAAATGTCTAGATAAAAATCATGAGCCACAAGAAAGGGTAAAGAACAAATTTCATTAAACATACTATGTAAGAAACATGTGGATTAAAAAAGAATTTTCATAGTTGATAGGTGTGCTATATTGATAAGAACAAGAAATGCAATAGAATGCAATTTCTAACAATAACTTATGCATAAAAAGGTCTTCAAAACAACAAACATGAAATTTTCTATGCAAAACTTATTTGATTAGCATGGATTTCAAGGTGATCATTAATCTTGAAGTACTGATTGAATGTCGAATGAATATGCTTAAAGGGAACTTGATGCACATTACAAGGAAGGGTAAACCCACTTTTACCAAAGGGTATTCTCATTTTTCCAAGTAACTCAATAAAAATTGATGCAAATCTTAATGTATTCCCAAATCTTGGAGTTGTTTAATCACAAGTTCTACTAATTTTAAAGTACTTAAATTTAGACCTAATTTACAAAAGATAATTATTGAAATCAAAATGTACCTTCCATGCAAAACATTGTTATTTTCTCTCCATCCTCTCAATTACAATCATATTGTATAGACTCCCCTATCATGTAGCCTTTCAGCATTACACCCTCACTAATTGGCAACCCAAAAAACATGGCAATTGTAACAACATGAGACCAGCCAAATGAAAAAATATATATCATAGCAATCACTCAGCAGCCGCCTGTGTGGTGGAGGACGCATAGCAATATTTGGGAATGCGGCTCTACCCCCTCACCATTAGGAGGGTCCTTGAAGGTGATCACGATCATTTGATACGATCAACACAATAGTTATAGCTTTAGTACTTTCCATTGCAGTGACATAAGCTCCCCCTTCCTCATTTCCCACTTCTCGAAGATGATGCCTCTATTCGAGTGGGCATTGCACTTCAAACATTTCGATGACCTTGATTGCCCAATTGTTTTGCTTTTATGAATGCTTACAATACTAGAAGCTTGATGCCCTCGTCTCTCATGAGAAGTACTAAAGAAGATTGTTTATATTAAATAGGATTGATTTTCTTAGTAAATATCGTAATATATTAGATTGAATTTCGTATTTATGCTTTACTAAGCTATGTATATTAACTTCACCTTTAGAGTGTCAATATTTTTTAGCATGTAAGGGATCCTAGTAGAGGGTGGGCTAATTGAAGGGGAGGTTTTCTTCCTTCTTCTTGTCAATGCCATATCTAACGAGGATTTCACAAAATCCCTTACCAACCTCCCCAATATCATTGGCATCAAGCATTTCATGGATCCAAAAAAACCCATATGATACGACTGTGGACCCCACCCCCCCTGGGTAGCAACTTCGTGGGTCCCAACACCTCATTTCAGACCTATAGGAGGAAAAAATTTAAGGGGAGATCATTGGAGGAAATGTGAGGTGCATTTATGGTGGGATTAGGGCTATTTTTAAGGGGGAAAGTTTGTGTGCGGGAGGTATTATGTGAAAATTTTTTGTAGTTGTCCTAGGTGATTTTGGGTTCCTAGTTGCTGCTAGGAAATTGGGGGAGAGCCGATTCACCTCTCGAACAGTAAATCAATTGTATCTTGTCTTTCTTTGATTGAAGATTATTATTTCAGCTTTCTTAGTGTTGTTCTTGCATGCCATTGTTATTTTCTCTTGAGTTTGGTGGTTGGTTTTCACTATTTGGTGTTGATTTCGTTCTTGTGGTTGTTTTGGTTGCTAATTTGATCCTCAAATCATATCAAATTGATATCAGAGCAAGTTTTCGAAACCGATGGATGGGAGAAGAATTGAGACGTTGAAAGAAAAGTTGGAAGGGGAAGTAGGTCAGTTGCGAACGGATGTGGGATCTTTGAATGAGTGTTTTTCAACGATGGAAGGAAGGTTTGGTAATCTAGAGGAGATGATGAAGCGGATGTTGGAGTTTCAAACTAAAGCAGCTCCGTCGGAACCAAAGGGAACCAGAGAAATGACATGCCAAAAGGAGATGGAGAAGTGAAAATTTTATGAGAGGAGGGAATACCCCACCTTAAGCCTTTATTGAAAAGAGAGATGGATAGGGAATATGGAGGTAGGAGGGAATAGGAAGAAGAAAACATAGGTGCTGAATTTGGAGGAAGAGAGGGATATGAAAGGAGAAGGGAGGAGAGGTAACCGTGGAGAGACCCCAATGCTCGCTTCATGAGAGGCATGGGGGGCGGAAGGAGAAATTGGGGCGGGGGAGATCTAAAGGTTAGGATGTTGAAAATGTCGATGTTTGAAGGTGATGATGCGCATGGATGGATCTATAAAGTGGAGAGATATTTTGCGGTGAACGGGTTTACAAAAGGGGAGAGGCTTATGGCGGCAGCTCTATGTCATGAGGGGAAGGCACTGGTATGGTACCAATGGAGAGAGATGAGGTATCTAATCCGTTCGTGGGAGAGTTCAAGGACTGTTTATTTGAGTGCTTTCGAACCAAGCAAGAGGGGGACTATTATGAGCAATTCTTTGCTTTAACGTAGGTGGGAATAGTGATGGAGTACTGGGAGAGATTTGAGCTTCTGTCGAGACGTTTAGGCAGACTACCGGAGATGGTTTTAGAGAGCAATTTCATGAAGGGGCTCAAACCAGGTTGAGAGCCGTTCTGCAGGTGGCAAGACCTCGTGACTTGGGAGAGGCTATGGAGTTAGCCCAGTTGATACAAGACAAGAACTCACTTGAGAGAAGTAGCAAAGGGGGAAGTTTTGGAGGTTCTTACCGCACGACAACCACCTTCCTTGCACGTAGGGTGCCAACTGTATCGGGTCAAAGAGAAGCTCCAAAGGAGAAAGGTTTGGGAGCTCAGCAGGGAGGAAACTTTAAACGGCTCACTAATACAGAACTGCGGGACAAACGGGCTAAGGGACTTAAAGGTGTAACCAAGTCAAGCCGTCTCGGACTCGACTCGATAATAGACTTGATGAGTTAAGATTTTCGAGCTCGCAAATCGAGCTCAAACACAAATTCAAGCTCGACGGCTTATCAAGCTCGAGATCGAACATACCTCTGCTCGACTCGTCAGCTCATTGAGCAACTCGCGGAGGTGACTGGGCGGGAAAAGGAAATATCGGTTGGTGCGGGCGGGATGATGAATCAAAGGTCGGGCAGGAAAACGAAAATGACGAAGCATGCGAATCTCAACAGTGGAGCTCGGGACGACGGATCTCGACGGCGAAGCTCGAGATGATGACAGACCTCGGGACGACGGATCTCGACGGCGTAGCTCGGGACGACGATGGAGCTCCGAACGACGGCGGACGCGCCGAAGAGCCTACTTGGGATGGAGCTCGACGAGCCACTCGACATGAGACGAGTCGAGCTCGGATTTTGACAGTCGAGCTCGACTCGAACACCCTCTGGCTCGAGCTCGACTCGAATCGTTTGCACCCCTAAAGGGACTATATTTTAGGTGCGACGAGAAGTTTACACTGGGCCATAGGTGTAAAAATCGCACCTTACAGGTCCTTTTTGTTTGTGATGAGGAGGAGATGGGCGGAGTAGAGGCGGAAGGAGAAGTGGTAGAGGAAGAGGAGTCCTTACACTTAGAGGTGGCAGAGGTTTCGTTGAGTTCAATAGTGGGATTCACCACGAATCATACTATGAAGATGAGGGGATGGATAAGAGGGGAAGCTGTGATGATTTTGGTGGATAGTAGGGCTATCCACAATTTCATATCCAATCAGGTGGTTGACAAGTTGGGGATAAAGCTGGTAGACACAAGATGTTTTTGGGTGATGATGGGCATAGGGAAGATGTAGAAGAGCAGGGGTATTTGTCAGGAATTGGTGGTGAAGTTGCAGGGGATTCATATCATGGAAGATTTTCTTCCATTGAAGTTAGGAAGTACGGATCTGACCTTGGGTATGAAGTGGCTACAAATCTTGGGGGAGACCAAGGTGGACTGGAAGGCCTTAGCTATGGAGATCAAAGTGGAGGGAAGAAAGGAGGTGATTAAGGGAGAACATATTTTATCCAAAGCAATAGTTTCCTTGAAACCTATGGTGCGTGCCATACAGGGTGAAGGATTGGGATTCTTGGTGGAGCTCCAGAGCTTGGAGGGAGGAGATGCCCAGGAGATAGAGGACATTCCAGAAGTAGTTCACCTGCTTCTCCAGCAGTTCAGTGAGGTATTCCAACCTCCCCAAGGATTGCCTCCTCCACAGGAGCACGAGCATGCTATTATTCTGAAGGAAGGAGTCACTCTTATTAGTGCCCAACCATATCGCTACCCGCAGGTCCAGAACGATGAGATTGAGAGGCTAATTTGGTAGATGCTTAAAGTTTGGATCATCAAGCCCAGTGTGATCCCTTTTTCTAGTCCCGTGTTGTTGGTGAAGAAGAAAGATGGCAGTTAGAGATTATGCATAGATTATCGTGCCTTGAATAAGGAGACTGTGCCGGACACATTTCTCATACCAATCATTGATGAGCTGCTAGATGAGTTGCATGGCTCGATGGTGTTCTCAAAGATTGATTTGAAGTCCGGGTATCACCAAATCAGAATGCGAACAGAGGACACCCACAATATGGCTTTCAGAACTCATGCGGGACACTATGAGTTCTTGGTGATGTCTTTTGGCCTCACTAACGCCCCTGCCACTTTCCAGTCACTCATGAATAGAATATTCAAGCCTTATCTTTGAAGATTTGCTCTAGTATTCTTTGATGACATCATTATCTATAGCAAGTCGGAGGAGGAGCACTTGGAGCACTTGGGCATGGTGTTGGGAACTTTGAAGGAGCACCAACTATATGTAAACTTGAAGAAGTGCTCTCTTGCGCAGCATAGGGTGGAGTACTTGGGACATATAGTGTCTCAAGCTGGGGTGTCAGCGGATCCAACCAAGATAGAAGCAATGCTAGATTGGCCCATGCCTAAAACACCGAAGGAGCTAAGGGGGTCCTTGGGACTATATGGGAGAGATCCCCCTCATTTGCTACATTATGGGCATGGCAACACACCAGTATCATCAAGGGGGCAATATTTGGGAGAAAGGGACCGGATCTTGGCAGAATTTAAGGGACATCTAATGCTAGCACAACAAATTATGAAGAAGTAAGCAGATGGACACATGAGGGATGTGCAATTTGAGATTGAAGACAAAGTTTTATCTGAAGATCTGACCTTACAAACAGAGGACTCTATCTCGATGAAGGAACAAGAAGCTTTCCCCCCGATACTTTGGGCCTTACGAGGTTGTGGAGAGCATTGATGCGATCGCCTATCATCTACAGTTGCCACAAACTTCAGCCATCCATCCAATATTTCATGTGTCGCAGCTGAGATAAGCCATTGGAGACCATACACCCTCGCCCACACTATCGGCTATATTGTTAGAAGATATGGAGGTAAAACCACTGGAGGTGCAAGGGATATGCCAAGGAGACAGAGATCAAGGAAGTTTTGATTAAGTGGAAGAATTTACCAGAATATGATGCGACATGGGAAGCCTACAGCACTATCCATAACCAAATTCCTTCTTTCCACCTTGAGGACAAGGTGATTTTTTTTTTGGGGGGGGGTATTGATACGACTGTGGACCCCACCCCAACACTTATGTTTAACCACAGCAGAATAGCAGGTAGGGTCATTAATAGGTGAAACATGATGCTGTAAATAAAAAATCTACTTGGGTTTTAAGGAACCCGTTTGAAAACGAGTGACCATAGGGTGAACACGTTGAGGTGCAGATGAATGAACCAGGGAGGGGGAATTGGAAGGTAGAACTGGAACAAGGGACGAAGGGGAATTATGGGAATGTTCAGCATTTAGAGGAGGTTGAGAAGCTTCTGGAGGAAATTCTGGTGGAGCATGGGACTGTTGTTATAGGTTGGATGAAGGGTAAGGAACAAGGGTTAGAGGAGGGATGTTAAGGCTAGTGGAATTAATTGATGACTTGGAGGTATTTGAAGCAAGAAATGAAAATATATCCTCATGAAATTGAACATGCCGAGAGACAAGGATTTTATGTAGGTGGAGGTGATAACAGCGATAGCCTTTATGTGTAGAACTATAGTCAAGAAATACACAAGCAGCTGATTTGGGAAAGAATTTATGTGAAGCAAAAGGTTGAAATCACGGATAGCAAAGACATCCAAAAATCTTTAAATGAGAGTAAGATGAAGGATGTTTACATAACAGATGATAAGGAGAGAATGATTTTGTAGTGGAGGGAAGACAATTTATAAGACAGGTAGCTAAACAGCATCAACCCAAAATGAAAAGGGCAAATGAACTTGGAGAAGAAGAGTACAAGCGGTTTCAATTAGATGGCGGTGTTTATGTTCCGCTAGACTATTTTGTTCTGGTGTATAAGGACAACAAAGTTGGTGAATAATTCTAGCTGTAGACAAGAAATGTTGGAAGAAAGAATTGGAATATTCACCGCCACCATCAGAGCGAAAAACTTTAATAGATTTAGAGAATTGTTTTTTTCCACCATTAAAAACGTTATCACTGTTCAATTAACACCAGATATCATCTTACTTGGCGGTCTCAAGTGCTGAAGGTATTTCATGTAAATGGATTCGATGGGTACCTCAATGGCACAGTTCGTCGACCTTCCTGACAGATGGCAAGGAGAAGTAAAGGTAATTCTATTATATTCTCATCACAACCAAAATGGGCAGTACATAGTATATATATAAGCTGAGTAAAATTAAATCATTATAAAGTAGAGTTAGTTGGAGCTGGACGGTGAGGATTTAATCAGCAAATAATGTGGCGACAGCTATAGAGAGAGTGGCGCCAGAGCACATGGTTTGTGGCTGGTGCATCCTGTTGGAGTTCGTTAACAATATCATCTTATAAAGAATTTGTAAATAAAAAAAAAGTTAACCCAAAGATCTAGTTAAGTACAAATAAAGGACCTAAGTCCATTTAGGGCAACTATGATTGCTTCTGAAAGTGATTGTAGAGTTATCATGAGGAAAACAACTTTTTTTAAAACCATTACAACTATCATAATTTTTTTTCCTTATGAGATAAGTCGAGTAGCAACTTTCTTATTTCTATCATATTCTAGATAATTTAGTTGCAAAAAATTGCTCGCAATACATAAATTTTTGAAAAATAGCAAAAAAAGCATTAGCCAAAAAGTCGTGTGTTGGCAAACAGAAAGTTGAAGAAATGAAAAAAATTTCTCAAATGAACCCTTAACCATGGTTTTAAAAATTAGACCAGACTGGCTAATAGCAATTCAATTGTGAACCAATCCTCCAACTGCTTCAATCTAGTCCAAAAAAAGCTTCTACTTAGAACAGGCCATAACTGATCAAAACTAACAATTTAATCAAAGAACGGGTGAGCCAATCTGATTTTTTATGAATAAGTCTATTCAAAAATAGATCAATGTTTGGCTGTTTGGTTGATCAAATAGCTATAATAAAAGATTTAAAACTCCTAGCAAGTTCAAAACATTTTTTATTTATGTTTTTTTAACTTTTAAGTTGAATATTATTGTCATCCAAACTTAAATATCTTATAAATAATAAATATATCACAGCCATAATTTAGAGTATTATATAGTGGATTAATAAAAACATTATTATTATATCATTTATAATAATAATATTTATTATGTCATCTAGTTTAACCCTGATTAAACATTGGCCCTTGAACTTCTCATTTTTTCGATTTAATATCCAATCTAATTATTAAAACCTTGCCTTCATAAACATTTCAGTCAAGCTCTAAAAACATATTACCAGGATCTAAGTTTACTCCCACTAGGGGTGCAAACGAGTCTAGTCGAGCTCAAAATCTGAGCTCGAGCTCGACTCGTCTCATGTCAAGCGGCTCGTCGAGCTCAATCCCGAGCTCCGTCGTCAAGCTCCATCCTGATTAGGCTCGTCATCGCATCCGCTGTCGTCCCGAGCTCCATCGTCATCCTAAGCTCCGTCGAGATCCATCATCCCGAGCTCATCGTCCCGTCCACTGTCATCCTAAGGTCCTTCTTCATCCCTAGCTCCGCCGCCGAGATCCGTCATCTCGAGCTCGTCTTCGCATCTACCGTCGAGATCCGTCGTGTTCGTTGTCGTCCCGAGGTCCGTCGTCAACCCGAGCTCCACCGTCGAGATTCGCCGTCCCGAGCTCGTCTTCACATCCAACGTCAAGGTCCGTCGTCCCGAGCTCCGCTGTCGAGATCCGCATGCTCCGTCATTTTCATTTTCCCACCCTACCTTCGATTCATCGTCCCGCCCGCACCAACCGAGATTTCCTTTTCCCGCCCAATCACCTCCGCGAGTTGCTCGACGAACTGACGAGTCGAGCGGAGGTCTGTTCGAGCTCAATAAGCTGTCGAATTTGAATTCGTGTTCGAGCTAGACTCGCAAGCTCGAAAAGCTTGACTCGTCGAGCCTGTTACCGAGTAGAGTCAGAGCCGGCTCGCGAGTCGGCTTGACTCGGTTACACCCTTAACTCCCACAAGCTGACAAGCATGCCTAAATTAGCGAGTCCAATGACAGTATGAATTAAAATACTATGACAATTTCTATACAAACTAAGCAAATCATCTCTGATCTGTTGGTTGGGAGATTTGGATACCAACCAAAAGGTCTTGAATTCGAAATTCATGTATGTGAGTTTGTCTTAATTGAATCAAAAATCCCAAAAAAAACTACACAAACTAAAGATGTTGTTTGGCAATAAGTAGGATTTAACTTTAGCGGGATTTAGTAAATTCTGTAAATCTGGATTTAGAAAGTTCTGAGGGTGTTAAATCCTGAAAACTATTTAGAATGATATATGTTAAATCCTGAAAACTATTTAGAATGATATATGTTAAATACTGATAAATCTTGATAAACTGTTTGGCAAGGTAATACAGGATTTAAGGCAGTTTGTTCATTTAGAAATTTAATTTAATTTACATTTTAAATATATGTTACTTATTAACTTTAATTTTAATTACCTTTAATAAATTATAATGATAAATAATATAATTAGTAGGTAGCTTAAATCCTGCGTAAATACTGCTTAAATCCGCTACCAAACAGCCTCAAAGAGTTATTGCACTTTTTACAAAAAGAACAAAGTGGTGAGAGTTATTTATAAACTTCCGTTAATAAATACAGAAGTGCGCGTAAATCGATCTTCTTCTTCTTTTTTTCCTTTTTAAAAGAGTCCTCCCAACAATATACCAAAGCCCAGAGTACAAACAAGAAGCACAGGCTTAACCAGAAAAGAAAATAGCATTCTGACGAGGAGAACCGAAGTAAATATGAGGGAAAGAAAATAGAAAGTTTGTATCGCGGCAAAGTTAGTCCGAAGTAAACAGATTGCTCGGCTAATTTTTTATTGTATCGCCCTCTCGCTTTCTCGTAAAATATATGCAGTCAATTTAGCTGCATTTATTTCAGAAATTTTACTCCCACTGCAAAGTATAGGCGGCAAACCAGACAGCGTCTAAATCATGATAACCCATGCTGGAAATCCTCCAAAAAAATAGATAATATATATTTGCCAAATAGGATGAACCTTGATGGATTCAACTTAGACGCACCTTAGGGTTGATGGAAGCGAGGGTGACAGCGGGAGACAATGTAGTAGACATAGCTGCGGCGAAGTAGGGAATGGAAGTGAGGAGCGACGAAGAAAGCGACAACACAAAAGCGGGGTTTGGAGCGCATGAAAAAAGCCAAGGGCGGATCCACCTTAAGCAATTGACCCCCTAAACAAATAAAAAAAAGTTTTATTGTATAATTTTTTAGATAATTTGTCACTTTTTATCTATTTTTTAGTTTTTATTATAAAAATTTTTAGGCAATTATCCTACCTAAAAATTTTGAAATACTATGATCTTTAATCAATTGCTCCCAACATAATTAAATATATTGTGTAGAGTTGTTATTGTTAGAAAATGATGAATCAAATACAAAGAAAAATAGTAAAGAGAATCTAAAAATATCCTTACAAGCAAAATATATTTCGAGGGCAGGGGAGCTGCCCCCTTGGACCCCCGACATTTTTGCGAAGCATACAATGATCAAATATATGAACCAATAGGAGTCGAGCCAAATTCAAGGCAACTCCAACATATATTTTGTAGAAATTAAATAATTAATCAATTATAACATTTTGATTTTTTTTCAAATGAATCATCCATATTTTAACCTAAATTTTGTTTAAAAATAATTGTCATTATATAAGATGTTGATGATATTTTTAAAATGTATTATGTACTCAAATACAAAGAATCATTAATTTTATATATATATAGCCCCTTCTAAAAATTAAGGCGGGGTACGCCCCTGAAAGAAGCAGAGAAGTACCCTTTTCAGTCTTGTAACCACCCTATCACCATGCGCCCATACAACAATGTGGAACGCAGAGATGCAGAGCTATATGCTTTTTACTCTCTTTTGGAAATCGGAGATAACTTCTAAAAGATGAAGCGGCTGTTTGTTAGCAGAATTTAGCCTAAAAATTATGCCAAGAAGCAAAACTAAAACTTTAAAGGGCTGTTTGGCAAAGTAGGATTTAAATTCAGTATAAAATCAATACGCAGTAGAAATCAATATTTTGGAGTTATTTGAATGAGTGTAAAGTAAATTTAGGTGAACTTTTTATATTTAAACTAAAATGAATATAGCTTATAAAGTCTAAAGATGGAGGCGATCAACGAGTAGCTACGGCAACAACCAGCAGAGGTGGTAGCCATCCGTGACGGGCGGTGAATGGCGGGGGTAGTGGTGACCGGCAGCGGTGGTGGCTGGCAAGGGTGGGCAGCGGTGGTGGTCATGGGCTACAGTGGCGGCGGTTTGTCATGGCCGGTGGCAGTGGTGGCCAACGACGAGTGACGGTTGTAATGACTCAAAATTAAAAAATAAAAAATAAAATGAAAACTTGAATTCATGTTTGAATTAGAGCGCGACGACGTTGTGCCTTTGAGCGCTACGATGCTAGGTCAAGGACATAATGTCCTAGAAAACGTCGTCGCGACACTGGAGTATATGTTCTACAGTAATTGTGGATTCAGCATGCAATGCTGCGGTGCTGGACAATGGCACTACATTATATATATATATATATATATATATATATATCCACTCAACCACCTCCCTCACCTCTAGCGTCAGCTTATGTAAGAAGTAATGGGAAAAGGGGGGAGAGAATGAGGAGAGATGGAGGAAAAGTTTGGATTTTGGTCGCCGGTCAAATTCATTGCTTACGAAAATCGCTCAGATTGAGGTAGAAAACTTTTCATATCTCTATTTTCAAATATTTTGATTTCAACGGCCCAATTTCTTATGATTCATTTTTTTTGACCGTACAACTTTTATATGTTATAGTACTTGATATTTTGAAATACTATGATCTTTAATCAATTGCTCCCAACATAATTAAATATATTGTGTAGAGTTGTTATTGTTAGAAAATGATGAATCAAATACAAAGAAAAATAGTAAAGAGAATCTAAAAATATCCTTACAAGCAAAATATATTTCGAGGGCAGGGGAGCTGCCCCCTTGGACCCCCGACATTTTTGCGAAGCATACAATGATCAAATATATGAACCAATAGGAGTCGAGCCAAATTCAAGGCAACTCCAACATATATTTTGTAGAAATTAAATAATTAATCAATTATAACATTTTGATTTTTTTTCAAATGAATCATCCATATTTTAACCTAAATTTTGTTTAAAAATAATTGTCATTATATAAGATGTTGATGATATTTTTAAAATGTATTATGTACTCAAATACAAAGAATCATTAATTTTATATATATATAGCCCCTTCTAAAAATTAAGGCGGGGTACGCCCCTGAAAGAAGCAGAGAAGTACCCTTTTCAGTCTTGTAACCACCCTATCACCATGCGCCCATACAACAATGTGGAACGCAGAGATGCAGAGCTATATGCTTTTTACTCTCTTTTGGAAATCGGAGATAACTTCTAAAAGATGAAGCGGCTGTTTGTTAGCAGAATTTAGCCTAAAAATTATGCCAAGAAGCAAAACTAAAACTTTAAAGGGCTGTTTGGCAAAGTAGGATTTAAATTCAGTATAAAATCAATATTTTGGAGTTATTTGAATGAGTGTAAAGTAAATTTAGGTGAACTTTTTATATTTAAACTAAAATGAATATAGCTTATAAAGTCTAAAGATGGAGGCGATCAACGAGTAGCTACGGCAACAACCAGCAGAGGTGGTAGCCATCCGTGACGGGCGGTGAATGGCGGGGGTAGTGGTGACCGGCAGCGGTGGTGGCTGGCAAGGGTGGGCAGCGGTGGTGGTCATGGGCTACAGTGGCGGCGGTTTGTCATGGCCGGTGGCAGTGGTGGCCAACGACGAGTGACGGTTGTAATGACTCAAAATTAAAAAATAAAAAATAAAATGAAAACTTGAATTCATGTTTGAATTAGAGCGCGACGACGTTGTGCCTTTGAGCGCTACGATGCTAGGTCAAGGACATAATGTCCTAGAAAACGTCGTCGCGACACTGGAGTATATGTTCTACAGTAATTGTGGATTCAGCATGCAATGCTGCGGTGCTGGACAATGGCACTACATTATATATATATATATATATATATATATATATATATATATATATATATATATATATATATATATATATATATATATATATATCCACTCAACCACCTCCCTCACCTCTAGCGTCAGCTTATGTAAGAAGTAATGGGAAAAGGGGGGAGAGAATGAGGAGAGATGGAGGAAAAGTTTGGATTTTGGTCGCCGGTCAAATTCATTGCTTACGAAAATCGCTCAGATTGAGGTAGAAAACTTTTCATATCTCTATTTTCAAATATTTTGATTTCAACGGCCCAATTTCTTATGATTCATTTTTTTTTGACCGTACAACTTTTATATGTTATAGTACTTGATATTTTGAAGATTTGGCTAGTTGGTTTTAAGATTTCACTCGGTAGAATAAAAGTTATGCTATTTGAATCGATTTGCTCAAAATAAAAATTTAATATATAAGAAAAGAATATTATTAACACAAGCATCGAGAATGAAAATAGATATATAATTGGGAAATAGCTAGTTGTTATTACTTTTATAATAATGTGTATGTGTGTGTGAAATAAGTACAAACTGGTTGCTTGTTGGTTAAAGATTGATATATATGTAAATGATGGTGGGCCGACAAGCTTTCCCTTCAATATAATGGTTTGACGTTATCCTCTATTGATTCATGTAATACAACGATTAAGAGTAATAAGGAGTTATCACTATAACGACGGACAAAGAGTGACGACTATATTTACTCAGCCAACAGTTACCGACTACCGATTACTAAATATTGAAAAACACTATGATTGACAGAACTCCTTACTTGATGAGTAATATTGAATATAATTATTGAAATGCCTGTTATTAATTCAGTGCTACAGTTCGGCCTGATAGTTACTACACTAATTTATAATTATTATACTGCTACCATTGCAATGTTTACTATTACTATCACCAATTTTATAAATATTGATATTGTTACTACTACTAATTCACTATCATTGTTGCAATTATTGATTCACCATTTACTCATTTATTGATAATGAGCATGTGATTCTTATATTGAACATGTGATATAAGATATTGATTAGATACTAATACATAATAATTAGAGTTCATGTGTATACTGATTTGATTGTACTGCATAGCTATGTATTCTAATAGTTTTATAGTTTACACGATTTCCCTGTTGTTTATTTAATTTAATCTTTGTATTGAGTCGTCGATTTATTAATTTAACGATTTACTAGTTTGTTGGTACCAATTTTACTGGTTTTCATACCAAACTATTCTACTACATAACAAGTTTTTCTGTTTCTACACTGCACAGATTCATGATCATAATGATTGTTAATGTTATGAATTAAATGACGACATGCATACTATTTTTTTACTGTACTTTGAATTCAGTTGTAGGATTTGGTGATTTGGTGAGCTTTTTTTAGCTCATTATATGTGATTTCAATGATTTCAGATTAGGGCAGCGGATCAGGAGTGTAAGATTAATCAAGATTCCTCATGTTTTACTTTTTTTGTTTTAATTATTCTTTTATACTTTGGACTATGGGTGTCAAAATAGGTTTTCGAGTCGGGTTCGATTCCAACCTAAAATTGACCCACCATTGGCTGCTCCAACCCTGTGAAACCTTTTAAATAAAAGAAGTTAAACTCTTACACATCGAGACGTCATTTGGTGTAATGGAATTAATAAATATTATGATTTATAAAAAAATAAATATTCTATACATTCAGGAAACTAAATGGGTTAGAGAGAAGGCTAAGAAGATTGATAGTTTATGATTTAAACTTTGATATTCTTGTAAGCATCATACTAGAAAATAATGTAGATGTGATTATAGATAAAAGTTTAAAGGATAATGTTGTAAAAATTAATAAAATTGGAGATAGAATTATAGCTTTAAAGGTTATTATTGATGTTAAGATTATTAATATTATAAGTGCTTATGCTCCTCAATTAAGTTTGAATATGGGTTCAAAATTAGGAATGACTTAGAAGAATTAATACAAAGATACATCTTGATGAAAAAATTTTATTGGGGGAGATTTAAATGGACATGTTGGTTGAGAGGTAGATGATTTTAAAAGTATTTATGGTGGCTATGGGTTTAGAGTGCCTAATAAAGGTGGTAAAATTATATTAGATTTTTCTTAAGCTTATGATTTTATAATTGCTAATACCTTTTTTTAAAAAAAGAGATGAATGTCTCATCATTTATAAGAATGGATATAGTAAAACTCATATTGATTATTTTCTTATAAGAAAATTAAATCTTTTAGATTGCAAAGATTATAAGGTTATTCCAAGTGAAAGTTTGTGTACTCAACATTACTTATTAGTTTGTGACTTCAAGATGAATGGGCAAAAAATAACAAATAAAGTAAAACGTTATTTTAGGATTAAATAGGGGCATTTAAAGAATATTAAAAAATATATTTTTAAAAGTAAGATACTTGATCTTAAGATTTTTTCTGTGTATGAGAAAGCTAATATTATGTGGAAAAAAGTATATATATATATATATATATATATATATATTCAAGTGAAGTGAAGTTAGCCGAACAAAAAGGTAAGAGTAGCAAGGATTTAGTTCAAGCGAAGTGTATTAAGAATG
The DNA here is from genome assembly GCA_019925795.1 of Dendrobium chrysotoxum. NCBI lineage: Eukaryota > Viridiplantae > Streptophyta > Magnoliopsida > Asparagales > Orchidaceae > Dendrobium > Dendrobium chrysotoxum. The sequence continues at coordinate 61,408 of JAGFBR010000802.1, forward strand.
AAGATCAAAAAGTGCTTTTATTAGAAGATGCTGACGAGAACATCAGTTACTTAAGTGGGGGAGATTGTGAAACCCCTTAGGTAAAAGAAGTTAAACTCTTAAACATCGAACCGCCTTTTAGTGTAATAATTTGAATTTCATTTAAAAAACTTCGAAGTTAAGCATATTTATCCTGAAGAAATCTTAGCGTGAGTGACCTCCTGTGAAGTTACACCAACAGAATAAAATTGTGAGGCCCTTAAGCCAAAACGGATAATATCTTTTACAGTTAAGAGTTTGGATTGTTACAAAATCGAACTTAACTCGTTTATACAAATGGGTCAGAAATCTGAACCTAAACCCGATACGTAGGCCCTGGCGAATGCAGAGCAAGCAACATCAAGCGTAAAGCCCGGATCGAGCACTAGTACAAGCGTAGCTGGGCGAGATGCGGGGTGGGCTAGAGTCTAGACGTGGTCTCAACTCAAGCAGTGTGAGCAGGACTCAGGAGAGAGACACTTCATGCGGTGCGGCCATGCGAGTGGGTTTTCAAGCTCATGCGGGGCGTGCAAGCGAGTGGGTCGACCATTACATTGGATGTAGGCAGGAGGTGGGGATGCGGGTCATTCTGGGTCATTTTTAAGTTAACGGGTTGACCCATACCCGACCCAATTTTTCAAATAGGCTGGGAGGAATTAGAACTCGAACTCGCCCCGTTTATTAAACTGATCGACCCAAAATCAAATTTTCCTGGTCGAGTTTTCAGGTCGGGTCATAAATTGACACTCTTACTAAGGACTTAATGATGCGCTGTATTTTTACAGTTCCTTAGTATTATATATGATTTTTGGTGAAATAACTGCAAATGTTATTAATATTTTGAATAATTTATGTTGTTAGTTTACATTAATAAAATTAGATAGCTCTCATTGTTATCTAATAAAAGATTAAAAAAAAAGAATTATTCCAAATTATATTCTTGGGCACGACAACAGTAGCCAACGACTAGTGGCGATGACCAAAGGTGATGGTAGTCGGTGGGTATGGCGGCCGACAGTGGTGGAGGTGGCTGGCTGAAGGCGGGTGGGGGCTGCCGACGTTGGGTGGAGACGGCCAAAGGTGGGTGGAGGCGGCTAATGGCAGGTGGTTGCGGTCAAGCAAGCATGCTTGAGGTGTAAACTATTCTCGCTCAAAACTGGGCGAGTTTATTTTACCTCAAAAATGAATTAGAATATTTTGCACTACATTGGCTTTACTTTGCATTCCTTTTTCATCCAACCAATCACTAAAATTTTCAAAACTCCTAAATTTGGAATGTTTTACACCCATTTGGAATCCAACCAAACAACCTCTTAGTAAAATTTGGATATGTTAAATTCCAAAAATTATTTCGTAAGATAGTTGTTAAATTCTATTAAATATTATGAAACTATTTGTCAATGTAATCAAGGATTTAAGTTGGTTGGTTCATTTAAAAATTATGAGTTATTAATTAATTTCAATTTTAATTATCGCTAATACCTTATAATGATAAATAATATAATTAAAAGCTTGCTTAGTTATCAAATAATTTAATTACTAATTATCAAACTACTTATTTCAGTGTTAATTTAATAAGTATTTAATATCTACTTATATTTATAGTTACCTAATTAATTAGTTATTTTTTTAAAATAACTATTTATGGAACTAGTATTCCTACTAATGATTTTATTAAATATTTAAGTATTGTTTAATTAGATTTAGTTAATAATATTATTATTAATTTACTCATTAATCATTTAAATATTCTACTATTAACTAATTATTTAATTATTATTTACAATGTTAATTATATCATTAATTATTCAATTTCAAATTCTAAATCCTAAGCTAATCATATTAATTTTTAGTTATTAATTATACTACCAAGAATTTTAATTAAGCTTAATTAGATTAATTAATAACACTACTAATTATTTAATAATTTAATTAATTATTAATATTTTAAATTATATTTATTATGCTAAACTAGATTAATTAGATGGAGGCCCTCTAGGGTTTGCTTTTCATTTTCATTTCTTAGTTATTGTTAGCCTATTGTTTTTCCTCATCACCATTTCTTCTTTGTTGCTTCGGCCTCATGTGCTTCGTGTGAAGCACTATGTTGAAAGAGTCGTTAAATAAGCTTATTCGCATACTCCTTAAACATTGTCGAATCTGAAGTCACGTCGGGAGCTCGCTTGTTGCGAAGGTAACCATCTTCGCCTCCTCTTTTAACACATAAGGCTTCGTTTTGGACAGCTTTTGACTACTATTTTTTTCACTGGTTTCAAAAAATTTTTGTAGTGTGAAAAGCAAATAGTAATTACACACAAGGCATCATGTGTTCTCGTCTCCTATATTTAGGGTATGTTTGTGACTGTTGTAGCATTTTATAAAAGTGATTATCAAGTTGTTGTGGATAAATTAACTTTTTTAAAGCTACTGTAGAAGGCAGTTTCCTTGCATAAATTTTTTTAAAGTATCGAAAAATCAGTGGCAAAATAAAAACTATGATTGCAATGTGAAAAGCAAATAGTAAGAAAAGATGTCTCAAATAAAATCTGACTCTTTCTATCGTCAATCCTACCTCATTTTGAGTTTGTTGTTTCTACCATCTTGTGGCTAGTTTTCCTCTCGCATGTAACTAGGTGACGTAGCAGGCAACCTGTTTGAGAATCTTCATTTTTTTCTTGTATTGGTCCTTATTCTACTCCTCTTGCATTCTGAATTATTTATCAACTTTTTTCAAGACAAATCTAGACTTATTATAGATTTTTTACTGCCTTAATTAAACAATATGATTGTTAATGTGATTCATTTGCTTGACATGTATCTTTCTACAAAATTCGATGAGTAGTCTTATACTTTCCCAAATAAATTTGCACAAAAAACTATATATTTATTATCTATTTTTTTACATCAATTTGGCATTCTAATTTTGTTCGAGCAAGACAACAATCCATTAGTTCTGATATATCGCCAAAAAATCATCTTGATCGGGCACGAATCTCGAGGAAAACTCAAGTTGGAAACATCAAAAATTATTTCGGAGACCATTTAAACTCCGATTTCAGCAAGCTTATAGTCGAACTGAGCGTCTCAGAAATACGAATCCAACAACACCAAATTCGACTCAATCCGAGCCCAAACGAGTCCAAATCAAGTACCCGAAGTGCTGTTGGAAGCATCGAACAGCAATTTGAGTTACCAAACGGTCTCCGATGTGACGAGCTTATAGTTGAATCGAGCGGCTCGACGAGACGAATCCAACGAGCCCAAGATCGCAGAATTTTGATACCATTAAGACCTTAATATGCTCAATAAACGGCTCATGATCAAGGGATTCAATATGAGCCGTTCATCCGGATCACTCCTTATTTGCCCCTGATCCCTCACATATTTACGGGCTATGCCACTCCAGAAAAACTATAAATAGCCCCTCATTTCTCTTAAGAGGGGACCCAAGCCAAGAAGAGAAGAGGAGAAGGAAGAGAAGAAGAAGAGAAGAGAAGTCTAGGAGGGAACAACTCCTCCTCGACCACCGCCGGAATATCGCCGGAACTTCGCCGGAACACCACTGAAGCACCACCGGGCGCCCGAGGGACGCCGGAGCTCTGCCCGACACCGGAGCAACATCGGAATTCTGCCCGACGCCAGAATTCTACCCGACGCCCGAGTGACGCCGGAATTCTGCCCGACACCCGAGTGACGTCGGAACTCTGCTTGCCTCGTAACTGATACTGATTGTAATCTGATCGTCCTGAATTTAAAGGACGAATCAGCATCGTGTATTTCAAACAACGCTAGTGGAACTCTTTCAACTGGGAGTGGCCCCGTGGTTTTTTCCCTTTCCAGGGTTTTCCGCGTAAAAATTCTGGTGTTACTATTTCAATTCTGTTTGTGTGCTGGATATACGTACAACGCTGAGACGGAAAATTAAAATCTATCGCCACGTATATTTGAGTCCGCAACAAGTTCATAAATTTTCCAAGTGAAAATAAGTCATGAAAAAAAGAGAAAGAAATCTAAATCATCGAGTATGTTTACTTAGAGAGAATAATGATCCACCTAAGAGAGAAGAATAAAAGAGAGTGGCAAAGACTAGTTGCGATGATTTGGAAACTACAAAACTTTATTACTAGAATAACACATATTGGTGATGATGATAGATGAAAATGTTATAAAAAGAGTGTGTCCCCATCTAAATAGGAATCGTCGATCAAGAAAGCTGACATTTAAGCTTACATGGGCAATCTCGTAGAAGAGAAAGAGATCGATATGGTCAAGAGGACAAAGCAAAGCCAGAATGTCTAATACTAATTTGTATTTTGGGTGGCAGAGCTGGTCAAGAGTGTTGTATTAGTAATGGGGTGTGATACCTCGGGACCTAACAGAATGATTAAATCCCTAAACTTATATTTTAACTCAACCTCAAAACATAATAAACTAGAGCTGACTATAAAGTCTCAAAATAATAATACCAATCTAAACATCATTTGATTTCATTTCACAAAAAAAAAAGCAATAATCTATTTTACATGTGATTTATACAACAAATTAATGGATACTAGATTTCAAAATATCTTATGTGTTATGAATCAGATGACCCTATCCTTATCTCTCTTTCTACTTTGTTAGGCTCTTCTCTTTTCCTAAAATATTAGAATAATATAATAGAGTGAGTACCAGTAGCTCAGTAGACTTATTTCATAATCCCATCACGGATGCAGTGCCCATTTAAAATAGTAATATCAATTCATTCAATTAATTAGTAAACAACAAATAAAATACTATAAAAATTTATTTTCTTAGGATTATCAGAATGTATTTGACTTCTAGCTTATTACTTATACTTTCACGTATGGCCTTCATAGAGATCTTAGTGATATCAAAGCACACTTGCTATAAGAATCTTGCTTGCACTTAACTTTATTATTTCATAAGAATGTACACAAAGTTTTTAGAGTTATCAGAGTCCGTTCAAAATATTATTTATACTTAATTCCAATAGTTTTAGAAATGTAGGATGCATAAATATAATATATATGTCTTGATGTCTACTTATAACTCTACTTCTATTTATAACTCATTTTAACCTCCCTCACACGTATAAAAACAAGTGGGGCCAAAACATAATAGAATTGAGTAACCTCCCATACTCGCATTCAGTAAGTGAGATCAAAATCCCTCCCACATTCTCATGAGATAGATCTGATTAGAATAAAACATAGAGGGCCCTCATATCATTTCAAATATTATACTTTGAATGTTTCATAGATCGGAACTTCTCTTATGTCATACAATGAATTATGCAAATTGAATGCAACAGTAGACTATTGTGATTTTAACGTTTGACTATGATGATGTATGAAGTACCATAACTGTCAATAGTAAACCGTGTTACACGTGTAAAAGCCTACTCATTGGATATTTTCCATTTTAGTAATAATTTTAGAGGACTATCAAGAACAATATTTTAGGACTTTTAAAGAATTTTCACAAAAACCAGATTTGCATCATTTGCTCAATACTCCTATAAATCATCACACATAAACTGATTGGCGAAAATAGGGCTGCAAATAAATCGAGCGTTCAATGAGCTACTCGTGGCTTGACTCGATAAAAGCTTGTTCATGTTCGTTTGATAAGGTAAATGAACGAGCTTGAACACTATTGATAAATACTCGATAGCTAAATAAACGAACTTGAACCACATGGCGTTTAGTTCGTTTATGCTGATGAACAGTATCATTTAATGCTTGATGAATACTCGATAGCTTGAACAACACGACGCTCACCTCTCCAGTGTCGTTGCATTTTTAGAGAATCTTCCAGAATCTCTCCACTTGAGACGCAACGACACAGCAGTGCCGCCCAACGCCACAGTGCACACTCTTCTTTCCTCCCAAATAGAGATTTGGATGCCATGGCGCTGCTAATCTCAGCATCATGGCACTCCAAGAGCCTTTTACTGAATTGAAATTCACTTCCCATGACACATCCTATATCACTTCAAAAACTCATTAAACACTTTAGAACTTATAATTATCATTTTAATCATAAATACTTGAATATTTTAACAATGAATATCACTATGTTTCGAAGTATATCTTGTGCTCTACGAAATTCTTAACTGACCTAATAGATGAATGCAACTCCTTACCCTCTAAATCTCTTAGTTCTTTCTCTCTCCTTCTCCTCTCTTCTTCTCCATCAATTTAGGAGAAAGAGAGAGAGAGAGAGAGAGAGAGAGAGAGGAGATGAATTCAAATATTTATTATTTTAAACATATCATTTTGGGCCAAGTGCAGTGACACTCACCTATACAGAGTCGTTGCGCTCAACTAGAATATTCTATATCCTCCTAAATTCTCAAACCCAAGAACCTAGCGATAATTTTAGCGTCATAGCACTACCCCAAATTCTCCACCCATACAGAGAGAACGATGTGTCACAATCCAACATAATAGAATTCATATCGTGTTGAGTTGTGACAGAAAAATCCCAAGATCTAGTTTTAGAAATATTTTATATTATATTTCAATATATATTTTAAATAAACAAAAACTATAGAGCTACTAAAATATCCAGCACTGAAAATAAACTCATCAATAATATCTCTTTCATTTCATGTATATACATATAATCTATACTATATTACATGGCTACAAAATAAAGAATAGAGTAAAGCATCCAAAAATTAGACATGATTATATAAAAATCAAAATAGAGAAATACCCATAGACTCAAATCAAATCCCTAATTGCTAATCAACAAGCTCATTCTCTTTCTCTGATCCTTAAAATCATAAATAAAACAATAGTGAGCTACAACAGCTCAGCATGCCACAAACACTGATCAAAATTTTTAAATTTTTTTCTTTTTTTAATATTTTTAGAATATTTAACAGTAGTTAAATGCAATATAATAAATTATTGTCCTGAGCAATGTAATAAGAGCATATCGGTTATCCAAAGATTCAAATAATAATGGTGAGCAGATAAGTAAACTAAAATTCATATCACAAAATAATTCATATCAGATTTTTTTGGTCCAAAACAAAATTTTAAGGAATTCTGACCCCTTATGATTTTCTTTGTGCTTATAGCACTAGAACATGCTCGTAAGCATCAGAATTTGATATATTTGTCATTAGAATGTGACTTATAGCTACAAGAATATGCCTTATATATATATATTAGAATATTCTCGATCATAGACATAATAACAAAGTATTATAGCCCCTTATATATCCCAGCTCACAATTTTCAACCACAAGCACATATTTTCTCACATTATAATAATTAAAGTATAATTGAGCATATTTCATATTTGCACAGTTTTCTATAACAGTAGACAACAATAAATTCTACTAAGCAAAATTCTTAGTTTCAAAATATAATAAAATTACCATAGATTATGTAAAATATCATTTTAATACTTTAATTATACTATAATACTATTTTTCAAAGTCCAAATTATTTCTATTAAATAAAAATTGTATAAATTCTAAATAACCCGACGAATTTTTTTATAGAAAATATTCAAAATATTCATAATCTTAATCTCTATAAGATATAAAAAGTGCGCGATGAAAGTTTTACTAATGCAAATTTATTCGTATTTTTTAATAATAAAAATAAAAATTTAATTGAAAGATTTTTAAAAACTTCATTTTTTTTAAAACTAATTAGCCATAATGTGACCTACCTGAATCCGAACAATTTTCTCAACTAGACTAACGGTTAAAAACGACACAAAGCGGCTTAAAAACTCTCTTTTCCCTTCAAAATCCTTCTCTCTCTCTCTCTCTCTCTCGTAATGGTTGCCAACAATCGAACAAAAATTTAATTGAATAATGAATTTATTTTATATTTAAAGTATTGTTTGTGGCCTAGCGTTATGACGCTATAACCTAGCATTGCGGTGCTAGTTCATTTTTTTTCAAAAATCTGAGACAATAGAGCTGCAATGTCACTATTTGGCGTCCGGTACTGTAGTAGCGTCGAGGCGATCAGAAACCCAACATTGAGGCACTCAAATAGTAACATTTTTCAGATTTTGCTAAAATTTTCTCCGAGCCATTGAGACTCATTATAGAACACATGCAATCTTTTTCATTTATTAAAACACTTCAAACACATGCATATGAGTTCAAAACTCAAAACTTTTAATATTTACCTTTTTTATCAATCAGGTCAAAAATAGGTCAATCTAGATGATGAACTTGGAGGCTTCATACTATGCCGCAACACTGACATTTCCAACGCCGTGGTGCTCCAATGGCATCTTTGTTATTTATGATTTTTTTCTTCCCTTTCTCTTTCTAATCATATTCGTAGTTAATAAGACACTACATAACTCATAATTGATGACTAAATCAATATTAAGCAAGAATTTATACGTGGTCATATTAAGTACCTAGGCTAAAAAATTGTGAATGTTACATGGGGACTACAAGTAATGAAACAGATGCACTTACTTCGTCATCAATGTTAAACGAGACTAAGGCACATGAGTCTTGAGATGGTACGACGACATTACCTCTAATGTCAACATTCATGGCAACCATGTCATCCCACTTAAAATATTTGAAAATTTTGTTTTATCATCTCAAATGTGCTTGTTGCACCATCAAAAAACATTGAAGGCAAAGCTTATGCTACATGATCCCATAATACCTCAAAGACATTTGAAGCTAGTGAAACCTATCATCATAAGGAAGTCCCTTGCAAACAAGAGTTTCTCAGGAAAGCACATCAACAATTATAATTCCTTTTAGGAAATCTCAACTCCACAAAAATTTCAAATTAAAAATCTTAAGAACTTATTATTACATTTATTATTGAATTTGGTGTTTAAAATTCTAATATAGCATATAAGGTTCATTTAGTTCATAATTTATTTATTTTTTTTAAAATACATGAAAATAAATTTAAATTATTATTTTTATCTAATAATTATTATTAATTTATTTTTAAAATGATGAAAAATTTCTAATAATAAAACCTAGGCCATGTTAATCTACATTATTTGATAAATTTCTAAATACTTTGTGCAGTAATTTTAAATTTATATGGAAAATAATTTCTTCAAAAATTAATATGAATAATATTATTATTTTTTAAAAAATTATATGCTGATAAATTGAATCGTAAAAAATAATTTCTCAAAACCATGTGCGTCAGATAAGCAAAATACCTTTCCTGTGACATACCGGATTCTACCTCACACTGGCAAAGGCTCATCCCTCTTTTGTCCAGTCGCCTCCGCCACTCCCGCCAATCTATCATGGCCAAATGCATCTCTTCCTCCATTCTCTTTGCTCCTTCATCTTCGTCAACCCGAACCCTCAAACCCTCCCCTCTCCAATTCCAAACCCCAAAACGCTCACTCCGCTCAATGCTCTCTCCCCGTCCTCGAAACCCCTTTTCCGTCTTCATCCGCGCCACCGTCGCGATCGAGAAGGAAACCCCAGAAAACGAGCGGCCCGACACATTCCTCAGGGCCACCGATGATCCTCATTCCTCCACCGCCGCCTCACCTAACTCTGTCCGTGCGCGGTTCGAGAAGATGATAAGAGAAGCGCAGGACGAGGTATGCGCCGCGATCGAGGCCGAGGACGGAGTAGGAAAGTTTACGGAGGACGTCTGGTCGAGAGCCGGCGGTGGTGGGGGAATAAGCCGGGTGTTGCAGGAAGGCGGAGTTTGGGAGAAGGCTGGGGTCAATGTGTCGGTCGTATACGGGATGATGCCTCCCGAGGCGTATAGGGCGGCGAAGGGTGGCGATTCTTTGGAGAAGCCGGGGCCAGTGCCTTTCTTTGCGGCTGGGATTAGTTCGGTTTGTGACTTCGAATCTCATATTTCGCTGGAATTAGTGTAGTGCATTTTAAATAGGAAAAATAGTTTCTATGCTGTTTCTATGTGAATATCTAGTCTGTTCTTCAGTATAAGTTTGTAGGATTACGTGTAGCATATATGTGCATTTGTGATTTACCTCATGTACTTGTAAGATGAATGCTATTTTATTTATTTCTGCTCTCTACAGTCTGCTCTTCAACTAAACAATAGAAACATGCTTGCATATTTCTTCTCTCTCTCGCTATCACTTCTAAATTATTTTCCACCAAATTGAATCATCGTCATTATCATTATTAATCTTATCTCAACTATTTTTGGCCGAATACTACTTGATTGAATCTAGAGTTATAATATTGGGGCCAATTGTTTTCATATATTGTACAATTGATGCAAGTTCTCTTTTTTACATTAATGTACTAAAAGTGTGGTTTGATTTTTAGGTATTGCATCCAAAGAATCCTTTTGCGCCAACGTTGCATTTCAATTATCGTTATTTTGAGACAGATGCTCCAAAAGGTATATATTGCAAATTTATTTTTTGCATATACTTTTTCCTTTATAATCTTATTCCATTCCTTTTTAAAATTATTTAAATTATGCAAAACTTATTTGGCGAGAACCTGATCTCTGGAAGAGTGTTTATTGCCAGTTACATTTCATCAGGGTTGGGTGGTTTTTTTATTATTATTTTAAATAGTTGTTGTGAATCGGCATGACAACATGTAAGTTTCTTGCAAACTGGAAGCTACACATAATGCCTTATGCCAGAAATGTAAGAGAAACCCTTTAATTTAGTGGCCAATGTTATTAGAGGGATGCTCTATTTAGGTTATATCCCGTTTGATTTACATTTAATCACTTGCTTTGGATGTCCCTAGAATTTAATAGCATTTTGCCGTTTGATGTGCCTTGATGCCTATAAATGAAGCATAGTACCTGAAGGACACAACCCTTGGATCTAGAAACTTCAATAAGAAGTAACACATATGTTAGTTCTAGTTGAATATATCTATATTCATTCAAATATAGATAAAATGTAGGTTGGTATAAACATGTGCGCTTGTGTGTGTATCGGGCATTAACACCTAAAATGTGAAATAAATGAGCCATGTTTGAGTGAACTGGGAACTATTCAAGCTTGGTTTGACCTACAATATATTTGGAAGAGGGAGGGGAGAGGAGGGGTGTTGCAACAAGGTTCTCCAATGTTTTACTGAATCTTGAAAATAATGGATCAAATGACGAATTGGAGATTACTTTCCCTATTTGATGGCAATGGAGGAGGAGGAGGAGCTAAGTTTGATGATAACATATTTTTTGCATGACGTGGTAACACCAATCTATGGCTATGGCCTAGAAGTGCTTGATTAATGGGCTAATGGTAATATCTCTTGAAGGGAGAAGAGGAGGATGAAAAAGTGTTGTGGTGATACCTTCTTAGCGGGCATTTCTATGGCGTTTTGCTATGAGTTATCTAGGGAAGGAAGACAAGGTGTTACTCTCCTAACTGGAAAAATTGATGTAGATTTTTCATCATTGACAATTACACTTAGGTTCACTGAAATCCAATATTTGAGGCTTGATCAATTGACATTGTTTTTTTTAACTCAAATACATTTGTTGGTCCTGCTAAGTTTAGGCATAATCTTGGCCTTCATCTCTAAAATGTATTATTGAAGGATATTTTTAGTTAAATGAATCTGAAGTGATGTATAGTTATACACCGATTCTCCAATTTCTTTATTTATCATTGGAAGGAGCAGTGCCTATCAGCCCCAGTCCACCTACTTTCTGTAGTCATCTATTTAGGGTTAAGTTATGATGAAAACTTGTGGAACACTTTTCAGAAGCATCAAAAGAATACTTTTGAAAAAAAAACATCTTTCTTGACATTTTGATTTGATCAATTTTTTGGCACTTTTAGAAGAAAAAAAATTTTCCCATATGCACTGCTAAACTCAATTAAAAAGCCTTATGAAAGATTAGTGCTGCTCAATGCTTTAAAGGTGGATGCATTAGGCAGGATATTTTATGTTATCATAGGACGTGGCATAAGCTTGGAGTCTTGGAGGCATATGGTGCTCCATGAATTTATATTTTAAATATTTTTTTATTTAAAAGTATGATTAAAATCAAATATAATGAAAAAATTGAAATAAATTCAAAAATTTGATGTCGATATTCGTTTCATTCATATTTCAACTATAAAATACAATAACATAAATATTAAAAATTGGTCATAAATTTGATAACCAGGTGTTCTATGGAGAGCTAAATGAAAGTATATTATACAAACATAAAAAAATGCTAGATATAAATTAAGTTCCAAATACTTATGATTTGAGAAGCTCATTGACTCATATCATATGAACTATAAAGACAAAAAAAATGTTAAATATCTTATGCATTTAATCTTTATACATGCTTTATAAATCCACTGACAAGAGTCAACACAAAGTTGAAACCTTTAGATCTATTATGAAAGAGATAACATAGAGCCATCAACGAGTGTGTTTGAGGTCAAAATGAGCGGTTTAGGTTGGCGAGTTATCAGAGACAGAGATCCCAATAAGTTGGCGAGAGAGCAAATTTAGTATGAGAGAAGCAATGATCGAGCAATTTGGAGAGGGAGCACGTGTGAGTTGGAATGGAAAAAAGTATGAGTTAGGTTAATGAGTGAGCAGAGGGAAATTTAAGTAGCTTAGGGGTTTTTTCTTTCTACAAGTTTTAGAAATAACTTTGGAAACATGTTAAAAAAATTAAGAGTTTTTTTTTATAATTTTAGTAGATAATTTCTTAGGAATTTTAATCATTTAATTTAATTACACTGAAATTGTAATATGGGACAATATTCTAGTTTACATGCATAAAAGTTGCATCATTGATGCTTAGGGGGAAGACTTGGCATAGGCTAAACTCCTCCCTTGGCTGTCCCAGAACAATTTTGGCTTGCCTCACTCCTGGGCGAGCTCTAAAAACATTGATGCTAATTGAGTTGATGGTGTAAATGTGGTCATTTTTAATTGGGATTGATATATAAGAGATGGAGTAAAAATTGAGAAGATTTTTTTGGTTGAAAAAGACTTAAAGCACCTCCCTTTAATTAATTTATAAATTACATAAGAACTGGTCTTTTATATTCAATTTGAACTTCCTTAAAGCTCCTCTGTTTACCTTTCCTTGTTGTATATACACACACTTTTAATTACAAGCTCTCTATTTTACAAGGGCCAAAATCAAGCAAAATATATTACGCCCTATTTATGTTTGGATCTCTTAAGAAATAATTTTACAAGTTGCATTTAGTGTTGCTCATTAATTTGCGAACAAGTTGACTTAGAGCCAATTTTTTAGTCACACAAGTCAAATGCTACAATGTTATACAATGTTATTGTTTTTAAGCTAGATTAATAACCCTAGACATTACATATGCATGTATATAGGATGTTGGCAATAACATACACAAAATAATACATAATAAATAATAAAAACCAATATCATATAATATAAAGTATAATTTCTCATTTGTTCGTGTTTAAAAATAACTATTATCACTTCTCTACTTTTGAATAATGCAATCTTGTCTAATGTACTAAATACTATTTTTTGAAAGCTAGATTGATATGTGAAAATGCTTTGACACTATGATGCAATGTATTATAGCATTTGATTATTTGAATATAAATACGACATGGATTTCATGTATTTGTTTAATTTTCCTTCTTGTCGGAGGGGGGGTTTATTGGATTTTTCTTCCTTAGCTCAGGAGGCAAGGAATAGGCTTTGTTTTAAGGTTTTTTTTAAGTATTTATGTAAGAGAATATGCATTTGAAAAATCTTGAAGAGAGAGAGAGAGAGAGAATGAACATAAAATTAATGTAACCTTAAAATATCTTGTTGGGCAACAAATTAAAAAAACTCTACATATATAACTTTGAGCAATCCTCATACACAACTTATACAAATTAGGGTAGAATCAATTATCCATCAATATAACTTGTAAATCTTCAATAATTCATTCATCAATAGCAAACTATTGTAGTCCATCCAAGAGGTCATATATATTTATGTATAAAGGAAAAAAATAATGTTAAAATTGGCCTAAAATAACGAGGGATGTATAAAAGCAGAGTGAGCCTATTTAAGCTCGTTTGTAGTCGAGTTTGACTTGTTGTAGCTTGTCTATGAGAAATTAGACATGTCTCGAATGAATTGGCTGGATCGTTAGCCATAACTGATAATACTACATCAACTCTCTCGTAGTGTAAAAAAAAGTTATATGTACAATATTTTCCATCTGATCAAGAATTATGCACAATATTTTTCCAAGGTGTAACTACATTTGATATATGGTATTGAGATTAACGGAAGTAGATGCAAAAAAAAAGGGCTCGGTTGAAACACGTAGTTTAATAGAAGCCCCTCTTATAAAAAAAATCAACAATCAATTCTCAAGTTTTAAAAAAATTCAGGTAAGGCATTAATATTTAATATTGAAAATAAGATTTATGAACATATCAAGTGACTAATCTAAAATGTAAGCATCAGAGCTAATATTTCTATTTATTTGAAAAGGATGATAAGCCCTTACATGTTTTGTGAGATGCTTTGAGAATGTTATACAAACCATGACTTCCATTATACTCTAGATTGCTTCTTTTGGCATTCGAAGTTTTAGAATATTGTTCATTTTATAACTTTATATATTTTTTAACTTCATCAAGTAAGTTATATAAATCCTATGCAAATAATATTGCAGAATTAGAATATGCAAGCTATGGCCAATGGACAAGATATGCTTTTTAGGGTTCAGTCTTTGAACAATTTCAAATGTTGTCTTGCCTGTTGACTTGTTTAAAGTGTTATTATATGCAACCCAATATCTTGTTAGAGTTTTTATTTTTTATTTTATTCTTTATTTATTTGAAAAGTTGCATATTGCATTCATTAAATATAAAAAAAAGAGTACAAAAGGGTACAAGCTGGTATGGAAACTTTTATCTATGCCTTTCCAGTACAAAAAAAAATAAAAGTGGGAAGAACTGTGCTTCTATCAATGAAAATCCATGTAATCTAATATTTCCCTAAAGAAAAGCTTGATTATATATGATCCATCCATAGTTCTTGAATGAGGTAGATTATGATCTTGTGCAACCCATGTAATCTAATATTTCTCTAAAGAAAAGCTTGATTGTATATGATGCATCATTAGTTCTTGAATATGAAATAATATGAACTAATTTTTAGATTATGTATACCAAAACTAGTATACTATTATTATTTCTCGTAGGCTTTGGTATCCCAATTGCTAAATCTATAAGCAAGGCAACTCAAGGAGTGAAAGGGACCAGAAAAGAAGTACACATGCTAATACATTATATAACAACTTTACCCATTTGCATGTATGCCGTTGACAATCCTAACAATATCCCTTTTTAATGAAGGCTAGTAATGCATATATTGAAGCAAATTTATGATCTTATCTTAACCATACATGTCCAATGATGCTATAAACATGCATTTCATAAAGAAGATGATCATGAAGAGAGATCCTGAAAATGTAAACTCTATTACCTTTATCAACATATCTATCTTGAATTATAAACTTAGTAGAATATACATGACATATTCTTGTGATAATTATAAATCAAGTTAAATTCACCTAACCCTCTTCACACAATCTTTCAAAATCAGGCACACTAATGTGTATGAAATTAGGAATAGAGAAACTTAGGAAAGTGCTCCCATAGATTTATCTTGACTGTTGGGTGCATGTTTCAAGATATAGTTGTAGTCTTGGATATTCAATTCATTTAACATTTCTACTTCTCAGCTTCTTTTGAGTATTTATTCATCTCAATGATGGTGATTATAAGTGATAATACATTTTAAAATGATATTGCCAATATTTTTAGGCTTGAATGAGGGCATAAAATTTCTTTACCATATGTAAAGTATCTCTGCATAATCTTATTTAAATTTTCGTTGAAGTTGGCAACTCGGTGGCCTTTTGGGTTAATAATGCCATTTATACCAAGACCACATCCATCATAGAATGCCTAAAAAACCTTCCCTAAGTTGTGAAGTAATTGATGATACTCATCAACACATTTCGTTGTTCAAAGGTTTTGGAAGTAGATAATAGCCAAGAAAATTTGTCCCTTTTAATAAGATCTATCAGAGTAGTAGTGCCAGAACTAAAGTTTCTAATGGACTATCTATAAAATATTGCTGGCCCATAAAAACTCTAAACATTCGAGATGGTAGCGGGAATTGACCAATCAAAGGTAGCCTTGATTTTTTATGGATCTAGTATAAGACAACAACAACAACATCAAGCTTTTATCCCACTACGTGGGCATGAATCATTTTTTGCATTGTGTCCTGTTAAGAGTCAAATTCTCATTTAAATCTAAGAAAGATAGGTCATTTCTAATATTTTCTAACCAAGTCTTTTAGGTCTACATCTACCTCTCTTAACATAAGTCA
Source organism: Dendrobium chrysotoxum (assembly GCA_019925795.1). Classification (NCBI taxonomy): domain Eukaryota; kingdom Viridiplantae; phylum Streptophyta; class Magnoliopsida; order Asparagales; family Orchidaceae; genus Dendrobium; species Dendrobium chrysotoxum. The sequence continues at coordinate 77,760 of JAGFBR010000802.1, forward strand.
AATCTAATACATCTAATGTCCTAACTGGGTTATCGAAAGGCCGACGTTTTATGTGCCCAAACCATCTAAGGGGACTCTCTCTAATCTTATCTTCCACTAGAGCTACTCCAACATTTTCAAGTATATGCTCATTTCGTATCCTGTCTCTAAGAGTAAAGCCACTCATCCACCTGAGCATCCTCATCTCTGCAACACTTAATTAAATATTATGTTTCTCTTTTAATGGCCAACATTTTGCACCATAAATCATTGCAGGTCTTACCACCATCTTATAGAATTTTCTATTAAGTTCGAGAGGGACTTTTCTATCACACAACAAGCCCGATGCATTCCTCCACTTCAACCATCCAACTTGAATTCTGCTTATAATATCCCCTTCTATTTTACCATCACTTTGAACAATAGACCTAAGATATCTAAAACGTGTACTCTTATTAATGACTTGATTGCCCAAAGTCACAAACCCCCCACTAGATCTATTACTACTAAAGTTATACATCATATATTCAGTTTTAGATCTACTCAAATGAAAACCTTTAGACTCTAAGGTTGACCTCCATAATTCAAGTTTATCTTCAACTCCCTCTCTAGGATTATCAATAAGAAGAATATCATAAGCAAAAAGCATACACCAGGGTATAACCTCTTGCAAATGTCTAGTGAGAACATCTATGACTAAAGCAAAAAGATATAGGCTTAAGGTTGATCCTTGATGTAATCCAACTGAAATAAGAAAGTACTTGGTCAAACCACCTTGTGTTTGAACACAAGTAATAACTTATGCATACATATCCTTAATGACTTGAATATAAATATTATTAACCCCTTTCTTTTCTAGAACTCTCCATAGCACTTCTCTTGGATCTTTATCATATGCTTTCTCTAAATCAATAAATATCTTGTGTAGATCCTCCTTATTCTCTCTATACTTCTCCATCAAACCTCTCAACAAATGTATAGCTTCCATAGTAGACCCACCCTATATGAATCCAAATTGATTTTGAGAAATATTAGTATCACGCCGTAACCTATGCTCCATAACTCTCTCCCATAGTTTTAAAGTATGACACATTAATTTAATTCCTCTATAATTCACACAATCTTGTACATCACTTTTATTCTTAAAAATAGGAATCAACACACTCATTATCCACTCATCTGGCATCTTTTTAGTCTTCAAAATAATATTAAAAAGTTTAGTAAGCCAAGAAATTCCTTCCTACGCATTTTCATACCTCTATCGGAATATCATCAGGTCCAACAGCTTTTCCACCATTCATTTTCTTTAAATCTTCTCTAACTTCGGTTTCACTAATACACCAATAAAAATAAAAATCTTTATTTTCATTTAGGGTGCTAAGGTTACTAAAGTCAATCGCATTCTCACAATCTTCATTAAAAAGTTTAGCAAAATATCTCATCCACCTTTGTTGAATGTCCTCTTCTAATAAAAGTGCTTTTTGATCTTCATCCTTAATACACTTTACTTAAACTAAATTCTTACTATTTCTATCTCTTTGTTTGACTAACTTATACATATATCTTTTGCTTTCCTTAGTATCTAATATATTATATAAATAATTAAAAGCTAAAATCTTTGCATCGCAAATTATTTTCTTAGACTCCTTACAGGCCTTTTTATGTCTTTCCCAATTATGAGAGATGGGGCCGGCCAATTAGGGAGGGAATTAGGGGCTTTGGTTTAATGTGTGTGTGACCAATGTATTAAAGGTGATTGAATTCAAATCTGAATTTTAATTTCAGATTTGATTCAATTAGGGGAATGATTCCTAATTGGGATTTGATAATAAAGAAGATATTTGAAATTCAAAATCTAATTGCATCCAATTAAGAGACTTTCTAAATTACTAGGGAAGTAAGTTAGGAAAGTAATTAGACACCCATTGGACTTGAAAATTCAAAACAATGGTAATGGGATGGGCTGGCGAGTGGGAAAGCTGAGAGGTCGGTGGTGGGATGGGGTGGAACCCGATGGTGGGGTTGACGGGGTAGACTGGCCGGCGGTTTGGGAGAAGGGGAAACCGGTGGTGGGGGGAAAGGGAAGGAGCTGGTAGGTGGAGTAGGGAAGGAAAACCAAGAAAATAAAATAAACCACGAGCCACAGACTCTTCCAATGACTGGTGGGTATTGCGTTTGCCCTTACCTTGGGCTCTCTTTCTCCAAGTTCTCTCCAAGAACTCTCAAACTCTCACAAGAGCAAAACGCAGAAATTTTTTTTATTCATTATCATCATCCCTCACATGAAGAGGGTAAGGCTTTAAATAGCCAAAGGAATAAAGAAAATAAAAAGACACAATTGCCCCTAAGGAAAACACATGACGAGGCCCTTAAGCTAGGGCATAAACGGAAAGAAATGCAATAGACTCATCAAACATAAAACAAAATGCTTCAAATACAATAATAATCAAAAGTAGATCGTGGCCGTCGATCGTTGATATCTCCTCGTGCTAGAAACTCCTGTAGATGTCCTCATCAACAGGTCTTATGTTTGATGGAATAAAAACCTTAAAATGAATGTGGTTATACTTATTTTTAATACAATAATATTGGTATTGCAGTTGGATTATTCAGTGGAAGTTTGTGCTTACAGAGGTATGCGTTATTTAGGATTTGGTTATAATAAGTATATGCAGCATAATATTCCATGTTAATTAGTCATGTTTACTTTTCCCAATTACCATTAATGTTCTATTTTCTTTTGGATGCACACTTACTATGATTAGATTTTATGAAAATATTGCATGCTTGGTAATATATTTTAACGTGATTGGGAAGCAGATGCTCCGGGAGCACCTAGGCAATGGTGGTTTGGAGGTGGCACTGATTTGACTCCTGCATATATATTTGAGGAGGATGTTAAGCACTTCCATCAGGTATAATTGAAAGTGAATTAGTAGATTTTTATGTTTCCGGAGTTCTCTATGAAAAGATGCCTTTATTGTAGGGTTGAGTGTTATATCTTCCCAGTGTTCACCTGAGATTTAGCATCTTTGCAATAATTTGCATGAACGTCAGTTGTAGATCACTAGTACCTATAGTCCTGATATTTGCAGTCATGAATCATAATGACTTTTCTCCTTTTGAACTGCAGTCATGCTAAAACTTTCTTTTTTGTCAGCTTAGTGAATCTTTAATTGTCATATAGAGATACAATATGCAGTAAGTTTAAATATAGACATTAAGTGACATTGCTAATCTCTAATATTTCTCTTCATGCAGGTTCAGAAACAAGCATGTGAAAAATTTGATCCAAGTTTCTATCCGAGATTCAAGAAGTGGTGTGATGATTATTTTCTCATTAAGGTGAATCTGCAATGCAGACCAAAAATTATTGGTGGTGTTCTTCTGTTGTTAGTCTTCATCGTCATATATCACATTCAGATACACTATTTCTTATTGTTTTAGATTACATTTGGCATATATATTCATGGTTAGCGGAGTTTTATTGGACTAAATGCTACTCTTATACTTCAAGTTATGGGCTTTCCCAACACTGACGCTTGATACAATTAGCTTACTAGTGCTTTCATTGTTTGTATGCATGGCTATGCTTTCAGTTGTTGTAGAGAGAAATTGTCCTATCAACTATTTTACTTTTATCTAATTCATTCTCAGAATATTTCTTTTAGGTTATAGAATTCCTAGATATTTACATTAATACGACTGTTATTAGTTTGAATATGAAATTATTCTAGGATGATGGACTTAGGGTTAATGGAACAAATACAGAGTGCGTGAGCTACAATTTTAGTGCATGTGAAATTTATAATTATTAATTAATATTATGAAGATTAAATTACATCTCGTGATTGGTTTAATCATCTTGGATTTATTATATATAAGAATGAAAATGTAAAATATGATATAACTTCTAAAGTTAAAGTTGGATGATTAAAACTTATTAATCATTTCACAGGTGTCAGATGAGAAGAGAAAGTCTTGTTAATGAAATGCAAATTTAATCAAAATGCAAATTAACCAAATGTTATTTGGATTTGACTGTAAAGAAGTCACCAATTGCTAAGTCAAGTGTAACAAATGAGAATATTATGATGAGTGTAGAAAAATAATAGGAACTATAGATTATTAGTGTCATTTAGGAGTTGTACGTGTTGAACAGGAGATGGCGGAAGCAAGTTTAACTGTTTAGGCATGTACAATGAAGTGCAAAAAATGCAATGATAAGACATGTTATAAGATACTAAGATTTTTGCTTAAATTATTGATGCAAGATGATCTAAAAGAAATTAGAAAAGATAAAGAGAAGATGGAACTTATAAAAAGATTAATATATATGAAGAGATAAAAAGGCATCAAACTTGCATGGTAAGATTGTTTCTTATGGAATTCTTCATTCTTACACTTGTTCAAAGATAAAAAACTTGGTTAGAAATCATGTTTTGAAAAACAATGAAATTTGTTAAATCCATTATTTGGTTTGATGTAGTTAGACGCCAACACTGATTTCAAACTCGACAAATTTCTCAAAGCTTCTTCAAAAGAAATGTTATAATTTTGATACTCATAATGAGTGAAAACAAAATCATTGTTCTCTAAATTCTTTTTCTATATTTGCAAGCAACTAAATTACATGAGGGATATATCAAAGTACGAGCAAATTCTTAACAAACTAGTAAAATGTTAATAAAATTATCAATGAACTTAATGACATTGGCTACCATAACCCTTACGTTATAACAAAATCTAATTTGCAAAAAGTAATTCGAATATCCATATTAAAAAAAAACTTGTTAAATTTAGAGAATTGGAGAGGAAAAAGGCTTAATTTTATCATACAAACTATCCATATTTATAGATCTATATAAGATGCCTTAATAAAGAAACAAATAACTACAGAATCATGCATAATTGCCTTAATATAATCTTTCCTAAATCAGCCACCCAAATATGGAAGTAGATCGGCATGATCTAGGTGAGCCTCCCACGGATCCTCATGCTGGCCGTGAGATCAAGGGCCAAAGGACGACTGAGATTTAACAGCGTGATTCAGGTTAGCCTCCCACAGATCCTCATGCTGGCTGTGGGATCAAGGGCTAAGGGACAGATAGGATTTAACACTCCCCCTCAGGCTGGGGAATGCAGATCTATCATTCCCAGTTTGGTAATCAGTTCTAGAAAGGTAGAGTTATCAAGTCACTTGGTAAGAATGTCTGCAGCATTGGTTTCATCATTTTCTTGCACCCCTTGCATCTTGGTTTCACCTTCAATAAACTCCCACTGTTATTTCTTTAAGAGCAACACCTCTACATTACCATCATATAAAATTTTATACGTTCTTGTACTTTGAACAAAAGAATTAACAATGCCATCATAAAACTTCTGATTATCTGGCCACCAATTTTTATCTTTGAACCAACAATTGTGTCATCCAAGCCTTTCCTACACTTCCGTGGTTTAGAAGCCTCTTGTATGTCCTGAGCACGTTTCCATCTTGATTTTGTTTTACCGGTATCTTTAACATTGTTATGATTTTTAACCAATCTTTCACTGTAGATTTTTGAGAGGAGAGAACTTCCTTTAATTTCAATTATTTGTCTTCAGCCTCAGCATGCTTAACTACTTTTTGCTTCTTAATGCCAGCAATTTGTTTGTTTTGGAATCTCACTTTAACTTTTTTTTTAGATCCATTTCTACCTCCATTATTTGGAAATTATTTGTTAGAATTACTCCGAGCTTTTTCCTTATTTCCAACTCCATAATGATCATTGCTAATTGAAAACTGCAATGAAGCATTTCTTCCTCCTTTGCGAGAACTTAGATATGACGTTCTATTTGGCTTTGCTATACATGAATCCAAGCTATGCTCAGTATTAACTCATAGGTTTACCACTATGATGGCAAAATTCAGTCTTTTGCTTTGCGGCTGTGGAATCATCATTCCCATTCTGAAAAGATCCATTATTCGTCATCGGTTTGGAAAATCCGTCTGCAGCAGCAACATGTTTTTTAGGATGAAAAATTTCACCTTCCTATTGTGCAGATCCTTGAGACGAGATGTCTGAAAGGAACCACTAAGATAATTTATGGTCAGCTTCCTGATTTTCACCAGAAGCATTCATTTCATTCTGTATCGAAGTGTCAGGCTTCCCTTGAAATACAACAACAACAATTTTACTGTAATCTCTTAACAGAGCACTATTTCCATTAAATAATTTAGCCAAATAAGACTTTAGCTTCACGGAACAATTAACAAGCACTTTCTCAGCGAGCTTTGTGACTGTGTGTAAATTATTCTTTTCAACAACTTTCACACCATTCAACGGACATGAAAGAAGTTGTGCAAAAACACTTTTTGTCTCCTCCAAAACAAGTGTCATGATAGTCTCCATTAAGGAGAAGATTATATCAGAATGCTTTGGCCTTATTGTCTTTAGGAAATGCTGAAACATTTCCAATATCAAATCATTACAATCAAGATCTAACATCAAAACACTGGATAGGACCTTTGCAACAGTTTCAAGTATTAAAACTCTCTTCTGAAATGAACGGCTTGACTTCTTATCGAAATTCTTGAAAGCTCCAACAATCAGCCCAAATATCTCCTTCATTATATCATCATCATATGGAGCATCTGGTAAAATTTGGATGATATTAAAAAAAAAAGAAATCATATGGAGCATCTGGTGCTATTATTCTTGTTATTTCACTAAGACAAGATGCAATGAAAACCTTCACATCTATGTCTGAGTGCCCCAAAAGATCCTTGGCAATCAATGCCTTTATAGCAGGATGAACAACAGTCAATATTGAAGTAGATGGAGATTACTCCATTCTTGATAATAAATTTTCAGCTTTATCAAGAAGTAGCAGAAGCTGTTGTAAATTGGAGGGAGATGCCAGCTTATTCCTGATGTCTTTGACCCCATCCTCTAGCATTAAATCATTAGGCGACATTTGCACAGATATCCACGAGAGAGGCCGCATGTATGACAATAAGGGCTCCAAGTTCTCGTTCCCTTGCAGGCGTGCACAAGGCCACCAATCCAAGCGTTCGGCTCTTCCGAAGGATGCACGCAGAAAAACTCCTGCACGACTCCTCCCGATGCTCGGTTCTGCTTCCACATATGTAAGAACACACGCATAGAGGCTCGACCTTCTTCGCACATACGAGGGTTCCTGCTCGTTCCTCTTCGCTCGGCTTCCAGAAAGAGACGCATGAAGCAGATGACCAAGAGGAACGTCGCTCCTCTCTCGATCGCAAGCATGGACGAAGACAAAACCGATGTCGTCGTTCCCAGGAGGAGGCCTTGCCCGCTGTCCAGATGCACGCAGGAGGAGGTCTTGCACTCGACTTCTCTCGTTACTGCTCGGTCGACTCTGGATGTCACACGCAAGAATGAAGACTGAGTCTGTTGTCGCCATTCATAGGAGGTCCTGGTTGCTATCCAGACACGCTTAAGAGGAGACCTCATGCTCGATCTCTCCTCGGTTTTGGGCGCACGAGAGACTCTCGTCTCCGCTTCATCTGGCCACAGGCACAAAACATAGGGCACACGAGCAATTTGGATCGCTCGACTCTTGTTCGATCTCCAACGACAATGAAGGCCGCTTGCTCCTCTCTGCTTCCTTCGATTCTTATATCCCAGCGATTCCGGCAATGAAGGCCGGTGGAAGGACTAATATTCCTCAGAATTCGGACAATGAAGGCTGGTGGTGGGAATCTAGCTCTGATACCATGTTAAATTCAAAAAATTGGAGAGGAAGAATACTTAATTTTATTATACAAAACTATCCATATTTATAAATCTATACAAAACATCTTAATAAAGAAGCAAATAATTATAGAATCATGCATAATTGTCTTAATATAATCCTTCCTAAATCAGCCACCCGAATATGGAAGGAGATCAGTATGATCTATGTCAGCTTTCCACGGATTCCCATGCTGGCTGTGGGATCAAGGGCCGAGGGATGGCTAGGATTTAACAAAACTCAAAAACTCAATTACATTGACTAGAATAGCCTTTATATGACTCTTAATTCTCATATTTATAAATCAAAGATCTAACAAACTATGAACAAATTATTAAATAATTAATAAACTGGCAGCAATAGCTAATGAACTTGATGACATTGCTTAGAGTAACATTTCCAAGATAACAAAATCTACAAGACATAAAATAACATTTACTTTGAACTTGTAGTGTAAGAATTATTGCCTTGACTATATTGATATTTTTGAAGTATAATATCCATAGAATTAATTTTTAGATATCTTAAATACCCATGTTTAAAATTGCAAGTCACCTCAATTTAAAAAGCTAGAAGACAGGGTCAAGATGCTTATTCTGAAATGGTAAGAGTCATTCAAATCCTTATAAGAAAAGTTGTAGTTAGAGGAACCGATAGGAATCCTATAATAGAGAATCACAAGTGCATGTCTTTGCTAGCATATATAGTACCCAAAATATTGCAATGGAAAGTCACCCATGTCGTGCAATGGAGTAGAACAAGTCACAACCGCAAACATCAACAAAAATTATAGTTTCATATGACCAAGTGAACTAAATATCAATGGGAATACAGGTAAGTCAGTTCTACATCAATTAGAAAAGGAAAGGGGGAGATTAAAGGTAATATGTTTGGAGAATGTGCAAAAAAATTTGCATAAAGTGTATTTATCTCCTTATGCATTATAATAGGAATTAATGCATGAGGATTTCTAAAGCCGATGGGAATCCTATAATAGAGATTCACAAATTGCATGTCTTCCGTAGCATCTATATTACAATTGAACGCCATATAAGTCGTGCAATACCCAAAATATTGCAACAGAACGTCACAAATGTCGTGCAAAGGAGTAGAACAAGTCACAACAACAAACAACAGCAAAAAATTATAATTACATATTGCTAGTGAACTAAACATCAATAGGAATATAGGGAAGGGAGTTATACATTGATTAGAAAAGGAAAGGGGGAGACTAATGGTAATATGTTTCGAGATTGTGCAAAAAGATTTGCATAAAAGTACTTATCACCTTATGCATTATAATAGGAAGGAATGAATGAGGATTTTTAAAGACACCCAAAATAATTTGAATTAAGACTATTAATGATTAGATTTCAAGCCAATTTGACCCTAGCTAAAGAATGGTTATATCTTATTTGATCCAGTCCTACGTGGACCTAACCTTAACTATAGACTAGTTTGAGCTTGGTCACACTCGTTGATTGCAATTCGAGCTTGATTCAAGGCAAAAGTAAATTTGATTTTTTGATTGACTTTTAATCCATTTTCAAAATTTTGTAGATTTTTAATAAGTTTTTTATTTGGTTTATGTACATCTTTGTTTTAACAATGCCCATTTCATTACCCTATTCAACTCTTAAACATTCTCCAAGTCCTTGTGCTAATAAACATGTTATTTGAGCTACTTGATATGGGACTCATTTGGTAGTGCTTTTCATATGCTTCGCTATTAAACAACTTTTTTTCCCCTGGAAAAAATGGGTTAGATTGCATATATTGCATGCACAAATGTGGTAAACACAGTTGCGGTGAATTTTATTCATCCTTATTCCTTACAAAAAATAGCATTGGCTTTCTTTTGAAACAAACTCAGCATAATATTAGCATATAAAAGACATAATGGAACAATTAACAAACATTTTCTCTTCTACATGCCATTATATTATATGCTTTAAACTTTTGTGTGTTGCATATAAGGTGTTTCTTGGTAACCTTGCACATACTAATGTTGTTGCCTTTCTTATGTATATAAATTAGAAGTCTTAGTTATATGTTGTTGTGAAAATGATGTCTCTCTTCTCAGCTCCCATTAAAGTATTTAGTTGTGTTGTGATAATAATTTTAACTTTAATCCAAAACCAATTCAAAACCATTGAAAATGATTATTTTGGTCGACATCTATTCAAAACTGGTTGATTGTTTTGGTCTGAAATTGTCAAAATTAAGCCAAACCTTCCAAAGTCACCCAAACACTCGAAGTCATTGAGACCCAGACAAATCAATTAACATTTGGTTGAAATCAGTAAAAAGGAATCATAACTATCAAAACTCAAGAGACAACACAAAAAAAAAAAAAACGTATTTGTGATTTTAAAATTTATCAAAATAATAAAATTTGAAAAACTATCTTAAAGACTTTTTAAAATAAAAAAAAAAGCCAAAACTCAACATTGAAATTATTGAAACTGTTGAAACCATCAAAACTAAAAATTTTGTGATGGATGCGAATTTTAAAATGAAACCATATTTACAAATAAGAATTGTAATGAAATTATTTGTGGAAAAATTTCAAATCTTTATCCTCTACTGTTGATCTTGTTTTTGGTGAAGCATCGAGGTGAAAGACGCGGGCTTGGCGGGATTTTTTTTGATGACCTTAATGACTATGATCAGGAAATGCTTCTTGCCTTTGCTACAGGTACATGCCTATATTCTATGCATGTTTCTTCATCAAATCATAGTATTAAATGCTTTAACCCTTTCTTCTCCTTTTTTGGGGCTCTGATATCTACCCTTCAAGTGCAATAGTGCTACATTGAATTTGTAGGACGTAAAGATTAGAGCTTCATTAGTTCGTTTAATTATTTGAAAATGTACCAGAGAATGAGAGATATCAGGCAATGCTTCTCATAGAAGTCCATGTGAAGACGTGGTTTTACTATTTCACAAATCAAAATCTATAAACATGATGTAACATCATAAATCATCACTTGTCTTTATTCTAGATAATTCTTTCCACGGGAATAAACTGGCTAATATGATGACATTTTTTTCTATCGTTTTGAAAATCAAAGAATTTAAAAAAAAATAAGAAATGGTTTTATTATTTTAATGATATTAAAGAGGATGAATGGTCGTGATCTTGCATAGTGTTGGAGCACTTTTCTTTCTATTCATCTGACTACTTATCAAATTTTTATTTGAACATTTTGATTTATAAAGTATTAAGTAGAGATATCCGCAATGTATTCATGTCCTTCCTGTTTTTCCTACTAATTCCTTTGTTTGACATTCTTGCAACTCTTCTCAATGAACTTGCATTTGATAGCTGATCAAGCCTGAAGTCCTCCTACAGTTTAATCTTCTCAATGAACTTGCATTTGATAGTTTGCGTTTGATTATGTTTCCTTACCATCTGGCTTTGAACATGCTTTAATGCCATCCTCTGCTCCTCCTATGCCAACATCTCTTGCAATTCCATCTTTCCAATGCCATCTGATGTGTCTTGGAAGTAAAAACAACAAGTAGGCGATAAGAAAAATGTAGGAATCCAAAGATTAGGGCTGAAATTTGATTATCTCTTCAACAAGAAAGAAATATACAATTGATCTACTATTCGAGAGGTAGATCGATTCTCCCACGAACCCTAGGTACCGTTAGGAAACTCTTCAAAATGAAATTACAACAAACACAAATTATCTCATACCCTAACCCTAGACAAAACTCTCTTAAATAGCTCTAGCACACAATAACACAAATAAAATCTTCCTAAATAGCATAAACATAATTTTGGAAGCTTTTTTAAACAATTAAAACCTTCCTAAATACAATAAACATAATTAGGAAACCTTCCTAAATAGCTCTCATTGATTTCTCCTCCTTCCATAATGCATGACAACTCTCCTGGGTCCACAAGGCTGGCCGAACCCTCCCCTTGGCTCCCTTCCTGATTTCGCCTAGCTCCCTCCGTAATAATACTCCCTCCCTAAAAATGCACCTTGTCCTCAAGGTGGAAGGATGAGAATTGTCTTCTGATCATCTTGTATAGCTCCCATGCACTTTTATTTTCCAGCCCGGACTTGTACTGGATCTTGAAGTCATAACCCATTAACTTAGAAAGCCATCACTGATGCTCCTCTGTCACCATCTTTTGTTCTAGCATGAACTTCAAACTCTTCTGGTCGGTCATGACTATGAAGTGTTGCCCCAACAAGTAAGGACGTCACTTCTATCTTGCCAACACTATTGACATCAGCTCCCTTTCATACACCGACTTTAGCCTGGCCTTAGCAGTCAACACCTGGCTGTAATAAGCTATGGATCTATGACTTTTTATGAGGACTGCCTCCAACCCATAGCCTGATACATCAGTCTCCACTACAAATGGCTAGTTGAAATCTGGTAGTGCTAACACAGGGACACTCGACACGGCTTTCTTTAGCCGCTCAAATGCCTGGGTGGCTGCCTCCCCTCATTTGAAATGATCATTCTTTAGTGGCTCTATTAATGGCCGTGCTATAGAGCTGTATCCCTTTGCAAACTTTCTTTAGTATCTTGTGAGTCCCAAAAACCCCCTCAACTCTTTCAGGGTTTTAGGTAAGGGCCATTCCAACATCTCCTCGATTAGCCTCTCAATTTCATCCTTATGAACCTGTGGGTACTGATAGGGTTGAACATAGATAGTGGATAAGCCTTCTATCAGGTTGATGGCATGCTCATGCTCCCTTAGGGGAGGTAGGCCTTGAGGTAGCGGGAACACCTTATAGAATTGTTGCAGGATTGACTGAACTATCTTTGGAACCTCACCGTCTTTCTGTAACTCCACCAAATAGCCAACCTTGACCCCTGTGTCACTTTGACCGTGGTTTTGAGTGACACCATGACTTGCACAGGCTGACATCTCCTCGCAGCACCACATTCTTCCCCTCCACTTGAATCTCCATTGTCAAAGATTTTCAGTCCACCTTTGTTTCCCCCATCGTCTGCAATCATTTCATCCCTAAGATCACATCAGTGCTTCCCAAATCCAAGGGAAGAAATTCGTCCATAATCTGTAGGCCCTGGAGTTTTAGCACCAACCTCTTACAAATCCCCCTACTTCTCCACCTTTCCTGTTCCCATCATCTGTATCCACGAACTTCAATCCCAATTGGTCTACAACTTGGTTTGAGATGAAGTTATGAGTAGCCTTGCTATCCACCAAGACCACCACTGACTGCTCCCTGATTTGTCTCTTCACCTTCATAGTGTGATTTGGAGTAAATCCCACCACTGAATTAAGGGATACTTTTGCCGCATTAAGGTGTAGGTGCTCCCCTCTCGGATCTGCTTGCTCCACTAGATCCTCGTTGTCGGTCCCCTCCTCATTACAAATCATAAGGACATAGAGTGTGCGGTCTTTGCACTGATAGCCTAGTGCATAATTCTCATAATAGCATAAGCACAAACCCTTCGCTCTCTTGTCCTGCACCTCTTCCTCTGTGAGGTGCTAGAAGTTGGCCTCCGGGCGAGCTCCCCCACTTTTCTCCCTCGGTGCCTCATGCTGAAATGACACTGTTTGGGTTCTCGGTGCCAGTGAAGTCGAGGTACTTCTGTAAGAGCCTCCCACTACTCTGCTCTTACCGATCATCTCCATCTGTCTCCGATCCTCCGCTATTTGGGCTAGCTCCATCATCTCCTTCAACCCTCTCGGTCTTATATGTCGGGTTTGAGGCCCTTCATGAAGTTTTCCTTCAACACCGCCTTCGAAACTCACCCTAACCGCCCCGATAGCAACTAAAATCTCTCTTTGTACTCTATGACGGTCCCCTCCTAAGTCAAGGCAAGGAATTGCTCGTGCAGGTCTCCTTCCTGAATGGCTTGGAAATGTTTTGACAAGCAATCCTTAAATTCTTCCCACGAATGGATTGAATATCTAGCCTCCCTCCATTGGAACTAGGTGAGGGCTTTCCCTTCCAGACATAGCCCTGTGGCTATCAGCTTCTCCTCCTTTCTCAACCCATTCACCGCAAAATATTTCTCAACCCAGTATACCCACCCATGGGCATCCTCCCCTGCGAATATTGATATCTTCAACTTTCTCACCCTAGCATTGCCACCGCCCCAATAGCTTCCTCATCCTCTATTATAGCAGTTGTCGTGATCCCTCCATGTTTCCCCCGTATATCGAGGGTGGGAATCCCATCTTTCTTCCACCATCCTCACATGACCCGATCCCCATGGCTCAGCTTGTCCCCCTCCTTCGATCGTTCACTCCCCTTGCCCAAAAGACCTCCCATAGTGGTCAGTTACCCCACCGCCTCCACCATAAAACTCCCTTCTTGCTGTACCCCTATCTGAAAGCCCTATTCCGCCCCTTATCGGAGCCCTAGGAGGTGGCTCTTGACCCCCTCTTTCTCGGATGGCCCGCTCCCCTTGCCCGAAATGCCTCTCAAAGTGGTCGGCAGCCTTATCACCTCTTCCAAAAATTTTTTTCATTGCTGTCCCCTTATCTGGAAACCTTGTTCCGCACCTTATCGGAGCCCCAGGAGGTGACTTTTGATGAAAGAAACTCTCCTAATCAAACTCCGCCAATCCGATCTCCTTTCCCTTTGATTCGGCCGAGTGAATCCCGGCCAAATCTTGGTTAGGATTAGGCAATTAGCTATCGGAACTGTCGGTGGAGTTTTTGATTGCATCTCCAAGAGCTTCCTCGTCATCTCCTCTAACCCTCCAAATTGGTTTTCCATGGATGAAAACCTTCCTTCGATGGTTGAGAACTTCTTCATTCTGGACTTGATTTACTCTACTTCGCCTTCCAATGCATCCATCTTCTTTGCTGCCATCTCTTCCAAAGCCTCGCTCTGATACCAATTTGATGTATCTTGGAAGTAAAAATAGTAAGTAGGCAATAAAAAAAATGTAGAAATCTAAATATTAGGGCTGAAATTTGATTATCTCTTTAACAAGAAAGAAATAACAATTGATCTACTATTCGAGAGGTAGATCAACTCTCCCACAAACCCTAGACACAGCAAAGAAACTCTCCAAAATAAAACTACAATAAACAAAAATTATCTCATGCCCTAATCCTAGACGGAACTTTCTTTTAATTGTTAAGGCTTGTTTAAAAAAATTGTTAAGGCTTGTTTAACTAAAATATATAAAATTAATTTAATTTATCATTTTTTTCTAAAAATTATCATAGGTACTCAGTCTTTGTCGTTGGAGGTCGTCATGTTTGCTTTGCTAGGGTTTCCTCGTACCCTAACCGTCTCCTGGGAGAACTCCGTCGCCTGCTTCAGGGAAGTTCACTTCTTCCTTCGTTAGGATTTTGCTGTGGTTTTGGTTGTTTTCCTTTTCGGTTTTATGACGCTCTCCCGTTTTAAGGACCCTGATTTTTTAAATGGGTCTGCTTCTTCCCTTTCCTTTAAGGTTGCTTTATCTAGTGCTTCTCTTAGTGCGGTTTCATTTCTCGATCTTAGAATTTCTTCACACCGTGGTTTGCCGGCCTTGTGGATTTTGGACGAGGAAATCCAAGCACTCGCTGCTCCTTTCGAATTCGGGCTTGTGGGCAAGTTTCCGAGTCGTAGGCCATCATTTGATGCTATTAGAAAATTTTTCCTCAATCTGAATTTGAATGGTGACTGCTCGGTCATTGTCCTCAATCCCCGGAATGTTTTGATTAAGCTTTTTAACGACATAGACTACTGTAGGGCGTTTGCTCACCGTTCCTATTTTGTGAGCAACTGTTTTATGAAATTGATTAAATGGATGCCTTCTTTGGACATTGAGATTGAATCACCTATCATCCCTATTTGGATTTCGTTTCCTAATATGCGACCTCATCTTTTCGCTCCGCATATTCTCCATGGCCTTGGTTCCCTCTTCGGTAGACCTTTAAAGACCGATAATACGACTTCTTTTGGTTCGCGACTGTCTTTTGCTCGCGTCTTGGTAGAACTAGATGTTAACAAACATTTCCCTGATAAAATTTGAGTTGACTCAGATAACTTAGGATACATCAAGTTTGTGATGATGGACAAATTCCCTGCTTATTGTGTGCATTGCAACTCATTAGGCCATTCAAATGTGGAATGTCGTGTTTTACATCCGCACCTTAATAAATCTACTTCTGCTATCCCTCCTTGTGTTCAGCCCTCAACTGTTGTTAGTGATAATGTGTTGCTTGGGTGTGGGGAAGTCGCTATTGATCTTCCATTAGTCGGGAATAGTTCGTCTGAACCTGTGGATTTGGCCCCTGGTGGCCCTATTATTTCGGATGCTGGTGTCAATGTTTTGAGTCTGGATTTGGATAATATTGTTTCTTGTGTTGCCAAGGATTTGGCGCTGGATCTGGGTCCTACTGATGATCTTGTCGGGAATGATGTTGGTCTTTTGGTGGAAGCTGCTGCTTTGTTGGCTTCTATCTTACCCTTGAATGATCCCAGTTATGTTGGGGAGGGTGTGGCGCTTTTAGCTATTGATTGTACTAACATAGATGGTGTAGAAGGTGTTGATGTTTCCATGAATGCCAATAATTGTTGCATTAACCTTATAGCTAGTCGTACTTGTGCTGATGTTGTGGGGGCGTCGGGTGATAATTCGGTTTCTTTAGTTTCTGGGGGTGGTGGAGCTTCGGTTGAGCTGGGTAATTCGGATGATGTGGCTTCTGGGATGCTTATTTCACCTATTCATTCTATGGTGGTTTATGAGGGTAATGATGAAGTTGTGGTGCCTCTGGTTGATGTGCCTATATCCGATGTTGATATGTTAGCTCACATTGCTAGGGATAATATAGTGAGGCAAGGTGATTGGTTAGATGATAGAAATTCTTCTGCAGGAGGGGAGGAAATTAATGAGAAAGATTTGGATGCTCGGGGCAACTTTGATTTAAGCATTCTTCAAATTGCGGATGTTGGTTTTTTCAAAAATAGTGTTAAGCATAGAAAACGAAAATCCAAAAAGAAATGATTCTTCTTTTTGGAAGGTTCTTGCTTGTGGTTATTATGGTTACTTTTGCTATTGTTTTTATTTGCTGCGATGGAATTGGATTAGTACAATGATGAAGTAGATTTACTGCACGCACCTCGGATGGCTAGGGCTTGGTTGGCAACCTAGGTGGTTCTTTCTCTGTCAGATTTGGTGGATTTTGATTTTTTAGGTCATGATGTACTTGGAATTTCGGCTGTTACCTTCCTTACCTCCTTGGATGGCCCAAGCCTGACAACTAAGTGGCGGTCTAAGTCCATTTGATTTTGGGGACGTATTTTTCTTTATTTAGGTTAGATTATTTGGCCCTGACGTTTATTGTATTTCTCTGGCTATAATCTTGCTCTCTGTGGCTATCTTTTGGCCTTGTGGTGTAATGCTCTTCTTATCTAATAGAATTTTCTTTTGAGTTGAAAAAAAAAAATCAGTCGTTGTCGTTGCTTACTAACACAATAAATATAATTAGGAAACCTTCCTAAACAACTCCCCTTGATTTCTCCTCCTTCCATAATGCATGACAACTCTCCTGGCCCCACAGGGCTGGCCAAACTCTACCCTTAGCTCCCTTCCTGATTCCACCTGGTCCCCTCTTGCCGTAACACCATCCTATTCCCAACGCCATCATATCTCATAGCCGACCAAGCTGATAGTCACGTGTAGATGTCAGTTTGATGATGCTCCCTCTTCAATAAGCTTTTGAGCATGCTTTGGCTCCATTCTGCAGTGTACCAACGAGTGCATCAACAAATTCTTCTAGCACAATCTATCTCGTTTCAGTTTAATAATTATGATTCAGTATTTCACATCCGTTATAGCACATTTGTAACAAATCTTAATGTTTTGAGTGATGTTCTACTCCCGCACAATCAATCTTGCTTCAGCTTTTTCCTCAATTGTGCATTCAATATTGCACATTCAATATTTGGTTTTGGGTACGATTGTTGGTGTTTACAAATTACAATTCGCTTACCTTTACTCTGAATTTCTCTGCATCTCATCTCCCTTGATCTTCCTCTGCCTAAGACTTTGTGCATATCTTGCTTAAAAGTAAATTTAATTTTATTTATTTTAATAATAAATTCATGCTTGGGCAACTCTATTCCGACGGGACAGTCAACTTGATGACGAAGGGTCTACGATGCTTTAATTCAATTTAATAATTCTTCAATTATAACTTATATCATACAAGACTATATACTCTATATAAACTAAAAGATTTTAATATTTCGGTAAAATATTTGAAATTATTAAAGATAGACGTAATGTTTCCTTGTTAAATAACCATAAACATGAAAAATATTTAAAATTATGCTTAAAACTATTTTGATATAGACGCAAGAAGATGATCTGCTTAAAGAAGAATCAATGGTTGTTAGGTTTTTGCATCAGTTCACTCATGTTAAAAGGAAATTTTTTATCAAAGAGGTTGAAGGTTATTGTTGTAGTGAAGTGATATTGTGTGGAGTTTGTGTAGTTAAAACGGAACTCTAAGTCAACTCAAAATTGAAATTATTGAGTCGAATCGGCTCGAAATGATATTATTTGAGTTGACTTTATTTTTTTTTAATTAAGACGACGACAATATTAACAACATTAAGCCTTTATCCCACTACGTGGGGTCGGCTACATGAATCTTTTTTCTCTATTATGGTCTATTAAGAGTCAAATTCTTATTTAAATCTAATAAAGAAAGGTCATTTCTAATATTTTCTAATCAAGTCTTTTTAGGTCATACACATAAATATAAATATAATATTTTGTATAAATATTTATTTTGAGTTGACTCGATTTATATTTGAACGATTTGGAGCAAAGCAATAATCAAATAGAAATTTAGTCGAAATTCTGATGAGTCAATTTCAATTCGAGTCAACTTTCAAGTGGTTTTGTTGGGAGTTTCAATTTTTTTTGGTTGTTTTGACTATAACTTTTGAAAGGAGGTGCTTTGGATTTTGATGTCATCATACATTATGCCAGTATATATAATTAACAATCTAAACATGGTTTACTTGAAAGTATGCTGTTGACAATAATGGTAGAACAAATTTATAATATGCATCTAGTGATGGAACGAGCAACAATATAGGAGATATTGGAGCAAACCATATCTCCATTTCAAGCTGTTGATGGATAACCATAGTGATTGAATCCACCTTAAACTTGGGCACAACAACATCCTATATGTCTAGCCTAAAGATGTGACAGAATCATAATAGCGTATGAGTAAAAAGCAAATTTAATATGTTTTGGTTCATGCTCAAGTTTGGGGCATTGGCTCAATAAATAACTAGATTCAAGCTTGGGTAGTTGAATAAGTTCAACTTAAAGTACATAATCAAGCTCAAGTTCAAGTACATCTTCACACTCAGGGTCAGTTAATGAAGATAGATCAACATCCCTAACAATATGGGTTTGTGGGGCTTGTGAAGGAGGACAAAATGGGCCATGTTGGTGGAGTTTGTGGTGCTAAAGAGGTTAATGGAGTTTTTGAAGAGAAATGCTACTTTTCTAAATTGTAACATCAAGCTGGTTCGTGAAAGTATTGAGCTTATCGACAAGAGTTGTTAATTGATTGAATATTTACTAAAATATGGGATTTTACGGGTTCTAGTAAAAGATTTGTTAAGTTATTAGGTTGTCATATGTGTGGTTAGAGGATATGTAAACATTCACATGAGAGAAAAAAAAGATAAAATTGCTCTAGACTATTTATATGTGATCATTTTAGTCCCAAACTATTTAACTTAAATAATTTAGCCCCTTGACTCCTTACATATAATCCTAATTAGTCCTTATGTTAAAATTGCTATGTAATTTGACAGAACTCGCACGCTTAAATGTGGAGAATCGACTATTGTGATGATTTTGCATTGGAGACCATATGAGCATGTGCTCTCGAACTTGAGTAAGCTAAAGAGAAGGTGATTGGTTCTAGAGGATGAAGGCATTGCTAGAAAATAACATTACCTAGTTGAGAGGATTTGATTGCCCAAGAATGCTAAGGGGCTGAGGACTTTTTAGAGACCAGCAAAGAGGAAGCATCCTAAAGCATAGAAATTAATGTTAGATGTCGTTGTGAAATAAAATTTGAAAGAAATGCTCTCAATGATGCACAGCTATGAATGGAAAAAGCATGGTCGATTCCTAATGAAGTGTGAGCATCTTCATGCCATAATCAAATGACAACAAGCTTAGTTGGAAATGAGATTCGGGTTTGTTTAGAAGATTTTCAAGGAAACGAAACGTATGCCAAACTAATGGAGTATGGGAAGGATGCAAATTTTCTTAGAGGGGGTATCTTTGACTATTAGTGTATTATTGATGTCATTGTTAATAATGTTATATTAATTAGAATATGTTGGTCTAAAGATAACTTGTGATTTGATAAGAAACATCATATCATGCTAATAATATTTTATATGAATTGTCATAGATTATCACGTGCTATAGCATTCAAACACAAGACCGCCATTTTTAGGGGGATTTATATATAAATGGTTTTATTATATTTGCATATTTAACACCCAAACTTTCATATCTATGCCATTGGCACCCATTTCTTTAAACTATTTCAAAAATTTTGCATCGGGTTAATTACATCTAAGGTTCCAGGTATATAATGTTGGGTTATTTAGTACTATTGGTTTAGTAGGCAGGCCTCCTAATATTGAAAGGAGATTATATTCTCATAATTGGTGCGTTATTCCTCGTTATCTGTTTTCTTGGCTATTGGCCATCTTACAAAACAGTAAGGCATATAATTTTACTCCAAGGTTAAGAATTAATTCCATATAAGGTTCCAAGTATATTTTATTGGGTTATGTATTACCATTGGTTTATAGGTATGTCTCCTAATATTTTAAGGGGATTATATTAGACGGATATTCTCCTAATTCAAGGCATTATTCCCGATTGTCTGTTTCCTTAGCTATTGGCCGGTTGGCCCTCTTTCAATAAAATGCATAAATTTAATCTCCTCTCAACATGTGGTATTAGAGTATAAAAATCCAAGTCACTCTCCTGATTGATACATACGGCACTGCCTTCCTCACATATTACCTTGCAATCTTGATCATATAAGCCATCTTACGACCCAAGACTACTACTTGTCACACTTCCATTCCAGGTCCATTGTCTCGCTCACGTATGACATCTCCATCTGCTCCCATCTTGGGCATTGCCTTCGTCACTAAGTGCCCAACTACTCGCATGCCCCCGTTCCCTCCCTCCTTGCTTCATAAGCATTGAGACTCCTTGCCCGCATCCATTGCTGCTCACTTGCGCCTTACCATTACTTGTGTACTACCCGGCTACTCGTCATCACCTGCCTACTCACATGCCTCTCCACATACTCAGTTGTTGATGCACATGCTTGCTTACTCACTAACACCGCTGCTCACACTCTCCCATAACTAGATTGCTTCCTTCAGCGATTGTGCTTGAGGTTCTTGCATGTGCCTTCATAGCACATTGCATTACCTTGCATGTTGGCTTCACTCCTTCGCTACCTTTTTTCATTTTTCTGTTTCAACTCAATGATTTACATTCAATGATTTGATCTCTTTTCTTTTTTGTCTCTATCCATATTTTATCATGGTCTCCTTGACTCCACATGATGAAAATTGGTACCTTATCATGTTTAATGGTATCAATTACCTCTCGTGGTCGATGGTTTCTCATTTTTTCATTGGTTCTCACCAAAAACTCAACTTAAAAGTTCATTTTAGTCGTATATTTCATGAATCGAAACAGTTGAATGTAATCTATATATCAACTTATTTGTTAAATTTGTCCCTTGATAGAATAGGCCTAAAATCACAATATCTCGTCATAAAATTCAAATATTCAATTGAGAAGCTTTCTATCTTTTGATGAATTTTTGAAATGGAAAGAGATTGTGCGTGCCTTTAGTTTCAATGATTTTGCACTGGATAAACGGTTTTGATTTGACATTTGCTGGTCAAAACATAGAAATTATAGTGGGAAGGAAGTGGTTGTTTTCCTCTGAAAAGTAGAAATATTCATCTTGCAAACTGTACTTAAAATATATTATCTTAATTTTTGTTTTCCTTGCTACTGTTATCTCTGATTTGAATGTTTATCTTCTAGAGTGTGCACAGTCTGTTGTTCCAGCATATATTCCCATCATAAATCGGCGGAAAGAAACGCCATTTACTGATCAACACAAGGCCTGGCAACAACTGCGTAGGGGAAGATATGTTGAATTCAACTTGGTAATTTCATTTAAAGCAAAAGTAAAGAATTTATCATTTCTGCTACTTAATATCAATCTTGATCTTCTGATGAGCTTATTTGATTGATTGTGAAGGTCTATGATCGTGGCACGACATTTGGGCTAAAGACAGGTGGTCGGATTGAGAGTATTCTTGTCTCCCTTCCCCTAACTGCTAGATGGGAATACGATCATGTAAGATTTACAAATTTAACTGTCATTTCTTTGCATGCCAGGAAAGATTCTGAAAGTGTGCTTCATTCCACAGGAACCAGAGAAAGGTAGTGAAGAATGGAAGCTTCTAGATGCTTGCATCAATCCAAAGAACTGGATTTGAGACTAGTCGTCTGTAAGTTTTGTAGCTGAATGGTAAGTTTGGTTTTTGTATTTGTATCTTATAATCTGTAGGTTGCGTATGTGCTAAGCATACGTCAGTGCTCTTTGAGTTCCATTCTTTTTTTAACGAAGTAATAGAAAAGCCGTTCCTATTGAGTTATTGCAGAAGATAATCGTTTGGAAGATGATTTAGGCTTCATTTGGAACGGCTTTTTTACTGCTTCTTAAAGCAGTTTTTTAATTAAAAAAATTAATTTTTATATTTGAAAGCTGCTTTAAGAAGCAACAAAAAAGCCGTCCCAAACGCAGCTTTAGTGAAGTTCTCTCTTGTCCTCTGTAGTATATGCATTCCACACAAAGGCTAGCCGGTCAGAAGATAATTATTTTCGTCAAACTAACAACCAGATTCTGTAGCAGCTAGATCGTTCTTCATGGCTGATTCAGCGAGGAATCTAATTAATTTTAAGCTTTGTAATTCCTCTTTTCTTGTTCAAATATAGTGATTTTGACATAGCTTTCAAGCTAGGATGCAGAGATACTGACAACGACATGGGCGCAACACGAAACAAAAATGAGCTAAGTCAATTATTGAAAATATAAGATATTGATGCAGGTTGGATAGGGTATTATAATTTTAATATCTTAAAAATAGGTTATTGGAATTGAATAAGTAGAATATTAAAAATAATTAAAAAATAAGAAGTCATTTAATTAGGATTTGTGGTTTAAAAAATTAATATTAAGATGTCAATGGTTGGACATCGATGTCTTGTGTCAAGAATTGCGAGGGGAGATAGGTGATAATATTGTTGAGAGTCAGATATTGATGTTGTGTATTGGGCATCGTGTGTCGATATTGAGATGGTATCAACCGTCAATGTTGAGATGATTTTGGATAAAGATGAGATGTTGAGATGATGATGTTATGACAATATCAAATTTTGTCGAGCGTTAATGCTAAGACAACATCAAATTTTGATGTTGAGATTGACATGATGTTGTGACGGCGCCGGAAGTCAATTTTAAGATGACATTGATCATCATGAAACCCTAGTCATGATCAGAAATGAAAATGAGAATGTTGGGGTGATGCGGTATTGAGTGGGGACTATTAATTTAGGATTGTGAAGATGAAATAAATAATTTAGTTTTTATTTTTTAATAAATTAAAATTTAAAATACAATAGTTATATTTAAAAATTTTCATAAAATATTTAAAACGTATATGTCTGATTTGTTTTTAATGTTTTTTTAAATCAGATATATGTTAAAAATCGTGTCCTGTCCAATACATATTGAGCCCAATGCACGTTGGACGTTGCGTCTTTTTGAGTAAAAAATGTTGATGCATATGTTATCAGTACTTATATATATATATATATATATAAGTACTGATAAGGTGTCCGAAGGAAATATCCGAAAGAGTTGTCTGAATAATGATTGAGCTTGAATATTATTCACTTAATGCATCCTTGGTAATAATACTTTAATTTGAGCCATTAAGATAAATTTATACAAACATCATATTTAAAAGTTATTAATTTAAAATCTTTTGATTAGTAGTCAAAATTTTCAACCAATAAATTAAGATGAGCTGCATGTTAAACTCATCCAATTGCACCCAATGAATCAATAACCCTATACCCAATAGGCAAAATGAAACTTTCTTCTCTTTTTTTTTTTTTTTTTTTTTTTTGAAAATTTAACTAAATTTCTTTCCTTGTCTTTTATTTTTATTTTATTATTATTTATTATTTTGACAAAAGGCCACTGTCCAAATGGCTTTCAACTAGCACCAAACTACCTCACTTCAATTCTCTTCCTCACTGAAAAGAGGGTAGAAAGACTTCTAAAGAAAATAGTAATGGCTGACGTCTGGCAACAAGAGCTCAATAACATAAACCAAACAACATGAAAAAAACTATATTAAAAATACATAAAGACGCATTCACAATTGCTTCAAAATATCCATTCTTTCTTACGTTCTTCAATTCCATAATCAAATGGCATCAAGGAAGTCTTTCTCAGTAACTACTCTCTTTCTCCGAGCTCGGATGGAAAACATACCTGCCTCAGTGCACACGCTCCTGATAACAGATCCTGTTTACAGAGACACCAAATCCGTCGAAGTGAAACAATTCAAATAGTCTTAGCAAATTTTTGTTAAGAAATAAAGTTCGAACCCCCCAAAAACAACAAAAAATCTCTTTTCTTGGTTACCAGTAGAATTGGGGCAGAGACGAGCTAGGAGTTCGAATGGAATATCCCTCTCACAGTTCATTGTCCTAGTGTGAATCTTGAAAATCTGCGTCCTGCTCTCCAAATCAGGCAAGCCAAACTCAACCTTGCGATCTAAGCGTCCGGGACGCAGTACTGTAGGATCCAAAGTGTCAGGTCTGCATGGTTGCCATAAGCATGAGAAGTTATAATACTTAAGGAGCTGTTTGGTAGCAGGATTTAGGCCGAATTTGAGGCAGATTTGAGCGAAATCCAGCCAAACGGCCTAAAATGCAAAACCAAATCTCACGGCAAATAAAAGCCGCCGTAGACGGAAAATTCTGCTGATTCGCGCAAAATCCCGGAAAATTCCGCCGTACATCATTATTCAGGCTTGGTTTGGGATTCTTCGTGCTTTCTAAAGTAACTTTTTAGTACAAATTTTTTTTTGAATTAGAAAATTACTTTTAAAAGCAACAAACGAAGCCTCAATGATATGACGCAAACACGGTACTTTGTAACAAGTACAATCTTGCATGAGACAAATAAAACTGTATTTCCAGGACTACCAGAGAATATTATCATGATATAGACACAATTTGATGTAAAATATGAATTATCATGCATAACATGACCACAAAAAAAGTTTTGAAGGCCAGCAAACAAAATCAAACTGACAAAGCAGCGTAAAGTTGAAGGATCATTTAATTTGATTTAAGTTTATTTTGAATTCCCTCAAATTTGGTTGATTTTCAAGTACATAATAAGAGTAAAACTTCACTTGATGTCACCACCATCGACCATCGGCAACTCGTCGGTAACAGACACCGGCCTCTATTGACTAGCCACAGTTGGTCGCCATGGCCGCCCCCACTACTACAACCATCATAGCCAACCATCACTAATTCTACTGGCCACTGATTTTGAATGAAACAATCTAGATCTATATGGAAATGATTTTGTATATAGATAAAAAATATTAAAGGACATTAAGCTAGTAAAATTATTTGATTTGATCCAGTTTTTAAAACATTATTTGAGAATATGATTCAAAGATACATTTTTTAATTACTAAATCACTTTAATGTGTATTCAAATAAGTTAATATCAAGTGTTGTAAAAATTTTCAGGGAATTTAGATGATTGGACATTCTTCAAATTAAATGTTTATAATCAAAACTTTCATCTCAATAAAATGAATATACAATCTATAATAATGATGAGATGCCCTTTTGGTGAAACTAGTAAATGAAAATGCTTGTGAATATTTAATTTATTGTTTAAGAAAGTGGCCTAGAGTTTTTGGTAGAAATATGAGGGGTTTGGATGGGTATGGTGAAATAAATGCATATCTTTCTACAGTTAGCGTTACACACTACTACACCCAAAATTGTTAATACCATCTAAAAATACTTTTTATGCAAAAATCCCCTGGTCATCTCCAATAACTTTTGTCAAATTGTTCACTATTGATATTCCCTTCGCTTCAGTTGTCGATCATAAAGAAAAACAACCTATGACGCGTTCCCCTTTATTTACGGAGATATTAGAAGAGGCAACTATACCAAAGTTTAAATTCTCATCATAATACCACAATAGAAGACTTGGTGATTAATCAAGGACTTAATGAGCTTAGATGATGTCGTGGCCTTGATTTAACAACAAAAACCTTGGTGTAGGGTTAATGTATCAACTCAAAAGGATGCATTGGGGTGGTTCTTCACTCATCTTTCATCAAATGATATATCCTCATTTGATGAATTGCATTGGTAGTATATCATCCATTTCATCAATTTGAATCAACCCCAAAAGTCTATCTATTTGTTACTTGATGTTTATAAGTCCCTTGTAATTGCCTTTGTAGTTCACTTTGGCCACTCATGAACTGATCATCTCATAATTAATCTTCATGAAGTTGGCATTAGCTACAGGTCTTTCAAACTCACCATTTAAATATTTTATTATCAATATAAAATAAGTTCTATCAAAGGTGGTATAAATGTTTACACATGCATCAAAGTTTATTGTGTTTATGAGTTGATAACTGATGCATTTAGATTTTTGCCTTATTTTATTTTGATGTAATTTGAACAATATTAGTTGTGTTTTATGTTTTTTTTTGAGCTATCCAATGATGGAAGGCATCCAATAATCATGGTAGGAAATGTGCTTGGGCTTGGCAAGGCTTGGGTTTGTTGGCTTTAGGTCCTTCTTGTCCTTTGGGCTGTTTGCTGCTCTCGGGTTGGGCCTTGGCTGTTTTCGGTTTGGGCTTTGGCTGTTTGATTTTGAGCTAAGACATTTGGATTTCTAGTGGTGCCAGCTCATTATTGTTTGAGCTGTGGGTTAGCTCATTATGAGCTGATGTTTAGCTCTTTAAATGGTATAGAAATTAGGTCATTATGGTGGGTGGAACTTGCCCTTTTCTCTCCCCTTGTCTTCTCGGTTTCCTCTATCTGTTGTTATTCCCATGGCTGGTGTTTGGGGATTTCCTACTGGTTCCGCCCCCCCCCCCCCCCCCCCCTTTGTGTTGGCTCTTCGAGTTTCTCCCTGGCCGCTTTCCCGTGGTCCTCTCTTCCCCGTTTCCTCTGTTGTCTCTTCGGGTCCCTCTCTGGCTGCTTTCCCGTGGCTTTTGGCTGGGTTTCCCGTGGCTTTTTGGCCCTGTTTTTTGAACTGAATATGGGGGCTGTTGTGGTGTATTTTGGCCTTTCATTTCCCTAAAACCTGATTGGTTTTGGTTGGAGGTGTGTGTTGACCTCATTTTTGTATGAGGTCATTAGAGCCTAATCCAGACCTCAAATCAATCCTGAATTTAAGTCAATCCAAACCTTGATTCAGTTCTGACCTCGATCAAAATCCAGACTCCAGCCTAGCCCAAGATTCAAACCCTAGTTCAGATCTTGATCCTGCCTTTGATCTAGTTCAAATCACTTTCAAACACTTATGATCGCTCCAAATGATCATGAATGGTTGAGATGATTCAAATCCAGATACTTAAACTCAAGATCTATATCAAATTCAGATTTCCAAATCCAGAATTCAAGGCCAAAGACCTGAGTCCTAAAAGTCTTTTTCAGGGAATTTTCAAACATTTCAAACCCCAGTCAAATGACATCCGATTCATGATCTGTCAGTTGCATACTGATGTGGTACGTCTCTAGAGGCAAACCTCCAAGTTTGAGCCCATTTTGGAGTCTCTAACCCCAGAAACTAAATTTAAATCCAAAGGCTGTAAAACCTTCAAATATTTACGGCCTATGCCATTAGACCCATTATTTTGGGAAATTTGACCTTGGAATTTCCCCCAAACCCTCTAATCACCTCCAGACCATTGATATTGATGTGTTTAACATTAATCTACATCTTTTTGGACCCACCTCGACCCAGGATTCATCCGGGGTCAAAATGACCAAAATACCCTTTAAAGGGGTTTTTTGGACTTTTGACCAAAATTTAACATCGTTCAATATTTTAAACTTTTGAAACCCCTTCCAATGAATGTTTTATGATATTTGAGACCCATTGAAATCAAACCCACCCCTTGGTTTGACTTGTTTGACCAAGTCAACAATGGTTGACCAAATCCACCTTTAACCCAACCATTGTTATTTTCAACATTTGAATCCATCTCAAACCAATCTAATGCTTCAAAATCATTTGTTTGGACACTCATGACATGTCCAAGGATCTCCAAGTCAATCCTCCCTAGGTTTGACTTGGTCAACCCATTTGGAGGGGTCAAAACCCTCTCCAATTTCATGTATTCACTTAAAGTCTCAACACCATGGCCCCATGTCCCTTGATATTGACTCATATAGCACATTTGACTCCTCCCATGCACATCCTAGTCATCATTGACTAGTCAACAAGTCAATGGGTCAAGTTATGTTGAAATGAGGCAAAATCATGGGCTTTTGACCATGCCACATGGGCAAGCCCTTTCCCTCTCCCAAAACCTGCTCCCACCTGCTCAAAAGGGACTAATTTCCCTCCCTAAGAGACCACAAACCAGCTCCCTAAACCTTGCTTAGGCTTGGTTTAGCCAAATGAGGGAAAAGAGGTGTGGTCCCCCCCCTCTTGGCTCAAGGCAATCCCTCTCAATCCACCAGCCTTTTCCTAATCTTGGGCTGCTCATGGGACACTTGGCAAGCATCCAAGCCACCCATGGTGAGATCCAAGCCATTCATTTCAAGTGATGAGGGTTAAGTGGGCAAAAATTTGCCCTAACCCTCATATCTTACTCATTTTTCACCCTAAGTCCCAAACTCCAGCATCCCCAAGACTCTCCAGCAGCTCCCCACACTCTCCAGCACCTCCCAAGGCCATTCCAAGCCTTCCCCCACCATTTCCACCATTAAAACCCTCATTTTTGTGGAAAAGGAGAGAGAAAAGAGAGAAATACCTTCTCTCTTCGATATCTTCAAATCCAGCCGTCAAAATCTGTTGGGGTCTTCTGCAAACTTGAGCGTGGACAAACTACAAGTTCAGAGAGCCCAAGAACACAAAAATCCACTGGGTAGATTGTAAGATATCTTCACTTTTAGTTAGAATTTAAATTTGAAACTGTACAAATTTTGCAATGCATGGAGCCTCCAAACTCCAGGCATTGCAAGATCATGTTGCCCTCTAGCTACAGTTCAAATTTCATCGAATTTCGTTGAGTATTTTGCAAGATATGGACGTTCGAATATTTTTGGTTCTGGGCCAGAACTGGCCACGCCAGCCGAGCCGATCGCGCGACGGGCCCTGGGTTCGAACCCGCGCCCTTCAGGCGACCGCGCGGGCGACGTGGCTTGATCCTAGCCGTCGATTTCGCGCGCGGTCGATCGGACGGTCGGATCGACCGTCCGACGTGTTTAAGTGATTCGCCCGGGATCTGACACGTGTCCTGCCACGTGTCGAACGACGGCGGGCGGCGCAATCATTGCCGCCGCCGTTTAAATCTCAATTTGAGTCAAAATTAATTCAAAAATGTCCAGAAACTTCCAAAATTCACAGAAAATTCATTTTTCCACGAAAATTGATGTTTTTGGGCTCGTTGGAAAGGTAATTAAGTGTAGAATTTATTAAAATTAAATTTGAGTTGTTTTGATCTCTGGATTGATAGAAAACTGCATTTGTTTGATTATCATTTTTCTCAATTTTCTTGCAATCCAGGGGTCAAATGGACCTCAAATTTTGGTGGAATGTTTTTAAGCATCTTAGGCATGTTCCATAATTTTTTTAGGGTCAGATGCTTAATAGTTTTCTGTGATGTGAATTTTTAAGGTTATGGGTCCAATTTGGACCCAAAACTTTGAAAATTCATAACTCCCTTCCTGTGTAGAATTAGGCTGCATGTTTTGTGCTGTGTGTGTGCATTTGGGTCAGGGTTAGTCACACCAAATTTCAAGCCCATTTGAACAATAGAAACACCTAGGGAAAATATTTAGGAAAAAGTCTAGAAAACTTAGAAATTGTCTAGGGGATTGTACACACACCCAATAGGGGTGAAATTTGAACATAGTAAACTTAGTGACATAATGAGCCTTAGGTCCAAATTTCATTGAATTTGGAGGTCATTAGGTCAGAAAATTAATTACCCAAAGTTTCAGCCCATTTAAGGACCCAGAAAATTCAAAAAAAATACAATAAATCCATATTAAGTCCAAAATTGTAAATAATATCTCAAATTGACCAGAACTTAGTCCTCTACTTAGGAAAAATAAAAGCCCCTTGACTGGACTCCTATTTTAACTTTAATTTGACTTTTAATGAAAATCAATAATTAATTATATTAATTAATTAAAAATTATTAAAAATCCCAAATAATTTCCAAACACTTGGAAATGCTCTCATGGTTCATACCTGACCTTTGGGAGTGATTCCATGCAGTTTGGGATGAGTTTGGATCAAAATGATCAAAACCTTCATAATTAAGTAATTTTAAAAATTCAATAATTAAGGAAACTTTGAAAATGCATAACTAATTACAGAAAAATCTAAATTGAGCAAACTTAGTGTCTATCAACTCCAATTAAGGTCTAGTATTTTCTAAAAATGTCAAACCTCCAAAATCTGGTCAAAGTCAAAAAGTCAACTTTTTAGTCAACCATAGTTCAAAACTAGGCTCGAACTTCGAAAAATCATAACATTTCATAGAAAACTCCAAATTGAGTGTACTAATAGTCTAACAACTCATCATAAGGTCTAATATTTATTAAAAATCTGAAACTTACAAAATTAATTTTAATTTGAAAAGTCAACTTTGGACCCCTTAATTAACTAATTAAAATAGTCCATAAAATTCTAAAATTCCATAAATCATTCAAAATTCTAAAAAAACATCAATTTTATTTTAAAATCAGCAACCAATCAATTTAATTAAAAATTAATCAGTCTTCAAACTTTAATCAAACTCGATTCACTTAATTATATCGGGTACCACTAGGTAACCCAGGCCTACGAGGCTATTAAATTAGCCCCAAGGAAGGTGAAATAAACTTCATGGCCTCGGTGTGCAACAAAGGTGGTATTCAACAAACAATTAAAATTAATTTTAAGATCAAATTTAAATCATTAAGACTCAAACTTTAATTAAAATCTCCCTTAAGCCTTTCAACTAATCAGAACATCAAACAACTTCAATCAAATACCCAATCCTAGGATCTACCCCAGCCACACGACCTTTTACACACACTTTAGATGATTTGCTAGGACAACCAACTCTAGATTTAGGCTAGGCCGATGTTTCCTTTTCTGCTGTGTGCCGAGTTTTTCGAGTTTTCATTGCATGTTATGATTGAAATTGATTGATGTGTTTGTTTACTTTCTTTACTGCACTCTGTGAATTGATGTGATGGGCAATTAGATTACCCTTAGGTTAGGAACGATCTGGATGCTCACTAAATTTTCTGCAGGTGGCCACGCTCATGCAGGGCAACAAAGGGGGCTAAATAAATCATAAATATAAATGCTACAGGTGCTTCAGCTGCTTAGCCCCCAAATAAAAAGAGCGTGGCCAAGTGTGTTTACTTTTACATGCACATATATATAACTGCTTGGGACGTATTCTAATATTTAAATGCTTAGGATAACCCTGCAGGAGAGTCTAGAATTTTTATTTTTATATTCATGTAATTTGTTTGAGTATTGAGTTGTGAAAGTGACACTTTGATTTTGGGATACATAGATCCAAAGGTTGGATTCCAAAGAGGAAAGGATACCCCTTCGGGGGATAGTCCTTATCCATTTGGAACTCCAAATTTGGATCACTTCACTACCCAAAGTGGAAAGAGTAACCTCCCCCTCAAGGGAAGAGTTCTCTTTTCCATTTGGGTATCCAACCACGAAGAATCTAAGGATCTCGAGGAAGAGAAGACCGAGAAGTTGAAGACATAGAGTATCCCACTCAAAGTCACTTGCGTCTGTATTAGGATTAGAATCCGGGTTGTTGTTAGTGGTGCCCGACCACTTTTAATTTATGTAAATCTGGGTTGTAATAAGCAAGGCAATTTGCCTATGGACATTTACCTAATTAATTTGATTATTTAATGTGTTGTGATTTAATTTGATTGCGTATAGGATTGCCTGCTTTTCTTAGTTTTTTTTTTGGCGGTTGAATGCCGTTCTTTTTGTTTTAGCCTGGAATTCGTTAGGCTCTTTAAGGACCAAAAATATTTCTATTCATAACATATATTTAAAATTTTATGATTTAAATAACATAGAAATTTAACGACCTAGGGAATAGCCGGAATCGTCCGGGGTCGCATGCATATTACTACATTTCTCTCCCTTCTTGCTATAAGACACTTCCCCGCCCGTGGGTAGAGTCCAGATAATCCGACCTATGAGGATGAGGTGCTGGATCTGGGGAAGTCTAGTCTTTTCAAAAAAAATTATTTTATAAGCCTTTTTTAAAAATTTCATGCATACCAGATTTGGATACTTTAACCAGCATGCATCGCATTAGAAACTTATTAAATTAAAATTTTAATTGCATTTTAGTCTAAGCATTCCACCCGACATAAGTCAAGGGGTCAATTAGGAATCTGCTCTAGATGTCGACCCCAACTTCTTAAACCAATCTTAAATAACGTCCCTGATCACTCTGCATCAAAAGACCGGACTCATGGTTTTGAAGCGTTTAGGTGGTTTAGCTGGCTCCCCAATCCAGGCCGGGGTAAGTCCAGATTTTGCACTGCATTAGTTAGGTTCGGACTACTGTGTTCTAGTGTCCAAATTTAGATCTAAGATCTGGGGCAGGTCTCTTTTTGAATCATAAGACCCCAACCTCCGGGAATACAATCCCAAATTTTTAATAAAATGCTCAACTCAAATTAAATATTCTTTCAATCCAAAATTTAAAGCCCAATACTTAGCTTAGATCGGGGCACTTCTGAATTGTTTCAGAATCCTAAAGTGTCCCCTACCCTTCCTCATTTGATTCCAAAATAAGTGTTCAATCTTGCTCCAATCCCTTTTCAAAATCCAAATTCACCTCTTTGGCATCACTCCTAGAAATCTCTAAACAAAATTTCTACCATTATTTTAATCGAAAGTTTTTGTAGGGGACTCCGGCCTCCCACGATGTAATTAACTACGAGGGCTTGCGCTCGTAGGAGATTTAGAACCCACATCTAATTTTTCAAAACTAATTTTTAAAACTCGATTAGTTATCTTTGGGAAAAATCAAATCACTAATGATCGTTATCGTTATGTTCGAACGATTATTAACAAATGATATCTTCTCCCTTCAAGGAGATATATCTTTTGTTAAAATGAATTCGAATATAAAATTAACGATCGCTCCTCTTGATTATTGTAGCCCGATATTTGACTGAACCTTATTTTGACCCTTTAGGGGCCATATGAAGTTCTCTTTTGAATTTGGCTACGATATTCAAGATAGAATTCTTAATTCTAAATCTGAACCCCATCCTAAAATTTTATTTCCACCTCCCGAGGTGGTATAATATTTTTGATGGGATGTTTGATTTTAGAATTAAATTTTAATGTTAATTCAAAAATTCCCAAAGAAGACTAAATTTTTCCAAAACCCGCTTTCAACACCAACAGTGTGATGGCTATTTGGCTCCCCTTTCTTTCCTATAAATATGTGGAACTTATGCCATGGGAAGGTTGTTGATTATTGTGAGCAAAGTTGCTAAAAACCTAAGGGTTTCTTCTTTAGAAAAGCTTGAGAGCTTGTTCCATTCTCCTTCTCCTCTTCTAAGAAAGCTTGCGAGCTTCTCCTCTTATCTTCTTGGGCTTCTAACCTCTTTCTTCTCTACGCAAGTTCCACTCCACCTGTATCTTTCTTCTGGTTTCGTTGGTGATGTTTGTTGGCTGTTTTGGGTGACATTTGCCGGAGGAGCTTGGTAGGACGTTGGACCCTTTTGCAGTGGTGAACCCTCGGTTTGCAAGCCTAAGCACTATTTTTAAATATATTCCTACTCTTGTTGCATGTGAGGAGACTGCTTGTCGGTTGTTCTCAGGATAGCATTTTTATATTTTTATTTTTGTTTCATTTGATTTAACTTTTGTCTTTTTGAATGTTTGTTTGGAGGTTTGGAAGTTAAAGAAAATCGAGTTAGTTTTTATTTTGTCCTTGTGTTCTCCAACTTGGCTTTTCTTTCTAGTTTGCTTACATCAATAACATATATTTTCGTGGACAAGATACATCCTAAGCTCCTCTTAGTGAGGGATGGTGGATAACTCGTGCTTTCAAACTAATTGGTCAAGCTGGTAAGAGATATGCAGATAAGCGTTGTGACTTAATTTTACTCTAAGCGATCGTAGCAATTATGCTCAAGGACTAGGGTAATGCTACAATATACTCTCACATCTTGTGAGTTGTTGATAACATTTGAGGTGGGCTAAATTATAAATTAAATTTTTGTTGGAGAATGTTTTGATGCGATGTGAAGAGCATCCATAAAGATATTTTTGGTATGATGTGATTACAAACTATCATGTAAGACTAAAATACCCTTTATGATTTATAAGAGGGATTATGGACCAAATTTGAAGTGGTATATGATACTACTTTGAAGGAATTGGATGAGAAAAACCTCCAATGTTGCATCATGAATGGCGTTGATTTCATCTATTATGATAAAGAGTATTGTACATATTACTGAAACTTTTGGTAACTATTTTTGTTAAATTATCCTGAACACCCTGACCACAAAAGTTGGCAACTCTCTGAAGAGTTAAAACTTACAAATAAGGCATCATCCACGCATGGAGTAGATGATGCTATGAATTGTGTGGATGAAGATCCTAAAGGTGTCAATGGGAGTTGTTTTATGATGATGGGGAGCAATGGGATGAGGATCCATTGCAATGCAAAAAATAACATCCTCCGCACAATTGCTCATAATAGGCAGAGAGAACTTATTTCCCTAAACTTTGAGCTTCATCTACAAGTAGATCAAAATGATAGGAATGGGTTGGAATTAATGTTAAAGTTGCCTCTCATGCCGATTGTTAAAGTTTCACATTCTGTCTTACACACCTCCCTGAGTAATACTAAGATATCAAAATGCACTAGAGTAAACTCAATAGATTGAATAGAAAAGACTCCCTTGTAGGTGCCTTAGATACACTCTTGAGGAATGAGATCATTGAGAGTATATAAGCACAAGAAGAGGGAGGGGTGGCTCAATTTCTATCAATCTCTTGCCCTAATAGTGAAGAATAAGAGCACAAACAAAATTGAGAGCAAGTTGAGTCTATTAAGTTATTTATATGACAATTGGTACTATAATCCAATCATGCATCATTATTGTTATTGTATATATGACTTTTATATAAAATTTAAAATATGACTAAAATATTGCAGGTTTGTTGACCTCATTTTTGTATGAGGTCACTAGGACCTACCTCGGCTCCTTCTTGGTGACCTAATGACTGATAAATGTCCACTTATCAATCATGTAGGTCCCATTCAAATTTTAATCAAATCTCCGATCAAATTCCAATGCACTTTCCAATTCAGTCCTCAACTCTAGACTCTAGTCCATCTTTTCAATCAACTTTCAATTAACCTTCAAATCATATCCAATCAATCTCAATCATTCATTTGGTTGTCATTGGTATGGATAATTCAAACTTAGTCACTCAAACCCAGAATTCCAAGCCAAATCCCAGAGTTAAGGACCCAGGTCCTGAAATCCTTTATAGGTGATTTTTCAGTTCCTTTAAAACCCAACCTAATGACCTCTAATTTATGATCTGTCAGTTGTATATCGGCCAGATATGTCCGTAGGGTCAACTCTTCAATTTGAGCTCAATCTGACACTCCTAACCTCAGAAACTGAATTGATTTTCAAAGACTATAAAATCTTTAAATATTTACAACCTATGCCACTGGACCCTCCATATTATAGAATTTGACCTTGGGGCCTTCCCCAAGATCCTTGACCATGTCCATAACCTTTAATATGATATGTTGACCAATAATCCATATTTTGTTGGATCCAGTTTGATCCAGAGTTGACTAAGGGTCAAAATGACTAAAATGTCATATAAAGGCAAATTTGGACTTTTCCCTAAAACTCAACATGAAACTTTCAAATCAATCTTTTAAACCTCTTCAATGTATCCTTAACATCATTTAGAGTGCATTGGACCTAAACCCAAGTCTTGGTTTGACCAAGTTGACCAAGTCAACCATGGTTGACCAAAATGCCCCTTAAGGATTCAAATGTCAATTTAAATCCAATGATCTCACCAATACATGTGATCACCTCCATTGGTCTCAAAACACTCATTTGAACTTATTTAACCCAAACTCAACTTATGGTTTGACCAGGTTGTTTGGCCAAATCAACCCTTAACCCAACATTTGCCAAATTCAATCATTCATCCCATTTTAAATCAAATTAATTCTTTAAAATTATTCAATTAGATATCCTTAACATGTCCAAAATTTATCCAAGTCAAACTCCCCTTGGGTTTGCTTGGTCAACCCATTTGGAGGGGTTAAAATCCTATCCGATCTCATGTATTTGCTCAAAACTTTAAAACTTTGACCTCAAACACTTGGCCACGCATGCAACCACCCAAATGCACTCCCTTGAATACCACCTCATTTTTGTTGGTTGGTTTGATCAGTCAAATGGTCAATTTAATCTTCAAATGAACTTAGGTGGTCATGCCACATAAACAAACTCTTCCTCCCAAAAAGACTTTCTAACTTGCTTAAAAGGAGCTAATTTCCTTTCCTAAGAAGCCTTAACCTAGCCTATCCCCTTAAACTAAGCCAAGCCTTGGTTTACCCAATGGGGGGAAAGGTGAGTGGTCCCCCTCTCAACTTGAGCCAAGCAATCCTTCTCAACACCAAGCCTATTTCCTTCCTTTGAGCAGCTTTGGGGACACATGTCATTCATATAAACCCTCCCTAGTTAAATACTAGCCACCCATTCAAAAGGCATGGCATAAGGAGGGGGGCAACCTATCCTAATGATCATTGAAGCTCATTTCATTTCAAACTCCATCTTCAGTAGCCCCCTCTCCAAAAAAACCTCTCCCCCATCTTCTCCAACCTCTCCAAGGGTTTTCCCAAGCATTCCCCACCATTTCCAAGCCTCAAAACCTCATTTTAGTGAAGAGAAAGGGAGATAGTGAGAAAAACTCATCTCTTTTTAGCAACTTCAAATCCAGCCATTAAAAATTTCA
The DNA here is from genome assembly GCA_019925795.1 of Dendrobium chrysotoxum. Classification (NCBI taxonomy): domain Eukaryota; kingdom Viridiplantae; phylum Streptophyta; class Magnoliopsida; order Asparagales; family Orchidaceae; genus Dendrobium; species Dendrobium chrysotoxum. Next base: position 114,910 of record JAGFBR010000802.1, read on the forward strand.
GAGGTCTTCAGCAAAGTTGTAGAGGACTTCTCCAGGAGCAAAACGAGTCCAAGATCTCAAAAATCTACTAGTTAGATTATAAGATATTTTCACTTTTATTGTAGAACTTTAAATTGAAACTACAAAAAATCTGTAATGCATGGAGCCTCCAAACTCCAGGCATTATAAGATTAGACTACCCTCAATATGTGTTTCAAATTTCATAAAATTTGGACGGGTATTTTAAAATTTATGAGCATTTGAAATTTCAACTCAAAATTAAACTAAAATCGATCTAGACCGTCTGATCGCGCGTTCTGTGCCATTAAACGGTCCAGAATGCGCCACATAGCCCAAATTTAAACTACGGTCGTCCGCGATCTTTGAACCCGGGAGGTTTTAAGCCCATTTGGTGATGTGGTTGCATCACAGCCGTCTGATTCTCCTGAGGTCGAGCTGTCAGCACTGATAGTTTTCTTACGTGGATAAAGACGATGGCGGCGGCGTACCACATCCCCAATCATTGCCATTGGCAATGATTGCGTCGCAGTCCCATTTTGATTAAATTGATTAAAAAATTAATTAAATACTCAAAAACTTTGAAATTTTACAGTAAATCAAAATTTTTACCAAATTTAATGTTCTTGGTCTCATTTGAAAGGGAATTTAGTGTATTATTTACTAAAATTAAATTTAAGTTGATTTTATTTGTGGATTATGAGAAATTTTAGGTTCTTTAAAATTTATTTTTACGAATTCTCTTACAATCCAGTAGTTAAATTGGATCTAAATTTTGGTGAAAAATATTTGGGTATCTTAGATATTTATTGTAATTTTCCTAAGACCAGATACCTATTAGATTGTTGTAATGTGAATTTTTAAAGTAATGGGTCCATTTTAGACCCAAAATGTTGAAAATTCATAGTTCTCTAGATTTGTAGAATTAGGTCCTGAAATTTTTATGGTATGCTTGCATTAGTATCAGGGTTAGCTAGACAGAGATTGGAACCTAATTGAATAGTAGTGACACCTAGGAAAAATATTTAAGAACTATATCTAGATAACTTAGAAAATTTTTAGAAAATTATACATACACTCAATATAGATGAAACTTGACAAAAGTAAACTTAGTGACATGTTGCAGCATAGGTATAAATTTCATTAGATTTGGAGCCCATTAGGTTAAAAAATAAACAAGTCAAAATTCAGCTTTTTAATGAACCTAAAAAAATTCAAAAAATATAATAAATCCAATTTACATAAAAAAATACAAATAAAATATCAAACAGACCATAATTTAATCTTCTACCAAAGGAAAATAAAAGCCCCTCGACTCGACCTCTAATTTGACTTTTAGTAAAAACTAATAATTAATGAATTTAATTAATAAAAAATTGTTAAAAATTTTAAATAATTTCTCAACATTTAGAAACACTCCCATGGGTCATCCGTAACCTTTAGGAGTGATTCCATATAGTTTGTGATGGGTTTGTATTAAAACAATCAAAACCTTCTTAATTAAATAATTTAAAAATTCATTAATTAACCAAACTTTGAAAAATCATAAGTAATTCTAGAAAAATTCAAATTGACCAAACTTAAAGTCATTCAAATTTAATTAAGGTTTAGTATTTTCTAAAAATGTCAAACCACCAAAAATAAGTTAAAGTCAAAAAGTTAACTCTTTGGTCAACCATAGTTCGAAACTAGGTCAAAACTTAAAAAATTCATAACTTAATGTAAAAAAATTTCAAATTTAGCAAACTTAGAGTCTAATTACTCATCTTAAGGTCTAGTATTTAAAAAAAATATTAAAAGTCTAGAAATCAATTTAATTAAAAAAGTCAACTTTTGGCCCCTTATTTAATATAATTAAATAATTCCAATAATTTCTAACATTCAATAATTGACTAAAATTTTAGAAAACTATAACTTGATTAATAAAATTAGTCATCCAACACTTTAGTATAAAACAAGCACTCTAAAAATGAAATTTTTAGGATAAACTACCTTGACTATGGGGCTAAGTGTCCTAAGGAGGCCTGGTTCCTCGAGCCTACTGTGACAACGTCACGAACGGATTCAATGGAGTACAAAACTTTAAAATTAAGTGACTCTTAATTACTTTACTAAATTAAAATCCTAAATTCAACAACATTAATATGATTTATAGGTTGAACTACCTTGAGCTGCGAGGCTAAGTGTCGTAAGGAGACCTGGTTCCTCGAGCCTTCTATGACAATGCCATGAACTAGTTGATAGAAAATCTAAATTAACTTAATCATTAAAATTAGTGATAAACTAAGTTAATTAAAAATTTTTAATCATTTAACTTATAACTAATCAATTAACCTTAACAAAACTGGTTACTATTAAGTAACTCGGGCCTACGAGGTTATTAAATTAGCCCCAAAGAAGGTGAAATAAACTTCATGGCCTCAGTGAACAACAATTCTAGTAGCCAATCAATCCTTAAAATATATTCTAGAATAAACTTTAATATATTAATATTTAAACTCAAACTAAATTTCCCTTTTAGCCTTTAACAAACACAAACACTAGATAACTTTAACAAACTACCGAGTCTAGGGCATATCCAAACCACAAAGCTTGAAGCACATACTTTAGATGAGTTGTTAAGACAACCAACTCTAGATTTATACTAGGCCAGTTTTACTTTTCTACTGTTGTGTGTCGGGTTTTCTGAGGTTTTCACTGTGTGATGTTTGCAAAATTGATTGATTGATGTATTTATTCATTCAATGTAATCTATGAATTGATGTAATGGACGATAGGTTACCCTTAGGTTAGGAATAATCTGGTTGCTCATTGAGTTTTCTGTAAGTGGCCACGTTTGTACAGGGCTAAAATCAAGGAGACAAAATTAATGATTTAATTGACATATTTTTATGTAGATACTAAAAATGCTTAAGTACCCTTGATATCAAAAGAGCATGACCAAGTGTGATGTTATTTTAATTTGAGCATATGCATATATATAAACTGCTTGGGATGTGTTTATTTTAATTGCTTTGGATAACCTTGCACGGAGTCAAGATTTTTATTTTTCTATGTAATTCATTTTACTTGTAAAATGTGAAAGTCCATATTTGAGTTGGGATACAGACATCCAAAGTGGATTCCAAAGAGAAAATAACCTTATTAGGGGAGAGTTCTTTTTCCATTTTGAAGTTCAAATTTGAATGTTTTTAATATCTAAAGAGGAAAGAAAAACATCCCCTTAGGGGAAAAATTTTCTTTTCATTTGAGTATCTTAATACGACGAATCTAAGGAACTCTAAGAAGGACGAGGAAGTGAAGACAGAAGAATATCCCACTCAAAGTCACTTGCGTCAGTCCTAGGTTTAGAATCCGGATTGTTGTCAATGGTACTTGGCCTCTTTTAATTTTTATAAATTTTGGGTTGTAATAAAAAAGTATTTGCCTATGGACATTTACTTAATTAATTTAAATGATTAATTTGATTGATTTATTTTACTTGTGCATAGGATTGCCCGCTTTTTTTAGTTTCTTTTCTTGTTTGTCGATTTCGTTTTAGCCTGGATACGTTCGGAGGCTCGTGAGGGAACGATAAAAATATTTTTCTACTTAAAATTAAAAACAAAAATTTAAGCTCAATATAAAAACTCTAACGATCTAAGAAGTAAGCTCGGGATCACCAGGAGTTCCTATTTATGTATATTAAATTACTTCTCCTCCTTGTTAGGCACCTCCCCGCCTGTGAGTTCTGGCAAGCCACCTGAGTACCTGACCTATTATGGTGCAGTCCTATCAAGAGGATGTTGTGCAATCTCTAGCAAAAAAATATTTTTAATCCTTTTAAAAACTAATTCATATATTTTTATGTATTTAATCGAGTCAATTAGCATGTATTACATTAGAAATCAACCTAAAAGTGTCTAAAACTTTAATTGTATTTTTTCTTAAGCATTTTCACCCTACATAAAGTTATGGGGCAAATTAGGATCTGCTCTAGATGTCGGCCTCAGCTCCTCAAAACTTTAATTAATAACATTCCTACCATTATCTCATAAAGGATCAGACTTATGGCTTTAAATCGCTTAGCTGGTTAGCTGGCTCCCTAATCCAAGTTGGGATAAGTCCAAGTTTTGCACTCCATTAGCTAAGTTCGAGTTACTGTTATTTAGTGCCAAAAATAGATTTAGGATCGGGGGCAGATTCAAAAGCCTAAGACTCCAACCTTTGGGAATACAATCCTAAATTTCTAATAATAAAATGATCAACTCAAATTAAAACATCTCTCAATCAAAGCTTAAAGCCTAACACATAGGATAGGCCGGGGTATTTCTAAAGTGTTTTAAAATCCCAAAAAATCTACTACCCTTCCTCCCTTGATCTCCAAAATAAGTGTTCAACTTTGATCCAATCCCGATTGATAATTCCAGCCTCACCTCCTTTAATATTAATCCTTAAAAATCCTCAAAATAAAATTTCTGACGTTATTCTAATCGAGAGTATTCATAGGGAATTCAACCTCCCTACGATGTAATTTTTTATGAGGGCTTGCACTCGTAAAAAATTATGACTCATAGTTAATTAAGAGCCCGCATCTAAGTTTCAAAATTGATTTTCAAAATTCAATTAATCTCCTTTGGGGAAATAAAAAATCGACGACGATCATTATTATCATATTCAGACGATCAATTAGTAAATGATATTTTCTTTCCTTGGGAAGATATATCCTTTTGTTATTAGGACTCTGAATATGAAACTAATGATCTCTTATCCAGACTATCATAATTAGGTACTTGATAGAACTTCATGTTGACCCTTTGAGGTTACATGTAGTTCTTCACTGAATCTGACTATCATAGCCCGAATGAAACTCTCAGCTTCTTTATCTGAACCCGTTAGATAATGATATCTTTGCCTCTCGGGGCAATATATCATTCATAATGATGTGATCGATTTTGAGACTAAAATTTCATAAATTAACTTTTCCAAAGAAGATTAAATGATTAAAGCCATAAGAGCAGAATAAATGATTAAAGCCTTTGTTAGAGTAGAGTCACTCATAATGATATATGATCATGTAATGAATTTATTAAAGTTGATAACTCATTTGATAAGGCTTGACAATATCAATTGATGAGGCACCATCATAAAGTTGTGATTAAGCTTAGAGGTGATATCTATATTGGTGGACAAATGACTCAATTTTCTGATGTAACTTTTAAAAGTTAGCTAAAGCCAAATTGTTGAATATGAACCATGATAAACATGGTAAGGGATCAGGTCAAGCCATGATAGATAAGAAAAATCATGAAAGAATGATAATAAGGAATGCAAGCATATAGAGTATGATTGAACATTAAAACATGACAAGATAAAATAGACCCATTTGAGACCACTAAATGCATAAGTTTCAAATAGCCTATAGAGATAAAAAGTTAGATTGTACCATTCTGAAGAATGAAAAATGATTTAAAACCTTTTCTCTATCATCAAAATTAACGAAGAAAGATTTAAAGGAATTTCTCAGAGTTACTATATTAGCAACATGGGATATCAAAGTAAATTTAAAGATTATTTTTTTCACATAGGCACAAACTGCTATAAATAATTACATTTTAGTGAGGCATTTGAGAATACACTTGAGTAAGATTTTTATTTTTTGTTTTTTTATTCATCATAATAGGGATCTAAGTTCTAAGAGAAGTGCTATAAAGAGTTCTAAAAAAGAAAGGAGTTAATAATACTTATATTCAAGTCATTAAGGATATGTATGCATGAGCTGTTACTTGTGTTCAAACATAAGGTGGCTTGACCAAGTATTTTCCTATTAAGTCCATATCTTTTTGCTTTAATAATGGATTTTCTCACTAGACATTTACAAGAGGTTGTACCCTTGCTTATGCTTTTTCGGAATGATGTTCTTATTGATAAGATTAGAGAGAGAGTTGAAGGTAAACTTGAATTATGGAGGTCAACCTTAGAGTCTAAAGTTTTTTGTTTGAGTATATCTAAAATTGAATATATGGAGTGTAATTTTAGTTGTAATAGATCTAGTCGGGGGATTGTGACTTTGGGTAGAAAAGTTATTAATAAGAGTACACATTTTAGATATCTTGGGTCTATTATTCAGAGTGATGGTGAAATAGATGGGGACATTATTAATAGAATTCAAGTTAGATGGTTGAAGTGGAGGAATGCATCAAGCTTGTTGTGTGATAGAAAAGCCCCCTTCAAACTTATGGGTAAATTCTATGAGATGGTGGTGAGAACTATAATGCTTTGATGGTGCAGAATGTTGGCCATTAAAAGAGAAGCATAATATTAAGTTAAGTGTTACAGAGATGGGATGCACAGGTAGATGAATGGCTTTACTCTTATAGACAGGATTTGAAACAAACGTATACGTGAAAAGGTTGGAGTAGGTATAGTGGAAGATATGATTAGAGAGAGTTGCCTTATATGGTATGGTCATATAAGACAGAGGCCTTCCAATACCCAGTTAGGAGAGTAGATGCATTAGATTTGGCTTATATTAAGAAAGGTAGAGGTAGACTTAAAAAGGCTTGGTTAGAAACTACTAGAAATGACCTTTTTTTATTAGATTTAAATGAGAATTTGACCCTTAACAGAATACAATGGAGAAAAAGGATTCAGCCGACCCCATGGAGTGGGATAAAGGTTTGTTATTGCTGTATAATAGGGGTATAAGTAGTATTCCTTGTAAAAAAAGAGATGGACTCAAGTAGTAATCAAGTATAAGATAAAGCAATAGGACATGTAAGTGTTGACCTCATTTTTGTATGAGGTCATTAGGACTCAATCCAGACTCCAGATCAATTTTGACCCTAGGATCAATCTGATCTTAACCCAATTCAGATTCAAATCAATCTTAATCCCATATTAATTTTAAACTCAACTCAATCAAACTCCAGATTAATATAGACTTTAGGATCCTCCTAGACTCCAGACCCTAGGATCTACTCTAAACCCTAGGATTCTGCCAGACTCTAGATCATATGATCTTTTTAGATCCTAGGATCTACTCTAGACCCTAGGATTCTTCCAGATCCATTTAGATCTTAGGAACTATGTTGACCCTAGGATCTTCCTAGAATTCAGACTTTAGGATCTACTCTAGATCCTAAGATTCCTCTAGATCCTAGGATTTCAAGATCTTAGGATTATTCTAGACCCCAGACCATAGGACTTCTAGACTCTAGGATCTTCCCAGACTTCAGTCCCTAGGATCTATTCTAGACCCTAGGATTCCTTTAAGCTGATCTAGACCCTAGGACCTACTCTATACCCTAGGACTCCTCTAGATTAATCCAAGTTTCAATTCAATCTAGACTTAATTCAAATCCAAAAATTCAAACCCAAAATGCAGATCAAAACCAGAAATCCAACTCAAATTCAAAGGCTAAAGGTCTAAGTCCTAAAAGCCTTTTCCATTAAATCTTTGAATACTTTAAAACCCTATCAAATGACTTCTGATTCATAGTCTGTTAGTTGCATACTGATGTGACATGTCTCTAGAGACAACCCTCCAAATTTGAGCTCATTCTGAGGTCTCTAACCCTAGAGATTGAATTGATTTCTAAAGGCTGTAAAACTTTCAAATATTTACAGTCTATTCCACTGGACCTTGCACATAGTGGATTTTAATCTTGGGGCTTTATCTAAAGCCCCCAATCACTTCCAGACCCTTAATCTTGACCCATTGAACATTAAACTGTATTTTCTTGGACTCATTTTGACCTCTAATTGACCCGGGGTCAAAATGACCAAAATACCCCTTAGGGGTTCAAATGCACATTTCAAATCAAATGATCTCCAAATTACTTGGAACCACTTCCAATAATTTTCAAATATCAAATCAAACATGTTGGACCCAAACCCAGACCCTGGGTCAACCTGGTTGACCAAGTCAACCTAGGTTGACCAAACATGCCTTTAAGGGTCAAAATATGTCATTTTGATCAAATGATTTCCCCAAACTATGGGACCATCACCAGCAGACTCAAAATGTCATTTTGAACTGGTTGGATCCAATCCCTGGCCCTGGGTCAACCTGGTTGACCAAGTCAACCCAGGTTGACCAATTTAACCTTCAAGCCATTTCTATTTCAAATTAAACCTTAAATACATTCCACACTTTCTCAAAACTCCTTGAACATATTCTTGAAGGGTTTGGCTTTCATTGGGCCCTTAACCCAATCAATAGTTGACCAAGTCAAACTAAATCTATGGTTGGTCAAAGTTGGCCCATATGACCCATTTCAATGCTCTTAATTAATTCAACCTATTTTAAATCTCAAACCAACTTCAAATCATAACCCTAATGTGTCCTAATGCTTGGCCAACTTAATTCAAGTCAATTTGACCAAGTCAACACATTGAGACTTGGTCAAATTAGCTCAAACTCTTCTAATACATTCAAATTCCAATTTCAAACTCTCAAATCCCCTTTGAATCAACCCAATCAGCTTCTTAGGTCCCCTTGGCTGTCATCTCACCACCCCTTGACTGTTGACTGGTCAAATCAAGTCAACAAAGGGTTAAGGAGTGGTCAGAGATGGTCAAAACCTATCTTAATCCATCCCTTTTTAATCTTAAACCCATCTAGCCATTTAAACAATCTCTAGAACATTCTTAGGGCTCATTCCAACCCTTAGATCATGATTAAATGGTCCTCAAGCTCTCCACATGGGCATATGGGGGCAAGCCTTGCTTTACACATCACTTGTCCTTTTGTCCTTTTATTCCCCTACTCTCTAACTATTTAGGGGACATGTGGAAGTCATCTAGGAACTCCCACATTCAATCACAGCCATCCATTCAAGATGGAGGGACTTGAATAGGTAAAAGATGAAAACCAAGCCTCATTCTCATCCTAACCTTCACTCAGTTGATTTTTCTTCTTCAAAACTTCTCTATCCTTCTAAGCTATCCTAAGAGCTTCTCCAGATATTACCCTAACTTCCCCAAGCTTTTCCCCACCAAACCTAGCTTCCAAACCATATTTTGGTGAAGAGAGAGAGAGTCTAGAGAAAGAATCAGAAAATTCAAGAATAACTTCAAATCTAGCTAGATCTAGGTCTTGAGGTCTTCTACAAAGTTGAAGAGGATCTTTGCAGCTTTCCAATGAGCCCAAGATCATTAAAATTTGACCACATGTTAGAAAGCTATTCACATTTTAATTTCTATGATTAAACCATGATTTCTCCCAAATCCCAAGGCATGGAGACTTGAAACTCCATGGATTAAAAGATTAGGGTATCTAGATCATATGTTTCAAATTTCATGAAATTTGAACGGTCGGGTCAAAAGTTATGGGCTTTTGAAGTTTATAGTTCATTTTGAACTAGAATGGCTCTGGTTCAATATGAGCCGTTCGATCGCACCTTCTGTGCAATCGGACGGGCCACAGGATGCACGTCACCCACTCCAAACCACGTGACTCCAGCAGGATTCGAGCACGGGTCATTTGATAAGAGACGGAGTGACATGGCACGATCTTAGCAGTCGGATTAAGACGCGACGAATCGGACGGTCGATCTGACCGTCCGACATGGTTAAGTGGCATGTCGATGCACGCCTTGTGTCTGCCACGTGTCAAAAAGCTAATGCGGCGACCCAATCATTGCCACCGCCATTAATCGATTAAAAATCATTTTAAATGCCCAGAACTTTAAAAATTCTCAAAAAATTCATTTTATGTCCAAATTTGATGTTCTTAAGCTCGTTGGATTCGTCTCGAGCTCAAGTTTATTTTAAAATCTAGTTTGATTAAATTTGATTACTGTATGAAGAGTTATTAGGCATTCAATGAAAATTGAATTGCTTTGATAACTCTCAATCCAGTGATCTGATTAATCTCAACTTTGGACATAATATACTAATGTGTGTTACCCACCTTACATAAAAATTTCAGCTCTAGTTAGTGGCTGGATTTTTGGTGAATTTAATTTTCAAAGTCTTGGGTCAGATTTTGTCCCAAAACTTTGAAAATTTATAACTCACACACCACTTAGAAATATGCTTGCATTTCTCTGTGGTATTTATAATTTAGTGTCAGGGTTAGATGACCAAAGTTTCAATCCCAATTAAACATTAGTGTCACCTAGGAAAAATAATTAAGGATATGTGCTAGATAACTTAGAAAATTTCTAGAAAATTCTACACACATCCAATAGGAGTGAAACTTGATAACATTAAACCTAGTGAAATTTAATACCTTAGGTTCAAATTTCACCTAATTTAGAGCCCATTAGGTCAGAATATTAATCAAGTCAAAATTAACCTTTAAATTAACCTAGAAACTTTCAAAAATTCTAATAAATTAAAATTAAATCAAAAAATTACAAATAATATCTTAAACTGACCATAATCTAACCCTTAATCAATGAAAATTAAAACCAACCATATTTGACATCTATTTTAAGAATAATTTAATTTTTAGTGAAATTTAAGATTTAATTAAATTAATTAATTAAAAATAATTAAAAATTTCAAAATTCTCTCAAACACTTGATAATCTCTCCTTAGACCATTCCTGATCTTTGGAGGTGATTTAAAGAAGTTTGGAGGTCATTTGGATTCAAATCATCAAAGGTCCTTAATTAAGCAAATTAAATAATTCATTAAATACTCAATACTTCAAAAATTCATAACTAATTCAAATGAACTCCAAATTGAGCAAACTCAAAGGCATTCAATTCATAATAAAGTCTAATATTTATCAAAAATATTAAATTTCCAAAAATCAAACAAATTTGAGATAGTCAACTCTTGATCAAACTTTGCTTAAATTCAAGTCAAAACCTCAAACCTTCATAATAAAATCTAGAAAAATCAAATTTCAGCATACTTACTGTCTAACTGATTGTATTAAGGTCTAGTATTCTAATAAAATACTAATATTCTAGAAAATACTTTAAATCAAAAAGTCAACTTTTGACCCCTTAATTAATTGATTAAAATAATCCAGAAAATTTCAAAATTCAACAAATCATCAATAATTCCAAAAAACATTAATTAAATCTTAAAACCAGTAATCAACTAACCTTAATTAAAATTTAATTAACCCTCAAGCTTAATCAAATTTAAATCACTTAATTATACCGGGTACAACTAGGTAACCCAGGCCTACGAGGCTATTAAGTTAGCCCCGAGAAAGTTGAAATAAACTTCACGGCTTCGGTGTGCAACAAAGGTGGAATCCAACAAATAATCAAAAAATAATTTTAAAATCAATCTTAAGCTATTAATACTTAAACTTAAACTTAAATCCCTTAAGCCTTTTAGCCAACCAGAACATCAAGCAACTTCAATCAAGTGCCCTATTTAGGACATATCAAAACCACACAACCTCCTACACACACTTTAGATGTTTTGCTAGAATAACCAACTCTAATCTTAGGCTAGGCCAGTGTTTACTTTTCTGTTGTGTGCCGGGTTTTCGAGCTTTCATTGCATGTTCTTTGCTAGTAGTAGAATTGCTGTATTTGTCTATTTATTTATTGCACTCTGTGATGTGATTGATTGTGCGTTAGATCTACCCCTAGGTTAGGGATAATTTATACTAATTCAATCTTATGCAGGTGGCCATGCTCATACATGACAATTAAATTAAATGGGGCACAATAAAATTAAGCTTTAAAATTAACGTTGTTTTCTGTAAGTGCTTCAGAAATTTGCTTAAGTCCCCCTTTAAGATTAAAAGAGCATGGCCAAGCATGGCTATGAATTTGAGCATTTAAATTTTAATATATTAACTGCTTGGAATGTAAATATAATTATTGATTATTTGGATAACCCTGCAGGATCGAGTCTAGATTTTTAATTTTAATTGATGTAATTTGAATGTAATTGAGTTGTAATGTGTTAAGTACTTTAAGAATGGGATGTTTAAACATCCAATTTGGAATCCAAAAAGGAAGGGACATCCCTTAGGGGAGAGTTCCTATCCATTAGGAGATCCAAATTAGGATGACTTTTAAATATCCAAAGAGAAAAGATAACACCCCTATTCAGGGGGAGTTTCTTTTTATTTGGATATCCGGACCCGACAATCCAAGGAGTTCTAAGGACGAAGAAGTGAAGAACAAGAAAACCCAATCTCAAAGTCACTTGAGTCTTAGGAGTAGAATTCGGGTTGTAGTCAGTGGTGCACAGCCACTTTACTTTTCCTGCAGACCCTGGGTTGTATAATTAAAAGACACTTGCCTATGGACTTTTAATTTGACTATTATATTTAATTAATTTGATTAATTATTAATGTGTTGATGACGTTTAGCGATTTGCCTACTTTTCTTAGTTTTTTGGCGATCTTGTATGTCATATTTGATTTAGCTTGAAATCCGATCGGAGGTTCGTGAGTACACGTTAAAACTATTTCTACTTAAACAAAATTCAAAAGATTTAAGCTCACATAGATACTCTAACTCTTTTAAGAAGTAAGCCCGGGACCGCCGGAGGTTTTTCATGCATTCATATTAAAACTTCTCTTCCATATTAGGCACCTCCTCGCCTGCAGGTTTTGGCAGACCACCTGGCCTATGAGGGTGCAGTTCTGACTAAGGGGATGTTGTGCAATCTCTAGGATAAAATCTATTTTTTAAGCCTAATTTTAAAATTACTTCATTTTGATTTTAAGCATTTAATCGAGTCAACTAGCATGCATTGCATTAGATACAAATTAAAATTTGAGTCTAAATCTTTAATTACATTTTAGCTTAAATATTTCACCTAACATATGTTAAGGGGCCAATTAAGGATCTGCTCTAGATGTTGGCCTCGCTCTCCTTAAACTAATTTTAAATAACGTCCCTAACCACTCTTTCATAAAAGATCGGACACATGTTTTTAAAGCGCTTAGGTGGTTTAGCTGGCTCCCCAATCCAGGCCGGGGTAAGTCCAGACTTTGCATTGTATTAGCTAGGATCCGAGTTACTGATTTTCAGTACCCAATTTAGACTTAGGATTTGAGGCGGATTTTTTTAATCCTAAGACCTCAACTTCTGGGAATATAATTCCCACTTTCTAATAAAAATATTAAATCTATTTCCATCGAATTCGAGCCCAACACTTAGGATAGGTTGAGGTGTTTTCTGAACTTATTCAGAATCTTAAAATACCTCCTACCCTTCTTTCTTTGACTATAGAAAGAACTGTTCAACCTTGAACTAGTCCCGACTAAAATTTTCAAACCTTACATTCCTTTGATGTCAAGCTTTGAAAATCTTAAATAAAATTCGTATCGCTATTTTAATCGAGAGTATTCGTAGGGAATTTTCTGGTTTCCTACGATGTAAATAACTACGAGGGCTTGCGCTCGTAGGAGATTTAGAAATCCAAACCATATTTCAAAATCAAGCTTTTTCAAAACATTCATTAATTATCTTTGGGAAAATCAACGATCATTATCGTCATTTTTCAAATGATCGATAATAGACAATATCCTCTTCCCTCGAGAAGATATATCGTATTATTATCGTAACTTTGATTATAAAATTAATGATATATATCTAGATCATTGTAATTAAACATTGGATTAAACATCATTTTAATCCTTCGGGATTATACGTTGTTTCTCCTTGAGTTTGATTACAATAATCAGGATAAAATCTCAAGTTTTGAAATTTGAACATATTAAGAAACGATATGTTCACCTTTCGAGGTGATATATCATTCTAATGAGTGTTTGATTTCAAATATTAAAATTCCAGAAATTAAACATTTTCGAAAGAAAAGTAAATATTTTCAAAACTATAAATTTAAATATATTTTTCAATCACATCAGTGAGAAATGAAGATCCGTTGACAACTTATTAAGTGACGAGACAAAGAATTCTAGAGTGTTGGGAAAGTTGAGGATACTAAAAGCCAAGGGCACCGATAATGTTGTAAGCTTAAGATTTTGAAGGGGTAAGGGGAAGTTTCCTTGCTTATTATACCATGAAATGTTAAGTAATGAGTTGAACACGGAAGGGAAACTAACATATCTCAAATTTCATGCATAAGATGTGTCATGCGATAGAGCGACTTTGGCAAATATCTTCTCATTTTGATTAAGAAATAAAAAATATTAAGAGGTAATAGATGGTATGGAGAGACTCAAAGATCTCAGTGCATCGTTTAAGGAATGATATAAGAGAGATGGTGATGTTATTAATTGGTTGTCGGAATTCACACAAGAAGTTCTAAGAACATAAATTTAGTAGGATAGGATCCTTCCACCCACTAAGGAGCATAAGGGATGGCAATCACGTCATCCAACTGTAAAGACCAAATCATTGGGTCAAGAGATGAACAGCTAGGTCAAAGGTGTCATGGTTTGAATAGATAAAATGTTGTATGATCAAATGACTTAACAAAGGGTGGACATACAATAAAATATGGTACATACATGCTGATGAGCCATCATAATACAAATATTTAGTGAAAGTGCTGACCAATCATAAGTTTTTTGATAAGTTATGAGAACGTTGATATGTTAGGGGTGACATAATGAGATGGTGTGTTGATGTGTTTCCTTGTGCCCACAATTTGAGTGTGGGTTGATAGGCCACTAAGTGGCAAGTAGGGAAAGAAAATCACTAACAATTTGGTTAAGCTCCATGAGCTACAAAGACTAACCATTGATTGAATTTTGGGTCATGGATCGCCGAGGAGGGATAAACACCTACAAAAATAGTGGGCTTATATTTTAGAACAATAAATAAACATGGATCATCTTAATAAATTAGAATGGATCAAACATAAGTAAAAACGAGGTCAACTTAGCTGAGCTACATCGTTGATCTAATAAACTTTAGATGCATAGTGAGTACATCAAATCTTTAGTTCAAGACATCTACAAGGCAAAGTTTGAATATCAAACCCTAGTTTAACAATCTTAAGGGACAAACCATCAAGTTGATTTTGCTCACAAAACTATAAGTTGAGTTACCTTATTCATTAACTCTAGAAGCAGCATAAATACATTAAATATCAAGTTCAACAAGTCCATGAACCTAGCTCGAATACAAAATTCTAGTTCAACAAGCTTAGTAGATGGGAAAAATCTCCCATATCATAAAATTACGAGCTTGAACTTGAAGTTTAAATTCAACAAAATTATGCCTCAAATTAGTGAAAAACTCGTAAGTCACAAATCCAAAGACTGAGCTACTTTGTAGATTCAACAAGCTTGAGAAGTTGAATTAGCATTTTAAATGGCTTGCGAATCTAAAAAAATGAATTTGAATATCAAAATCTCGATCATCAAGTTTAAGTGTTGAACTTACAAGTTTCTTTAGCTTGCAATAATGAAGTTCAAGTCATTTTTCTAATTAAATATTCTATAATAGTAAAGTTTGAACATAAATCTCAAACTTAGATTCATTATATAGATAGCCAAACATAAACTAATTCATTGAATTTATTTTGCAACTTTAAATATAAGAATCATAAAAGCGTTAGCTCAAAATTTTAATAAAATTAGTGTTACAAAGATATCAATTACACTAAGGAACTAAAAAATAAAACTGAAATAGCTCAATAAAATAGCATAAAAAATTATAATGAGAGCTATAAAACTTCCAATTGTTCTTTAAATGAGCAACTCCAAAACGTTTGAAAGAAATATACTATTAGAGGGTAGAGCATAAGTTCTCAAAATGAATAAATTGCCTTAAATATAGTTGATATCAATTATTATGGAGCAACCATAAGTAGTAATAGAGTAGGCATGTGAAAACACTTACTTTTATTTAAGAAATTTTTTTATCTAGAACAGTCAATAATTATTTCAGGAGTTATTATAAGTCTAAATCACAAATCATCTTCGCTGTAGCATAGATATTATTGTGTTTTAGCTTCCATAATTTTTTCATAATTTTTGAGCACAGGTGAATTTCTTAAGAAATTGACACATGTCGGTACAAGTGAGATTTTTTGGGACCATTATGTGTCCGTTTTATAAATCGATTTCACCAAAATGTTCCATACATGATTAGCTAATTTATGAATATTTTGTAGTTTTGGATTCCCGAATTTAAAGATAAAAAAATTCAGAGAAAATTAATATTTTTAAATTAAATAATTAGAATCACCTAATATTTTATTAAAAAAAACATATCTTAAATCACTTAGTTTAGAATTTGATAAAAAAGGAAAATAATGATTAAGATTTTATTATGAATTTTAAATATTTAGGTGATAATTAAAAAAAAGGGATTTACATACATAGCAATCTATATCATTCTATTTAGATATCTAACATGTAAAACTTTAAAATTACATACATACAATCTATATTTTATTTTTATATCAAATATGTGTTATAGAAAAAAAAATATATGAATGATAAGAATGAAATATGAGTGTCATATTTGATATTAAAATAATATAAAAAAATATATATGAATTATTAAAATTTTAAATATTAAATATATAAAAAAGATGATATAGAATAGTATTTATGTAAATCCCCCGATATTAATTTTACAAATAACTAAAAATTGAGCGATATACGTCCAACTCTCCGATATATATATAGGTTGCCGCTCCTTTTTCCTTCGGGGAGGGAGAGCGAATGAGCCTCTTTCGAAAAGGACTAGCCGTGCTCATGAGAATTCCAATGAAGGCCGCAGCTACCAGTGGCCAGCAGCTCGCAACCACCCCTCCATTTCCCCCGACAAATGTGAGCTATTTATTCCCTTATCCCTGATTTTAGGTATCCAGCTTCTTGTGTCCTCACCGGATTCGCTTCTCCCTACTGATCACAGGATGCCTCCTCGTCGGCCAACTTCTTTGAGAGCTATCCCTCGCGCAAGGTTGCATTGACTGATGTGAAGGAGTGGATGCAAGCCTCTATCGCAATTCCATCTGATAAGATCGAGTTCGTGGACGCCAACCTTGAACAATTTTCCAAGGTTTATGATCCATTTATGACAAACAAAAGGATAAACCGCTTGATCTATTTACTGAAGTATGGTTTTAAATGTAGGGTTACTTGAGCTTGCCGCAGGAAGGTCGACGGGAGCTGCTTCTTGTTCTGGCGAGAGACTACGATGTGAACCGGGCGAGAGTTCGTGAGCTGATGGCGCAGTATCTGAATTTAGGGTTTCCTCAGGAACCCGAGAGCAGTTGCGTTTCTTTCTTTCTCTTTTTTCTCCGGCGTTATTTCCTCGTGAATACCAGAAGAATTATAAGTGAAATATTTTGAGCTTGTGCAGTTACTGAGGACGAACAATCACGAGGTCGCGTCCGAGATGAGGCATTTTTGGCTTCCTGTTATAGGACGGAGCGGAACCTTCGCATTGCTCTTAAACCGATGTATGATATTTTCTTTGAGAGGCTGAATGCATATCCCGGTGGGTTAAAAATACTGGCTGTTCTTCGTGCTGATCTGCTATTAGTGATTGAGTAAGCTTTCTCATGTTGTGCTTGACTTAGAGGATAATCTATCGATTGGATGCTTTCATATGAAATTAGCAGTGCATCTAAATCAGAGAATCGTCTTTTTATTTTTATTTAACCGAAGGATATATCTTTTTTTTTTTTCATCTAACCGAAGGATATATGACTTTATACAATGGAAGTTTGCTCAGGTTTGGTATGCCAAAACCATCAGTAGTCTTATCCCAGCAATATAAGTATGTCGTGGAACAGTATTTTGGTTGACTCCATAATGACTGAAAGGTCACGGTTTCAAATTACCGAAAGTCTTTCTTTTATATAGGGTAATGTAGCTTAAACTTTCCCAAACCTTGCATCAATGGGAGTTTCATTGTACCATGCACGCCCTTTCTTTTTTTTCCGAATCAGAGAATTACCTGCGAATTGCTTGTGAGTACGCCAATCCTATGGCTTGGTAATTTAGATGGTTATTCTTGACAAGGAATGCACCCTTTTTGAAAGGTTTTATAGGGTATTATGTAGATGTGTTTCCTGATTGCTTTTGCATATTTTCTTACGATGTAAGTACTTTTATTCAGGAAAGAAAAGCTGCCATCATTGCGAGCTTTAGACTTATATTTGAAAGAAAAACTCATAACTTGGCTGAGCCCAGCAGCTTTGCACCTTCATCAGATTACATGGGATGATCCTGCATCCTTATTAGAGAAAATTGTAGCATATGAGGTTGGGTCATCACTGAATAATTTGTTTAAGCTTTTGACAATCAGCTGTTTCCAATTATAAACTTGGTCAAATTGATTCCATGCATAGGCTGTGCATCCCATTAGAAGTTTGCAAGATTTGAGAAGACGGTTGAGTACTGGTCGCCGTTGCTTTGGATACTTTCATTCAGCAATACCAGGTTAGCTGATGACCCAAGTTGATAAGCATGCTAATTGATTACCTGTGTATAGAGAATAAAAGCATGCTGTTCTCTTCTGTCCATATCTCTGTAGTATAAACATATCAATTTCTTTTATGTAAATTTTCACTTACTTTTTAGTATACGCCAGATTGTGAGAAGCGCTAAAATCCAAACATCGTTCTATTATGATATACATTGTGTCCTGCTAATGTTGCTGTATTTTCATTAGGTGAGCCGCTTATTTTTATTGAAGTTGCTCTTTTAAAGGAAGTTGCGAAGGCCATTCAGGTTACTCTAACAATCTCAAATTTGCAATTTTCAAGTGTTAAGCACCAGTCGTTCAGAATGGTCATTTTTTTATCTTGTTGGTTGACACTAGTAGGAGGTCTTGTGGGATGATCCCCCATTTCTTGAGAATGAAGCAACTTGTGCGTTATTTTACTCTATATCATCAACTCAGGTAAGCAATGATTTAGCTGGAAGATGATCTATCTGTATACTAATTAATTATTTATTTTTTTCTTTTTGAGAACCACAAATATAAATTTCTAAATGGGATTCTCATCAGTGCCATAAGCTGTTGCTCAGGTGGCAATCACTTATAAAAAGTTGAACTATCAAGAACATAGTGAGATTTGAGGTTTTTATTGTGGTAATTGATTGGCTTATGATCTAATATATATGTATTATTGAGTTTAGACCAAACATAGAATCAAGTTGTTAAACCTTTATAAGTTTAAATTGTTATGTTATCATAAAGAAATATGTGGACTATTAGCTTGTGTGTTTGTGAAAGGTACTTTAATATACATATAGAAGGTTATCATGCTACTGGATTCCTTGTTGACATGCTTGAGAAGCTTCCTTTTTATTTAAGAATGTGGTTCTAAAGTAATGAAAAGACAAAATAAAAAAGAAAACCTCAAAGTATAAAAACAGTGCTTATCATGCAAAAAAAAAAAAAAGAAGAAAAA
Source organism: Dendrobium chrysotoxum (assembly GCA_019925795.1). Taxonomy (NCBI): domain Eukaryota; kingdom Viridiplantae; phylum Streptophyta; class Magnoliopsida; order Asparagales; family Orchidaceae; genus Dendrobium; species Dendrobium chrysotoxum. Next base: position 134,170 of record JAGFBR010000802.1, read on the forward strand.
AAAAAAAAAAACGTGCCTATGTCTAGTAACCAGACTTGCCAAATAAGCAATTATAAGGTCAAGTCAAGTCAGTTATCAAAATAGAGTTCTGAGAATTACTTGTTATCTGTTTGCTAAACAAAAGTGCTTTTTGTATCATGCTCATCTCCGTTAGCAGCAGTAGTTACTCTATCCCTGTTAGGCTGTTCTATGTTGTGATCTTTTTTTAACTGTGATAATGAAATCATGAGCAAAAGCTCAAGAAAAATCCTTTTTTTCCCTTAATTTTCAGAACACATCTAATCCCATGCCCATCTCAATCATGAAACAAATCGTTGAACTTGTTTGAGTTTTTTTTTTGTACTGCGCATCATGAAATTTAAGTAGCTAAATCAAACTGCCATGATTAAGAGTGCCATACATCATTATCATTGAATGGCATTTTTGATATTCAATGATAAGAAATGTCTTGCTCGAGTTTATCAGTTAGAGCTTCACACATTGAGTATGGCCTTTTAATTCTGACCTCAAAATCGTTAAATGTCCCATCTCAGCAATACTATGTTATGAAGAGTCTTGCGGTCTTCTAGCCTTAAAACCAACCATTTTAGTGTTTTGTCCTGTTGTTCTTTCGGAAAGATATATCTTTGCTCCTAATTTGTTGAACTTTTTAGTTTGCAATAATACAAAATAGGATAGGCAGTTCTTGTTTTTACTCCTATTCTTTTTAATCTGTTTTATAAACCGTGAAATTCCATACTATCATCTATTGATTTGAAGTTTTGTATGACATCAAGAAAGATTTGACACCATAAAAGAGTGGAAAATTGTCATTAGAATATTTTCATCCCAAGTCATATTTATGTCCTTTCCAGTCTTTAAGATTCTTTTGAACTATTGGTTGCAAGAATGGTGCTAAAAGATTTGAAGAAGGCTGGCCAAAGGCTATCAATAAAGAGAGTGAGAACAGGGGACTAGTTATCTCAAATTAATTAAACTATCAAAAAGAATCATTACATCGATGTTAACATATATGAACAATGCATTTAGATACCCTGCATAGGTTTTTTAATGTTGTGAGATAAAGAGTGTTCAAACCTCTATCATTATTGAATAAAGTCTCGAAGTATTTTCTAAATTGGTCAAAAAAATTGAAGTTGAGTGAGCTCCAAAGAAGATGCATATAGTTAGTATTAAGCCCATACGAGGTATCCATTGAGTCCGAAAGAGTGATGGGAGATGTTGAAGTAGTTTGACTCATAAATCTTTTTAATGGAATATTAAAGACTGCCAGGGTATCAAAAGATTTCAGAATCATCATTCTTGGTATTAGCATTTATGAACAAAGAAGATGCTTATATTTGTGGTTATAGAGGAATTAAACTAATGACTTATGAATTGCACAATGAAGTTATGGACGAGGATAATTGTTAGGTCGGTTCAAGAATCGACCCAGCCGGCCCCACATGGGCTGGCCATTGAAGTGGGTCCACTATTTAAATTAATCTATTTTGGGAAAGGAGGTTTGAATTAATTTATTTAATCTATTTTGGGAAAGGAGATTTGGGAAAGGAGATTTGAATTAATTTATTTGAATTAATCTATTTTGGGAAAGGAGGTGGGCGGCTAAGGAGGTGGGCGACTAAGGCTATAAATAGGCATATGAAGGGAGGGTTAGGGCATGTTTAAGAATTGTGTTCTCTTGGAGTCTCTTGGGAGTTTTGGGCTCTAGACTTAGTGTCTAGAGATTGGGAAAGAACGATGCTCCTCTCGAATAGAGGATCAATTGTATCTTTTCTTATATTTGCTTTGCTTTGAGTTATCTAATAAATTCTACTGTTTTTTTGGATTGTTTCATTATCGTTCTTATGTATTTTCGCTGTTTTTACCAATTTCTTGTTAGGGTTGCTTGCGAACTCAAGTAGATCCGATAGGATTACTTGCAAACTCAAGTATTTCCTATCAATAATGTAATATGCTTTTTGAAAAATCATGTTGATTTTAGAGATTCAATTTGTTTTTGTGCTACAAAGATCCACCATGGAGGTTTTTCTTTTGTGCTTAGGTAATTAATGTAAAAGTATAGAGAAAAAATAGATCATATGGCATTTGTTGATTATGAGAAGGCATGATTTAGGGCCTTGAGAATATTTGGTGCACGTAAGGAAAAAGGTGTGTTAGAGCAATTTCGAAGTTATTTAAGATATTTTTGAAGTTGTGTTAGGTAGAACTAGCAGCTATGTAGTGTCACGACCCGGCCCGATTAGCCTGAATTAACAGGGCGGGAACAGAAGGTCGTACGGAGGAACATCAAAACACATCAAAACATTTAAACTTAGATAACATAAACTATTTCATCCAAAGTATGCATATGAAAGAGCCAACTAAAAACAAACTTCCAATATAGTATTTGTTCAAACACCAACAATAATAACCCAAAAAGGAGAACATAAATGTAACCTTAAACTCAAACTTAAACAACATTGAGTTCACATCAAATATCACTAAGTTCAACCCTTAAACCTCAAATTCAGTACAGACTCAATATAAATAACCATAAAAGAACCTTTCTTCCTGAGGTCCTCGACGACTGTAGGTATACTGCGGTCTTGAAGCCATCACTTATCTCCTGAAAAATATTTTGAAACGTAGGATGAGCTTACTCGCTCAGCAGGTAATTCATAACTCAATTAATATTATAAGTAACATAAAACAGAACTTTTACTGAGGAAATCATTTCATATCAATAAATCATAACATTTATATTTTTCTTAGTTCATACTTTCATTTTTTTCTTTCAATAACATTTCATTCTTCCATTCTTTTCCTTCACCATTTCATATGCAAAAATAAATGCAATTATACTTATGATAAATGTATACACCCGTCACAGGAGCCACCGTCTAGTACCATAAAGGTACTCCTTTACCATTTCCATTTTCATATCCTTTACCATTTTAACGTGCACGAGTACAGCGTCCCCAGCTAGTACCATCAGGGGGTGAGCTCCATCTATCAACATACACATGCAAGTATACTATATCATATCGTCTCATTCTTATAACACTTAAACCTTATGAAAATGCCATTGAATGTAACATATCGCATGATTAATAATTCATCAATTTCCATATATCTATGTCTAATAATGTTTCATGCTCCAATGTTTTCCTTAAAATTGTACATGATCACAACATATAGTAATACAACTATTAGTTTAGCTAAAATGAAACATTATAACATATCAAATCTTTAACATTTATTGAAATAGAAACTTATAAAATTAAAAGAGGCATGAATACCTACCTTATAAGTATCGACCACAACGTTGCGCGACGTTTGCTAACCACTTGACTTCACCTTAATCCACACCTAAAGATGATTATAATAGCATTAAGAATACATATTAATTATTTCCAATAATTAATACAATTAATTTCCTATTTTCGGATTTATTTAAAATTCAATATTTTGGAAACCCTAAACTTCTCAATTTTGGCAAATTAGTACACTAACCTCATCCCTAAACATACCCTAATAATTTCTTATTTATTTTCGGATTTAATTAATTAGAAAATTATGAAAAATGAAAATTCTTACAAAAATCCAAAATTTTGTATTAGGAACCCTCCTAAGACCCTTAGAAATCGTTTTTGTGAAAGCACTTTAAGAAAATTTGATTTTGAGGAAAAACCCTAATTTTTCAAAACTTGTCAGAATTTAGTGAAATTCGTTTTCCACCGCTAAATTACTTCCCTAAACTTCCCCTATTGATTTCGAAATGAAATTCTAAAGTTTCGACAAAACCCTAATTTTTCCTTTCCAAATAACTTGAGAAAGAGAGGATTTTGCTTAAATTAAAACATACCTTTAGACTCCCCTCGACGTTCTCTTCGATTTCCACTAATTTTCTCGCCGGAAAACCGTCGCCGGAGCCGCCGCCGAAGTCCTCCCGTCGCCCTTCTCCCGTCCGCCTCCGCTTGCGTGAAGTCGGTTTGGCCGAATGAAATGAGGAAGGGTTTCGGTTCACTTGTTTTAGGGAGAAAAATTGCTAAATGACCCATCTACCCTCACTTAAAGCCTCTTCCTTTAATTTCTTAACAAGGGTAGTTTGGGTATTATTGAGCTTCTAATAATTTTAACTTCAAAATTAAGCGGAATTTGATACAAGTTCTATATATCAAAACGATCAGAATTTTACGCAGGATTTTATAAAATTATTTTCGTTACATTCCGTTAACTTCGAAAATTTCACTTAAATTTCGTCGCGACGCATCGAGATGCGTGCGAGACCTAAGATCGTCAAATTTTCGGGTTTTACAATTCTCCCCTCCTAATAAAAATTTCGTCCTCGAAATTAAAAACAAATCATATAAGTTTAGAAACATACCTTAGTTAAATAAGTGGGGGTGGTTCTCCCTCATTTCTGACTCAATTTCCCATGTGGCATCCTTCTCTGAACTGTGCTTCCACAGCACTTTAACATAGGGAATAGCTCTGCTCCTCAACTGCCTAACAGTATAATCAATAATCCTCTCAGGTTCTTCCACAAATGTCAAATCTGGCTGAATATCAACTGATTCAGTACTAATCCTCTGAATCTCATCTGAAATGTACTTCCTTAAAGCAGATATGTGGAATACATTGTGAACTCCACTCATGTTTTCAGGTAGGATCAACCTATAAGCCACCTTCCCAATCCGTTCTGAAATCTCAAAAGGACCTACATACCTTGGACTCAGCTTTCCCACTTTGCCAAATCTCTTCACTCCTTTCATTGGGCTGACTTTAAGGAATACAAACTCTCCAACATCGAACTCAACTGGTCGGTGTTTGGCATCATAATATTTCTTCTGTCTATCCTGTACTGCTATCAATCTGTCACGTATCAACCTGATCTTTTCTGTAGCATCATCAACCAGATCTGCACCAATAATTTTCCTTTCCCCTGTCTCAGCCCAGTTTAAAGGTGTCCTACACCTTCTCCCATATAATGCCTCATAAGGAGCCATTCCAATACTTGTTTGGAAACTGTTGTTGTAGGCAAATTCAATCAAAGGTACATATGTCTCCCACTTACCACCAAAGTCCAACACACATAGCCTGAGTAAATCTTCTAAGGTCTGGATGGTTCTTTCTGACTGCCCATCTGTCTGAGGGTGAAAAGCCGTACTAAAAGTGAGTCTGGTACCCATAGCTTCCTGAACCTTCTTCCATAATCTGGAAGTAAACCTTCCATCCCGATCTGACACTATAGATTTAGGTACCCCATGTAATCTGACAATCTCACTAACATACTGGCCTGCCAACTTTTCAACTGGATCAGACTGTTTGATAGGTAAAAAGTGTGCCGACTTCGTTAACCTATCAATTATCACCCATAAAGCATCACATCCTCTTCTGGATCTGGGTAAACCAACCACAAAGTCCATAGCAATGTCTTCCCATTTCCACTCAGGTATAGGCAAGGGCTGTAGGAATCCTCCTGGCTTCTGATGTTCAACCTTCACCATCTGACATGAAGTACATTTAGATACTGTGTCTGCCACACTTCTCTTCATTCCTGGCCACCAAAACACCTCTTTTAAATCTTGATACATTTTGTTACTACCTGGATGAATGGTGTAACTGGAGTAATGAGCTTCCTGAAGGACTTCTTTCCTTAAATCACCAACATCTGGAATACATAATCTACCTCTGTAACGAAGCAGTCCTTCACCATCAAGCTCAAAATCTTCATTATGCCCCACACTAACCATATCTAGTATCTTCTTAAAATCTGTATCAAGTGGCAAAGCTTCTCGTACCCTTTCTGTAAATGTTGACTTGATAATAGTTTGATTCAACATTGCAATTTCTGCATCATTGGGTCGAACCACTGAAATCTCCAACTTCTCTAATTCCTTTATCAATTCCCTCTGCTGAGTAATCATCCAATTTGCACTACCTGAATTTTTTCTGCTCAAAGCATCTGCAACTACATTTGCTTTGCCCGGATGATACTGAATGTTCAACTCATAATCTTTAATGAGTTCTAGCCATCTCCTCTGTCTCAAATTCAGTTCTTTTTGTGTGAAGATGTACTTCAAACTCTGGTGATCAGTAAAGACTTCACACCTAACCCCATAAAGGTAATGCCTCCATATCTTTAAGGCAAAAACTACAGCAGCTAATTCCAGATCATGGGTCGGGTAATTCCTCTCATGATTCTTCAATTGCCTAGAAGCATAGGCAATGACTTTCCCATTCTGCATCAGTACACAACCCAACCCTTTATGTGAAGCATCGCTGTAAAGCTGAAATCCATCCGACCCTGAGGGAATAGTCAGTACTGGAGCAGTCATCAAACACTGCTTTAATCTCTGAAAAGCTTCCTCACACTGAGCTGTCCAATCAAACTTTACTGCTTTCTGAGTCAATCTGGATAATGGCATAGCTATCTGTGAAAATCCCTCAACAAACCTTCTGTAGTAGCCTGCCAATCCCAAAAAGCTCCTAACCTCAGTAACTGTAGCTGGTCTTGGCCAATCTGCTATTGCTTGTACCTTATGCTGATCCACAGTTATCTTCCCATCAGTGATCACATGTCCCAAAAATTTTACACTCCTTAGCCAAAATTCACATTTGGATAATTTGGCATACAGTTCATTTCCCTTCAAGGTTTGCAACACTGCCCTCAAATGATTTGTATGCATCCTTTCATCTGGAGAGTAAACAAGTATATCATCTATGAACACAATTACGAATAGATCTAAGAATGGCTTGAAGATTCTATTCATAAGGTCCATAAATACTGCAGGTGCATTTGTCAAACCAAATGGCATCACTGTAAACTCATAATGCCCGTATCTGGTACTGAAAGCAGTCTTTGCTATATCTTCCTCTCTCATCCTGAGCTGATGATATCCTGACCTCAAATCAATTTTTGAAAAGACTGAAGCACCTTCCAACTGATCAAATAAATCATCTATTCTTGGGAGAGGGTATTTATTTTTCACTGTCAATTTGTTCAACTCTCTGTAGTCTATACAGAGCCTTAAGCTTCCATCTTTCTTTTTCACAAATAGTACAGGAGCACCCCAAGGGGAGGTACTAGGCCTGATGAGACCCTTCTCAAGCAACTCTTGCAGTTGTTCCTTCAACTCCTTAAGCTCTTTAATTGCCATCCTGTAAGGAGCTTTAGCAACAGGTTCAGCTCCTGCCACTAACTCAATAGAGAAATCTATTTCTCTACTTGGAGGTAATCCAGGTAAATCATCTGAAAATACTTCAGGGAATTCCTGAACAATAGGGATATCTTTCAGCTCTCTTTCAGCCTTCTTCTCCTCTTTAACATAAGCCAGAAAACCTTCATATCCTTTCTTTAACATCTGAAAAGCCTTCAAAGATGATACGATCACAGCAGTTACCCCTTTATCCCCTTGAAATTTGAATTTCTCCTCTCCTGGCATACAAAACTTAACCTCTTTTTTGTTACAATCAATAGTCACGAAGTGGCAAGATAACCAATCCATGCCTAAGATTGCATCAAATTCAGTTAAAGGTAATACAATCAGATTAGCCTCTAAATTCTTATCACAAATCCTCACATTCACTTGACATCTCTGCTTAGCTTCCATATGATTTCCGTTAGGCATTAAAACTGACAATGATTTAGCCATAACTGATGGAAGTAAATTGACTGATCTAATAAACTCCTCAGAAATGAAAGAATGAGATGCACCAGTGTCAAATAAAACTCTAACGGTTTTGTCACATATGAGAATTGTCCCTAATCATAAACAAGTCACAATATTCATAAGACATAAAGTATTGTTCATTCATATCCATTTAGTGTTCAATCATATTTATTTAGAGTTCATTCATATTCATTCATAAAAAAAAAATTCTTCCATATTATAAATTTAATTACGCACCTGTAACCACATCAGGAGATCCCTTAGCTTCTTGCTGTGACAGTCCATAGACTCGTGGTTGTATGTTCTGGCGAGTCTGACCTTGAGAAGGCACAGAAGCTGTAGACTCCACAGCTCTTGGTCTACCAGCTGTCCTCTGAAAATTATTGCCTGGCCTGACCTCTGAAGCAGATCTTTGTCCCAAAAGAGGGCAGGACTTCGCCATATGTCCAGGCTGATGGCACCAGAAGCAAGTGTTAGTGCCTGAGAGGCACTCTCCCTTGTGCATTCTCCCACACTTGCTGCATAATGTAGCAGTTGAAGTACTGCTGTCAGAGTTGCTGGACCTGGGCTTCTTCCAAGTAGAAGTCCCTGACTGAGAAGACTGGGTAACCTGGGTCCTTGGCTTGCCCTCTATTTTTCTTTTCTGAAAGTCTCTCCTCTTCTGAATATCTTGCATATCTGATTCAACTCTCCTGGCCCTTTCCACCAAAGTGGGGTAATCTTCAATTCCCAGTGGAATCAAAGACTGTCTAAGATAGTCCTTCAGTCCATGCATGAAGCGATAGCACTTCTCTTCAGCATCTGGAATCAGATGAGGGGCATACCTGGACAATTTTATAAACTCCTCCTCATACTGAGAAACAGATCGATCACCCTGAATCAATCTGTTGAACTTCTCTTGCATCTGCCTCCTGGCTGACATAGGTACATACCAACCTCTGAACACCTTTACAAATTCCTCCCAAGAAATCTGACTGCTTAGTCTCCCTCCAAAAGTCTCCTCTAACTGACTCCTCCACCACCTTTCAGCCTCACCATCAAAAGCATAAGAAGCCAGTGTCACCCTCCTATCCTCTGAACAAGACATGCCATTCAGTATCTTCTCGATCCTTATGAGCCAATCCTCAGCCTCTATAGGTCCGCCACTGGAGAACAACGGAGGCTTCATGTCTTGAAATAATTTCAAGGTCTTGTCCATAGTTTGACTTCCACTTCCGCTGCCACTACTCTGAGTCTGGGAAGTCTTTATCATTTGAGTCATTGCTTCCATCATCTTAGCGAATGACTCCATAGTAGTATCAGTACCTCTTGGAGGTTCAGTTACAACTGATGGCTCAGCTACAACTGGTGGCTCCCTCTCTTCCTCCTCATCAATGCCATCAGTGGCATTCTGCTCAGGATTCATATTCCTGAGATAAAACACAATAATCATAAGGCAAAAAAAAAAAATTAAATAATTCACACTCTTTACACAATCTACGACTCATACAATCATCCTATAGGCTCTTTCAGTGATCAGTATTAAACCTTTGGCTTTGATACCACTCTTGTCACGACCCGGCCCGATTAGCCTGAATTAACAGGGCGGGAACAGAAGGTCGTACGGAGGAACATCAAAACACATCAAAACATTTAAACTTAGATAACATAAACTATTTCATCCAAAGTATGCATATGAAAGAGCCAACTAAAAACAAACTTCCAATATAGTATTTGTTCAAACACCAACAATAATAACCCAAAAAGGAGAACATAAATGTAACCTTAAACTCAAACTTAAACAACATTGAGTTCACATCAAATATCACTAAGTTCAACCCTTAAACCTCAAATTCAGTACAGACTCAATATAAATAACCATAAAAGAACCTTTCTTCCTGAGGTCCTCGACGACTGTAGGTATACTGCGGTCTTGAAGCCATCACTTATCTCCTGAAAAATATTTTGAAACGTAGGATGAGCTTACTCGCTCAGCAGGTAATTCATAACTCAATTAATATTATAAGTAACATAAAACAGAACTTTTACTGAGGAAATCATTTCATATCAATAAATCATAACATTTATATTTTTCTTAGTTCATACTTTCATTTTTTTCTTTCAATAACATTTCATTCTTCCATTCTTTTCCTTCACCATTTCATATGCAAAAATAAATGCAATTATACTTATGATAAATGTATACACCCGTCACAGGAGCCACCGTCTAGTACCATAAAGGTACTCCTTTACCATTTCCATTTTCATATCCTTTACCATTTTAACGTGCACGAGTACAGCGTCCCCAGCTAGTACCATCAGGGGGTGAGCTCCATCTATCAACATACACATGCAAGTATACTATATCATATCGTCTCATTCTTATAACACTTAAACCTTATGAAAATGCCATTGAATGTAACATATCGCATGATTAATAATTCATCAATTTCCATATATCTATGTCTAATAATGTTTCATGCTCCAATGTTTTCCTTAAAATTGTACATGATCACAACATATAGTAATACAACTATTAGTTTAGCTAAAATGAAACATTATAACATATCAAATCTTTAACATTTATTGAAATAGAAACTTATAAAATTAAAAGAGGCATGAATACCTACCTTATAAGTATCGACCACAACGTTGCGCGACGTTTGCTAACCACTTGACTTCACCTTAATCCACACCTAAAGATGATTATAATAGCATTAAGAATACATATTAATTATTTCCAATAATTAATACAATTAATTTCCTATTTTCGGATTTATTTAAAATTCAATATTTTGGAAACCCTAAACTTCTCAATTTTGGCAAATTAGTACACTAACCTCATCCCTAAACATACCCTAATAATTTCTTATTTATTTTCGGATTTAATTAATTAGAAAATTATGAAAAATGAAAATTCTTACAAAAATCCAAAATTTTGTATTAGGAACCCTCCTAAGACCCTTAGAAATCGTTTTTGTGAAAGCACTTTAAGAAAATTTGATTTTGAGGAAAAACCCTAATTTTTCAAAACTTGTCAGAATTTAGTGAAATTCGTTTTCCACCGCTAAATTACTTCCCTAAACTTCCCCTATTGATTTCGAAATGAAATTCTAAAGTTTCGACAAAACCCTAATTTTTCCTTTCCAAATAACTTGAGAAAGAGAGGATTTTGCTTAAATTAAAACATACCTTTAGACTCCCCTCGACGTTCTCTTCGATTTCCACTAATTTTCTCGCCGGAAAACCGTCGCCGGAGCCGCCGCCGAAGTCCTCCCGTCGCCCTTCTCCCGTCCGCCTCCGCTTGCGTGAAGTCGGTTTGGCCGAATGAAATGAGGAAGGGTTTCGGTTCACTTGTTTTAGGGAGAAAAATTGCTAAATGACCCATCTACCCTCACTTAAAGCCTCTTCCTTTAATTTCTTAACAAGGGTAGTTTGGGTATTATTGAGCTTCTAATAATTTTAACTTCAAAATTAAGCGGAATTTGATACAAGTTCTATATATCAAAACGATCAGAATTTTACGCAGGATTTTATAAAATTATTTTCGTTACATTCCGTTAACTTCGAAAATTTCACTTAAATTTCGTCGCGACGCATCGAGATGCGTGCGAGACCTAAGATCGTCAAATTTTCGGGTTTTACATGTAGAGTGACCAAAGAGTTTTCGATCAAAGTTGATTACATCAAGGATTAATGCTAAGTCTGTATTTTGTTTATATTTGTTTTAAAGATGCTTAGAAATGATATATTTAAATTAAGTTACCTTGATATATGATATTTGCCTGTTTGGTGATGCCATCGTTTTGAAACATCTGATGATGTAATTGGAAAGTTATAGTCATGGGGAAATTGTGTAGAATTAAATGGCTTAAGATCAGTAGAACAAGGTCAAGTGTATGGTATGCAATCTAATTAGATGGATGTTGGTAATGATAAGTCAACATTATTAAAGATCAATTGAATTTTATGTGCTATTACTTTCCTGATTCTATTACATAATATAAATGAATAATAGAGATATAAATGAGCACAAGACTTTCAAGTTAAGACTAAGAAGTTAAAATTTAGATAAGTGCCTCAGGAGTATAATCTAATTAGCAAATATCATGGAGACATAAACAACATCACTCGAACTATGTCAGATGTATCTAAATGCTTGGCAAAGAAAAAGCATTAATAGTCCAATTGTTTGTAGTAAAATGAGAATGTAAAGATGTTTATGCGATAAAGCTAGAAATAATGGGCTGAGAATTGATTATATTTGAGAAATGACAAGGCTAGAATCAAACGATGTTAAATTAATGAAAATAGATCTATGTGGTTTGGACATGTATGACAAATTCTAGAAAATGTATCAATTGATGAGCATATAAAATCAGATTGGAAGAATTTTAAAGGAAAATGGATAGAGTAAACATAATATGGATAAAAGTTGTGCAAAAAGAGTTATGTAAAATAAATTTAACACCTTATGAAGCACTCAACATGAATGAATAAAAAATAAGAATTCATAAAAGAAACCCAACATAGTTGGGAGAAGGTTATTAATGATGATTATGGTGTTAATGATGGCTAAGATGTGATGGGCGGCTGTCATTTCAACTTTCCAAGTATCCTATTCAGCTTTTTAGTTGATGAGAGATTTCTCTCCCTTTACCACAAGGATTACAATCTTGGAAATACACTCTGTGTAATGGTGAAGTAAGGCTGCATAAATTAGCCTTAACTTCACATAGGAGCCTCAAGCACTAGGTACACCTTTTAAATTATTTATGCTGGTTTAGTTGTTTTTTTTTCCTAATCATTCTTGTTAAGTGCTTCTTGTGAGTGCGGATCATGTTCATAAACTTTATTTACTGACCTATCTCTGATCTTCTAAATTTTTGTCAACTAATTTTACTTTTCATGACGAGAACAATCTGAACTAGCAAGATTTTAACAACGGTAAATACCGCAGTTCAAAATAATTTATTTATATAGTAATGCAAATGCAAGTTAAAAAAAAAAAAGTTTAAACTTCTAGCCTTTGTACCCCTTTGACCGTAGAAAATGTTAAGAGCCTTATGACCATTTCTATCTATTAACATGGAGGCATAAACTGACAGATTAGATTATCAAAATAAAATATTAAAATGTACAAAACAAAATATTGAGGTTAGGTTATGATTTATAAAAAAGAAGACAACTAAACATTGCCATTCCTTTTAAAGCAACAAATCATGATATGATGCGATTAAATTGACGTAATTAACATTCGATATTTTTCTATGTATTGTTTTATAACCATTGATTATTATTTGTTTGTTTATGATATTTTTTATTATTAAGTGGCCGAAAGTTTTAGTAATTGTAACAAAAATAAAAAACAAAAAAAATAATATTGTGGTTTAGTCTAATAATAATAGCATATACATTACTAACAGTTTTATTACAATAATTTGACATGTTATATGATATAAATATTCATATGCGTGCTGTTTTTTGTTGTTTAACTTTTAATTATTTAAATGATGGGGGATAATTCCTATCACTAAAATTTATAGTACGCATTGGATGAGCTTTCATATTCCTAAATTAGAAAAGCCTTTAATAGTTTCCTAGAATTAAGAAAGGACAAAAACCAATTTAGATACTCATTGGGAATACAACTGCATGGGCTGCTCTAATCCAGATGAAGTTGTCAACCTAGGCAAAATTCTAAAGCTTGCAAACTTGGATGAGGTTCGCCCAGGCCTCCAGCAAATATTTTATATATGGTCAGGTAGGCTTTTTTTTTTTATTATAGTTTCCAGGTAGCGCGGTGCTGGGCACTTGCTTAGAAGTTATGGCTCTTACCTTTAGTGATTATTGGTATCCAGATATGAAGCATGAGTTATCGACCTTATAATATCAGATTTTTGTAAAAACCTTGAAATTCTGCTTTGTACAGTAGTTGTGTCACAACCCGGCCCGGCTAGTCCGAATTAATGGGGCGGGAACAGACGGTCGTACGGAGAAACATAAAACTTCCAAATCATAAAACTTGCAATTCATAATTAACATGAATATAAGTATCTTCCAATAATAAAGTAAGAAAGAGCCACTAAACATTCAACATAAAGCTTTCCAACATCTTTAACAAAAACATACAACCACTAAAATCCATAAACATAAACATAAACATCAACTAAAATCCACATTACAACTCTTGACTCAACTCAACTCAACTCATAACAGAAAATATAAAAACCTGACACTCTGAGTCATTCTACGATGGTAGGTGTACTGACGTTCAGCCATCAGTTCCTGTCCGTTTCTCCTGAAAAATATTCCCAAAAGTAGGGTGAGCTTACTCGCTCAGCAGGTAATTCATATTTCTCAAAAAAATTTACATAAACCAACAACAAAACATTTCATGAAAACAAACCTCATTTGAAAACTTTACATACTATCAATTCTGAATAATTTCAAAACCTTTCTTAAATGAGAACATTTTCATAACCTTCCTTAAATAATAAAAGCCTTTTTCATAACTTTTTCCTCAAACATAAACCTTTAGAAAAACATGTATGAATATAATATGCATAATATTTATTAAAACACCCGTCTCGGAGGTACCCATAAAGTTTGTACTGATCAGGTACACATTTTTATTGGCCATTCCTTTACCATTTGGTTCTGAAGAACCCCTTTACCATTTGGTTCCAAAGAACCCCTTTGCCATTGCTCCGTAGAGCCCTTTTTCATATTTGGGTACTCCGCATCAGCATGCACAATTTCATATCATAAAATTTAATTATTTTTCAATCAATCATATGCTTAATAAAAAAAACATCATGATTCATATATCATTGGCTTAAAACATGAAAACTATGAATTAAACCATAATAGGAAAGTTTGCTAACATCTTGAAAGAAAGAAATTCTACTAACATGATATTTGCAAAACAGAATTTAAACCATATAAACTTTAAAAACTTTAAAAACATTTGCAGTTGAATAAAAAGAAAGCAAAGCGATATATGAAATTCTTATGATAGATATGAATACCTACCTTAACGATTGCAAATTGAACTTCTACGATGCCGCTCACTCACTTGACGCCCCTTTATCGATCAACACCTAAAATTATACATAAATTCAAAGTAAACTTTACATTTCTTAATTGATTAATATTAGACATTCTCAATACTTATTTAAAATTACTTAAAATTTATTTAACATTTTTGGATTTAATTAAAATACAAATTTTAGGAAACCTAAAATCCCATAATCCTCCTCCACATGCACTTTAAAACTTCCCTTAAACTAATTAATAAATATATATTAATCATTTTCGGATTATTTAACTATAAAATTTATGAAAATATAATTTCTATGAAAAACTCTAAATTATGCTATTAGAAACTTCTAGGATCATTTGGAACATTACCTTTTAAGAACTCTCTTAAAAATCCAATAATAATGAAAGCCCTAGGTTTTCTAAACTCACAAACTTTGAGAAAATTTACAAATTCATGGTTCAAATTCCTTCCTAAACCTTCCTTAACACTTTCTAAACAAAATACTCAATTTTTATGAAACCCTAACATTTTCTCTTCCAAATATCTTTGAGAAAAGAAAGAAAACTCTTGTTTAGAAACTCACCTTTGTCTTCCGCTAGCCTCCCCTACGATTTCCCTTAAGATTTTCCGCTGAAATCGTCGCCGGAGACGTGCCCTAGGTCCCTCCCGTCGCCCCTCTCACGTCCGCCCCCTCTCTCGGTTTCGGTCGAATGGAGAAATGAGGGAGGAGGGTTCAGTTTTCTCTATTTAGGGGAAAAGGAATTGCTAAAGACCATTTTGCCCTCACTTATAACAATCCCGCTTTGATTCTTACTAGGGATAATTTGGGTATTTTTAAACTTCTATTAATTTTATCGTTCAAAATAAACAAAATTAAATATAAGTTCTAGATACCAAACTGTTCAGAATTTTGCGTAGAATTTTATAAAATTATTTGCGTCAAATTCCGACGACTTTGAAAATTTCACTTAAATCTCGTCACGGCGCATCGAGATGCGTGCGAGACATACAATCGTCGAATTTCGGGTTTTACAAGTTGTATCTTAATGCTGAAACAGAATGGCATGTTTAAGAATTAATTGTTGTTTTAACTCTTAACTAAAACAGTTGTTGAACTTGACATGAACTTGGAAACTCTGAGTTGGCATCCCTAGCAAAAGGTTTCATGAAAGGTCTGGCATGGCCAATGGTCAAAGCTAAACCGGACTGCCAAGCAGTCAACACATAGTATAGGATGAGATGGATGATTTGATGTTTAATTAGGTGATTATCTATTTATCCTAAACGAGGATGTGATAATGATCACTTTGGAGAAAGAAAGAAAATTGCATTTTGATTTAAATTTTGAGATGTTGCTGCAATCCCCCGCATTCTGGGTTATTTTTGAATGTTTCATAGAATACCTAACATTTGATAAGATCCTAAAGGCAGCCATGATAACCATTATATGAATCTAGCACACCTTGCAACACTCTTATGGTTACTACTTTTGTGTGGTATTCCAGCTATAAATTTGAAAATTTGCTGCATGCGCCATTCTTCCCTATTTTAGAGTTTTCAGCCATCTTTTCTTCAAACATTAGATATGCTCATGTTGTTGGAAAATATGATTTGAGAATGTGTCTTCCATTTTTGGGTCAACCTCTGTAAATTTTTTGTGAAGTAATTAGCATCTCTTATAATTATCTACTTTTGGGCAGTTTTCTATGGTTGAAACCTGATTCTTACTTGGTAAAACTTGTATTTTTATTGGCTAAGAGGTTAACTAAGATTTAATAATCTATTGAATTTTAGGCGTACCATTTATATTGCCCTGCCATTGTGATCTAGAGGCATGGTGTAGAATAATGGTAGGAACCACTCTATTAATGCAGTGTTAAGCCAACGTACATCAACTTCTTCCTCTCCCTAGATTTGACTTGTTTGTCGTTTCATTAGTTGCATGCACTTGTTATCATTTCTTTTACAATTTTTATATTGGCTATGCTGGTTATAAACATTTCTGTATTTTGTTTAGATGGAGCATATTTCTCGATGTAATACATCTGTATCTTATTTTAAATAATTTGCAATCATTGTGATATTTTTTAATCAAATATCTTATTTTCCCTCTGTGAATATTAGTGAATCTTTAGGAAGATAAATGTCCTTTGCATTCAGGAAACTAAATCGATTGAAGAAAAGTCTAAGAAAATTGATAGTTTAGGATTTAAATTATGGTATTCTGGTAAGAGTCGTACTAGAAATGGTTAAGTGTGATTATAGATAAGAATTTGAAGGATAATGTTGTTAAAATTAATAGAATTGGAGATAGAATTATAGTTTTAAAGATTATTTTTGATGCTAAGATTATTAATATAATAAGCGCTTATACTCCTCAAGTAGGTTTAGATGTATGTTCAAAATTAAAATTTTGAAATGAACTAGAAAAATTAATACAAATGATATCTCTCGAAGAAAAAAGCTTTTATTGGAGGAGATTTAAATGGACATATTGATGGAGAGGTAGATGATTTTAAAAGCATTCATGATGGCTATGGCTTTGAAGCGACTAATGAATGTGGTAAGACCATATTAAATTTTTCTTTAGCTTATGATTTTGTAATTGCTAATACCTTATTTAAGAAAAGAGATGAGCATCTCATCACTTATAAGAATGGATATAGTAAAACTCAGATTGATTATTTTCTTATAAGAAAAATAGATCATTTAGATTGCAAAGATTGTAAAGTTATTCCGAGTGAAAGTTTATATACTCAACATCGCTTATTAGTTTTAGACTTTAAGATGAAGGGACAAAATATTAAAAGTAAAGTAAATCATTGTTGTAGGATTAGATGGGGGGATTTAAAAAATGTTAATAAAAATATTTTTGAGAGTAAGATTCTAGATCTTAAGATTTTGTCTGTACATGAGAAAGCTAATGTTATATGGGAAAAAGTAGCTAGTGATATTAATAATGTTGCAAAAGATGTGCTTGGAGTATAAAAAAAAAAGTTGCTAATAGTAAAAATAGTTAGTGATGTAATCAAAATGTACAAGAAAAGATGAAAAATAAGAAGATTTGTTATAAAAATTGGTTTAATTATAAAAACTCTGATAATTGAGAAAGATATAAAGAGGCCCGTAAGGAGTCTAAGAAAGCAATTTGTAATGTAAAGATTTTAGCTTTTAATTTATATAATAGGTTAGATACTAAGTAGGGCGAAAGATATATGTATAAGTTAGCTAAACAAAGATGGGAATGGCAAGGATTTAGTTCAAGTGAAGTTTATTAAGGATGAAGATCAAAAAGTGCTTTTATTAGAAAAAGATATTCAACAAAGGTGAATGAGATATTTTGCTAAACTTTTTAATGAAGATTATGAGAATGCAATTGACTTTAGTGATCTTAGCACCCTAAATGAAAATAAAGATTTTTATTTTTATCGGCATATTAGTAAAACCGAAGTTAATGAGGCTGTAAAGAAAATGAAGTGTGGAAAAGCTGTTGGACCTGATGATATTCCAATAGAGGTGTGGAAATGCTTAGGAGATGAAGTAATTTCTTGGCTTACTAAACTTTTTAATATTATTTTGAAGACTAAAAAGATGCCTGATGAGTGGAGAATGAGTGTGTTGATTCCTATTTTTAAGAGTAAAGGTGATGCACAAGATTATGCGAATTATAGAGGAATTAAGTTAATGTATCATACTTTAAAACTATAGGAGAAAGTTATAGAGCATAGGTTGTGGCGTGACACTAATGTTTCTCAAAATCAATTTGGATTCATGGCAGGTAGGTCTACTATGGAAGCTATATATTTATTGAGAGTTTTGATGGAGAAGTATAGAGAGATTAAGGAGGATCTACATATGATTTTTATTGATTTAGAGAAAGCATATGATAAATTTCCAAGAGAAGTGATATGGAGAGTCCTACATAAGAAAGGGGTTAATAATGCTTATATTCAAGTCATTAAGGATATGTATGCAAGAGTTGTTACTTGTGTTCAAACACAAGGTGGTTTGACCAAGTATTTTCCTATTTCAGTTGGATTACATTAAGGATTGGCCTTAAGCCCTTATCTTTTTGCTTTAGTCATGGATGTTCTCACTAGACATTTGCAAGAGGTTGTACCCTGGTGTATGCTTTTTGCTGATGATATTCTTCTTATTGATAAAACTAGAGATGAGGTCAACCTTAGAGTCTAAAGGCTTTTGTTTGAGTAGCTCTAAAATTGAATATATATGGAGTGTAATTTTAGTAATAATAGATCTAGTGGAGGGATTGTGACTTTGGGCGATCAAGTCATTAATAAGAGCACACGTTTTAGATATCTTGGGTCTATTGTTCAGAGTGATGGTGAAATAGATGGAGATATTATTAGTAGAATTCAGGTTGGATGGTTGAAGTGGAGGAATGCTTCGGGCTTGTTCTGTGATAGAAAAGTCCCTCTCAAACTTAAGGAAATTCTATAAGATAGTAGTGAGACCTGCAATGTATTATGGTGCAGAATGTTGGCCGTTAAAAGAGAAGCATAATATTATGTTAAGTGTTGCAGAGATGAGAATGCTCAGGTGGATGTGTGGCTTTACTCTTAAAGACAGGATACGAAATGAGCATATACGTGAAAAGGTTGGAGTAGCTCCAGTGGAAGATAAGATTAGAGAGAGTCGCCTTAGATGGTTTGGTCGCATAAAACGTCGGCCTTCTAATGACCCGGTTAGGAAAGTACATTTATTAGATTTGACTTATTTTAAGAAAGGTAGAGGTAGACCTAAAAAGACTTGATTAGATAATTTTAGAAATGACCTTTCTTTATTAGATTTAGATGAGAATTTGACCCTTAACATGACACAATGGAGAAAAAATGATTCACGTAGCTGACCCCACTTAGTGGCATAAAGGCTTGTTGTTGTTTGTTGTTGAATATTAGTGAATCTAATATCTTTATCCAAATTTTAATGTCACATGGATTAAATGTTTCATATTTTATTGTCTAATTTATTATATTAAATTTAAGTTCATGCCAACAATACTTCCTTTGATATTCTTTGTAACGTTGCAGTTAATTTTTTTGTCATTCGTATCTGTAATTTGTGGTTTTCTACTGACAGCCGGGCTTATCAGGGATCAACCTCGGAAAGTTTCTAATAAAACGTGTGATTGAGCTAGTTAGAAGGGATATGCCAAATATCACGGTGTGTTTGTGCACTTCTTGTTTATTGTCTTAATGATAGCTAATATTTTTTTTTTCCAGAATATCATATGCTATTCTCTGCATCTTTGTGTGTCATGATACTTGTGACATTAATGATTAAGAGAG
Organism: Dendrobium chrysotoxum; assembly: GCA_019925795.1. Lineage (NCBI taxonomy): Eukaryota > Viridiplantae > Streptophyta > Magnoliopsida > Asparagales > Orchidaceae > Dendrobium > Dendrobium chrysotoxum. The sequence goes on from JAGFBR010000802.1 coordinate 154,161, forward strand.
TTGCAATTGGCCAAAGATGTTGCAAAGAAATGTTATGAACATATTAACTGGCTGGATGACACAAGTTGAAACACTATTTCTGGTTAGCACAAAGCTTTGATATTCATAGTTTGACTTGATAGTGGGGAGGAAAACTTAAAACATTTTTTGAATTTGCTGGTGAAACATGCTTGTTCCTTTTATGCTTCGGCTTCTTAAGCCAAGGTTAGAGGTGGTTGGGCAGGTCACTGTTGACCTCAACTCAGGTAACCAAATGAGAACAAAAAAAAAAAGGAAATCTCGCATACATACCTCTTGCCCGTCGGATCCAGGAATCCCGCCGAGATCCCGCTGATTCGGCGCCGTTGCAGTCGCATCTCGCGTACGAGGTCTGCCTCGATCGCACCTCCATCAGAGTCGTTAAATACGACACCAAAGGGAACTCTCCTCCGCACTCTTCATTCGCTCTTTCCCTGCTCTCACACGCAGAAACTCCCAAGCTCCCTCCTCTCTGTCCGATCTTCCTCCCTCAGCCAGGTCTCCTTCCCAGAGCCGAAGACCTCCACGCCTGTAGCTCCGCCTCTACCCGACCCGTCAAAACCATCAATCCTTCTACCTAACCGACCGGACCCAAAGTCTGCCCTAATCGAGCTCTGCCTGCGGTTGATTCCAGAGAGAGAGAGAGAGAGAGAGAGAGAGAGAGAGAGAGAGAGAGAGAGAGAGGGATAGACCTACCTCCTCCGACGACATTCCCTTCCCTTGGCGTCGGATTGGAAGCCACGACGTGAACTCACTGCTGTGAAGCTGTCCGACTTCGCTACTTCCGCGACGCTCCTCATCCGATCGGAAACAACGATTGGAGCCGCTCGCTGTGAAGGTAATTTGCTCCCATCCGCGCGCTTCTTTGGCCTAATCCCGTAAATCCGTCCAACTGCAGGATGTAGTAAAACCGGGATTTACTGTAAGAAGAGGGAAGCTAAGGCTTTAACTTAGTTGTGGGACTTAACAGGATTTAGCCCAAATCCTGCTCAAATGTTGCATTAATCATGCATAATTTAATTATTATTAATTGAAACTAATTATTTTTAGTTATAATTAATTATTATTAATTATAAATTAGTTATAATTAGTTAAATTAATTATAATTAATCATGTCAAATTATAATTAATTATTAATTAATTATAAATTAATCATAATTAATTAAATTTGATTATGATTAATTATTTTTAATTATAATTAGTTATTAATTAGTCATATATTAGTTATAGTTAATTAAATCTAATTATGATTAAAATTTCTTTTAATAATATTTAATTATTAATAAATATAATTAGTTCTAATTAATTATTAATTATAATTAAGAAGAGAAAGAAAGAACTCTTCACCCTCCACGAGCCAACCACCGTTAGTCGCAAAGGTATAACCGTCCAACCCTAAAACTTTGAGAGCCCATTTCGTTGTTTGCGGCGGACCGGAAAACCGCCCATACACGCTTCCATAAGCGTGGTGGGATGGGATCCCGGTGCGGCGCCTACAACGAAGCGGGTAATCACCTAAAAATCCTATCCTCGGCGTTCGTGTCAAGCCGGCAAACCGCTCATACACGCTTTCTTAAGCGTGGTGGGAAGGGAACCCGGTGCGACACCTACGGCGAGGCGGGTAGGCCCTATACACGCTTTTCTTAGCGTGGTGGGGACGATCTTAAGTACCCGTACGCGGCACTGTACCTGCGGGGAAACAACTGCTTTTCTTTTTCAGGTACGTCGAAGATTCATACACGCTTTCTTAAGCGTGGTGGGGGATTGAAGACTTTACACGGCCGCGGTGTCCTCGAAAGAGGGCATCTACCATACACGCTTTCTTAAGCGTGGTGGGAAAGGCCCAGTTTTTCGTTATTTCCCCTAAACGGGGGAGATGTCGGAATGCTGCCGAAATTTCGGGTGAATTTGAAATCATACTTGGACCTGATTTGGATTTCAAGTGAACTCAAACGAACTAAAGTACAGAAGACTTGAAAACAAATGAACCTAAACTGAACAAACATTTTAAATTGAAATCAAATGAATTTTAATTGATGCAAATCACAATGAACTATACATCAGACTTGATTTGAACTGAACTCGAACCAGAACGACAATGAACTTGAACTCAGAGTGGACTTAAGTTTAAACTTGACATTAGACTGATGAATGACAAAAGAAGATCGACTTTGAGTCAGATAATGTTGAATTGAACTTGAACAAATGATGATGATCTGAACATGTATTGAGCAAGACTTCAGAGAACTTGAACTTACATGTTGAATTCGAGCTGTACAACATCAAGTGAAATTTGAGCTTTGAACTTGCAAGCATTTGACCCGAATCCGAATGAACTCAATGTAACTATATGAGTCATGGGACTTGAATTTGATTTGAGTATCAAGTGGACAAAGCTTGGACTCAATTTGAATATCAAATGAATGTGACTTGGACTAGTTAGATTCAAACTCAAATGAACAAAGAACTTGATTCAAACTTGACTTGCTTGGTTTGAACACCAACAAGAACTTTCAGCTTGACTGCAGGGAGCTTACAAGATGTGGACATGAACTTGATTTAGACAACAAGAGTTGTACTCAAGTTTTGAACCATATTTGAACTTCAATTGAATTTGAACAAGGACTTATACAAGTCAACAGTGGACTTGTGAACATGAACTTGAATGAACTCAAATGAACTTAATTTCAATCTGAACTCAAACTTGAATGAACTGAATACAATGGACGAGAACTCAAAGTTGAGTAGAATTTAAACTCAACATGATTTGAATTCAAATGAGCAACAACAAGGACATTTGCAGAAGTTCTAGACTTGAATCCAATGACAAAGATCTGAACTCAGCAAACTTGAATTGCACAAGGGGTTTATGAACTTAAACTCAGATTGGACTTGAGTTTGAATTTGACATTGGACTGAAGAATGACAGGAAGAGACCAATGTTGAGTCAGATTACAGGGAATTAAAACTCAAACAAATGCAAAGATTCGAATCTCATGCAAGCAAATGATGACGTGCAACATGCAATAGATATTGGGTCATCTTGCAATTAATAACAAGCAATCATCAAGCAAATGCACTAGTACGATTTACGAACAACAATATAAAACCTCCAACACAGGTTATCATTGTTAATTAAAGTGCAAGCACCAATATTACACAAGGTCGGGTACAATTCGTCTCGTAGGCAGGAGTGCACAACATGCAATGGGTGTGACTCATCTACAAATAATCTAAAAGGTAGGAATCAAGGAACTTGCAAGACAGTAACCCGGTCATAATGCTCATAATGAGTGCAGCAGGTCGTATATGAGTGGTCATAAATACTGCATGATGAATGTGTTCAGTCACTAGAAATACTGCTGATGAATGAAGACAACAAATAAGCTGTAAATACAACACATCTCCCTACAAAATAATGACAATTGTCTTAGGGATACATACGATAGTCCCCACAAGCACTAAAAGACGTGCATAGTAAATGTAGCAACTTCTCTAGCACTTGCAATAATGTAATGTCAGGCAAATGAAAGACTACAGTCTCTTACCAGTCCTGAAGATTGATGTGCTATGAGCATAGCAAATCTCTAGCTAATATGCATGGAGAAATTGGTGATGAATATAACTCAGTCAAAAATCAACATCAGGATGCAAACAGACATACTGATCTGCATGTAATCAAGAGCAGAAGATCTGCAATACATACAATCTCTCTACGAGTACAGATGTTGTTGGGAGAATTTTGTGTTCCTCTTAACGGATTGCATACTTTATGATTGAGTACGACATAAGAATGACAATATATTATCCCAAAGGGTAAAAATATCGTTTCCTTATGAACTCAATGACAAAATTTACAATTTAACAGAGATTCCCCCGTTCAATGTTTGGTTGAACGGGGTTTATTTTTTTTGGGGTACAGATGCCCCATAGGGGCAAGCCCCTATGGTTAATTACATCTCAAGTTTTGATACTTGAGAAAACTTTTGATTAAATTAGTGGTTTCATCTTATTTTTGAGAGTCATTTAAATTTTAACTAAAGTTTGATTTTGATTTTTGAAAATCCATGAAAATCTTGTTTGAAGGATTTTTAGTCCTTAAGAAATTTCAAGGAATAGAGGATTGATTTGAAATTGGATTTTTTTTTTTGGAATGAGGGCCAAAGGGATTGAAGTAGGAGCACTTGATTCTGAGGGAAACTCAGAGGTGCTCAAACTACCCTATGTTGGGCTTTATGTTTTAGAAATCTGATTTTTTTTTTGTTCAAGTTGATATTTTTATTAGAAATTTGGGGCTTACATTCCAACAACACCTGTTAGAGGAATTGCCCGAGAGTTGAGGGCTTATATAGTGATTGGAATCAACCAATGCCTCAGACCCTAAAGCTAAGGTGAGGCCTACTGAGAGATAGGGCCTCGAACCTAAATCTAACGGATGCAAAAGGACTTACAAATTGTACCTCACAAGAGGCACAACCAGCCCGACCCCTGGATTTATTGTCCTGCCTGGAAAGGACTACCAGCTAGACTCCCCCTAATCGCTTTTAAAACCATGCTTTCTGGTCTCAATGCATATGAAGAGTGGTGGGGACTTATTATTTAGAAAATAGGGCTTACAACTTGGCTTTGAGGCCAAGATGCCTAAGTAATGCGAGGTATGCAGAATGCTGACTCGGATGCAGATTTTTTTGTTATCTAATCCTTAAGTGAGGGCTTCTACATGTGACTCCTTTTTTTGGCTATGCATGATCATTTTGATTTTGAAAATTTGGCTCTTTGAAAGAGCCATGCAATTTTCTTTTTTTTTGTTAGAAAATCGTGGAGCCTAAATTTCATTTTTTAGATTGTTTATGTTTTAATAGGTAGAAAACTTATTTTGTCCTAAGAGCCTACCGCATCACAGTCCAGGCCACACCCACACAAACAAGTAAAGAAACCTAGAAAAAAAGCATGCTGTTCTAGTGCGTACACAGTAAACAAACAACACATGCATTAATAAATAAATCAAGACAGAGGTGCTAGTAATGTCCCAATTATTACAAACAATTTTGGCAGCTGAGTTGCCTGCCATTATACAACCCAGTTAATTTTTACAGACTCTACTTGTGGGGTCTTCAAGCTTCATCTTCTAGGTGGAGCTTTGGGCATCGCTTCCATGAAGCACATCCTACTCGATCCATCTCTCCTTTGATTCAAACCCCCACAAATTTTACATCATAATCTAATCAAATACATTTTGAAAAGGAAAAGACTCAAGCCTGCAAAATAGAGTGAGTAGGCAGTTTATATAATAACATCACACTCAAAATTTGCCTAGCACTTAGAGTGTCAAGCATCTACTTCTACCATATTGGCCACATCTTTGGGGGGGGGGGGGGGGGGGTTAAGCGGTACCTGTCATGCAAGCAATTTATTATTTATGATTTAAGCATCCCCCCTTTTTTTTAGACATGGCCACCTGCACAGAAAAACATGTATATATTTCTATACTAATCACTTAAGGGCAAATACCCACACGCAGACAATCCAGAAGGCATTCACACCAAAACATCAACCACATGCGCACACAAAGAAAAATCCTAGTCCTAGTATGCCTAAGGGGCTGTGCACCTAAGTGTGTGAGGGGCTCGTGTGGTATGTCAAACTAAGGGTGTTTGGTTTTACTTTGGAATGAAGATGTTTGGTCTTTATCCAAGGGTGGTTTCACTTTAAGTTGTTTGTGACTTAAAGATTTTATTTGATTTTTGAATGTTTCATATTTAGGAGGGTTATGAAGAACCCATAAAGTAACCACTTGCTTGCTTTTGGGCAAGCCTGTTACTTATGAATCCTAAGATATAATGATGTAGGCATCCCACCTTTTGGGGGAGATGATTAATCATTATATCAAAAGGAATCTAGGTGATTTTTAGGTATTTTGGAATTCTCTTAATGTTTGGAAAAGAGAAGTATCTATCTAATAGGGTAAGATAGGTATGCCTAAGGGCTTGGTGAAATTCATCCAATAGAGTAGGGTGAACTTCAACAGATTGGATAATTCCTAAGGGACATCTATGTGTTTAACATTTTAAATGTCATAAGAGGAATCACTTAATTTGGGTTGAATGAAAGTGATAGCTTAGATTTTGGGTCTAAGAAAGGTGTCCAACATGTAGCTTTTAAGCTACATGTGGAAAAATCCCCCTTAGCTTTTGGAGCTAAGTGGGAGATAGATAGGAATCCAATATTTAGCTTTTAGGCTAAATGTAGGAGAACTCTCTCTAGCTTTTGGAGCTAAGGAGAGGGGGAAAATCTCCTACAACTTTGGAGTTGGAGGAGAGAGAGCCTATAGCTTTTGGGCTAAGATATGACATCTTCTAAGACTTTTGGGGCCTGTAGAAGTGAAGGAAGACTAGTAGCTTTGAAACTACAAATCAAAGAGTGTCTCCTTGAATTTTTATGTTCAAGGAGTAGGGTTCCATTTGCTTAATTTAGACTAAACAAATAGAGATGAGTCACTTATTGATTTTGGTTCAATAGGTGACGAAGATTTATAACTTTGGGGTTACAAATCAAAAAGGGATTATCATTGAACTTTATGTTCAATGATGGGTATTTAATTTGTTAAATTTGGATTAAGCAAATATAAGAGGAAGATATGTAGTTTTGGCCTATATGTCACCACGGATTCTCTTTGAACTTTTGGGTGTTCAAAGAGAGGAATTCATTTTTCCAAACTGGGTGGAAGGATGAAACTCTCCACAATTTGGATTTGTGGAGAGGAAGAGAGAAAATGCAACATATGGATTGCAAGTTCATGAACATCCTTTGAACATTTGGTGTTCAAAGAGGGATGTACATTCTCCTAATTTTGAGCCTTAGGGGAATGAGATTGTTTCCTTCAACTTTTGAGTTGTGGAAGGGAGAAACAACAAGCAACCTTTGGATTGCAAGTCAAAAGAAATTCCTTGAACAATTGATGTTCAAAGAGAGATGACCATTTAGTTTAGGCTAAGTAAAATGGAGAGAATTTCCTACAATTTTGAATCGTAGAAAATGGAGAGGGAGAAATAACAAGCAACCTAGAGATTGCAAACTGAAGGAGTTTCTTTGAGCATTTGGTATTCAAAGAAAGAATATTCATTCATACAATTTGAGTTGAGTGAATGAGGAGATGTTCTACACCTTTGGTTTGTAGAAGGTAGGAGAAGGTGACACAACTTGCAAGTTGTGAATTGAAGATATTCTTTGGACATTTGGCGTCCAAAGAGGATTGTATATTTGCCTAATTTGAGTGTAGGCAAATGAAGGGGAAAATCATATGTTGGTTTCTTGCTCCAACAAATGAGATGGGATAAACTTAGACTTCGCTTCCAAGTTCAAAGACTCATGACATGATGTATTTAGGATTTAGAGAAATCCATAATACAATACATGACAAAGATGGGTTGTATGGATTCGTTCGTTGATTTTATGACTCAACAAATGAAGGAAGGAGCTTAAGATTTAGCTCTAAGCTCCGAATAATTTATGCAATGATGTTTTTCTTGGAGACTTGAGAAGTCCTCAAATAATCATGCATGAAGATATTTGTTGGTTTTATGTTCCAACAAGAGAGATGAGATAACTTGGAAGTTGGTTCCAAATTGCAAATGATTCATGCAATCTAACACTTGGAGCTTTGAAAATGCTCCAAGCATTATGCATAAGAGAGGATTGTTCATTTGTTAATTTCATGCCTTAACAAATGAAAGGATAGACTTAGGATTTGACCCTAAGATCTTGGAGATTTATGTGATAGGATAATTTAGAGCTTTGAGGGTGCTCCCAATCATCACACATAAAGGTGGTGTTTGTTGGTTCTATGTTTCCAACAAAGGAAGGATAGGAAAACTTGGGATTTGGTTCCAAGTTCAATGTCTCTTAGCATGCATTTAGGATCTTAGGGAAAATCCAAATTAGCATACACAAGAGGGAAAAAAAGATTGTTCGTTGATTTTTTTTGTCTCAACAAACAAGAGATGGATAGCTTAGAATTTGGTTCTAAGATCCAATGATTCATGTGATAGAATATTTGGAGCTTTGGGATGGCTCCAAAATATTACATGAAGGTGTACATGTTTGTTGACTTTCTACTTCAACAAGCAAATGATGAGAGAACTTGAAGTTTGGTTTCAAGTTCAAGAGCTCATAGCATGTACTTAAGATTTTAGAGAAATCCATGAGTACAAGGCATGAGGAAGAAAAGGTAATTGTTTGTCGATTTCTTGTGTCTCAACAAACAACATGGGGAGATGATTCGTCGGTTTCATGTTCCAACGAAAGGGTGGGTGAACTTGGAATTTGACTCCAAGTTCAAATGATTCATGCAATCTAACACTTAGAATTTTGAGGGAAACTCCAAGTGTCATACATGAAGAAAAGAGAGTGTTTGAGAGCAAGCTCTTTATATTTGTTGGGACTCATGCAATATAGAGTTTAGAACTTGGAGGAAGCCCTAAGCATCAAATTGAAAGGAGGACATGCATGAGAAAGAGAATTTCCTACTCTCCTACGAATGTTTTGGACTCATTCGGAGAAGTGAATGATTGATCTCCTAAAACTTTAGAAGGATTCCTAAAGCAATTTTGTCATGCTTAGGAGATTTGAGTAGGGAAGATTTATCCCTACAACTTCTATGAGGTTAGGGAGACAACTCATGGCGTTATCTAAAGAACTTAAGGCATAAGATAGGATCATCATTTGAATGCCCATGGATATGCCCTAAAGATGAATATATGAAAGAGGGTTTTCATATTATTCATATGAATGTTTAGGATTCATGTTTGGAGGAAGGAAGATCAATTTCCTAACGCCTTAGAGAGTTTTCCTAAATCAATTTTGATATAATTTAGGGGATTTGGAAGCTTCTAGGAATATCCTAAAGATCAATTTTGACAAGATCTAGGAGAAACCTAAGAGTATGCATATGTAGATGATTCTCCAAATTGATGAATTTTGACAATTGAGAGCAATCAAGTGTTTGTTTTGCAAAATATTGTACATAAACTTAATCAATAATATATTTGTGGGATCTAGAACATAGACTTTGGAAAGCCTATGGTGGACCCCACAATGATTTGATATTTCCGAATTATTGATTAAATTCATATTCAAGCATTCACAAAAGCTCACTAGAGTTCACAAAACTTCGACATATGCACACTTCTTGCAACTCATAGGTCACTTTTGCCGTGACTTGTACTTGAAAGAAGGGTGCATGCTATTTGGGTAAGTTTCAAGATTGCTACTCCATGCTCTAAGTTTTGTATGATGCCATACAAATTCAATTGATCACTCATATTGTGAGATTTATTACATAGACATTTGAAAGTCTATGTCTCATAATGACTAGAAAGCCCAAGTCAATTAAATTCAATATGTGCATTGAACAAAACTCTAGAGATCATCGATTTCAATGCATGCAAACTTTCCTAAATTTGGATGTCAATTTTGTCATGACAATGCATTTAAATGAGAAGTGCATGCAACTAATGACAATCCAAAACCTATGCATCATCATTGACCTTGAGATCAAATGATAGCATCTATCCTAGGGTATGATTGTAGGTGATGGATTGGACACAACATGAGTGCATGAACATGCATTGGGAGGTTGCCGAACACCAATCCGACAACCCTACGCTCATCACCGTCCCTTACGGGCTCTCACATGAGAGCTATCCATGAAAAATCACAAGATTCTCACAGTTTTACGGAGTGGACAACAAACATGGGTTTTTTGGAGAGCACAAAAATGAAGTTTCTAGGGACCTATGGCTTTGGATCGTCAACCATACAATCATGGGCCTTGGGGACCCTAGGTTTCACTAAGTTTTAGGTTGTACCTCGCCGGGTTGTCACGGCGCAAGCCACGATGCACTCGCCTAGCTAAAAGCGAGAAAGTGTTGTCCAAGTGCTCCAATCCAAGCTCCGGGTTGCTGTCCAAGCGCCGTCAAAGGTTCCAACCGCTGTCCAAAGCTCCCCGGACGTCGCCGCTGCTATCCGAGCCGCTCCGGAAGAGGGAAACTGCTGTCCAAGGCTTTCTCAAGCCTCCAAACTGCTGTCCAAGCTCCCCGGATGGTTGCCGCTGCTGTCCAAGACACTCCAGATGCCTCCTTTGCTGTCCAAGGCACTCTCGAGCCTCCAAACTGCTGTTTGGGAAGTTTGGAAGACTTCCCTTGCTGTTTGGAAACTTCCAACAGCCTCCAACTTGCTATGAACTCGCCGGCGTTGAAGAAGAGAGGGATAGAAGCCACCAACTTCACTCCTCTATTCCGCCTGGAAGAGCCGCAAGCAAAGGGTTCTGGCTTGCTGGAAGGATGGCGGCGCAAATGGGCTCAACTCCGCACGGTGGAGTCGCATGCGAGGGGCTCGGCTCCGCTGGAAGAGTCGCACGCCAAGGAGGGGTCCGGTTCCGCCTCCTTTTCTCCCGCTCCCTCGCTCTCTCGCTCGCTCTCCTCTCTCGCTCGGGACGGACGAAACAAACCAAGGGAGCCGAATGGCTCCCCCCCGCTCCCTCTCGTTCTCTTAGGGACGCACGCAAGCAGGCCTCGCCGCCCATCATGCCCAATCCGATCTCTTCTCACGCGAAACAAAGGATTTGGGGTGGGATTTCAGATGAAATCTGGGCCCTAGATTTGGGAAATTTGATTTGGAGAATTAATTTAGCCCCAATTGATCAATTAGGGCTGAAATTGAGTCTGAATCGGACTCGACCCGAACCAATTTGGGTCGGTTTGGGTCCGAGTGGGTCCGATCAAGTTAATTTTGTGAAATTAAACTTGAATCGACGCCGAATTGCGTCGAATTTGGTTCGACAAGGCTCGACGAGGCTCGATTGGGTTCGATTTGAATTGATCTTGATCGATTTGATTTTAATTTGATGAAATTGAGTTTAATTTGATTAAATTAAAACTCGATTTGGGTCAATTTATATTCGACGACGCTTGGTTGGGTTGATCGAGCATGATCGAGCCTAGTCGGGCTCGATCGGGGTCAGGTCGATGCGAAAATGTTCGTCAACAAAAGGACCCCCAATATGTGTGGTGAACGAATAGAAGTACGCCACACATATTGGCGTTGACCAAATAATGATCAAACGAGATCTCCCAAATCAAATAGGGTATGATTTGTAGGGGAAAGAGAGATCTACGAAAGCCTAAACTTGAATTTAGACAAGATCTATGAAATAAGGAGATTTCTTTCTATCACCTTAAAGAAAGAGTTTTAGATTACTCTTGGAAGAGAATTTAGAAGCATTTTGACAACTTCTAAAGAGGTTTCTAAAGATGTTTTGATATCTTTAGGAAGAATTTGATTTGATATAAGAAATTTGATAACTTCTAAAAGAGTTTATGGATATCTTTCTATCACCTAAAGGCTAGGGGTATTTTAGCTATCGCCTACAAAACTTTCAAGGATGTTTTGGCTATCACTTGAGAAGGGAATTAGAGAGATTTTGTGTCTCTAAAAGGGTTTTAGGGATATTTTTCTATCTCCTAAATGATAGGGGTATTTTGACTACCAATCTATGAATGAAAACATCTATCTGCCTACCAGCAACAGTTGTGGAGATCGTACGACGCCACGCCACCGGATCTGCAATACTCGTACAAGCAGACAGAAGGTGTCCACAAGATACAATGCCACGCCACCGGATCTGCAATACTTGTACAAGCAGACAGAAGGCGTCCACAAGCTACAACGCCACGCCATCGGATCTGCAATACTTGTACAAGCAGACAGAAGGCGTCCACAAGCTACAACGCTACGCCACCGAATCTGCAACCTTCGTAAAAGCAGATAGAAGGCGTTCACAAATATTTTCTAAAATACCCCCCGCACATGCACCATAATATGTATACACATAGGTACACATAAGGGGATGTATTATACACCCGCATGGGCCCCGACGAGTGTGTTATTGGTACACCCATGACGTTTAGGGATGCTACGCGGGTCAATAAGTGAATTCAAGTTCGAGCCCGATCCTTCTATTCAGGTAAATAGGAGTTGACACGGCTCGAACTATTAAATAAATATACGATCGCGAGATCGACCGGGATATTTATTTTATATGTTCATATTAGGCCTTCAAAGCCTATAATCAAGAGAATTCACTAACAATGGTATAAAGCCTACGAAACCTGATCCTCTGTCGGCTGCTCGACAGAGTGGACAAGGTTCAATCCATAAATGTGAATGACCCCATGCAGCCCGATGATGGCCGTGTTGAATGTAAATCTCAACCGGAGGGGTCCACACAGATCATTTCAAATACCACCCAAATACCCAAAACTCCACAAAAATTCCCAAATACCCACAAAAATTCCCAAATACCCAAAACTTCAAAACTCTACAAAAATTCCCAAAATTCCAAACTCTAAAAATATTTAAAAATTGAAATCCAACTATCAAAACACTTAAAGCAAAACACATACACCCTCCGCAACAGTTTGCCGAGGTGGACAAATCAAAATTTACTTCAGCTCACATTGAGCTAATGCCTAGTCGAAAATATCACTAGGATCCATTCCCAAACAATCTCCTGCCAGCAAGGACGTGGTACGAGTCCTCTAACCTGCAGTTTCGCCGCCAAATGGCACTGCAGGATAAACGGTTATGACTCGGGGCCCTCTGAACCAGGTGGTCGCCGCCAAATGGCACCATTATATTATGGTTATGGTCAGAGCCCGTATGCTCCCGAATGACATCAAATCCTTGAGATATGAATCAATAGGATATGATCGATAGGGCACAAAGCCCTCTGTTAGCTAAGGTAGATTCAAATTTGTCCCCTTAGACAAATACCCACCCCAGGTCTACAAGGTACCCTTGGACGAAGCAACCCATGGCTGCCGACAAGGATCCTTCTGTCAGGTTGGGTCGACTACCTCCTCTGACTAAGTAGACCAGGGACCACGATGGCCCGGGATGACAGAACCATGGGATCTTGATCGGGTCTATCATCCATTCCCCCACCATCTGCTTTAAGTGCAAGATGGTGAAATTTCAATTTTAAATGTCAAATCTTCAAACTTTCCACATCCCAGACCCATATCTATGCTGCTACTATATGCCAGATAACTTGTATCTCCTACGTATCTGATTGACGACTAGCCTTAATCGAAAGTTCTCTCTCGTCATCGGGAGAGGTAATTAACTATAGGGGCTTGCGCCTATAGGAAACCAGAACTCAGATCATAAAGTCCTCGCAAAATGAGGGCGAAATCTTTGGGTAGTGTCTTATCTACTATTTCATCTGCCTTCCAAAATTTACCCCGGAACTTAATTCGTTAAAACTCCCCCTCAAAAAAAAGAAAAGTCGGGCGGAGGCCGGGGCCGAATTTTCGGAGCCCACAGTCACTCTGGTGACACAAAGGTAATTTTATATTAAATTTATGTTGGCTCCAAAAAATCACCCCTAAACTTTTTGCTGGGAGAGTTTATGTGGTTCTGGGTCAAACTATTGGAATTAGATTAGGTTGAAGGTAACACACTACCTAGATATTTCATTTTAATTTTACAAGATTTTATAATTTAGTTTTGAATTTCCTATAAACGCAAGTCACTATGGGTAATTAACCCTTTTGATAACAAGAAAAAACTTTATATTAAAGTTAGTTGAATTAAGTATTTAACATATAATAGCAACAAATTTAATATAGGGACCTAATCAAATGATTCATGTCGGCAACCACGAGTTGTTTAATCCAAGAGAAACTTGTAGACTTGGGGTGGATGTTTGTCTAAGAGGACAAATTCAAACCGACCTTAGTTAATTAAGGGCTTTGTACACTATTAAGTTTACCATGTGATTCATTACTTAAGGATTTTTTAATTAATGATCTAATTTATGCAATTAATTAAAATAAACTAAAATAAGACAGAAGAGCATAAAATGAATGTTTCCACTAATTAGACTCTGTATAAAACTTACACTAAAATTCAAACTCCTAAAAAAAACTAATCAAAGCATAAAACAGAAAGAATACTCCAAAAATCCTAAACTAAACCCCTCCAACTCTCTAACAAGCGGCTCTGCAAGCCCTAGCTCCTAGTAAATCCTGTAGCCGCAAGCTCCAGCTCTTGCAATTGCTAGCCACAATGTACCTGCAAGTAAACAAACAAAGCATTAGTATGGTATACTAAAGCGAACTGGTACTGGAAAAACAAAACTAGTGTTGGTAAAGCAAGTACTAGTAAAACAAAACTAGTGTTGGTAAAATAGGTACATGTAAAACAAAACTAGTGCGAGTAAAGTAGGTATTAAAACAAACAGAACAAAACTAATTCTAGTAAGAACATAGCTGGTACTAAAACAAATATGCATTAAAGTAGAACTGGTACTGAAAGTAAAGGAGCGGGTGCTGAACAAGCAATGCTACTAAAGTAGAAGACAGGCTACTGAAGTGGGAAAGTTATGAGCACTGCTACAAGTAAAACTACACTAAACTACTGGAAGCTAGGGTAGAAGGCACAAGTGTTGGGTGGTAGGGTGTGTAACTACTCTAAAGCCAGCCTAATAGGCAACTACTAGCTAAAATATGATAAATTTGACGAGGACATCCGATTTTGGAAGATTTACCAGAGGCGTGGCCGTCGATCTACGGCTACGATTGCACTGTTTTACTTTTGATTATCATTATATTAGATTTATTATTGATGTATTAGTTTATTATGTTTATGAGTTTTATTGTACCTTTTCTTTTTATGCCCTCACTTGAGGGCCTAGTCATGTGTATTCCCTAGGGGCAAGTTGGTCTTTTGTACTTTCTTTGTATTGGCTATTTAAAGCCTACTTCTTCTTTGAGGGGCTAATGAATGATATGATAAAAATTTCAGCAACTATGTTTTGAGAGTTTAGAATTCTTGTGAGAAGAAGAAGTCCCTTGGTGAGGGCGGCATAGTACCCACCAACTGCAGGAAACGTCCGAGTTCGTGGTCTTCATCTTCCTTCAGTCCTACGCCCCCCCCCCCCCCCCCCCTTTTTGGCTGAACCCCACCTCCACTACAACCCAATCGGCCACCCCTCTTCCACATCTAACCGTTGGCCAACCCTTCCAAGAGCCGCCGGCCATCATCCCCCTCCCCCTCTCTCGGCCAACCTCCACACCCCCACCCCTCCTACCTGGCCACCCCATCTTCCCCACCTCCAAGCCGCCAAACTCGAACCCTAACCTAGCCTCCAACCTCTTTTTCCCTTCCCTCTTTGGCTCCAAAATTCAAATCTGTTTTACTACTTTCCATTTATTAATCAACTTAAATTAAGAAAGTATTTGATTTCAAGTTCCAAACAATTTTGAATTTGAAATACTTTCCTAATTTAAGATAGTCTATTTTAGAAAAATTACTTAAATTAAATCTAATTAAATTTCTAATTGGATTTGATTTAAATTAATTATTCCTATTTAAGATCCCAATTAAAGCAAGCATTCAAATCCCCACCCTAACCCCCTTACCCATTAATGCCCCCCCTCCCCCTTCTTCTCCCTTTTTCCACACTAACTCCCTTTCCTTTTGAGGATCCAATCAATTCCCCTCCAAATAAGCTTCTTTCCCTTCCCTCCGCAATTTTGAAATTCAAAATTCAAAACCCTAAAATCCCTCCTAAGCAAATCTGAAATAAAAGTTCAGATTTTATTAATAGCCTCCCCTTCCCCCTTAGCCACCGCCCCTTATCCCCCTCCCACTCTCTTTTCCTTGCTCTCCCTCAAGTAATTCCCCTCCCACTTATTTACTTAAACTAATTTTAGTGTTCCAATTTTCTGAAATTAATTTTAGATTTGTTCCACAAATATCTTCTCTACCATGAGTCACCAAATCCGAAATCTTATGTCCTATTTCCTTTCTCAATTGTATGGAGGATCCTGAACAAGATCACAGATTTGTTTACAACGAGCAAGGTCACGTCGACATCCTCAAATCACCTTTCTTCAATCTCAATTTGGAGATTGATCAAACTGTGAAAAAAATACGTCGAGAGGATCGTTTTCACCCTCGCAGAAGTCATCGACGAACAGCTGTCCTCCGTACAGTGGCAGATTATTTCCAAACTCTGACGAAGGTGAACTCTTCCTTCGAATTTTATATCTTTCGAGTTGCTCTCAATTGTGGTTGTAATAGATTCATAACGGTTGTGTTAACTTCCTCCGCTAAGCCTAGTAATTTAGAGAGTTGAGTGAGGGATCTCTTTCATCGTGACTAATCTCATTGTTAAATTAGGGATTTCTTATTGAATATCCGTCATGTATGCTATGCTTGAATACTTGACTATTTTTATAATCTTAACTTCTAGTTGTGTGACTTGGCCTAAGCTCGTTTCACCCCTCTCTCATTTTCAGTCATTGTTTAAGATCACTACAAGCTTAACACTTAATATTGTTATCATCTAAAAGCGTGCAATTTCTTATTTAATACTGCATAAGCATTTAAGTCCTACATCTAAATCCCAACTAAATTAATGCACACGACCTCCCAAGAGAAGCTACTGACACTCCTAATAGGAGTTATAAACCCTCCCAAGGGGAACAACATATACTCCCTAAGGGGAGTAATTAAAATCATTGGCTACTTCCAAAGAGAAGCAGTAAGTCCTACAAACCAAACACTACTTGAGCTACTTCCAAGTGAAACGGTAAGACCCACAACTTGGGCTACTTCTAATAGAAGCTGTAAAACCCGCTATACGGGCTACTTTCAATAAAAGCCATAAGTCCCGACCCAAATCCAAACATATCGACTATTTCCAAGCTAAGCCGTAAGACCCACTGCTTGGGATACTTCTAATAGAAGCTGTAAGACCCGCTATATGGGCTACTTTCAATGAAAGCCGTAAGTCCCGACCCAAATCCAAACATACGGGCAACTCCTAAAATGAGTAGCAAGACCCAATATAAATCTAAATTACAGTCAACTCCTAAACGGGGCCATAAGACCTAATCTAAGTCTAAACTACAGGAAACTCCTAAACGGGGCCGTAAGACCCAACCTAAATCTAAACTACGGGCAACTCCAAGTGGAGCCGCAAGTCTCTACCTAAATCAAATCTACATCTTTTCACTTTAGTTTATTCAGGATCCCTGAGAGGAGGCAACCCATGGTTGCTAATCAGATTCGCTTGATACTACAATCAATGGTTGTTAGTGTTGGTAGACTGAAACCTACAGTATACTTGGGATGACGAAACCATGGGATCTTGATCTGGTGTACCTCCATCCCCCACAACAAAAAAATTAAAACTGTTGCATATCTAAAAATCGATTCATCTTTAATCGAGAGTTCTCTTCAATGCTTTAGGAGGGGTAATTAACTATGAGGGTTTGCGCTTATAGTAAGTGAAGCCTCAGAACTAAATAAATCCTGATGCCGTTCATTGAGAGAAATTTGGTTAATTTAAATTCCAATTTACCTCAGGGAAAATGGGACCTTAAGCTTGCAAAAGTAGGGTTCGTGCCATAGCGCAACATTCCTTTCATTACGGAAACATGGGAAACTTGAACTCAGATCATAAAGTCCTCACAAATGAGGGCGAAATCTCTGGGTAATGTCTTTTATAAAATCCAATCTACCTTCCTAAAATTTGCCTCGGAACCTACTCATTAAAACTCTTCTCGATGACCCGAAAAAGAAAGAGGGTTGTAGAGAGGCCGGGATGTGAATTTTCGGAGCCCACAACTTTGATGCTACTTTATAAGTAAAAATACTCATCAATTTTTGAATAAAGGACCCCTCTATATATAATAGGGAAAATCAATACATTAAACCAATAGTCAATGACGTAAATATTCTCAACTGACCATATTTAAAGTAGTTTCGTGAATAATATTTCCAATGCCTATAGTAGGCAAATTTTGATTTTCTTTCCATACTGAGTTGGAAAAGATGTGTAATATAAATGTATGATCATACAATCATTTCAACTTTAGAATTTGGTAGATTTATAATCATTAACGCTATATTATTGTAGCACAAGAAATTCTTTTTAAGGAGAAAATGATCAAATTAATCCCCCAGTTTCTTTAGGATATGTTTATTTTGACTCTAGACTTTTTAATTTTCCAATTTGGTTCATCAACTTATCAAAATATTCAAATTGAGATACTAAAACAATCATGTTGGAGCATTGAAAGGGTTGAATTTTGATAAGTTGAGAGCCTGATTGGAGAATATGAGAACTTTAGGGTCAAAATGAGCACACTTAAATAGTTTGTGAACCAAATTGGTAAGTTTCTTATATTTTACAATCTTTAGGGGAATTATGATTGACAGCACTCTGGATATTTCTTGTTGTATTTGAGGTTATCTTTGCATTTACGTGTATTCAGGTGGGTTGGAGGTTTGCTCTCAGCTTCTCTTATCCAGAATAATGCCATTCTTAATGTAGGCAGAATTATGCTCTCAACCTCATTAGTTATCTAGTTTCTGAAACTGGTTTCCAGAGAAGATGTTTATATAGCTTTCGATGTAAAAATTCAGTAAAGGAAAGTGAAAGCTCTTCTTGCCAAAGTATTGAAAGTTAGATTGCCAGCATATGTTTTGATCTTGAAAAGTACTAGGGTTATTTACCTTTGGGTTGCCCCTTTAGTCAATGAGTCTTCCCTTTTTCCATTGCATATTTTGTTCTGTTAAACTTATGATTATGATTCATTCGTCTCATTTATGGTCATAAATTTCTAGCTCTTTATAGTTTTTGCATAGGTATTTGCAACACTTAGCCCAATCCCAGGCTACGTGCAATGGTTGCTATCCAAATTGGCATCGCATTTGAAACTTGGTGAAGAAGAGTCAGAGAATGAGACTGACTCCTCAGAAATAGATTTTAGCTCTACTTTAAAAGAACATGTCCTTCTTCCGGAAGAGGAAAGGATGATATGTGAGTCAGGAAAGTATGTTTCTAATGTCCGTACCTTTTTCTCATGTCCTTATTCTTTTTTGTTTGTGCTTCTTCTTTATTGTACCTCATTGGTTTCATTCTATAGCAGCATTTGATCTCTAATTAAAATTATAATTTTTTAGCTGTAGTTTGTGCTTATGTGTTATATCTTGCGGTTTGAACTGTGTTTACATTCTTCAGTTGAGCTATTTGGCATGTTTCACATAATGGCGTTTTTGTTGACTAAATAAAAATAAAAAAAAATAAAAATTTGAATAGAGGCCAAAACAATATACCTGCCTTCGAGTCGGCGCCACTTTACGTTTTCTCCCTAAACGACGCAAAGCTTCGCTTCTCTAACTTCCCACACGGCATAAAACCACCCCAGTCCATCCGCTCTCATCATTCAAAATCACGCCACTCTCGTTCTTCTCGATCGTACGCAAGTAAGAAGACGAAGCCAATCTGCCTACCTAGCTGATCCGATTCTTGCAGGCTCGCTCCCATCTCCAGCCGTCGATCTCCCTCTTCCGATTTCTGCCTCCATCCAAGAAATCGGGCCCACGC
The DNA here is from genome assembly GCA_019925795.1 of Dendrobium chrysotoxum. NCBI lineage: Eukaryota > Viridiplantae > Streptophyta > Magnoliopsida > Asparagales > Orchidaceae > Dendrobium > Dendrobium chrysotoxum. The sequence continues at coordinate 173,641 of JAGFBR010000802.1, forward strand.
CGAACCAAAGCCCTAGCCACCCGACGCCTTAACCTCCGACTTCCGTCCGCCTCTGTCTACGGGATCCTTGCCCGACGCCCTAATAGCCCTTATCCGATCGGTCCTAATACGCAAGCCTCACCCGTGCCTTGGCCCGATGTGTGCTCCCTCTCTTTATATGCTTTATATATAATGTTATATATATAATTATATAATGTTTTATAATGTTTATAATTAAAAGAAAGAGAAAGTAGAGATAGATAATAAAATAAGAAGAGTGATGATGAGATTTTTAAACATGTGTTGAAGACATGCGCCGTCGACCTTAGGTCCCGCCAGGAATGTTTAAATCAAAGATCCGCGTCGTGCTTTTTAATCCAGGCGGATTGCTTTTAAATTTGAAGACCCTAGACCGTCGTATCTTAGATCCAGCCGGGAAGAACTTGAATCGAAGATCTCATGCCATCGACCTTAGGTCAGGGTGGGAAGAAACTACGGCCAATGCCGTCCCGATTTCCTCCGGTGGAAAGGGGAAGTCGGGAGGTTGCCGAAATTGTCTCAGAAATTTAGAGGGCAATTCAATTTGAACATTAAGTCAATTAAAATGTTAAAAAATTGATTTTTTAAGTATTAATTAACTAATTAGTTAATTATCATTTCATAGAACTTAATTGATTAAAATTAATCAAAATCATTGATTAATTGTGATTAATTGAGATTTTTTTATGATCATTAAAGTTTTCTACATTATCAAATGTATGAGAGTTGAGAGATTGCAAACACTTATCTTCTAGGCCTTTTAATGACCTTTAAAATCATCATTGCATTTTAGTTCATTCGAGCTGTTACTAAAAGCTTACTACTAAAATTTTCATAAGCTGGAGGAGCGAGCATGTTCTTCTATTTAGTTTTATCATACTTCTCATCATTCTCAAGAATGTCTTCCAGCATAAATGAGAATTTTTTGGAAATCTTTTTTTGTTCAAAATACTATCTTGAAATGCTTCAAATACCTTCAAATGAGACCTCTAATTAATAAATTCCACATAGGTAACATTGAGTGGAGGACTTTGAATTATTATGGCATTTCAAATGCTATTTCTCTTGAATTATTAGAGGTTTATGTCTATCAAAACATTACCTCTCTTCCTCTAGCTAATGAAATGTTTAATTGAAATTGATTGACTAGTCAAAATTAATTAATTAATTGTTAATTTTAAATCTAAGAAAGTTTAAAGACGAGTTTTAAAATACGAAAATATTTTAAATAATAATTCTAAATTTGAGTTTTAAAAACACGAGAGCAATTTAAAATTTGAGTTAAAATTCGAGAGCATTTTAATTGATCAATTGGAGCAATTTTAAAATAAAAATGCAATATAAAAAAAAGAAAAGGAGGGGGGAGGGAAAGTCTCACTAATCAACATATTCAATAATACTCTTCAAATCAACACAACTCTCAACCCCGTACAGACAGCTCTCAACTCAACCAACTCTCCAAATAAGACTCTCTAATACAATAACTCAACAAATCTAAACCCACAAAACACTCTACAAAGCTCCAACTCTCCTGTACGAGCTCCTGCAAGTAAATAAATGAAGCTTATTGCAATAATTTAATATAAAAAATAAATGCTAAAATAGAAAATGCTACAGTAAACTACTAGTACACTGATATAAGAAAAGTAAAATACTAGTGCACTGGTGCAAGAAAAGTAAACTACTAGTACACTGGTGCAGAAAAAGTAAACTACTAGTACACTGGTACAGGAAAAGTAAATTACTAGCATTGAAAAGAAGCTTCCAAACAATAAGAAAGGAAAATTACTATAGCAAAAAGCTACTGGTATCACAACGACAATTGGTCAAACTAGTAAGCACAACTGTTAGTAAACAATCAACTGAAAACTATTGTCTGGTGTCAAACAACTATTGTCCACAAACAAACAAACAAACAAATAATCAAGTTCAATTCATAGGACTTCTTAGTCTAAAGGATAAAGTTGTAAGACCTGCTTTTAGGCAACTTCCTAAGGGAAGTCATAAGTCCTATCCCAAATCTAAACAAAATTAATGGGCGTCTTAGTCTATAGGATTAGGTTTTAAGACCCGCTATCGGGCAACTTCTAAATGAAATCGTAAGTCCCACATTTTAGGAAAATTGTTAAATAAATTGTAATGATCCTAAACCCCAAACAATCCAATTCAAACTATAGGGTATCTTAATCTAAGGGATTAAGTTGTAAGACCCGCTTTTCAGGCAACTTCTTAAGGGAAGTCATAAGACCTACCCAAACAATTAAATCTCCAGGCAGCTTTGCTGTAGAGTCAAGTTGTAAAACACATCTTTGGGCAACTCATAAATAGAGTAGTAAGTCCCGCATAAATTTAAACTTTTAGGCTACTTCCAAAAGAAGTTGCAAGACCCGCTTAAATTTAAACTTCTGGGTAACTTTTAAATGAAGTCATAAATCTCAAATCAAATCAACTTCTGGGTATTCTAATTGATGTAAATCCCAAAACACTCAATAAAATTAAAATCCATATCTAACCATCTTAGTCTATTCGGGATCCCTAAGAGGAGGCAACCCATGGTTGCTAATCGGATTCTCTAGACACTACGGTCAATGATTGTTAGTGTTGGTAGACTGAAACCTATGGTATACTCGGGACAACGGAACCATGGGATCTTGATCGGGTTTACCTCCCATTTTCTCACAATTGAGATTAAAATCACCTAAAATTTATTCATCCTTAATCGAGAGTTCTCTTTTACATGTTAAGAGGGGTAATTAACTATGAGTTCTTGCGCTCATGGGAAGTAAGGACCCCAAATCTAATTAAACCCTGACACTACTCTCAGGAGAAATCTGGTTAACTACAATCTAACTTAAGGGAAATGGTACAGCTAGAAAGCGGGATTCATGCATTCGTGCCGTTTTTCTTGAGCTAATAGATTTTTGGTGACTCCACTAGGGATTACTTTTCTCTCCATCTTTAGATGAAAAGAAAATTTATATTTTGTCTCAAATAACTAAACATTGAAAAATAAATATGAATTATCCAACGCAAGGTTGTGTTTTCTTTTCCCAATAGAATTCATGTTGACTCTAATCCTTACAAGTTCTATTGATAGGTTGATAATATGACGCCTATGAAGTCCTTTATGACTATTAACTTGGGCGAGGGAGCCAGAGTGCAATTCCCTCAAGCTGTTCTGATCATAGGCTACGTTGGAGCTACCATTCAATTCATAATCATTTTCGAAGTCATGCAATTCCAACAGTTCGTTCCTGAAAATAATGTTAGCATACATACTATTAGAGGTGTCGCTAAGAAGCCTACTACTAAAGCTGTTAATGAGAAGGCTCCTACGAGGGCCTCTGTGTTTACAAGGCTCTCTATAGCATCTGCTACTACTCCGGTCGTTCAAAGGAAAATTTCTGATCCCAAGCTGCAATTTGTTGTCGTGAATACAACCAGTCAGATCATAATCCAGGATGAAGTGCCCGAAGAGTACAATGCTAAAATTCCTGATGCAAGTATTAAGCTTACCAAGAAAGCCAGAAGGAAGGCTAACGTTCGCTTACGAGCTGATGGCCGGATGCTTGATACACTTCAAGAATCATCGCCACAGTTAGAGGCGAATGTACCCAAAAATAATGGTTTTAAACCATTTAAGTGGGTAAAGAGAAATGATGACAAGGGAAAATTATAGAAGTTTTTCTGGGAGACTCCTCGTCACCGTCATAGCCGCCAAAGAAGGAAGAATCTGCATCTTCTAAGATATACAAGATATTAAAGGCTGTCAAAGACAAAAACTTGCAACGAAGGCTAAGAAAATTTGTCAATGAAGTCATTTTCTCAAATATGGCTTGACCTCAGAACAATAAAGTTTCAACAAAACCTTATAGAGAGGAGTTTAAATGTCCTCCCTACTACCGAGAGCCAAGAAAATTCTGTCTTAGTATGGGTCAATACCCATATTACGGAAGAAAATAATTGGGAGAGCCTTCTGATAGTCTACATGTAAAAGACTATAATATAAGATATGATAAACGAAGGCCCCGACAATGGTATCATGAATCTAGCCATTCATAAGGTACATTCTGATGTTGGTGGTCATCTGTATTTGACTATGAGACGACAACAAGTTTGAATTTCAGAAAAAACTCAAATACCCTGAAGCTCAAAAAGAAGACTATGATAAAGAAATCTATAAAGGGCGACTTAAATCTCATGTCTAGAAGTTATTCCCAAATAAGAAGACTTCTATTGACATGACTATGCCAGAAGAGGAAGGGTGTCATGTTTATAATAAATCCCTTGACTCTCCAGTCATACATTAGAAGCGACGGTCCCAACTTAGAAATGACTACGAGTTGGATGAAAATGATAATTACTATAATGACGATGAAGAAGTGGAAGGGTGTATTGGTCCCATGGACGTTGAAGTCGTTTGGATGGTTGATCATATACCTGATCGATTTAATCAGTGGTATGCTCGTAGAAATGCAGCCTTTAATTTGCAAAACGAGGAATAGCTGCAAGATGACCAAGAAGAAGCAGCGACTATGAATAGAACTCCATAACCAGAAGAAGTTGTAAATAGGTTGCAATTGGAAATGCAATCTATGCAACAAAAGAAATATCAAGAAATCCATCATTTGAATGCTTGTCTTGATGAAATGAGTAATATGATGAAACAATTATTTGGACAACTTGGCATGATGGCTACAACTAGTCAACCACCAGTAGCAAATTCTCAAGGGAATGTTCAAACTACTCCTGATGTGTTGGTTACTCCTGATAGAAGATTAGAAGAGTTACATGAGCGAACTCTGATAGCTTCTAAAGAAGATGAAATGGTCAGCAAATCCCAAATTGAAAATCTCATCAGCCAAAAGGTTAAAACAGCTATTGCTTTTGAAGCTGCTGAAGCCTTAGTGGAAAAAGGTCGTCCATATCCGGCGGAATATGACCAAGAAAAGTATCCAAAGGGATACGTAGTGCCAAAGTTTAATATAGTTGATGGTACTGCAAATCCTCGTCAGCATTTGGTACAATTCAAAGTTACTTGTGGAAATACGGGCGACAATGATGCTCTATTACTATGTCAATTTGTCAGTAACCTAACAGGTACAACTTTTGAGTGGTATGCTGAGTTGTCGAATGACTTAGTAAGAACATTCGTCGAATTAGAGATGATATTCATTAAAAGATTCGCCAGTGCAACAAACAAGTTGACTATTGCTGACCTTGATCTTGAGAGAAGAAAAAGAGAGAAATCAACCACCATGTATATAACCATGTGAAGAAATCTCAGCATGAAATGTGAGCAACAACTCACTGAAAAGCATGCTGTTGAGCTATTGCTGAAATTTTGCATATATTGCATTCAACTATAAGTTATTACATATTGTTGAGCTATTGACGGGGAATATAGATGATCATATGGCTCCATATCTAGCAATGACTACAATTAATACTTTTCAGGAGTTACTGGATCATGTAGCCAAATTCAAAAGATTACCCAAGCCTAGAAGTGTTAGCTTCAACTATAATAATAATTCTCTTGAGAAAGGAAAACAGGTCAAGACCTTTGATCCAAAAAGGAATGAGGTGAATACCACATTCCTGTCTTCCTCTGATAAGAAGGAAAAAGAAGACTCAATAAATCCATCGAAAATGCTAAAACAAACAAGAGAAAGGCAAAGGATTCCTACTTTGCAGGAAAAAATTAACAAGCTGTATTCCTTCAAAAAGGAATGTACAGGAAAAATTTTCAGGCAAGCACTTAAAATTGACCTTCAATTGCCAGAATCTACTGACCAGAACAGGCTGGCATGACGGATGATCTGAATTACTGTTCGTATCATAGGATCGTAAGTCACCCAATCGAAGATTGTTTCATATTCAAAGATTGGATCAAAAGAAATTGTCAGAATGGTGAACTTACACATTTTGATAGTGTTCTTATCAATCCCAAGAGGGAGAAAACCAATATTATCTCCTCTGTATCCTGACAAAGCACAGAGGATAAGAAATGAAAAGCATCTCAGGAAGATGAAGGTGGTTGGATTCCATTTCCCTTAAGTTAAATTATAGTTAACCAGAGGATGGTGTCAGGGTTTAATTAGATTTGGGGTCCTTACTTCCCATGAGCGCAAGAACTCATAGTTAATTATCCCTCTTAACATGTAAAAGAGAACTCTCGATTAAGGATGAATAAATTTTAGGTGATTTTAATCTCAATTGTGAGAAAATGGGAGGTAAACCCGATCAAGATCCCATGGTTCCATTGTCCCGAGTATACCATAGGTTTCAGTCTACCAACACTAACAATCATTGATCATAGTGTCTAGGGAATCCGATTAGCAACCATGGGTTGCCTCCTCTTAGGGATCCCGAATAGACTAAGATGGTTAGATATGGATTTTAATTTTATTGAGTGTTTTGGGATTTATATCAATTAGAATACCCAGAAGTTGATTTGATTTGAGATTTATGACTTTATTTAGAAGTTACCCAGAAGTTTGAATTTAAGCGGGTTTTGCAACTTCTTTTGGAAGTAGCCTAAAAGTTTAAATTTATGCGGGACTTACTACTCTATTTATGAGTTGCCCAAAGATGGGTCTTACAACCTGACTCTACAGCAAGGCTGCCTGGAGATTTAATTGTTTGGATATATCTTATGACTTCCCTTAAGAAGTTGTCTGAAAAGCGGGTCTTACAACTTAATCCTTTAGATTAAGATGCCCAATAGTTTGAATTGGATTGTTTGGGTTTAGGATCATTGCAATTTATTTAACAATTTTCCTAAAATGTGGGTATTACGACTTCACTTAGAAGTTGCCCGATTGCAGGTCTTACAACCTAATTCTATAGACTAAGATGCTTATTAATTTTATTTGGATTTGAGATATAATTTATGACTTTCCTTAGGAAGTTGCCTTAAAGCAGGTCTTACAACTTAATCCTTTAGACTAAAAAGCCCTGTGGTTTGAACTTGATTGTTTTTTTATTTGTTTGTGGACAATAGTTGTTTGATACCAGTGGTTTTCAGTTGATTGTTTTCTAGCAATTGTGCTTACTAGTTTGACCAGTTGTCGTTATGACACCATTGGTTTATTACTACAGTAGTTTTTCCTTTCTTGTTGTTTGGTAGTTTCTTTCCAGTGCTAGTAGTTTATTTTTTCTGCACAAGTGTACTAAGAGTTTACTTTTCCTGCACCAGTGTATTAGTAGTTTACTTTTATTACACCAGTGTACTAGTAGTTTACTGCAGCATTTTCTGTTTTAGTATTTATTTTTGATATTAAATTATTTCAATGAGCTTCATTTATTTACTTGTAGGAGCTCGTACAGGAGAGCTAGAGCATTATAGAGTGTGTTGTGGGTTTGGATTTGTTGAGTTGTATTAGAGAGTCTTGTTTGGAGAGTTGGTTGAGTTGAGAGTTATTTGTATGGGGTTTAGAGTTGTGTTGAGAGTTGCGTTGATTTGGAGAGTATTGTTGTATATTTTGATTAGTGAGACTTCCTCTCACCCCTCCTTTTCTCTTGTTTTTATATTGCATTTTTATTTTAAAATTGCTCCAATTGATCAATTAAAATGCTCTCGAATTTTAACTCAAATTTTAAATTGCTCTCATATTTTTAAAACTCAGATTTAAAATTATTATTTAAAATATTTTCGTATTTTAAAACTCCTGTATTTAAACTTTCTTGGATTTAAAATTAACCAATTGATTAATTAATTTTGATTGGTCAATCAATTTCAATTAAACATTTCATTAGCTAGAGGAAGAGAGGTAATGTTTTGCTTGCCATAAACCTCTAATATTTTAAGAGAAATAACATTTGAAATGACACAATAATTCAAAATCCTCCACTCAATGTTACCTATGTGGAATTTATTAATGTTATTCCTACCAGATCTAAACATGGTGGGAGAAATGATGATTGTGGCTGCATACTAGTGCATTAGGGGCATGACGTTGAGATTGTGGTCTTTAATGCTGGGGTAGCTGTGCATGAGCAAAATTTGTGCAAGATGATGGACTTGTGTGAGGACTTTGTGCGGAGAAGGTGTTGTGAGAAAACAAAACTAACTCATGTGGAGGGTGAGTTCGCGTGTGGGCTTGCACGAGGAAGGTGTTGCGAGCGAGCAAAGCTAGCTTATGTGGGATGGGTAGTTGCCTATGGGCTTGCATGGGGAAGGCATTATGAGTGAGCGAAGCTAGCTCACATGGGAAGTGCAAACATGCCTGCAAACTTGTGTGAGAAGGTGAAATGAGTGGGTGAGGCTAGTTTGTGCACGTAATCTAGAGGAGGTGCAAGTCAAGGAATCATCGATTTTGTGGGGGCGAAGCGGTGAGGAGGGTGCGAACTCGTGCGTGTAAGGAGATGAAAGATAATAATACAAAAAGAAATATCTATTTTACTATATTGTTTTATTTTCTTTTTTTTCAATAGAGGTGTGGAAATGCTTAGGAGATGAAGGAATTTCTTGGCTTACTAAACTTTTTAATACTGTTTTGAAGACTAAAAAGATGCCAGATGAGTGGAGAATGAGTGTGTTAATCCCTATTTTTAAGAATAAAGGTGATGCACATGATTGTGCGAATTATAGAGGAATTAAGTTAATGTGTCATACTTTAAAACTATGGGAACGAGTTATGGAGCATAGGTTGCGGCGTGATACTAATGTTTCTCAAAATCAATTTGGATTTATGCCGGGTAGGTCTACTATGGAAGCCATACATTTATTAAGAGGTTTGATGGAGAAATATAGAGAGAATAAGGAGGATTTACATATGATATTTATTGATTTAGAAAAAGCATATGATAAAGTTCCAAGAGAAGTGCTATGGAGAGTTTTTGAAAAGAAAGAAGTTAATAACGCTTATATTCAAATCATTAAAGATATGTATGCAGGAGCTATTACTTGTGTTCAAACACAAGGTGGTTTGACCAAGTATTTTCCTATTTCGGTTGGATTACACCAAGGATCAGCCTTAAGCTCATATCTTTTTGCTTTAGTCATCGATGTTCTCACTAGACATTTGCAAGAGGATGTACCTTGGTGTATGCTTTTTTGCTGATTATATTCTTCTTGTTGATAAGACTAGAGAGGGAGTTGAAGGTAAACTAGAATTGTGGAGGTCAACCTTAGAGTCTAAAGGTTTTCGCTTGAGTAGATCTAAAACGGAATATATGGAGTGTAATTTTAGTAATAATAGACCTAGTGAGGGCATTGTGACTTTGGCCGATCAAGTCATTAATAAGAGTACACGTTTTAGATATCTTGGATCTATTGTTCAGAGTGATGGTGATATAGATGGGGATATTATCAGCAGAATCCAAGTTGGATGGTTGAAGTGGAGGAATGCATCGGGCTTATTGTGTGATAGAAAAGTACCCCTCAAACTTAAGGGAAAATTCTATAAGATGGTGGTGAGACCTGCAATGCTTTATGGTGCTGAATGTTGGCCATTAAAAGAGAAGCATAATTCTAAGTTAAGTGTTGCAGAGATGAGGATGCTCAGGTGGATGAGTGGCTTTACCCTTAGAGATAGGATACGAAATGAGCATATTCGTGAAAAGGTTGGAGTAGCTCCAGTGGAAGATAAGATTAGAGAGAGTCGCCTTAGATGGTTTGGTCACGTAAAACGGCGGCCTCCCGATGACCCGGTTAGGAAAGTAGAGGTCTTAGATTTGACTTATGTTAAGAAAGGTAGAGGTAGACCTAAAAAGACTTGGTTAGAAAATATTAGAAATGATCTTTCTTTATTAGATTTAAACGAGAATTTGACTTTTAATAGGACACAATGGAGAAAAAGGATTCATGTAGCCGACCCCACATAGTGGGATAAAGGCTTGATGTTGTTGTTGTTGTTGTTGTTTTATTTTCTTTTTTTTTATGTTTAGGCTATGGAGTATAATGTGGCTCATATTAATTCTGTTTCATGATGTTTTTTTCTAGCTAGCAAATGCCTCTTCATACTCCCAATTATCTTCTTCTTTCTTTTTTGGATGTATTAAAATGAGTTTTTTTTTCTTATTAAATAAAAAACAACTATTATTTACATGCATGCATATTTTTTATTTTTCATTTTTGACCATTATCAATATATATATATATATATATATATATATATATATATATATATAATTTTATTTTGTTTGATGACGTCAAAAGTGGTCAATTTTTTTTAACATTTCACTAGATCCCTGAAATATATAATTGGCTGAATTAAACGTTGTAAATGACTTTTAAACCAGTTGGGAAATTGATTGGTCAAAGATGGGTATGGAGTAGAAAGAATAATCATTTGTGAAATTCACTACTGTTATTATTTTTGTTTGTTAAGTTTTATTTAAAAGAGAGATGAAAGTTAGATGATATATTTGTAAGCTTAAGGTAATAGATCAGCCCATGCTGTTGCATGAGTCTGTCACTTTTTATTTTATAATTACTTTTTCTTATTTTTCAATGCTATTAAGATATTTAAAATGCGCACAATGACATTTTAGTTTTTTTTTTTAAGAAATTGACGGATCAAAATGATATTTTTATATAGTTGGGGATCATTTTGATCCTTTATAAAGAGTAAAGAGGCTATTTTGATCCTTCTCTCTCTCTCTCTCTCTTAATATAAACTTTGTACTTTAAATCATATAAATGTTTTTTTCCCAAAAAACTCTCTTTCATATAAATTAGAAATTAACTATCTATTTTGAAAAATTCTCCCATTTTAATCAATTTGACTTGAAGATTTGAATTAATTAATAATTAATATGAGAGCTTAAATCCTAAATTTGTCCCCTACTATCTATATGTCATCGGTTTAATCCTAGCGTATTCCTGATGAGGACATCCGACCTTGGAAGGTCTATCAGAGACGTGGCCGTTGATCTACGGCCACGATTGTGCCGCTTTACTTTTGAGTTTTTCATTTGTATTATTGTATTAGTTTTATGTTTTATGAGTTTTGTTATTTTCTTCCGTTTATACCCTTGCTTAAAGGGTTTAGTCGTATGTGTGCCCTAGGGGCAAATAGGTCTTTTATTTTCATTCATTATGTAGGGCTATATATAAGCCACTTGTATCTTTTTGGAGGTTAATGACAAATTACTATTGAGATTCCTGTGTATTGTTCTTGAGAGAGCTTGAGAGAGAGCTAGGGAGAGGAAGCCTAGGAGAGGCCAAGCGCAATACCCAACAGCCACCTCCGGTGAGCTCTTGGTTTTTATCCATCTACCCCTCTTACTCCTCTTTCCCTTTTCCCTCCACAGCCGGCAAAACCCCTCCCCATCCCCTCTTCAACTCCACGACCAACCCTCCCCCACCAACACCACCTAGCCGCCGGCCTAAGCCATCCGCCCCTCCCTACCCGTTTGCCTACCTCCCCACATTGAAGCCGCCGGCCCTACCCAATCCAAGACCCAATCGCCGGCCATCCCTCCATCCCCTTGGATCCCCAAATCAAATTCTTATTTTCTACTTTCTAAATTTGGCTTTCTATATTTTAGGAAAGAATTTGAATTCAAACCCAACTAATTTGAATTTCAAAAATTTTCTTATTTAGCTTCATCCCTTTTGGAAGTAGTTTTCAATCACCTAAAATCTGAGAATAATCTCAGATTTAATTCCCAATTACTAATTAATGCATTGGTCCACATTCATTGAATGTGGACACAATTTCCTCCTCTCTCTAGGCCGGCCCACCCCCTCCCTCTTTATTAGTAAATTTAGTCATTAATGATCCCTAATTAACTCCCCAAATCAAGTCCAATTCAAATTCAAATTGGGTTACATTTATTCTATTCATTCTTAATTGGAAACTCTTGATTAAGCAAGTATTCAAATTCCCTCCTCCTTTCTCCCTACCCGCCTACCCTCTCTCCAGCTCCCAGAATTAATGCCCAAATGAGAAAAGCACTTAGGGAAGCTCTTAATCACATAATATCATTCTCTTCCCCTCCCAACGGCTCAACATAACCTGAATTTCGCCAAGCTAAGCTGCTGTCCAGAATTCTGGATGCATTCTCCCTGCTGTTTTGAAGATTTATAGCTGGAAAGTTGCTGGCCGGAGTCTCCAGATTTCTGTCCAAGGATTCCTGATCAAGCTTGATGGTTATTCCCCACTCAGAAGTTATTAAACTGCTGTCCACAAGCAGCTAGGCTTTGAGTACTGCTGTCCGCCAACTTTGGAGCATCCAAACAGTTACATTATAGCCCTGTATTACCTTTCCCTTGGGTAAAGCTCTTCATCCATTATTCTACTTTCCTAGTTTATTTCTCGATTGTGGTAATATCTGGATTCATGAAGGATATGTTAATCTTTTCTTCGCTAAAACTTTGTGAATTAGAGAGATGAGTGAGTGGATTCCCATAGCGCCTAAACTCATTGTTAATCTAGGGATATCTTGTTGAAACCTCTCCGTATGCTATATTTTGAACTATTGATTATTTGAGATCTAAACTTAACGTGTGTAGCTTGGCCTAAACTGAAATCACCCCTATCTTGTTTCATTTCCTCGTTTTAATTACTTAAAGTAATATTTAATATTATTTTCGACAAAGACGCGTGCAAACTCTTTTAAATCATTGTGCATCATTATATGTTTTGCATCAATTCCATTTCTCCAATTTAGCCAATTGATTATACAGAATTGATCCCAAATAGTTCCTCAAATAAAAATTGATTGAAATTGGGATATACTCATCTTGCTTGGCTCCCACTCATGGAAATTGGTCTAATTTTTAGCCTTCATGTTGCGCCCACTCATGATTTGCTTTGTCAACTATCTCATCTTTGCTTCTTTGTAGTAACTTTAAATAATTCCTAAGTTATCATAAATTAAAAATATTGGCTTTTTTAAAATGGGGAAAATAAACTGATTTCGTTGTATTATTAATAGCAGTTTCTAATCAGGGAAACTTTATGGTCTGGGTACCTTCTTATCATTTTTAGAGGCATACCATAATACTTCTGACGTCATATTATTCTTCTTGAGTTGTGGTATGAAATTAAATACACAATCATGTTTTGAGTTATGTTACAATTTATGAAAATATTATTAGGATGTGAATATATATATATTCTCCGAAAGAGTATGAATGATTGTGCTTGCAGTTTTTAGGCCATCCAGTTTTTCTTCTATAATTAACTCTTGATATCAGATGATTAATTGTAGTTATTAAGTCCTGTCAGTTACTCCAAAAAGTAGAAAGCATGAATTCTCATGGTCATGCCCCCCTTAGAATGGTCGATCTGATAATGCTCATTCATGATAATACTCTGCTTTGAAATAGCAGCAGCTTCACATCGTTGTACCGTCATATTGACACTATCTTTATGCAGGGCTCTTGCTGATGGGAATAGTGGCATAGAAATATTATATAACATATTATCTTCAACTAACAGCGAGTGGAGCAAGTCTGATTGCCTTTTGAGTGCACTTAAACGCCCTCTAATGCGTTTATGTATCAGGTTTGTAAGAACAGTAAAATTGGGTTTTGAAGATTTAATTGCATTTTATTTGCATGTTCTCCCTAATAAATGTTCTGGATTAAGATATTACATGTTTCTTTTCCTATGGATGTTGTGAACTCTTGAATTTCTACTTTTAGCAGTTACATTTCCAGAGATTAATGCTTTCCATTTGGAATATTTAACATCCAGCAATCTGGTGACCCTTATTTTGCTATCATGGATTTACAGGATAGTTGGAGCTTTAGGTTGTATAGGTAGATGTTGAGAGTTTTACCTTTGCTCGGAATTGGGTGAATGAGACTATAAGTAAGTTCATATAACGTTTTGTTACATTTTCAAAGAAAAGGTATGACGTGATTGCATTGCTTCAATGTACAATGTGCATAGCAAAGCGTTAATTAGATTTTTCAAAATTCATCTGTTTCTGTGTTGTTTTGGCTGTTGCACGAGGAGACAAAGGTAATAAAAGTTTTTCCATGACGGGAGCGATCATCTAAGGCTAGATTACTTGGGAAATAGGAGAGGGTTGTAGCATGTTTGCAGCGTTGAAGTTGTTTCTCTGCTTAAGGAGTGTACCGTGCCACTGTCTAGGCAGAGCATTGCACACGTATTACCTTGACCTCTAAATTGTCCAATTTTACCTTTCTGATGCTTCCTGGCCAATTAAGGAACAATGGCCTTGAATATGACATGAAATCGTAGCTGTTCATATACAAAACTGCAAATATTATTCTGCTTGCATATGCATCAATTATAGAAAGAATTTTGCAGGTACCTTATTGGCTGGTACATGTAACCGAAGCTATTTAGTCATTGAATCTGTAGACCAAATTACAACATTTTAAATTTGGAGATATCCATGCCGTCATGGAATCATCTTGTTATTTTAATATTTTTATGTTCAAAATCAATTTTTTGTGGTGGGGAAAAGGCCAGTTTAGATGTCTTTTTTGTTTTATGATGACGTTTATGATTTTTTTAATTAATGATGTTTATTAGCCGTTAACGCTGCCATTGCCAGGTTCCAAATCCCGGATGAGAAAATTGTAGGGTTGCATTAGGTAGTCGACAACCAGCGTAAAACTCGTCGAATAATCATGATATGAATCATTTAATACATTATGTTAATGTTAGGGTATTCCTAGAAGTGATGCGCTATATGGCCTGAATACAACGAGAATTGTGCAAGGGCCGCTGCATCGGCGCCCGGGCGTAATGTTAAATAGGTAAGGGTTCCCATATCATGGACGGATGTGGGCAAAGAAGTTGTTCGTGAAACTAAAATTCGGATTAGATTTTAGAATGTAGGTTCTCTTACAAGCAAATTGATGGAATTAATTGATATTATGATTCATAGGAAAATAAATATTTTATGCATTTAGGAAACTAAATGGGTTGGACAGAAAGATAAGGAGATTGATAGTTTAGGATTTAAACTTTGGTATTCTGGTAGAAGTTGTACTAGAAATGGTGTAAGTGTGATTATAAATAAGAGTTTGAAGGATAATGATATAAAAATTGATAGAATTGGAGATAGAATTATTGCTTTGAAGATTATTGTTGATATTAAGATTATTAATATTATAAATGTTTATGCTCCTCAAGTAGGTTTGGATGTGTTTAAAATTAAAATTTTGGAATGGCGTAGAAGAATTAATTCAAAAGATTTCTCTTGAAGAAAGAGTTTTTATTGGAGGAGATTTAAATTGACATGTTGGTAGAGAGGTAGAGGATTAAAAGTATTCATAGTGGCTATGTGTTTGGAGTGACTAATGAAAGTGGTAAGACTATAATAGATTTTGCTCTAGCTAATGATTTTGTAATTGCTAATACCTTATTTAAGAAAAGAGATGAGCATCTCATCACTTATAATAATAGATATAGTAAAACTCAGATTGATTATTTTCTTATAAGAAAAACATATCGCTTAGATTGCAAAGATTGTAAAATTATTCCAAGTGAAAGCTTATGTATCCAACATCACTTATTAATTTTGGATATTAAGATGAAGGGGTAGAATATGAAAAATTTAGTAAAATGTTGTTCTAAGATTAGATAGGGACTTTTAAAAAGCACTAGTAAAAATATTTTTGAGAGTAAGATTTGAGATCTTAAGATTTTGTCTGTGCATGAGTAAGCGAATGTTATGTGAGATAAAGTAGCTAGTAATATTAAGTATGTTGCAAATGATGTGCTTGGAGTTTTAAAAGGAAAAGTTCCTAATAATAAAAATAGTTGATGGTGGAATCAAAATGTGTAAGAAAAGATAAAAAATAAGAAAATTTGTTATAACAATTGGTTTAGATATAAAAACTCTAAAAATTGGGAAAGATATAAAGAGGCTCGTAGGATGTCTAAGAAAGCAATCTGCGATGCAAAGATTTTAACTTTTAATGAATATTATAATAGATTAGATTCTAAAGAGGGGAAAATATATATGTATAAGTTAGCCAAACAAAGAGATAGGAGTAGTAAGGATTTAGTTCAAGTGATGTGCATTAAGGATGAAGATCAAAAAGTACTTTTTTAGAAGAGAATATTCTACAAAGGTGGATGAGATATTTTGCTAACTTTTCAATAAAGATTGTGAGAATACGATTGACTTTAGTGGCCTTAGCACTCGAAATGAAAATATAAATTTTTATTTTTATCGGCGAATTAGTAAAACTGAAGTTAGAGAGGCTTTGAAGAAAATGAAGTATGGAAAAACTAGTGGACCTGATGATATTCCAATAGAGGTGTGGAAATGCTTAGGAGATGAAGGAATTTCTTAGTTTACTAAATTTTTTAATATTATTTTGAAGACTAAAAAGATGCCAAATAAGTGTAGAATGAGTGTGTTGATTCTTATTTTTAAGAATAAAGGTGATGCACAATATTGCATGAATTATAGATGAATTAAGTTGATGTGTCATACGTTAAAACTTTGGGAGAGAGTTATGGAGCATATGTTACGACGTGATACTAATGTTTCTCAAAATCAATTTGAATTCATGCCGGGTAGGTCTACTATGGAAGCTATTCATTTATTGAGAGGGTTGATGGAGAAGTTTCGAGAGACTAAGAAGGATCTACATATGATATTTATTGATTTAGAGAAAGCATATAATAAAGTTCCAAGAGAAGTGCTATGGAAAGTTCTAGAAAAGAATGGGGTTAATTATGCTTATATTCAAATCATTAGGGATATGTATGCAGGAGCTGTTACTTGTGTTCAAAGACAAGGTGGTTTGACCAAGTATTTTCCTATTTCAGTTGGATTACATTAAGGATCGGCCTTAAGATCTTATTTTTTTTGCTTTAGTCATGGATGTTCTCACTAGACATTTGCAAGAGCATGTACCTTGGTGTATGCGTTTTGCTTATGATATTCTTCTTGTTGATATGACTAGAGAGGGAGTTGAAGGTAAACTCGAATTATGGAGGTCAACCTTAGAGTCTAAAGGTTTTCGTTTGAGTAGATCTAAAACTGAATACATGGAGTGTAATTTTAGTAGTAATAGATCTAGTTGGAGGTTTGTGACTTTGAGCGATCAAGTCATTAATAAGTGTACTCCTTTTAAATATCTTGGGTCTATTATTCAGAGTGATAGTGAAATAGATGGGGATATTATTAGTAGAATTCAAGTTGGATGGTTGAAGTGGAAGAATGCTTCGGGTTTGTTGTGTGATAGAAAAGTACCACTCAATCTTAAGGGAAAATTTTATAAGATGGTGGTGAGACCTACAATGCTTTATGGCGCAGAATGTTGTCCATTAAAAGAGAAGCATAATATTAAGTTAAGTGTTGTTGAGATGAGGATGCTCAAGTGGATGAGTGGACTTACTTTTAGAGACAGGATACGAAACGAGTATATTAGGGAAAAGGTTGGAGTAGTTCCAATGATAGATATGATTAGAGAAAGTCGCCTTAGATGGTTTGGTCATGTAAAACGTCGGCCTTCCGATGACCTTGTTAGGAGAGTTGATGTATTAGATTTGGCCTATGTTAAGAAAGGTAGAGGTAGACTTAAAAAAGAGTTGGTTAAAAAATATTAGAAATGACATTTCTTTATTAGATTTAAATGAGAATTTGACTCTTAACAGGACAATGGAGAAAAAAGATTCATGTAGCCGACCTCACGTAGTGGGATAAAAGCTTGATGTTGTTGTTATTGTTGATGATGATGATGTTGATGTTTATTAGCCGTAGATAGCTATTTGTCTTGTTGGGGTTTAACTCTTCTTTTGGTAAATTTATTGGTGTATGCAACAATAACATACGCACTCATGACTTGTATTTAAAGATAATGCTACTAGTATACACTCATCAACAGCCTATGGCACAGTAGAATGGATAAAACTAGAAATGCTTTCTTTTTAATTAATCGCCTGAGAAAGGAAGAAATCTGCAACATCAAAGGGATGCTTTCTTTAATTTGCAACTGTCGTTAGTTCGACCTTTATATTGGTTTATTTAATTTATCAATTTAATCTACTTTTATGTTCACTCTTAAATGGTGTGTATTTCTGACGTTCCTTCTAATTGAAATTATTAGGTACCTTCTTGAAAAAAAGAAAAGTGGAAAAGCTGTAGATGCAGTTGCAAACTTTCACTTGCAGAATGGCGCGGTATGTTTTATTCATATCACTGTGTGGTAGCATGCCATTACTTACTATTATGTGCATAAATAAAACAAGGCTAAAGAGTAAGTGAATATAATAATTAGAAAAATAATAATGATTGTTGATTAGCAATAGGCTAAATGGATAGAGAAAATATCCAATGATTTTGAGAAGTTGTGAGCTTTTATTTTTTTGGTAAAGGTTAACAATATAAATGAAGTAGCGATAAAATTAGAGTTGATAAATAGAATCTAGTTGAATAAGTGATTGAGTGATTGCTGTTGATTTAATTAGTTGTATAGACCTTATGAATCTGATTAGTGGAGGTTATTTGATCTGGAAAGATTTCTAGTACATTTTTAAGATCTCTAAGTCCTTTACCAGTCTAAAATGAACCAATCAGTCCGCCGATCAACACTCTTCAACTTGAACACTAATTTTGATTTATGAGTTGTTGACAATAAGAATTTTAGAAGAGAGAAATAAATCCAAATAATAGTCAAGTTAGACGGATTTTGGGTCCATAAAAAATATTCTTATTGCAAATTATTTGGATTTATTGCCTGCATATTAGTGATAATTAACCATCACTAAAAATTAGGAGTTGGATACTGAAATTTCGTTATGTTTTATGAAATGTCTTTCTTGAATTGTGGAAGTTAGTTCCACAATATATGGTTAGAATTTAGGATTAGTTGCTTGATTATTTAAGGATAAGAGCTTTTTACGACCATTGTTATTTATTTAAGGTTTAATTTGAATCTAGTTATATGTATTCTTAATTTTATAAATAAGGAATCATGAATTTTTCGATAGGAAGAGCCTGTAGAGATTTATAAAAAGCCTTGGCTGAAATCTAATTTCAATAATTTCAAAAAACTAACAACAAGAAAATTAGGAATATAACACACAAGAACACTTTTTTATTGAAAGTTTTATGAAAGAAAATACAAGATACAAGTGGATCTTCAATTGGTGCTGCCTCATGTTCCTCTCTCCAGGTGCCTCTGATCCTCCACCAACTGAGCTAGCTCCATAGCCTCTCCCAAGTCACGAGGTCTCATCACTCTAACCGCTATGCGGATCTCTGGTTTCAGTCTCTTCATAAAGATGCCCTCTAGTATAGTCTCCGGAAGCCGGTCCAGTTGACTGGCCAAGTACTCAAATTACTCACGGTACTCCACTGTCCTCTTCTGCATCAAAGCGACAAACTGCTCATAGAAGTCCCCTTCCTTGCTATTGTGGAAACGTTCTAATAAGAAGTTCTTAAACTCCCTTCAGGTTCATATCGGTCGCCTCGTATCCTTTCACAGGTACCATGCTAAAGCCTTCCCTTCCAAGCATAGGCCAGCTGCTGTCAGTCTCTACTCCTCCGACAATCTATTAACGGCGAAATATATCTCTACCTTGTAGATCCACCCGTGTGCATCCTCCCCCTTAAAGATTGGCATCTTCAATTTCCTCACCCTCAAATCTCCTCCATCACTCCTGTTTTCTCGAAAGCTTTCCATTCCCCAAGGGGTGGTTCCCCCCAGTTGTGCCAATCATCCCTTCTTCGCTCGCACCCAAACCTTTCATCGCAAGCTCACATTCTCCCTTCAAATTCAGCACCCCTTCGATTATATTCTGCCTTGCTTTTGTCAAAATCGACACATCTTCGATCATAATCAAGTCTTCGTCCTTCAAATTCAGCACCCTTCCACTAATGCCTAACCCTCTCACGCCTCCCCACATACCCTCGACCCAACTCCTCTTTAGGAATAGGTCTTAGGGGAGGCATTTTTTCTGTTCTCTCCAAAATCTCCACCTCTTGATCTTCCCTTCGTCTGATTGGCTTAGAGTTTTCCCTACTTCCCTGGCTATCGGTGCCTTCCCTCACCTCCGACGGCGATATTTTGCTTTGTCCCTTGAGCAGTTTTTTTAACATCTCCTCAAGGATGGAAGATTTCAAATCGATCTTATCATGGATGATTGAAATATCCTTTTTTAAATTTGAAACTTAAGTTTGGAGATATGAAATTTCAGATTTCATTTGTCCAATCTCCCATCCTAATACTTCTACCTTTCTTTCCGCCATAAGTCTCTTGATCTTTGTTAGGCTTGAAAATCCGGATTGCCACCACAAAAATAGCAAAAATTACAGCCTGAAATAGAAAAAATTGCTGCAGGAATTTTCCAAAAACAGCCCAAAAATAGTCCGGAAACCGCTCTAATACCAATTTAATAGGAAGTGCTTGTAGAAATTTATAAAACACATTGGCTGAAATCTAATTTCAGCAATTTTAGAAAACCAACAACAAGAAAATTAGGAATAAAACACATAAGTACATTTTTTATTGAAAGTTTTATGAAAGAAAATACAAGATACAAGTGGATCTTCAATTCAAGAGGAAGATCCGACTCTCACAAATCTCTAGACGCCGCTAGAGCCCCAAAACCTAAGAGATCTTAAATTTCAGCCAAATTCAAGATGTCCTAATCCTAGCAAAACATACTACTTAATACATAAAATTCAAAAGGAAATCTATAAACAACCCCTACTTTGAAATTTCTCTCCTAACTCCCTCAAAAATCCTTCCTAAACAGCTCTTTTGTCCTCGGCGGTTTGATCGACATGTACAGGAGGTGGAGAAGTTCCGGTTCTGTTAAGCATGAGCCAGTTCCGGCGGGACCGGCTGGACCGGTCTAACATTTTTGTTGTTGACAATCAGATTGGATTGAATAAAGATTCCAAATTATATCTTCCTCCCAAAAGTTCTTGGTCATTCCTATTGGGTGTCAATATTTGACACGATCCTAAAACCCGATCCGAAAATTTTGGGTTAGGGTCAACTCGTTTGTCAAACGGGTCGGGTTCGGGTTCAACAAATCAACCCATTTCAAAAATTGGGTCGGATTTGAGTTGACCCAAAAATTCGAGAATGACCCGGAACTGACCCGACACTAACTACCACAATTCCGCAGTAAACGAACCTCACCGTCTGCCTCTCTCGCCGTCCGTTGACGCTCGGTTCGAAGTCCTACTCCTCTAACCCTAGGCTAGCTCCACAGTCTGCATTGCGCCACGACTTTGACGATGTTCCTTTTGGTTTCGACGACGTTCCTCTTTTCCGACTTTGCTTTTCCTTTTCTCCGGCTTCGACGACGTTCCTTCTGGCTTCTTGTCCTACGGCTTTGACGAGCCGACGTGTCTGGATGTTCGTCGTCCGCCTCTTCTGGTGTTCCTCCCATTCGTGCGCTTCTTCGGCCAAATCACATGTCGTGTCGGGTCGGGTCCAGGTTGAATTTTTTGACCCGTTTGTAAAAATGGGTTGGGTTTGGGTTATGTCAAATAGCGTTGGGTCAGTTCCGGGTTCGACCCGAACTCGATCCACAACCTGATTTTGACACTCCTAGTCATTCCTTTGTTATGTTCTTTTCTCCCTCTATTTCTTGCTAACCATTGATAGCTGACCTTCTGGAATTTTTGCTGGAAGCCTTCTAGCCCTCCTTTAGCTTAATCTCGTCATTTCCCTCCTACAGACGCTATTCTTAACTTCTGCAATAAGTGGCTTCCCCAAATGGAGGAGATATTCAATTGTTGTTGCTCCTTAATACCCTCGTTGTGGGCTGAAAAAAATTGTTCAATTGCTTATTGTTTTGAGGAAATTTAGTGAAAAATTAAAAGGTACTTGTCAGAAGAGATCAAAGAAAGATGAATAATTCTACGGGGAGGAAGTTATACAGCTTTTCAATCAAAATATTGGCCTTTGTTTTTTAATGCTTTTTCAATTTTATTTAAAACTCTAGTATTAAGTCTAGTGGAGGAATGCATCGGGTTTGTTGTGTGATAGAAAAGGCACCCCCACCCCCAAAACTTAAGGGAAAATTCTATAAGATGGTGTTGAGACCTATAATCTATGATACACCGACGCTCGTTCATAATAGGGAATGTGGTGTCGAACACGCGCCCAACACGACTAAGACACGTGTCGGACATGACAAATCTATGTCAGATTAAAATAATATTTAAATTAAAACGGACATGCGTGTCCTAATATTTGATAATTTAATTTATTTAAATTACAAAATTTTTATATTTTAATAAACTTTTAAATCAAATAAATGGTGTTTAGGGACCATTCGAACCATACATCCATAAATACGTGCCCGACTGTCCCCTCAGTTTCACTTTACACCATTGCTCTCCCTCGTCTTCTTCGTTTACATGACCAAGCGAGCCGACCAAGCGGAGAGAGTGCACGATTGAAGCCCGAAACCTCCTTGTTGTCTCGTCTTCTTCATTAGTTCTTCTCTTCAACTCTTCATCATTTCTGTGACGAGGCGAGCCTAACCGAGCAGGCTACTGCTCTATTTTAAGCCCGATATGTTTGACTACAGCCCTTCTTTCATCGTTCTCTTCACTCATTCGGTTTCCAACTGGTTCGTCTTCGTCATTTTTGCAGTCACAGAGGGCATCGAAGGGTTCCGACTCTTTTGTTTGCTTTGTCCAAGCTCGAGGAAGGAGAGTGTGGCAGATACGTTCGATTAGATTATAGATTGTAGTCTTCTTTATTTTCGCAAGCAAGTGAGCAAACTATACCTTACCAATTTATTTGATTTTTTTGTTTTCATTTTTTCTCTTGGAAACATGTCATATTTATTGAGATTGTCGGCTTTATGTGTATATCTAATCTCCACTCTTTTTGTATTCTTATGAAAAGTTGAGAGCATGATATTCTTATTTGGGTAAAGTTTCAACTTGTGAATATCTTAATCTCCAAATCACATAAAAATTTAGTTATATATAATAATAATAATAATAATAATAATAATAATAGTTCTCTTTTTTGTATGTAAGTTCTATAAATATAATTTCAATTTAAGAGATCAATCGGTGCTAGTCAAGTAATTATGACATTGATTTATTATTGATTTTCATTTATAATATGTTGATATATCAATTTCTATATACTATTTAAAAATTGTAATGCCGTATCCGCGTTTTACCCATGTCCTATATTTTTTATGATAACCGTGTTGTGTCTGTGTTGCCGTGTCTGTGCATCAGAGCTTGTAATACTTTATGGTGCAGAATGTTGGCCATTAAAAGAGAAGCACAATATTAAGTTAAGTGTTGTTGAGATGAGGATGCTCAGGTGGATGAGTGACTTTACTCTTAGAGACAGGATATGAAATGAGCATATACGTGAAAAGGTTGGAATAGCTCCAGTGGAAGATAAGATTATAGAGAGTCGCCTTAGATGGTTTGGTCTTATAAAACGTTTGCCTTTCGATGACTCAATTAGGAAAGTAGATGTATTAGATTTGGCTTATGTTAAGAAAGATAGAGGTTGACCTAAAAAGACTTGGTTAGCAAATTTTAGAAATGACATTTCTTTATTAGATTTAAATGAGAATTTGACTATTTCCTTATTAGATTTAAATGAGAATTTGACTATTTCCTTATTAGATTTAAATGAGAATTTGACTCTTAACAGGACACAATGGAGAAAAAAAAAATTCATGTAGCCGACCTCACATAATTTGATAAAGGTTTGATGATGTTGTTGTTGTACTCTATTATTAATTCCATAAAAATTGTTTTTTCATGTATGGTTGTGTGAATCTTAATTCTATTTTTTGGGCCCTCCTTCCTAAATCCTAAAATTCCATTTGATAAGAATATTCAAAGGATTATAAAAACCTTGTGAGATCTTAATTACCTTGGGCAGCTTGCATAGGAAATCTATCCCCCAACCTTGATTATTGGCAAGTTGGTGACACCTCGTTACATACTACAGAACCCATTTACTTCTCACCAAGGAGGACTTGGATTGTAATATCCGAACCAATCTCGACGATACCTTCTTGCACGAGAAGATGAAGCGTAAGACAAAGAAGATGAAAGTGACCAATTTCTCCATTTGGAGTGCGAAGAGGAACCAACGAGCTTTCTGTTCCATCATTTAGTGTCGAAGGAGACGAAGAGCTTGCCAGGTTCACCTCTTGGAGCCAAGGTAGATGAAAGAGTTTTAGTTGGTTCGTAACGTCCGTTCGATGGAGTTCAATCGATTGTGTGTGAAACGGAGGATTGGCTGTCGTTTGGTCGTTTGAGGAAGACGAGAGGCCTTATCTCTTTAAAATAATAGATAGAGAGATGCAGACAGGAAGAGACTGAGCGAGAGATGAGGGGAAAATCGAAGAAAGAGATCGAGAGATAGAGGGGTAGAACCTGCAAGTGTAATTTTTCCACATCAAAGGCAAACCTGTGTGTGAGGTCGGTAGGCTTGAGTGACGACGAGCTTGAGCATCCTATAGCCGGTAGCGACAAGAGAAGGAGAGTGGTGTGCATTATGAGAGTGAAAGAGTGGGAGACTGAAGGGTCTCGTAAGATCGACGGTGAACTCGTACACTTGCAACGATTTAAGGAGTCAAAGGTATGCTTTTCTGTTTATTAAATTTTTTTTAGTTTTATATTGCCTAAACCTAGATTATAATTTAGAAAAAAGATTTGTATATATGTAATTATATAAAACGTATATTAGAATTTAAAATATAATTAGAGTTTAAATTGCCTAAAAGAGAGGATTGATATGTTTAATGTCTATTTACTTAAGTGTGATGATAAAAATTTATAAATCGAGAATAGTTAGATTTAAATGATTATTGTTAATATATGTGCATGTATTTAGAGATAGAGCAAATTCAGTATTTATATATGATTTTAATTAAACAATTAATAAGTTAATTTTTATGAATTTAATTTATAAGAATAGAGCATTTATAAGCTCATATTGTTTTATATAAAAAAAATGAAAGGGAGAATATATATGTTAAAGGGTCAAAATTTATTTTTGTAATATTAAATTTAAATTATATATATATATATATATATATATATATATATAGAGAGAGAGAGAGAGAGAGAGAGAGAGAGTGAGTGAGTGAGTGAGTGAGAATTTTAGTATATAAATTAATAAGAGATTTCATTTAATTAAATTACTTTAATTAATAAAATAAAATTTTGAAATAAATTAAAATTGAAAATGAATGGATTAAAGATATTTTTGTTGATAGAAAATGAGTTATTTAGGATTAGTGAATAACTAGTTGGAGAGAGTTATAATTAAATATATAAGTTAAAATAATCTTATGGAATTATGTGGGTGCTCAATTAGCAGAGTCCAATTAAATATTAAAAAGGGAAAAAATCAAACTATTTAAAAAGTTTTGAAAAAGCTTGCTCCTTTATTTAGGAAGTGATAGGTGACAATGATGTCATTCATTGGATGGGCCCCCATATTCTCCTTCATTAGAGTAGCTTGCTAACATTGTCCAATTATTTTGGCACATATTTGTTATCTTTGAAATCAACTATCAAGTTTTTCATTTTCTGAAGCTCTTTTGACCTCTATAGACATTTGTTTCACGTGATATTTGCAATGAATAGTTGCCCTCGAGGAGACGAATATTTGATACAAAATGGGGCAATCTACCATTTTCATTTCTTGATAGTCAGAGTAGCTTTCATTTTAGAAGATATTTTGTGATGAATTTTTTCAAAGTTATTCTTGTCAATCTGACCATTGGAATTCCAATCTGTTGCATCTGTTGGACTTGTGTTATCAAAATCCACTTGATCCTAGAATCTGTTTGTCGATCAGAGGCATTGTTGGTGATGGCCTCTGCTAGAGTAGGTCGGTCCAACAAGCTAATTATTTTATGTTGGGAGGGTGAGATTTGCACGTTTCATTATGGACAAGTGCTATTAATATTTCAACACATTCTGGTTAAGGACTAGAATATTCCTCTCAAAAAATAATAGCCCAATTTGTTTACTTTGTACATTCCAAAAGTCTGAGACATTGGAGAACTATAGAGAGTTGATCTCCGCCTAAAGTTCTCCCTTGACAATGGTCATGTTGCCTTCACCTCTAGGAGGATCAACTTAATTATCCTTTGTGGCCTTTTTGACCTTTCAGTGTTGTGTCATTTGTCATTGCATAGTCATGTCACCTCCATGAGGAGGGCCTTCTCAACCATCCTCAATGGCTTGTAGAACTTTCGGTTCCGTTTTGTTTGTAGCCCTAAGGTCAAGGCACATTCATCTCTAGGAGGATTGTTTTGGCCATGCTTGATAGTTTCCCTGACCTTTCAATGCTGCCATGGATGCCATCTCAAGGTCGTGCTGCCTTCACCTCTACGAGTAGGATAGCTCCGACCATCCACAACTGCTCCTAGCCTTTAACATTTGCTACCCTAATCTTGTGCTGCCTTTACATCTTGGAGGACCATTCTAACAGTCCTTAGATGCCTCCCCGAGCTTTAACTCTACTTCATCCATAACCTTTAAGTTGTGTTGTCTTTTCCTCCCAGAGAATGATTGTGTTGCTACTCAAATTTATTGAATTGCTAACTTGGATACTAACAATATTTTACGTTCACTTGCTTTGTATTGATGCTTTCTCTGAGTTCGGGAAGTGCAACCTTTTGTAAATTGTACCTACTAGTAGTGGTAACTATGTCTACAAGGCTAGATTTTATGGTTTTTCTCTTTTAGTATTTCTACGTAAGAAAATCTCATTCTCCGCTGCTTATTATATTTTACTTATTTGATTATACGTGGGTTTTGTTTGCAGCTAAAATGATCTTTATTTCTCTATCTACCTACACGCCTCTAGCATATATATGTTCTTATGGTTTTATTATTGCATACCATTCAGAGAATTGAAAGAATAAACTGGATGGCAGATACATCTGAGAGAGGCATTAAACAAAGTGCTGGAATCATGGTAAACTATGTCTACAGGTATAAATATAATAAACGTTTCAATCTCCACAAGTGATCATCTTGTTTTTGAATCATTCAAAAATGTAAATGTGAATATTCATCATTTTTAGCTTAGAAAAGATCGAAGAAAATGCTATGGCATATTTCAGCACTGGCCACATCAATGCATCATCTAACATCTATCAATGCTTCCAGGTAAATGGGATACTCTCTCTTTTAACTTGTCAGTTGAGCTCAATGTTATAAAGCAATTCAAACATCCATAGCTCATTTCATATCACCATATATACAAATTTGAGTATTTCAACATGAAAGAATAGAGGTTCGCAAAAGAAGGGACTAAATGGAAAATCCAAACCAAACTTAGAACCAAAACCAAACAAACTTATTCCATTATGACAGCTTGGTTTTTGTTTTTTTCTTTGGTTTGATTTGTCTTGTATTAAATCTAACCGGTACATTCTTATGAAAGTGCATGAGAAGTTGTTGTTAGGGATGCAAATAAGCTGAGCTGAGCCGAGCCGAGCTTCAGCTTATTCGAGCTCAAGCTCATCTGCGAGGACCTTGTTTGAGCTTGGCTCGTTTAGATACGAGCTTTTTTTATTTCTATTTGAGCTCGAGCTCATTAGTGTTGACCTCTGCCGTGTAAACAAAAAAAAAAGAATAAAAAAATGCTTAAAAAATTATTACCTGTCATTGCCACGCCCAAATCCCTGCCGAATCAGCCGCCTGCTACAGTGCTCCATACCTCTGCAAACGGCGCCGTTCGCGTATCCTTGCAGAATTCCTGTTCAGAGCGCCTCGATCGCTACTCCCTGATGTCGTTAAAAGGAGACCGAACTCCTTCTCCATCGAACCCCATCTCCTCTCCGACACAAACCTCCCACCCGTCATCTGCTCCGATCCTCCAACAGAGTCGAAACTCCTCCCCACTCCCGTCGAGACCCCCAGTGCTGAACTTCATACGACTCTCAGCCGGCTGAAGCTTTCGACCCGTCTGCTCTCCTCCAAGCCATAACCGAACAAGATCCTGAGCCGATCGGAGCCCTACCTGTGCCGAAGCGTCTGTATCCCGACCTCCTTCTCTTCAATCCACGAACTCCCGAAGCAGCTGCATCCATCTTCCTCCAATCAAGCCCAGCCGAAGCCCTACGTGGCCGACCAACTTCGCTCCATCTACGACGTTCCCTACCTGACGGATCGGAAGTTACGTCATTTTGATCGGAAGCCAGAACGGGAGCTTGTTTGTTACGAAGGTGACGATCCTTCTCCCCTTCGACAAGCTACTTCGGCTAAATCTCCTAAATCACTAAGCCGAGTAGAGGAAGATTAGGGATTTAACTGTTGTGAGATTTAGCCATCTCCTAAATCCTGTTAGTGTAAATTCTGCTCAAATCCCATGTTAATCCAGTTCAAATCCTGTATAAAATTATGTTGAATTTCTATTTGAATTAATTATAATTAATTGAATTTAATTATAATTAGTTATTTTAATTTTAATTAATTATTATTATAATTTAATTATAATTAATTAAATTTAGTTATGATTCATTATTTTTAATTAAAATTAGTTACTAATTAATTATAAATTAATCATGATTAATTGAATTTAATTATGATTATTTATTTTTAATTTTTAATTAATTATAAAGTAATTATAATTAAATATAATTATTTATAATTAGTATTTTAATAGTAATTAAT
Source organism: Dendrobium chrysotoxum (assembly GCA_019925795.1). Lineage (NCBI taxonomy): Eukaryota > Viridiplantae > Streptophyta > Magnoliopsida > Asparagales > Orchidaceae > Dendrobium > Dendrobium chrysotoxum. The sequence goes on from JAGFBR010000802.1 coordinate 202,204, forward strand.
TATTATTATTTATAACTAATTATTATTATTTAAAATTAGTTAGAACTAATTAAAACAACAAAAGAGGCTCTCCTATTGCCTCGATTTTCGTGTAAACATCACCTCGCCGATCGTCAGGTTTAAATTTCTGAACTTAAAACTCCGAGAGCCTACTTCGTTGTTTGCAGCGGACCGGAAAACCGCCTATACACGCTTTTTTTAGCGTGGTGGGATGGGACCCCGGTGCGGTGCCTACAACGAGCGGGTAATCACCCAAAATCCTATCATCGACGTTCGTGTCGGGCCGGCAAACCGCCCATACACGCTTTTCTTAGCGTGGTGGGAAGGGAACCCGGTGCGACGCCTACAACGAGGTGGGTAAGCCTGGTGCACGCTTTTCTTAGCGTGGCCGGGACAACTCTTAAGTACCCGTACGCGGCTCTGTACCTGCGGGGAAAGCAAACTGTGCTCTCTTAATGCAGGTACCTGTAGAAGACCCATACACGCTTTTCTTAGTGTGGTGGGGACAAAGACTTTATACGGCCGCAGTGTCCTCGAAAGAGTGCACCTACCATACACGCTTTTCTTAGCGTCCATACACGCTTTTCTTAGCGTGGTGGGAAAGGCCCAGTTTTCCGTAATTTCCCCTAAACGGGAGAGATGCCGGAATGATGCCGAAATTTTGGGTGAACTTAAGACTATACTTGGACCTATTTGAACTCAAAGGAAGAGGACCAAGACTTGTGCTTTGAACTTGAATGAACTCAAATGAACCTAATTTCAACCTAAACTAGAGCTTAAATGAACCACAAATGACTTGAACTTCGTTCGAACTTATGGGAACTTGAACTAAATAAACAACAAGAGACTCAAATTTGACATTGAGTTGAACTTGAGCATGGACTACAAAGGACTTGCAAACATTTGAACTAAATGAAACTTGAACAAAAAAAATATACAAAGAGCCTGGACTAAACTTGAGCTCAAACTAAATTCAGAACTTGAACTTGATTTGAGTATCAAGTGGACAAAGCTTGGACTCAATTTGAATATCAAATGAATGTGACTTGGACTAGTTGGATTCAAACTCAAATGAACAAAGATCTTGATTCAAACTTGACTTGCTTGGTTTGAATACCAACAAAGACTTTCAGCTTGACTGCAGGGAGCTTACAAGATGTGGACATGAACTTGATTTAGACAACAAGACTTGTACTCAAGTTTTGAACCATATTTGAACTACAATTGAATTTGAACAAGGACTTGGACAAGTCAACAGTAGACTTGTGAACATGTACTCTGAACTCAAACTGGAGCAAGATGTGGATAACAAGAACTTATGCATTTGAACTTGAACTGTATAAACGCCAAGTGAAATTTGAATTTGCAGGCATAAGATTCAAATCCGGATGAACTCGATATGGCAGTAGAAGACTTGAATGAATTCAAGTCTGAATGAAACTGAACTTGGAATCAAACATATACAAGGAACTCAAAGCTTGAATCATATGCGAGGGAACTCAAGTTACAAGAACAGTTAACTCAATGTTAGATGAAATATATTGATCCTTGTCAAGAAATGTGACTAAGATGCAACAAATGCCAACACCCATGAGTTCTTGTAGGAAGGATATTGCAACATCCTCGTCACCAACATCGAGGTACAAACAGTCACACTACAAGACTTCAATGCGCACAAACAAAGAATGTAATAGACTCCTACAACAGTCCCTATAATGCCTGTTGATTGAAGAAGGCAACATTGTCAATTGACGGTGAAAGATCCGTCCTTGCAAACAAACACTTTTAAACCACCTGAGATTGGTGAAAGGTAGGTATGAAGCAAGAGTTATGAATCCGTTACAGGCATGAATGTCTACAAACAACCATAAGAATACCCACATGCAATTATAGAGGCTTTCGTAGGCACAAAAGTTCACTCATAACATGTAAAAGGCAACAAGAAATACAATGCCAATGTAAAGAATCCCCTGATCGTACAGGAGTTGGTGCAAGGGTCCAATGACACTGCAAGGTGTTCGTATCACAATCAACATGTCAGTTGAAATCAGAAAGATTTGACATACAGTGAAAACAACGATATGACACATCGAAATGCATTCGAGTAAGCATCAATACACTGTATTGTGCCTACCGGAATTAATGATCAATACTTGACAAATGTGTTGTTAAAGGCTGATGCAAAGTTTGGTGGCCTAAACTCACAATTACACATAGAAGAGTACATCTGTCATTCCAATCATCTCAAGGACTGCAACAAATACAAGCTCCTACGAGCTGCCGTAGGAGACCCTCTATAAATACAAATCATCGTCTCCGAATAAATACAGAAAACCGTCATCAAATACGAGCTCCCACAAGCTACTGCAGAAGACTTTTATACATCTAATATAACGCCACCGGATCTGCAACATCCGTATAAGCAGACAGAAGGCGTTTACAAATATTCTAAAAGTACCCCCGCACATGTGAGAACCCTTGAAATTTTTTTTTTCTTTTCCAAAGCTAGATCCTGGGGTTTTCTGTCGCAACCTAACACGATAGGATCCGTTCTTGTCGCGTTGGGTTGTGACAGCACATGTGCACCTTAATTTGTATACACATAGGTACACGAAAGGGGTAAGTGCAGTCATAACCCGCATGGGCCCCGACGAGCGTGTAGTAAGAATGCACGTGACGTCTAGGGATGCTACGCGGGTCAATAAATTTGAACCCGATCCTCCTAAAGCAAGTAAATAGGAGTCGACAAGGTTCATCAAATAACTATAAAATGCCCCCAAACACCCGCATGGGCCCCGACGAGTGTGTAGTAAGAATGCACATGACGTCTAGGGATGCTACGCGGGTCAATAAATTTGAACCCGATCCTCCTAAAGCAAGTAAATAGGAGTCGACAAGGTTCATCAAATAACTATAAAATGCCCCCAAACACCCGCATGGGCCCCGACGAGCATGTTATAGAAACACATGTGACGTTTAGGGATGCTGCGCGGGTTAATAAATGAATTCAGGTTCGAGCCCGATCATTCTATTCAGGTAGATAGGAGTTGACACGGCTCGAACTATTAAACGAATATTCAGTCGCGGGGTCGACTGTGATATTTGTTTTATACGTTCATATTAAGCCTTCAAGGCCTATAATCAAGAGAATTCACTCACAAGGGCATAAAGCCTACGAAACCCGATCTTATGTCAATTACTAGACAGAGTCGACAGGGTTCAAGATATAAATGTGAATGACCCCAAACACCCCGATGATGGCTGCATTGACAGCAAATCTCAACCGGAGGGGTTCACAAACACTTTCAAAATACTACCCAAATACCAAAAATCTAAAAATCATTAAAAATCCCAAACTCCAAAACTCTACCAAAATTCCCAAACAATCATCAAAATTCAAAAAAATTTAAAATTGAAATAAATCCATTAACCACTCAAAGCATAAAATTCATCCACCCTCCGCAACGGTTTGCCGAGGTGGACAAATTAAAATTTACTTCAGCTCACATAGAGTTAATGCCTGGTCAAAAATATCACTAGGATCCATTCTCAAACAATCTCCTGCCAGCAAGGACGTGGTACGAGTCCTCTAACCGGCAGTTTCGCCGCCAAATGGCACTGCAGGATAAACGGTTATGACTTGGGGCCCTCTGAACCAGGTGATCGCCGCCAAATGGCACAATTATATTATGGTTATGGCTAGAGCTCGTATGCTCCCCAATGGCATCAAATCCTTGAGATATGAATCAATAGGATATGATCGATAGGGCACAAAGCCCTCTGTTAGCTAAGGTGGATTCAAATTTGTCCCCTTAGATAAACACTCCCCCCCCAGGTCTACAAGGTATCCTTGGACGAAGCAACCCATGGCTGCCGACAAGGATCCTTCTGTCAGGTTGGGTCGACTACCTCCTCTGACTAAGTATACCAGGAACCACGATGGCCCGGGACGACGGAACCATGGGATCTTGATCGGGTCTATCATCCATTCCCCCACCATCCGCTTTAAGTATGAGATGGTGAAATTTTCAATTTTAAATGTCAAATCTCCAAACTCCCTGATTTCCACAACCCATGTCCATGCTGCTACTATATGCCAGACTCACGTATCTTTACGTATTTGATTGACGACTAGCCTTAATCGAAAGTTCTCTCTCGTTACCGGGAGGGGTAATTAACTATAGGGGCTTGCGCCTATAGGAAACCAGAACTCAGATCATAAAGTCCTCGCAAAATGAGGGCGAAATCTCTGGGTAGTGTCTTATCTACAAACCCATCTGCCTTCCAAAATTTACCCCGGAACTTAATCCGTTAAAACTCCCCCGAAAAGAAAGCAAAAAGCGGGCGGAGGCCGGGGCCGAATTTTTCGGAGCCCACAATTAGATAAACTCTGCTCGAGCTCGTTTATTTAAGCTTATCATTCCGGCTCGTTTACTTCTTAACGAGCCGCTTGTTTACAAGTCGTTCAAGATGGTTTAAACAAAACAAAAAATCAATTTGTGCGAACAGCTAGCGCCTCTCGCCTGCTCCTCTATCTTCCCGCTTCCGAAGTTTGCAAACATGCTCCCAATTTTTTTTCTTTTATAGAGCAAAATCCAAACCGCATGCACACTGTGGGACTATTGCGTGCAGAGAGCGGGCGCGGGATTTTTTTTTTTCATTTTTTTTGTTGTGTGAGCGGGAGCGGAGAGCAGCGGTTTGCAATTTTAGGCGAGATTAATAAAAAGTAAATTATTAAATTTAACAATATTTTTTTAAAAACTCTAGTATAGTTCTAATCGAGCTTCTTAGTCGAGCTATCGAGCTTCTTACTGAGCTTATTCACGAGCATTAAACGATATTGTTCATGAATATAAATGAATCGAACGGCAAACTCGTTTATTTAGCTATCAAGTATTTATCAAAAAGTGTTCAAGCTTGTTCGTTTACCTTATCAAACGAACATGAACAAGCTTTTATCGAGCTGAGCCACGAGCAGCTCGTCGAATGCTCGGTTCATTAGCATCCCTAGTTATTGTTGGTCTGTGCTCAAGGGCAAGTTTGCTTAGTTTTTGGACAGAATTCTTCTCATCAATTATGCTGTTATCATGAAAGTGTAAATTTTCCCCTTGAAGGTATTGGATGCGCATTTTAATATATAAAGCTAGCCACACAACCCTTCATTGTAACGGAAGGGAGGTTGAAAACTATATATTACTTAATTCCTTGATAAAGAAAAATGCTGAGGTAGAAAAGGGTATAGAAACGTACTGTAAAGGACCTGGCATGGGCTAAGGGCATACTCTCAGCGATGAGTGTGGAGATGGCATCGACAATGGAACCTGGAAGAGATATAGATTCTTGTGTTTGTGACAATTAAAGAAAGATTATGACATTGAATTCGAAAATTCCTGAAGGAGAAATTGACAATAATGATTCTGATATGATTTGGTGGCATGCAGGTGGGGATGGTGGGGCCTCAAGTGAGTTGCAAAGCACGCTTGCATGGGAAGATTTTAGTGTGTGTGTATATATATATATATATTAAAAAAAGAGAACAAGCCCAAATTCATTCACTAAAAAAGCGAGTACAACCAAGCTCCAGAAGAGAACAAAACAAAATTACAAGGTCAATACAACAAAAGGAAAGCACCTCAAAAAAGAGAAGGTGCAAAAGAACGAAGGCAGCAAGGATAAAAGAGGACTTAGGAAAAAGGGCGAAGATGTCAGCCGGACTCTGGAAGTGCCATGAAGCTTCTTGCAACCACCTACAAGCCAAACAAGTGCCATCCATTGGAGGAAGCAAACACAATCCAAACAGGAGATAACCAACAAGCAACAACCCACAACCCAAATAAAGGCTCCAAACAGAAAAGAAGAAAGACCACCAAGGTTTCCAGCAAGCAAAAGCCAACGAGGTGGTGTGCAAAAAGCATCCTCATCATAGTCCAGGATCTTTCGTCGCAAGCAGAAAACACTAAAAGGACCATAGCCAAAAAAACATCAACCTGAGGAGGGAAAAACACAACAACCGAATAAGAGACCCAACTGAAAATTAATATTACTTTTTCTTAGATTTTCTCTTACAATGTTTCCCACCGCCACGGGAGAAGGCTTGATGAACAATGTGCCCCACCTTCAGACCATACATCTCTTGCAAATCATCCACATACTCAACTAAATCACTCCCTGCACCCCTGCATGCCGAGGAGAGGAATTCATTCAACCAATCATATTGCTCCTCACTAGAATTTTTCAATGTTAAAGCCAGCTGAGCTTTAAATTCGGCATTAGAAACAATTGAAATTGGAACCTCAAAAACAGGCACATTTCCCTTAATAACCTCCAAATTAGTAAACAAAGGCATTCCCAAAGAAGCCACGGGTGAGACAGGAGTAATAGCATTCAAATCACCAGAAGACTCATTCAAAACAATCTTGTTAACATCACACATTTCTAAGTTTAGCCTATCCTTGAAATCAAAGAGCATTACCTTGACAATACCCAACATCCACAATACGATTTGCATTAGAAACAACATCATCAAAGGGAGACATATCTCTAGCAACAACAACATCCCCCTTATCCCCAAGCGGATTTTCCAATCCGGCAGAATGAGAATCTAAATTGTCAATAGGAAAAGCCATAACAAAGCAGTATTTAGAACTGGAGTTAAGATGAGGCTAGTTAATTGGTTCACATTACTCAAATCAGCAATAACACCCTTACTATTGACACAAGATAAAGCCATTGGAGGAATAATAGGCAAAGGAGCAACTGGAAATTCCCCATCAACCTGAGACACATTTCCATTATCCTCAAAGGAACAGTCGGCGGAGCCACGAGAGCATGGGTCAGCAAATGATTGGTAGCCACAGGATCAATAGCATCCTGATCAAAAGCATTAGCAGAACCATTCCCCCTTAGAAAGAATAATAGTTTTCGCAACAATTGGTGGATCCTTGTGAGAATGGGGGATACAATTATTTTTAGAATGGCCCAGAAATTTACAAAGCTCACAAAATGGGGGGAACTCCTCCATAACAACTTATTGTATATAGCCTAAGTTGTCCAGACCAATCCAGACAGACTCAGGGTAAGATTTGGAGACATCCAATTCGACGAGAACTCGGGCAATAGAAGGCCGCAACCCAACAATGGTAGCATTATCAGTTTTTAGGGGACGACTAAATAAAAAGCCTAAACCATGCAGAATGTGAGGGGAGAATAGATGCGGCCTAAGGTTGTGGAAGGACACCCAAATCAGAATAATCAGAGACTCCACCGATATATTGAAAAATGGCGACCATTTAACCAATTTCATGTAGCAAATGGAAACAAAAAAATAACGGTGGGAAAAAACCTGACTATAATCAAAATCGTTAAAAAACTTGATTAAAACATGCCTTGAATCCAAAACAGTCATAGAACCATCACCGATCAACTTAAGGTTAAAGAAAAACTTACGAATTGCATCAAGCTCTGCAATTCGAAAATTTACCCACAAGAGCAAACTCGAAAGGTTTGGCAAGAGCCAAGATTCCAGCTTCGAAAATCCACAAACACGGCAGCCCTCGATGAGTCGTTGCTTTGAGGTCAGGAAACTCAGAGGATGAAGAAGCCCCCGACAAGGCTTCAAGAAATGAGCGGGAAGATTTCCGTCCATGAAGAAAATCACGGTCATCTAGCCGATTGAGCGCCATCTAAGCGAAAAAACGACTGGCAGAGGAAGAATCAAACCTAAATATTAAAAAGAAACAGGGGGAGAAGAAGCGGGAACCGGGAGGAGAAGGAAACCCAAAGCAAGGAGGCCATAAGAGAGGCCAAAGACGGGGAAGACGAGCGCGACTGCTAGGGAGAAAACCCTAGCAGAGCGCTCTGCAGGAGGAAGAGATGAATAAAGTGGAAATTCATAATTCAAATCACCAGAAGACTCATTTCTTTAAATGTAGGTGGAACTCCATTTTAATAAAAAATGAAAATTTTTTTGTTTGCGTTGCTTTGATGTCAGGAAACTCAGATAAATTTATTAAACTAATGGAAGTTTGACTGTTTTGAAATGATATTAGGTCAAGTAAATATATTTAATTAAGTTCTTGAGTAAATTTGAATTTAAAATTTGGCTTGTTATCATATGCCATACAAGCGTAAGCTATTCAATAAAATAGTTGATTGAGTAAATTTGAATACATTTGAAGTGAAATTTAAACTTAGGATTTATTTGGGACAATTTTCTTATTGTTATCTACAGCAGTTTTATAATAGTATAAAAGTTTCTTGAAAGTGGCGAAAAAACAGTGGCCCAAAACTATCTCAAACGAAGCCTTAATTCTATTGGCCATATATTACTTAATGGATATCCTCTAGGTGTCATCAACATATTTTTCAATGTATTAAAGTAGTGTATATGATTTCAGGAGGTGACATTTGGTGCATTCTTAGATTGTTGTATGGATATTTGGATTTTAAAATCAAGTAAATCTAATAGCTATTAATCACATGATAAACAATATTATGATTCTGAAAGTTAACCAATTTATTTAATATTTAATTGGGTTGTTATAATGTTTATATAGAAATTATTCTATTTAAGTGTTTAGAATGACCTAATGTTTAAATATATAATTAATTTCTTTTAATATTCAAAAAGATAATATAATTATAGTGTTGTTGAAATTTAATAAAATTGCAAACTTGATAAAATATCTAAATTAATGTCAGAACAAAAGCAAGATGTGGTTCTGATAAGTCTAGAACAAAATAATTAAAGATCAAAGGCCAATCAAATAAGCAAATGATCTCCTTTAATGTTCAATTGATCATTTTTATCTTGTAATTGTCAGTTTTGTCCCATTGGTTATCAAATTCAGAAGCAAGTTAATTCCTAATGAAAGTTAATTCAATATCAGTAGAAATTGTATCCTGAAAAGAAAGATCTATGGCACATGAATGAGGAAATATGATGATTGGCTAGTACAATGGCAAGAACTTCAAGAATTTGAAGATGAAATGAGGAATAATTTGTTGAAGCAAATTACATACATATCTCATTAAGGTTAAAGTCTAAAATTATGATGGAAGTTAATTTAGGGGCCATGTGTCTCTCAAACGGCAAAGAATGTGGCCTCCGAAATGTTGCATGAATGGACCATAATTAATATGATGAAAGCCCTATCTAAAATATATAAGAAGACTTTAGTGATGAGAACCTAATGGGGAAGATTTCTAATCGAAAGCCAGGTACAAATGTGTCAATTGCAAGATATACCAATGGATTTGGTTTGGTCACAATTCTATCAACTCCAAAGATATCATATTTGGTCTGACAACTACCCACTAATCAAAAGGCTGCAGCCACAATCAGAAGAAAAAAGGAAATCGCAAGCACGTTGCCCCACGATCTCTGTCACGTTTGCAATAGAACTGCCTCGATTCGCATAAAAGAAAAAAAAAAGAGAAACGAGAGGGAGGTTACGCGAACTGGTATTCAGGTTGCAAGAGTTCTAGTTTGGGACTTTTCTCTACTTGCATTCAACACCTCCAGTCTGCTGGTATGCCGAGATCGACAGCAAGAAACACGAGTCCATATCCACGAGCAAGCCACGACTCAATTCTTGCTTCCGATTGCTGCGAGCCTAATGCTCGGCCTCCATTCGTTCAGCACTGGGAAAACCTCAAGCCAGCAAACGCCCCCACCAACGACCGGTCCAGCTCATGCAAGTCTCCGAGTCCGCCCCGACTTCCATGCGCACAGACCAGCAGACCCTTTCGCCTCTTATGCTCTGACTTGATCGTCTGACTCGCGTTGCTTGTGTCAAAAACACAGTCTAGTGTCAAACTAGTAAATATCTACAAAGCCATCTGGGCTACTTCTAAGTGAAGCAGTAAGACCCACATGTACTAGGGTACTTCGAAATGAATGACCCTAGATCCTAAATCCAAAAACTCAAACTCATATGGGCATCTTACCCTATAGGACTAAGTTGTAAGATCCGCCATTTGGGCTACTTCTAAGTGAAGCAGTAAGACCCCTCCGTTGGGGAGTACTTCTCTCTCTGTCTCTGGATGAATATATGCATATATACATATGCTCTTTTATTATAAAATTATATTTTCTTGTGCAACAGAAATCAGGTTGACTTTAATCCCTGTAAGTTCTGTTACAGGTTGCTGAAATGTCGCATGTTAAAAGTATGATGACTATCAAGCTCAGGGAGGGATCGCATGTCCAATTCCCCCAGACCATGATAGATACTGGTCGAGCTGGTGCCACACTGCAATTCGGAACTGTTTCCGAAGTATTCAAGTTCCTTCTTGGTGAAACTGCACCAACCAGGGAGATGATGACTGAGAATGCTGTTGCACCCAGATTTTTATGTATTTTCAATATTGTCGTTTGCACCTACTGCAACCCCTCTGGCCAAAAAGGAGGTTTTTAAGCCTAGATCAAAACAAATCACTGCTGATTCTTTCGGCCAGAGCGTGAACAAATCTACTGTTCACTACGAGAAGCCTGATACTAGGGCTTCCAACATTAACAATAAGGTGCCCCCGTTGGCCAAAAAAAAAGGTTTCCGAGCCTAAGCTGAAATCTGTTATCATTGATACGGCTAATCTGAAGAGGAACGAGGCTGATTTTCCTAAGAAAACTGTTTTCGTTCCTGGGAGGCACGATGTTGAAGCCTCTACTTCTGGTGTCAAGCTGTCAAGAAAGGCCAGAAGGAAAGCCAATGCTCGGCTTAGAGCTAATGGATGGGTTAATATTCCCACCGCAAATCAACAGCCACTGCCTCAGCCAGAGGCAAACATACCCATTCGCAATGGTTTTGAACCATTAAGATGGGTGAAACGCAACAATGCCCGGGGCGAACTGAAGAAGTCTTTCTGGGAGACTTCTAACCAACCATCGCTGCCGGAAAAGAGAGAAAGTCTCCTCCTGTCTTCACAAGCTACTGAAGGCTTTGAAGAATAAGAATTTGATAAGAAACTGGAAGAAGTTATTGAACGAAGGTGTTGTTCGAACTTCGAGAAATTCTTGGAAGAACGAGGTTTCAAAGAAACCTTACCAAGGAAGTAATAGGGGCCTTCCTCATTTCTTTAATCCGAAAATTATGGAGCCTGGACAGCATCTAGGATTTGAAAGAAAGCAAGTGGGAAAATCCCACTATAGTCTACACCATGAAGACTACAAACAAAGACCCCTTCGACCGTACTGTAGATCGGTTCCTGCAAAGGAACTTGTCGGTCCGAGTAATCAACATTGCCCTGCACCTAGGACAAATTATTTGAAGATCGCTACAAAAGAGCCCAAACAAAAGAATATCTTGAAGGGCAATTACGAGAGCCAGGCTCGTAAAATGTCGCCGAAGAATGGTGATCAAGCGTCACATTCTAATAAGAAATCTCCTGCCAAGTCTACCCTAGCTGATAAGGGAAAGGATGTTATGTACGAAGGCAGACCTAACTCTCCTATAATCCATTGGAGGCGTCGGAATCGGCCAGAAGAAGAATATGAGGTTAAAGATGACTGCAATGTCGATCATTGGGATGAAAAAGCTTCTCCCGATGATGAGTATGGCGGGAAAACAAAAGAGGTTGATCCTATGGATGTTGAAACCATTCGAGTGGTTAGCCATACTTTCGAGCAACCTAGCCAGAGAATACAGACTCGCCGGAATGCAGCTGCAAATCCCCAAAATGAAGAACAAATGCGGGGTATGCAAGAGCAAGCAATGCCTGTAAATTCAACACCTCCTCAATCAGAAGAGGTGGAGGAAGAGGAGGCTAACGAAGCTGTAAGAAGATTGCAGCAAGAAATGCAATATCTCCAACGGGAAAAAGACCAAAAGATTGCCCAATTAAATGTTCGTCTTGATGAGATGAACTTCATAATGAAAGAGTTAATTGGGCAACTTGGTCTAGCGGCTGTGCTTGGCAGAACACAACTTGTAAACCCCCAGGAGAATGTGGGTACTTCAGGTATTCGAGCCGCTCTTCCCAATCAAGAGATGCCTAACCAAGAAGTAGAGGTACAAGAGCCGATGCTGACAACGCCCAAAGAAGATGAAATAGTCAGCAAAGCCCATATTGAAAATCTCATCAATCAAAAAGTGAAAACAGTTATTGCTGCTGAAACTGCTGAAGCTTTAGTGGGTACCGGTCGCCCGTATCCCATAGAATACGACCATGTCAAATATCCTAAAGGATACGTGGTACCCCAGTTTAAGACATTTTCAGGAATGGAAAACCCTAGGTAACATTTGGCCCAGTTTAAGGCTACCTGCGGTAACACCGGAGGAAATGATGCCTTATTACTGCGCCAATTTGTTAGCAGCCTTACAGGTACAGTTTTTGAATGGTACGCCAAGTTACCAAATGACTCGATTAAGACATTCGCCGAGCATGAAATAATGTTCGTCAAAAGGTTTGCTGGTGCCACAAAGGTGACGATTGCAGATCTCGTCCTTGAAAGAAGAAAAAAGGACGAGTCCGTCATTAAATATATCACAAGGTGGAGGAACCTCAGCATGAGGTGTGAGCAACAACTGACCGAGAAACATGCTGTAGAACTCCTTAGAAATATTGACAACCATATGGCTCCTTACTTAGCAATGGCCACGATCAATACTTTTCAAGAATTATTAGATTGTGTAGCTAAGTTTGAGAGGTTGCCCAAGCCTAGGGGCATCACCTACAACTACAACAACAATCCCGCTAGTAAAGGCAAACAACCCAGAATTTATGATTCAAAGCGGGATGAAATAAATACTACATTTACTTCTCCTGATAAAAAGGAGAAAGGAGAAACGACTGCTCCTAAAATGATAAAACAGGTGAAGGAAAAGCCGACGGTCCCTACCTTACAGGAGAAGATTAATAAGCCGTATTCTTTTAAGAGAGATTGTACTGGGAAAATCTTCCGACATGCACTCAAGATCGGCCTACAACTACCGGAGTCTCGCCGACCAAAACAAGTCGGCATGATTAATGATCCGAGTTATTGTCCATACCATCGGATTGTTAGTCACCCAGTCGAAGACTGTTTTATATTTAAAGATTGGGTAGAAAGGAGCTATCGGAGTGGTGAGCTTACACTATCAAATAGTGTATTGGTTAACCCCAAGAGGGAGAAGACCAATGTCATCTCCTCCAGCTCTTATCAAAAAAATGTAGGAAAAGAACCCCAACAAGATGAAGGAGGTTGGGAAACCTACATATCAAAAAAGTCTAAACAAATGATGAAGGTCCTTTTGGCCATTGAGGGCATTCGTCGAAAGAATGCTCTAGAACTGGAAGTGGATCCAAGACTCCTCCGTTTGAAGAAGGCGACTGAGGAATCCTTGAAATATTATAAGGACCAAGGACTTCTACGTCCAGATCTCAAAGAAGAAAGAAGAAGAGATCGTCAATACAGAAGATTGAAATCCAGCAGTACATCGATTCTATCGATGAATACCAGCAACCTCCCAGGCGACCTATCGGATTAGAGGATTACATGGCCAACTTACACCTCGACTAAAAATCTGAAGAAGAGACAAGTATTCCAAGAGAAACTTGTCGAGTTATAAGCCAAAGAGGTGGAAGAAATAGGAGAAGACGAGGTAGACCTCTCAATTCTCAGAAGGCTAATCTAAAGGCCGGTCCTAAAGAAACGTACTGTACGGCATCGCTGTTTACGGACTCAGAGGAAGAGCTGTGTTTTCCAGATAATAAAAATAAGAGTAAAATAACTCTTAAGAATAAATGTCCAAAACTCGGAAGCAACTCGGATTCTAAAGAAGCTGAAGAGGTGGCAAATAAGGAAGACTCCCATGCTGAAGATGATTCGCCCGAAGAAGTGACATAAATTCAGCTAAGGAGTGGAAAACAAATTCTTCCTCCACCTCAGAAGAAGGGAAAAGAGCAGGATAAGAATATCCAACTCAATCAAGCGGCTATGCCGCAAGATCCACCAAAGCCTAAAGCGGCCAGTGTAAATGTGGATTATAATATCTTGTCTCATCTTCGCAAGCTGCATGCATTGCTGAGTATATACGATGCCCTTTTTATGTCCAAGGACCTTAGGGACACACTCATCAAGGCCTTGTAAAATCCTGAGCAGTATGAGGCGTTCTTTTCCGAGCAAATCCTGAAAGAAGCTTTATATACACAGAATACTACTACAGTTACTTTCTGCGATAGTGATCTATTTCTGGGAACAACAGATCATAATCGACCACTCTATGTTACGGCGGAAAGTAACAATGTGGAAATTAACAAAATTTTGATCGATCCATGTTCCTCTGTTAATCTAATGAGCCTCAGAACGCTCAAAGGATTGGTCCTGGATGTTTAATATCTAACCAAAAGCACCGTGTTCCTGCAAGGGTTTAATGAACAAGGACAAAGAACTTTGGGATTCGTGGTTTTACCTCTAAGTTTTAGAGAGCTAAATACAGAGGCAAGATTCCACATAATTGAGGCCAATATATCATACAAGACACTTCTCGAAAGACCATGGCTCCACGAGTATGGTATAGTGCCTTCAACACTTCATCAATGTATGAAGTATAATCGAGACAATGAAGAACATCGCATTGATGGTGATGAGCAATCGTTCTTGGTACACGAAATCAAAATCTATGATGACGCCAAGTACTTTATAGCACAAAAGCCAAAAGATAGCGATCTTCCGAGAAGCCAGGCCGCCACGTCGGATAAAGTAAAGCCCAAAGATAAGTGAAGCAAATCAGCTCGGTGCCTCACCTCGGTAGTGATACCGAAGAGGACAACGATATCTCTACAACTTTTAAACCCTTAATCATAGTGAAAAGAAAGAATGAGCTTGTAACTGTCCATTTTGATTACAAAGCTAACCATGCAAATAAAGTACGGTGCTTGAGCAAATCAAGTATGGAGGAAGAAGAAGAATTCCTTTATCAGCCTAAGGGTACTATGGAATTTCAAGAGGAAGGAGATCCAGGACCCAGTTCTGTATCTCAGAAATTGAAAAATATGTCAATTTCGATGATAAGGATATCTGAAGAGCAGATATTTACAAATATCATCAAAATAGTACATATGCCGGCAGAGCATTCCAGAACACTGACGACCTCGTATAATACGAACATAGGAATATTAAAAACTTTATATGTTCCCCCAAGAGAGGTCTCAATGAACGTGGATCCCTTTTCTACGAATCAAAGGTGATACCGCATCATGCTGCTCACGAAATAGAATATGAAGATGAGTGAGACTACAAAGATATGTGGATAATTATTCCTCAATATCCTTCACCTATTATGAGAAAGCTCATGGAGAGAAATATCTTCTTTGTCCAAACAAACGAACGAGCCCGTTATTTCAGAGAACTCTGGCATAACGAGCATGCACAAAGATCTATTGGCAATGGTTTTTCTACAACATAGGGGCTTGGATATGCTCGACAGTCATGTCTCACACGAGCAGCATCCTACCATTATATTGAGTACCCCCAACATCTGCGTAAGCAACCTCCTACAGCATAACAGATAAGGAGGAGGAATTGTTTGAACTCGAAAATCAAGCTGAAGATCTAATAGTAGATCTAAAAGAAGCTCCAAAAGAATTCGAAGAAGGTGGTCAGGCTACGGTGGATGAACTCAAAAGAGAAAAATTTGGATACAGAAGAAGAGCAAACGCCAACCTTTATTAGTGCGAATCTTTCGCACGATAAAGCAGAAGAGCTAAAAATGCTTCTTATTGAGTATAAAGATTATTTCACGTGGAACTACACCGAAATGCCTGATTTATCACCAGAGGTGGCAATGCATAAGCTCTCCATTAATGCCGAAGTACAACCTGTCAAACAGGCACCCAGATGAATGCGACTTGAGATCGAAGAGCAAGTCATCATTGAAACTAAAAAGCTTATTGAGGCTGGCTTTATCCGAGAAGAGAAATATGCCAACTGGATTGCCAATATCGTCCCAGTAAAAAAAAAAATGATCAAATTCGCATATACATTGACTATCGGGACCTGAATAAGGCATGCCCAAAAGATGATTTTTCACTTCCTAATGCAGAACTTATGGTCGATAATACGTCAAACCACGATATGTTCTCATTTATGGATGGGTCATCGGGCTATAATCAGATTAAAATGGATCCAGACAATGAAAAACACACTGCCTTTCGAACTCCTATAGGCATATACTGTTACAAGGTTATGCCATTTGGATTGAAGAATGCCGGGGCTACCTATCAAAGGATGATGACCCGCATCTTTGATGATCTTGTCCACAAGCATGTGGAATGCTATGTTGATAATCTAGTTGTAAAAAGTAAAGATCAACTTGAGCATGTAGATGATCTCAAAATTATATTTGAAAGGATTCGCAAATTTAATTTGAAAATGAATCCGCTTAAATGTGCTTTTGGTGTCATCCAAAAAATTTCTCGGATTTATTGTACGCCATAGAGGGATATAAATTGATCCCGATAAAATTCAAGCGATAGTGGAAATGCCACCTCCGAAAACCCTAAGACAACGTCGTTCATTACAAGGAAGATTGGCATATATTCGGAGATTTATATCTAATCTCTCAGGTAAATGCCAACCCTTCGCACGATTGATGAACAAAGATACTCCTTTCGTGTGGGATGATGCTTGTCAGGAGGCATTTGATAGCATAAAGCAATATCTGATGAATCCTCCAATCATTACTGCTCCTATTCCGGGTAAACCCCTAATTTTGTATACAGCAGCTTTGGAGGAATCACTTGGAGCATTGTTGGCACAAGATAATATCGATGGCAAAGAAAATGCCCTTTACTACATTAGTCGTCGACTAATAGGGGCTGAATCAAAATATTTGCTAATTGAAAAACAATGTTTAGCATTAATTTTTGCTACGAAAAAATTGCGACACTATATGTTATCTCATAAGATAACATTAATATCTAAAGTGGATCCATTAAAGTTTTTAATGACTAGACCCACTCTGACGGGTCGTCTAGCTAGATGGACCGTATTGCTAATGCAATTCGATATAACCTATATGCCACAAAAGGCTATTAAAGGATAGGCACTAGCAGACTTTCTAGTTGCCCATCATTTACCTGAATGCTCTCCACTTAGCGATGAGCTGCCAGATGAGTAGATACTCGAAGTGAAAGAGAAAATGCACCTACAAGAATGGGAGCTCTATTTCGATGGAGCTTCATCAATAAAACCAACCAAACTACCCAAACTCCTAAGAGTTCAGGTGGGCGTCGGCCTTATATTTGTAACCCCGCAAGGCGGTATACTACGATACTCATATAGTTTAATAGAACCACGCACTAATAATGAAGCTGAATATGAAGCTCTCATAGCGGGTCTTGAACTTACAATTAATATGCAAATTGAGAAACTCCATATATATGGAGATTCTCAACTTATAATTAAGCAAATAGCAGGTGCTTTTAAAATCAATAAGCCCGTGTTAATCCCATATCGTGAGTACGCTTTGAAACTTCTAGAACGAATTCCCGAGGTAACCCTGACTAGGGTTACACGTGGTGAAAATGGTAAAGCTGATGCATTGGCAAAGTTAGCTAAAGAAATGGCAAATTCCTAAGAGGATCCAATCATTATAACTATCCAAAATAGACATACATTAGCTCCGTCCTCCTTACAAGACAATGAAGGAAAAGAAATGCATGAGAGCTTGCATATATTGGATGAGAATGATTGGAGGGAACCATTTCTTACCTATTTCAAAGAGGGTAGATTACCGGAGGATAAATCTACTGCCTCGCAAATATCTAAAAGAGCGTTAAGATATGCTTATGTGAATAACACACTATATCATATAGATCATTTGACCAAATGTGGCTACGATGTCTGGGCCCTGATGAATCCCATAAAGTCATAACGGAAGTCCATGAAGGATTGTGTGATGCACACCAATCCGGACCAAAAATAAAAATTAAAATCAAACGCATGGGATATTATTGGCCTAGCATTGTTAAGGATTGTCTTAACTATGCTAAGAAGTGCCATCAATGTCAGGTACATGCCGATGTTATACATCGGCCACCTAACCTGCTACATCCTACAATAGCATCGTGGCCATTTGAAAGTTGGGGTACTGATATAATTGGTCTTATAGAACCACCCTCTTCTTTGGGACATCGATTCATCCTCGCTGCCACAGATTATTTCTCAAAATGGGCTGAAGCAATTCCCTTAAGAGAAGTTAAAGCGGACAATGTAAAGAAATTTTTTCGAGATAACATTGTCTATCGTTTTGGTGTATCACGTTGAATCATATCGGATAATGGTACCGCCTTTAAAAGTGCCAAAATTTATCAATTTATTGAACAGCATAAAATAGACTGACGTTATTCATCGATATATAACCCGAGAGCCAATGATTTGGCCAAAGCATTAACAAAAATTTGGTCAAATTGCTTAAGAAAATTCTCTATAAAAATAAGAGGGAATGACACGATAAACTAATAGAAGCCTTATGGGCATATCACACAACCTATAAAACTGCGACACAAGCTACTCCATATTCTCTGGTCTTCGGAACAGAGGCAATACTACCTCTTGAGGTGGAATTACCGTCACTGTGTATTGCTATGCAGTACAAATTGACCCAAGAAAATAATCTTCTACGATTAGAAGAACTTGAAGCGCTAAATGAAACTAGGCTTCAAGCCCAACAAAATCTAGAAATTTATAAAGCACGAATGATTAGGGATCACGATCGAATGGTCCGTCCTAGGAGTTTTAAGGAAGGCGAACTTGTGCTAGTTCGCAAAAGGCCTATAATTCCCCACAGTCGCATCGGTGGTAAATTTGACCCAATATGGGAAGGGCCCTTTATTATCGAAAAGGTATATGAAGGAGGAGCCTATCAACTTATAGATATTTCTGATCAAAAGCCTATGCCACCAATTAATGGACAATATCTGAAGAAATATCACACATAACCTCCCAATTGACAAGATGTTATACAACAACAACAACAACAACATTAAGCCTTTATCCTACTACGTGAGGTCGGCTACATGAATCCTTTTTCTCCATTGTGTCTTGTTAAAAGTCAAATTCTCGTTTAAATCTAATAAAGAAAGATCATTTCTAATATTTTCTAACCAAGTCTTTTTAGGTCTACCTCTACCTTTCTTAACATAAGTCAAATCTAAGACCTCTACTTTCCTAACCGGGTCATCGGGAGGCCGCCGTTTTATGTGACCAAACCATCTAAAGCGACTCTCTCTAATCTTATCTTCCACTGGAGCTACTCCAACCTTTTCATGAATATGCTCATTTCGTATCCTATCTCTAAGGGTAAAGCCACTCATCCACCTGAGCATCCTCATCTCTGCAACACTTAACTTAGAATTATGCTTCTCTTTTAATGGCCAACATTCGGCACCATAAAGCGTTGCAGGTCTCACCACCATCTTATAGAATTTTCCCTTAAGTTTGAGGGGTACTTTTCTATCACACAATAAGCCTGATGCATTCCTCCATTTCAACCATCCAACTTGGATTCTGCTGATAATATCCCCATCTATTTCACCATCACTCTGAACAATAGATCCAAGATATCTAAAACGTGTACTCTTATTAATGACTTGATCACCCAAAGTCACAATCCCCTCACTAGGTCTATTATTACTAAAATTACACTTCATATATTCCGTTTTAGATCTACTCAAGCGAAAACCTTTAGACTCTAAGGTTTACCTCCACAATTCTAGTTTACCTTCAACCCCCTCTCTAGTCTTATCAACAAGAAGAATATTATCAGCAAAAAGCATACACCAAGGTACATCCTCTTGCAGATGTCTAGTGAGAACATCCATGACTAAAGCAAAAAGGTATGGGCTTAAAGTTGATCCTTGATGTAATCCAACCGAAATAGGGAAATACTTGGTCAAACCACCTTGTGTTTGAACACAAGTAATAGCTCCTGCATACATATCTTTAATGATTTGAATATAAGCGTTATTAACTCCTTTCTTTTCAAGAACTCTCCATAGCACTTCTCTTGGAACTTTATCATATGATTTTTCTAAATCAATAAATATCATATGTAAATCCTCCTTATTCTCTCTATATTTCTCCATCAAACCTCTTAATAAATGTATGGCTTCCATAGTAGACCTATCCGGCATGAATCCAAATTGATTTTGAGAAACATTAGTATCACGTCGCAACCTATGCTCCATAACTCGTTCCCATAGTTTTAAAGTATGACACAGTAACTTAATTCCTCTATAATTCGCACAATCTTGTGCATCACCTTTATTCTTAAAAATAGGGATTAACACACTCATTCTCCACTCATCTGGCATCTTTTTAGTCTTCAAAACAGTATTAAAAAGTTTAGTAAGCCAAGAAATTCCTTCATCTCCTAAGCATTTCCACACCTCTATTTGAATATCATCAGGTCCAACAGCTTTTCTACTCTTTATTTTCTTTAAAGTCTCTCTAACTTCGGTTTTACTAATACGCCGATAAAAACAGAAATCTTTATTTTCATTTAGGGTGCTAAGGTTACTACAGTAAATTTTATTTTCACATTCTTCATTAAAAAGTTTAGCAAAATATCTCATTCACCTTTGTTGAATATCATCTTCTAAAAAAAGTACTTTTTGATCTTCACCTTTAATACACTTCACTTGAACTAAATCCTTACTACTCCTATCTCTTTGTTTGGCTAATTTATACATATATCTTTCTCCATCCTTAGTATCTAATCTATTATATAAATCAATAAAAGCTAAACTCTTTGCATCGCATATTGCTTTCTTAGATTCCTTACGTGCATCTTTATATATTTTCTAATTATCAGAATTTTTACAATTAAACCAATTTTTATAACAAATCTTCTTATTTTTAATCTTTTCTTGCACATTTGGATTCCACAAACAACTATTTTACCTATTAGGAGCTTTTCTCTTGGAAACTCCAAGCACATCTTTTGCAATATTCTTAATATCACTAGCCACTTTTTCCCACATAATATTAGCATCCTCATGCACAGACAAAATCTTAAGATCTAAAATTTTACTCTCAAAAATATTTTTATTAATATTCTTTAAATGCCCCCATCTAATCCTAGAATATCGTATTACTTTATTTTTTACCTCATTATCTTCAAGTCCAAAACTAATAAACGATGTTGGGTACATAAATTTTCACTCGGAATAACCTTACAATCTTTGCAATCTAAATGATCTAATTTCCTTATAAGAAAATAATCAATTTGAGTTGTATTATATCTATTTTTATAAGTAATGAGATGCTCATTCCTTTTCTTAAATAAGGTATTATCAATTAAAAAATTATAAGCTAAACAAAAATCTAATATGGACTTACCACCTTCATTTATTGTTCCAAACCCATGGCCATCATGAATGCTTTTAAAATCATTTACCTCTCTACCAATATGTCCATTTAAATCTCCTTCAATAAAAACTCTTTCTTCAAGAGGTATCTTTTGTATTAATTGTTCTAAGTCATTCCAAAATTTTAATTTTGAACCCATATTCAAACCCACTTGAGGAGCATAAGCACTTATAATGTTAACAATCTTAGCATCAACAACAATCTTTAAAGCTATAATTATATCTCCAATTCTATTAATATTTATAACATTATCCTTCAAACTCTTATCTAAAATCACGCCTACACCATTTCTAATACGACTCTTACCCGAATACCAAAGTTTAAATCTTAAACTATCAATCTTCTTAGCATTCTCTCCAACTCATTTAGTTTCCTGAATGTACAGAATATTTATCTTCCTATGAATCATAATATCTATTAATTCCATTAGTTTTCTTGTAAGGGAACATATATTCCAAATTCATATCCTAATTTTAGTTTTATGGACTAGCTTCTTTTCCCACATCCGTCCTTGATGTGGGAACCCTTGCCTATTTAACACTGCACCCGGGCGGCGATGCAGTGGCCCTTACACACTTGTCGTTGTATTTAGGCCATACAACATGTTGCTTCCAGGGGACGCCCTAGCATTAACACAATTTCTTAAAGGATTCATGTTATTATTATTCGACAAGTTTTACGCTGGCTGTCGACTACCTAATGCAACCCTCCACTTTTCTCATCCAGGACTTGGGACCTGGCAACGACAATGTTAATTAACAAGATGTTATGATATAAGAAAAAATACCTCCTGTAATATAGGAGGTAATTTATGTATATCTCCCTACAAGACATGAGATGATATTTAATCTCTCCTATAACAACAGGAGATGATTTATACATGTTCCTACAAGGCAGGATACGAATTCATAATTCCTCCTATAATACAGGAGGCAATTTATATATCTTCATGAAAGGCATGGGGATGATATTTAATTTCTCCTATAACAACAGGATATGACCCCCATATATTCTTATGATACAGGATATAAATTTACATGGCCCCTAGCAATGC
The DNA here is from genome assembly GCA_019925795.1 of Dendrobium chrysotoxum. Taxonomy (NCBI): domain Eukaryota; kingdom Viridiplantae; phylum Streptophyta; class Magnoliopsida; order Asparagales; family Orchidaceae; genus Dendrobium; species Dendrobium chrysotoxum. Next base: position 224,610 of record JAGFBR010000802.1, read on the forward strand.
AGGGGTCACTTGACATACACCCTCCTGAAATACAGGAGGCAATTTATATATATCATCCTGAAAGGCAGGAGATATCTTTTGCACCCTCCTATAATATAGGAGGCAATTTTTATAAAAATACCCCTTACCAAATAATATAAGGAATCATGAAGCTGCGTATTGACTAAATAATCCGTCATTATAGTCGGCTGCTAAAATTGCATTGCTTACAAACCTAAGGGTTGAGCTATTTTCATCAACCTACCTAAAATGTTGAGAAATAAAATCTATAGGTTCAACAAGCCTAAGAGCTGAACCTCTAAAATTCTGCAAGCTCACAAACCTAAGGGTAGAGCTCTATTTTCGTCAACCTCCCTAAAAGGTTGAGAAATAAAATCTACAGGTTCAACAAGCCTAAGGGTCGAACCTATAAATATTTTATGCTCACAAACCTAAAAGTCAAGCTAAAATTCATTGGTTCAATAAGCCTAAGGGCCGAACCTCTAAATCATTTATGCTCACAAACCTAAGGGTCGAGCTAAAATCCATTGGTTCAATAACCCTAAGGTACGAACCTCTAAATCATTTATGCTCACAAACCTAAGGGTCGAGCTAAAATTCATTGGTTCAATAAAACTAAGGCCCGAACTTCTAAATTTTTTTATGCTCATAAACCTAAGGGTTGAGCTATTTTCATCAACCTATCTAAAAGGTTGAAATCATAAACAGGTTCAGCAAGCCTAAGGGTCATACTTCTAAATCTTTTATGCTCACAAACCTAAGGGTTGAGCTATTTTCATCAACCCATATAAAGGGTTGAAATCACAAACATGTTCAATAAGGCTAGGGGCCAAACCTCTAAAATCTCTCAAGCACACAAACCAAAGGGTCGAGCTATATTTTCATCAACCTACCTAAAAGGTTGAGAAATAAAATCTACAGGTTCAACAAGCCTAAGGGTCGAACCTATAAAATCCTTCAAGCTCACAAACCTAAGGGTCAAACTGCTTGGATCAATCTAAAAGGATTGAGATAAAATGTCAAATTATGTGTGGACATTACAACAAATTTATTGTGTGAAAATCACATAACAAATTTGTTGGGAGGCAATTTGTTGAAATTTAATAAAATTGCAAACTTGATAAAATATCTAAATTAATGTCAGAACAAAAGCAAGATGTGGTTCTGATAATTCTAGAACAAATAATTAAAGATCAAAAGCCAATCAAATAAGCAAATGATCTCCTTTAATGTTCAATTGATCGTTTTTATCTTGCAATTGTTAGTTTTGTCCCATTGGTTATCAAATTCAAGAGCAAGTTAATTCCTAATGAAAGTTAATTCAATATCAGTAGAAACTACATCTTGAAAAGAAAGATCTATGGCACATGAATGAGGAAATATGATGATTGGCTAGTACGATGGCAAGAACTTCAAGAATTTGAAGATGAAATGAGGAATAATTTGTTGAAGCAAATTACATACATATCTCATTAAGGTTAAAGTCTAAAATTATGATGGAAGTTAATTTAGGGGCCATGTGTCTCTCAAACGGCAAAGAATGTGGCCTCTGAAATGTTGCATGAATGGACCACAATTAATATGATGAAAGCCCTATCTAAAATATATAAGAAGACTTTAGTGATGAGAACCTAATGGGGAAGATTTTAAATCGAAAGCCAGCTACAAATATGTCAATTGCAAGATATACCAATGGATTTGGTTTGGTCACAATTCTATCAACTCCAAAGATATCATATATGGTCTGACAACTACCCACTAATCAGAACGCTGGAACCACGATCAGAAGAAAAAAAGGAAATCGCAAGCACGTTGCCCCACGATCTCTGTCACGTTCGCAAGAGAACTGCCTCGATTCGCATAAAAGAAAAAAAAAAGAGAAACGAGAGGGGGGTTATGCGAATTGGTATTCAGGTTGCAAGAGTTCTGGTTTGGGACTTTTCTCTGCTTGCATTCAACACCTCCAGTCTGCCGGTAAGCCGAGATCGACGGCAAGAAACACGAGCCCATATCCACAAGCAAGCCACGACTCAATTCTTGCTTCCGATTGCTGCGAGCTTGACGTCCGGTCTCCATTCGTTCAGCACTGGGAAAATCTCAAGCCAGCAAACGCCCCCACCAACGACCGGCCCAGGCTCATGCAAGTCTCCGAGTCTTCCTCGACTTCCATGCGCACAGACCAGCGGACCCTTTCGCCTCTTGTGCTCCGACTTGATCATCTGACTCGCGTTGCTTGTGTCCGATTCCAAAGTCAAGGCTTCACCTCCTCCTGAATCTTCGGCCTCCGCAGCCAGCCTTCCTTCCCCTCATACAAACTCACACTTGGCTTTCTTCCTCCACCGAGCACTGTGTCCGTTTTCACTCACAAGACCTGCTTCGATTTGAAGGAACAAACAAAGCCTTTATTTGCCTCTTACAGCTGCTTCTTGTTTTCAAAAGAATTCAAACAGTAAGAAGAAGGATTTGTGATATATTATTATTTAAAATAGTAATAATAATAATAATAATTAGTAGTAGTTAATAATTACTATTATTATTATAAAAAAGAGGAAAAAGGGGAGGGAAATTTCTATAATCATTAAACAGCATGTCGCAATTGGCAACTAATCGGCAACGAGCGATAACGATCGGCAAGGATCTGCAACAATCGACAACTAATAATCGGCAATCAGCAATCGTCAATTGAAGGCGTCAAAGACTTATTCTGGGACCCAACAACGTCCCGAAGCCCTCGGCCGTCGATTTTCTTTCCGGCTGGGCGGATTAAAAGGGCGAGTGCCCTCCCTTACCTCCCGGCGTCAAGGAGGGGACGCCGGAAGGCTGCCGAAATTTTTCCAAATATATTGGACTTATGCGAACTTTTGGAAAAGTGGAGAACATTCAATTGAGTAATTTAATTCAATAATAATTTAAACCTACCATTTGATTAACCAACTAAATCACTAATTGACAAATTTAATAATCTGATTAAACAAAATCAAATGATTAATTAATTGATGGCCTAATTAAATAAATAGTTAAACCTAAATCAATTAAATTGTAACTTAATAAAAAAAACAAGACAAAACAGGAACAGAAAACCTATAATCTAATTAATTAACTTAAATTTTTTCTAAATTAATCAACTAAAAATTGGAAATTAAAAAAAATTTGAAACTTAAATCAAAAGTTTTTTAACAATTGATTTTAAAACTTAAATAAGAACTTTAGTTAATTTAAGTAAAATTTTATTTTAATTAAATTAACGTAACTAATGAACCCAAATTAAATCTAGAATTTAAATAATTTAAATCAAAACCTTGATGAAATTAAAACTTTAACCTTAATCAAAATTTGTTAACTAATTAATCAAATTAAGCAAATCAAATTTAATATAAATAATTTTAAAATACACTTGAAATCTAAACTAGCAAAGTGAGTAATTAAATTTTAATTAAAATTCAATTTTAATCAACTTAATGCAATTAATTAAATCAAAACATTTAAAAGTGCATCAAACTATTGTTTTCAACTATCCAATAACCTATGTATAAACAACTGATAGCTCTTAAACAACGATGAAACAACTCAAGCTACAGAGCTCTCCAAACAACAAAATTCTCAAATCAAAACTCAAACTTCCTCTGACCCTCAACATTAGCTCTTGCAGCTACCTGTGGGTTCCCTGAAATGCTGTAAGTACCACGTACCTGCAAACAAGCAGACAAAAGTCAGCACATCAAAAAATATATAATTAATACTGAAAAGTAGTAAACTAAAGCAAAGTAACAGGCTACTGTAGTAAAAAGAGAACTACAAGCACAAGAACAAAAAAAATAAGTACACTACTGAAAGCTTAAGTAGAGAATAGGCTACTAGCAAGTAAGTGTCAAAAACACAGTCTAGTGTCAAACTAGAAAATATCTACAAAGCCATCTGGGCTACTTCTAAGTGAAGCAGTAAGACCCGCATGTACTAGGGAACTTCGAAATGAATGACCCTAGATCCTAAATCCAAAAACTCAAAACTCATATGGGCATCTTAGCCTATAGGACTAAGTTGTAAGACCCATCATTTGGGCTACTTCTAAGTAAAGCAGTAAGACCCGCATATTAGGGAACTTCTAAGTGAACGACCCTATATCTAAAACTCAAACCATATGGGCATCTTAGTCTATAGGACTAAGTTGTAAGACCCACCATTCGGGCAACTTCTAAGGAAGCCGTAAGTCCCAAACTAAACAAACTAATGGGCAACTTCTAAGGAAGCCGTAAGCCCCAAACTAAACAAACTAACGGGCAACTTCTAAGGAAGCTATAAGCCCCAACCTAAACTAAACTAAACTAAAATCCACACACATCTCCACTTCAATCTATTCGGGATCCCTGAGAGGAGGCAACTCATGGCTGCTAATCAGATTCTCTGGACACTACAATCCATGGTTGTTAGTGTTGGTAGATGGAACCAACGGTATACCCGGGACGACGGAACCATGAGATCTTGATCGGGTGTACCTTCATCCCCCATAACTAAGTCTAAAACTCTGTTGCACATTTTTGCACTCATTGTATAAAGCTAAGTACATTTCATCCTTAATTGAGAGTGCTCTTCTAATGCGTTAGGAGGGATAATTAACTATGAGGGCTTGCGCTCATAGGAAGTAGAACCCAGATCTAAATAAACCCTGACACTATTCTCAGGAAAAATCTGGTTAAATATTAAACTCAATCTACCTCCGGGAAAATTAAAGGGAATCATAAGCTCGTGAGAGTGGGGTTCGCATCATTGTTAGAAGATTTTTCCGGAGCGATCAAGTGTCATCATTCATTTGGTTGGTTTGTTGGACCAATTCAAGCAGCCGAATCAATCAACCCCTCCCACAACTTATAGCTAAATCAGTTAAATGGCCGTTCAAGTTTCTGAACTATTGTATATAACTGAGAAAGCCAAATTGAATTTGTTTGTTGCAACAGAATTTACACCAACTTTTATTTTTAGCATGCCTTGCAGATTATGCGAAGCTAGATTTTCCTTTCTCAGCTATATTTCATTGTGTACGGTTGGCATGCCTGGAGTACCCACATTGACCTCCCTTTCGATCGCAGCCTTGCATATCATTGCATAGTTTCCCTACTTGGAACTTCTTTTTATATACAAGTTATTTCTGACGAACGCATACGAATTATAAATGCTGCAGCAACCTATGGAAGAATAATAACGGATGTGCTCGAAAATTCAGCAGAGTAATCTACAATGTAATTTCTGCTCTTATTTTTCACATGCTATTAAGTTGGAAATGAGTCAAGACCAATATGATGGGTATCGAATATAGCAGCTCTAATTGGGATGCTCTTGTTAGGTTTCATTCAGGCTTGCTTGGCGATGTAGATCATAACGACTACGCACGGAAGCATAGAAGCTTGTATTGTTAACGTCGCAGGTACGGAACTGTGAGATAAAATTATTTACAATATTTGAACTTGTATATATTTAATTGTCAAATATCATGTTCATTGATGCTCAGTAAGCTTGTGCTTTTCAAGTGACCTGAAAAAGAGGCTTCCAAGTCTGGTTGTGGACCATTATGTTATTTATATTTGAAAAACATATTTTGTTTATAAAATAAGGAGATTTGATAAAATCTAGCAATCTGTTGGATGTGATTCTAAGTTAATATTGATTTTAGTATTGATAAAATCTTAGACTTCTTACAGTTTGATCTTCTGCTAGGAAATAATAATAGTTTTAAAATTTACAAATAATATCATAGGTTAACCTATTTTTTATTTCCACAATTACATTTTGTGAATGATTTTTTAACTTGCTATCTCTTCCACTTCAATTTTAAAAATGGATATTTTGGAGAAAATGATTGGAATGCTCCCATCTTGAAATTTATGAATGGATTATGTTCGTATATAAATGAGAAAGATTTTGGTATAGTGAATTTTTTAGATTCAGAATTTTGGAGGTATGATCGCCATTTGAAATTGCCAATGGATTGTCTTTAGGATTTCGCCTGTTCACATTTAGGTACCACCATTTTTGGTAGCTCGATCTTCCCTATAATTGGATAATAATTGTGTCAATTAGCATTTACACCTGACTTTGAATTATTTATTTATTTATTTGTTAAAATTTTGTGAATTAAAATAATAAAAATAAACAAATTTCTAGCATGCAACTTAAAAATATTTGACATGCTGTCAAAATCTACGGCTCAATAATTAAATAGTTGAAGCAAATTATTTATCCAAATAATATATTTCATAATTTATTGTTCACTTTTATCTAAAAGTTTATATGTATCTATCATTTTTTTTTAAAATCATAATAAGTTATCATTGATAACATATTTTTAAAAAAATTATCTTATTATTGACTTTTATATCACTATTATGATTATTCGTGTTATATAAAACATGCATCTTAAAATTTAATTATTTGTTTTCAAATTTATTGAATCTTTTTCATTAAACATTTATTGATATTTTATACAATATAAAGAACTTATCATTACGATATCTTTATGATTTGATATAAATATTCTTTAATTTACTATTTTATCCTTTAAATAATTCAAAATTTATTTTCTAATAAAATTTGAAATGGTGATGCATTATTTAAATATATTAATAAAAAATTTATATATCATAATATTTCGATATAAACATTTTTTTTATAAAATAAATGATAATATTCTTTAATCAGCCAACTATTATCAAATAACTATAGATGCCATTTTGGATGAGCACACTACCGCTAGCTTGCATAATAAGTCGCCCGCAATCAGTTACCCACCGTCGCCAGCGTGCCACATGTCTCAATACCATTGGATGTTTCAGCCGCCACGTATATGATCCCAAGCCCAATTGCGGCGCTCGCCGTGAAGGCCGCACCGATGACGGAGGAATCTTTGCGTTATTTTTCTCTTGGGAATGTACGTCTGATAAGAATAAATTACACTCGTTCAAATTAAATAATTTTTTTACATTAAGAATTAATAATATGATTATTACTAATTCATATTAATAATAATTATAATATTAATATTAGAGATGTCAATAAAAGCCACTATCCAATTATACAATCCAAATCCGATCAAAAAATTCGGACTCAGATTGACCCGTTTAGTAAATAGGTCAACTTCGATCATATATTTCGACCCATTTAATTATTGGGTTAGGTTTAGATCTACCTGACAACCCACTAATGATCTATTTTGATCACTGATTATGAATTGAATAATAATTAAAGTTCAGATTAATTAAATTTTAATTTTAATATAGTGAAATGTTCAAATAAATATATTTGAAAGCTATAATTGTAATTTTGTTTTGTTTAAACCTCTTAAATTTTTTGACTATTTGATCTCTTAGCTGACCATAATTTTTTTTTTTTTAATCTAAAAGGGTTATTGGGTTGGGCCAATCGGTTTGAGGGTGATTGGGTTCGAGCTCATGGTATCAACATGTTTATTAAATGGTTCGACCTTCGGTTGAATGAATTCCAAATAGATCAATTCGGATTAGACCTAAATCCAACTCAATAAAACATTTTGACATGTCTAATAATACTAATCGATACTTATTAACATTAATCATTATGATATAATTCTCTTTTTATTTGAGCTCATGAAAAGAATTCACATTATTTTGAATGTTAGGCATTTTTTGTCAAATATATTAACTTTTTTATAAATATGGGAAATATTTCTCTTAAATGAATAAGATAAAATTAAAAAAAAAGTGAAAAAAACTAATATGCACTCGCCCACCAAGGCTGGTCAATTGTTTTTTCATTGGCCCGTCTGCCGCTTCTTGAATAACGACAAATTTTGTCTCTACGTCTAAGAAAAAAACTGATTGTCTTTTGATTAAAATTTCTATTAAAATTATTAAATTTATTTTAAATATATATAGCATATAAACAATTAATTTTATAGTGCATACATTTAAAAATAAATTAGAAAATTTTTATGACTTATATATATCTCGTCTTATAATCTGTTTGAAACAGATTTCTCATTGTTTTACTTTTTAACGCAACAATTATAAATTTATTTTATTATTATTTTCTTGTTAATCTCTCACTATTATTCATAAATTTTTATAGTGAAAATTTATTCATTTTAATCAAATATATATTATAACTATTTTAAAATAAATTTAATAATTTTAAAATTTATCTCCTTACCATTAATATACATAAAAATAGGCATTATAATTGGCCATTGGGGCGGTTTATCAGAAAACACCTATGGTATTATTTAAATTATTGAAAGATTCCAAATGAAGCAGCTTCCAAGTAAGTTCATTTCCTTTTCAACTTTCTACCGGCTGAAAGCCTCTATCATTAATTTTTTTTTTTACATTTATTTATTTCATTTTTCTCATTATAAATAAATAAACTATAAATGCATAAGAATATTCTGATCTAATTTCTTTGAATAAATGTAAAATTTGACCTATAATTTATTAAACTTTTAACGGCCGTTTTCTTACCATATTTTAATGAAATTAGATTTACAAATCTACCTTTTCGATTTATTATAAATAACCGAAGCAACTTGTAGCAAAATCTAAATATATATTATATTCTCAAAGCTTTAAAGAAAACAGCAAATATATAATTAAAAAACAAATCTGAAAATGTGACCTTTGAAATACTAAACGCGAAGGTTCCTTCCTTTATGGAGGGATGGGCAACCGTCCATTCTCTCCAATGTTATAGCATCCCTCATCTCCAATTTCCAAAGATTGTCCTCATTTTTGTTTGGCAGGAATCGGTATTAATGTTTTTGTTTTTCTTAAAGATTTTAGGGCTGATTTATTATTATTATTATTTGGTTAGATAAGCAACAAATACAATGCTAGGCAAGCAATCTCCAAAAAATAGGAGCAAAAAATTAAAGGCCACAAAAAAAAAGAACAATGAAACCATTCGGACTTAGGAAAACAGATCCTTCACCCACCTAGCCGCAAAGGAAGGGCCATCCATTGGACGCAACAAATCTCCCAAAGTAGCACCACACTACACTGCTATTCCACAAATATAAGATAACCACCAATCAAAATTGAAACACCAAGGTTGCCAGCAACCAAGACGACATTGGATTAGTTCAGAATTGCGCCTCATCATAGCCCAAACAATCCACACAGCCCCAAAACAAAATCCAAGCTAGCCAAAACCACCAAGCCCTCCAATCGGCAAGCACTCCAACCCGAAATGCCAAAACCATCCGGATGAGTCAGAAGCAACCAACATAAAAAGAGGTAAGACACAAACTTACTACTTTCTATTTTTTCTCCTACGTCATTTGCCACCCCCCAAGGAGAAAGCTTTTTCAACGATACGACTAACAATCAAACTATACATCTCAAGGTCCTCAACCTCCTCCACAGCCGCATCATCTTCATCATCCCCACGAGAGAAAAAATTATCAAGCCAATCATTATGTTCCACGCCAGAATTGTCCAAATTAACCGCCAAATGAGCCTTCAAAGCATCGTGGGAAATAAGAGCAGCAAGAACATCAACAACAGGTAGTACCGACTCCAACGAATTCAATGGAAACTCAACAAAATCATCAACCAAGTCCCTAGAGACCAAACCCACCCCAAGAACACCAGGACTAGCAGAAAGAACACTATCTCCATCACCCCCTACAACCAAAGAAACGAAATTATCACCAGCATCCGCCACTGCTTCACCAATAGGACTAGCTATAAGGTTAAAAAAACAAATATTAGCACCTCCCTTGATATCACTAGCTATAGTCAAAGACAAATCAACAGCTTCCGCCTCAATATCAATAGGATCACCCAACGCCACAACAAACTCCAACTGAGCAGCAACACCCAAAGGAACAACTTCCTCCACCACAATAGCATCAGCAACACTAGGACCCAACTCCCCAGCCTTATTAATTGCAGCACAAAATTCAACATTATCCACCCCCACAATAGCAGGTTGAGAAGGAGGCATGGAAGGGCTAACACGATGAATCAACTGCCGATTATCCAAATCCTCCTCATAGCTAGCATTAGTATTAACAAGTATACATTATTAAAACTAGTTAACGGGGCGAAAGAAGGAAGTGAACGACATTCACCAATCAAATGTCCAATGCTTTTACAGGAAGCACAAAAGAGGGGGGGGGGGGGGGGGGAACCTCCATCTCCACTTGCTGTATGTAACCAAATTTCTCCGGACCTAACCACATTTTATCAGGATAAGTTTTTGTAATGTCCTGCTCAACCAACACCCGAGCCACAGAAGGGCGAGAACCAACCGATGTAGCATTGTCAACCTTCAACGTCATACCAAAAATCAATCCCAGGCCGTGAAGGATACGGGGGGAGAAGAGGTGAGGGCGAAGATTCGGCAAAGAGATCCAAATGGGGATTACCGGAGACGAAACACCAACATCAAATAAAGGAGACCATTTGGTCAATTTCATATAACAATTGTTAATATGATAAGATCTATGGCAGAAAACCCTATTGTAATCAAGATCGTTAATCAGCTTAATCAAAACATGCGACGTATCCAGCAAAGTGATCGAACATCGCCAATAAGCTTAAGGTTGAAGAAGAACCTATAAATAGCATCTAGAGAAGGCCACATGAAAAAAACCAACTAACGAAAATTGAAAGGGAGTGGCCAGAGCAGAAATCTCCTCCTCCAAGATCCACATAGAAGGTAGGCCACGAAAAGAGGAAGTTTTAAGGTCAGGAAAACTCGCATTTGAAGAACTACCGGAAAGAGCATCAAGAAAGGAACGAGTTTTGAACAATCCATCCAAAAAGCAAAGATTGGCCAAGCATTTCCCAGCCATCCGGCGAAAAACTTACAGGGGTTGGAAATTAAACGAAACAAAATACCTAAAACAAAAAAGAAACAATTAAAGGCAAAGGGAGTAGGACTTCCCTGAAGTCAGTCACGAAAAGGTGGCAGCAGCCGCCGGGAGAACCCAGCAAAACGAAGGGGCGGGAACCCTAAGCCAGGAGCAGAGGAGGGGCGGATGTTTTTTGAGATTCCATAACCTTGAAATGAGTCAATGTGAGGGAACTCATTAGGGCTGATTTAATTAGTATATAAGTGCGATGCTACTTAAGGTTTTTTTTTAGCAGGTCTCTTATTGCTTTGTTTTTCAGACCGTAGCTATAATTTTGTTTGATTACTATTTTCTTGTTGATTTTTAAAAAATTTTGCTATAGAAAGCACTTCTTACAACTAGAGTTGATAATGGATCGTAATTTTAAGAAAGTATATGGTCGTTTTTTTTTTAAAAGAATATATTTATAATATTCAGAATAATTTTTTAAGGAATTATTTTATTTCATAATAATTTCACAATCATCTTTATAAAATGCTACAGCTGTCTTAAATAGACTCTTAATCTTATTTTTAGAAATGAGTTAGAAACCAAATGAATGGAATTCTCATAATTAGAATTTAATTTTAAAAATGTGTAAATTTATTTTAAATGAGGGGATAAAAAGGCTTTTTAAAAGCAAAATAAATAATATACTGAAATAAATTGAAAAAAAAACTTCTTGAATTAGCATAAACAGAAAAAAATTTAAATAAGGACATTTTAAAACAAAAAAAAAAATCTATTTTAGTTTTTTTATTATGATTAGACATTCTTAAATTATTATCAATCATTTAATTTACCTCCAAACTTCTAGCAAAATATTTCTTTAACTCTCTCAGCTCTTCAATCTCCTTTAGGTACAAAATGAGCCTCTATTTGTATAATTAATTTGAATATAAATAGGTCGTTTTAGAAATATTACACCTTCATTACTTTCTCCTCTAATTATGGCGATAAAGTAAAATTAAATGCAAGCGAAGTATCCAATTAATGCATTAAAGTAATATAAAACGTCTACGTCCTTCTTTACATCTCTAGATCATAAAATGGAATATTTGTGCATCTTTTTATAATTTGATTTTTTTTATATAATAATTTAAAAAATAATGCCAATTAGATTGTAATTATCATATTTTTTAAATAAATTAAATTAATCCTGATATTATATTAAAATTTAAAATAAAAAACTTATTTAATATGAATTATGATATATAAAATTGGCTAAATATCTCTGTATGGTTTTTGGAAAGAAATGATTGAAATTTTTTTTTTTTTCAAACTAAATTACATCTCTAAGAGATAACTATCTCTGTAGAGATTCACAGGAACGATGAATCGTCGGGCTCTAATTGAGTTTCAAATTGGTTTGAATTAATTTGGGATTTGATAAGGTTCAAGAAAATTTGTACGATCTGCACGAATCTCAAGGCAAAATTAGAATCAGAAACTGTTGAAATTAAATTCAAGATCATATAAAATCTAATTTCAACAAATTTATAGTTGATCTTAATGTCTCAATGAGATGAACCCAACAGTACCAAAAGTGGTACAATCTAAGCTCAAATGAGCCCAAATCAAATACTTGAAGTATGATTGGAAACTTTAAATATTAATTAGATGACCAAATGTATTAGTACCTCTTATTACACAGCTGCCACGTTCAATATCTTGAAAACTCATTTCCCTTCCAACTCAACGTGTCTTCATCGGTTTCCTCTCCAACCGACTCCTCACCAGCGCTCCTCATACCCATTTCCAAAGCTACTGAATCAGACCAACGTTTTACCCAACCTCCTGTTATCTCGCAAGTCCAGGGCTCATTCACTCAACATGTTTCATCATCTTCAACTCCAGCTTCTCTTCCTGATCATCATCATTCTTCATCTCCAAGGTTATCTACTCCTATCAGACATCCCATGATCACTAGATTTCAAACTGGTTCACTCAAACCATCTCGCCGATTCAACCTTCTTCACACCGAATCCAGTTCATCTTTGCCAACTTATCCTACCACCTACACTGAAGCAAACAAACATCTCGAATGGAGACAGGCCATGGCCGAAGAATTCCTGGCACTCCAAAAACAAGGTACCTGGTCTCTTGTATCTCCTCCTCCAAATGCATCCATTCTAGGATGCAAGTGGAAGTTCCGCAGGAAATTCAACTCAGATGGTTCCATTGCTCGGTTCAAAGCTCGCCTTGTAGCTCAAGGCAACCGTCAAGAATATGGTTTAGACTACGGTGAGACCTTCAGTCCGGTGGCAAAGCTTCCCACGATTCGTGTCCTCTTCACAACTGCATTATTTCACGGCTGGCCTGTTCACCAACTAGATGTCACCAATGCCTTTCTCCATGGGCACCTAACTGAAAAGGTATACATGCGCCAACCAAAAGGTTTTGAGGATGCAACTAATCCGGATCAAGTCTGTCTGCTTCATAAGGCCATATACGGTCTTAAACAAGCACCACGTCAGTGGTATACAATCTTCACAAATTATCTCCTCACCATCGGGTTCCAGTTCAGCAAAGCCGATCCTTCACTATTGACGTTTCATCAGGATCAGACTCACATTTTTCTCTTAGTCTACGTTGACGACATTTTGCTAACTGGAAACAACACCTCAGCCATTTCCGCTCTTCTTCAGAAATTACATTCCAACTTCACCATGAAGAATCTGGGTTTAGCAAGTCACTTCCTTGGCATCAAGATTCAAACATTATCAGATAAGTACTTTCTATCGCAAAGTTCTTACGCATACTCAATTCTTCAACAAGCTCATCTAACCGACTGTAATCCCTTGACGAATCCTACATGTACTAAATTACCAGCTAAGGTAGAAGCCGATCATCTTCTCTCCGAACCTCACCAGTACAGGCGATTAACTGGGTCACTCCAATATCTCACCCTTACGCGTCCCGATATTGCCTACGCCGTCAACATCCTCTCACAACATATGCAGGATCCCTCTCCGCATCACATTTATCTACTCAAACGTCTTCTGCGCTACATCAAGGGTACAATCGATTTTGGTCTACTGATCACCAAATCCAATCTTCGTCTACATACCTACACGGACGCCGACTGGGCCGGCGATCCGGACACCAGGAAGTCTACGTCCGGGTATTGCACATTCTTAGGAGACAACCTCATCTTCTGGATGGTCAAGAAACAATCTACGGTAGCACGGTCATCTACAGAATCTGAATACAGAGCACTCGCAGCAGCTACTGCAGATATACTTTGGCTCAAAAGGCTCCTTCATGACTTCAACATATCTCATAATCTTCCAATAGATCTTTTCTGCGACAATACGTCTGCCATCGCTCTTGCTCACAACCCTGTTTTTCATGCAAGAACCAAACACATTGAGATCGATCATCGATTCGTCAGAGAGCACATTCAGCATAATGAAATCCATCTCCTCCCTATAAGCACTACGGATTAGCTGGCTGATATTCTCACCAAATCGTTATCAACACCTCGCTTTAAATTGCTCCGCTCCAAACTGAGCATTTGTCAATCTCCCTCAGTTTGAGGGGGGATATTAGTACCTCTTATTACACACCTGTTAATCCCACATTACTCAAATGCATTTATGTCTGTTTACAACTGTATATATATACAGCAAATCATTGTACTCTTAAGATATACAAATATATACTTTCTTGTATCCTTTGGACTCTTCCATCTCTCTTTTATTGGGTTATGATATTCTACAAAATGATCTTCAAATAAGATATTCTTATAATCGAATCAAGAGGCTAGACGAGATCAATCCAACAAGCCCAAGATCATTAAATCTTGACATCATCAGGGCACTAAGATGCTGAATAAATACTTCATGATCAAGAGAATCAATGTGGGTTGTATGATGGAGTGTTTTGGATTATGATTCAAATTACCAAAATACTCATTCCAAAGAGCCTATAAATAGAGCTTCATTCTTCACATGAGGGGAGGAAGAAGAGAGAAAACTAGAGAGAGATTTCTTGCATTTTCCAGCCATCGACGTTGACGATGACTACCACCATCAATTGCTATAGACAACCACTATAATAACCCGTATGTTGACTCTTCCAAATATTTTTTTTGGAGTAAATATAAGTCCAAATCATAATCCGTCTTCGTTATAGCATTGATATTGTAGTATTTTAATTACACAAATTTTTTTATAATATTTGGGCAATGATGAAAATCCTTAAGAAATTGACACGTATCGGTAAAAGTGGGGATTTTTGGATCGATATGTGTTTGGTTTGCAAATCGATTTCACCAATTTTTTAAAGCCCCCAAAAATTATATGAATTTTATACTAAAAAATTGATTAATTTAATTATATAATATTAAATTATTATTTTAATCAAAATATCCTAAGTCATTAAAATGTTTTAAATCCTCATCCCTTCTCATTTTCTGCAACATAGAAATGATAAATAAATTTAAGAGAAAAAGAGAAGAGAGAGAAAGAAAAAAAAAGCTCGGATTGGAGGCCGTATAGTGATTTTTGTCCGTCGACACTGCTAGGAGATTTTCTCGTCTCGCTGTAAGGTATCATTGACCTATTTTTGATTTCAAGGATTTGATATTTTTCATATTTTTTTGATCAAATTTGTGTTTCTGTTACCAAAAAATAAAAATAATTTTATATTTGTAAAAATTTCATCGTGTAATTTTTAATATGTTATGTAGATCGAGATTATGAATATTTTGAGTATTTATTTGAGATTTTTCGTCGGGTAATTTTGAAAAAGCTGTGATTTTTTTCTACTCTGAAATTTATTTTGACATATAAAAATAGTGCTTTAGTTCAATAAAAGCTTCAGGTTGTTGTTATATATAATTCTTGGTAATTTAATTAATTTCTAAAAATGTGAATTTTTGTACAATAGGATTTTCTATTGCATACCATCAATGACATTTTGACACTTTTTGAATTAAGCTCAATTATATTTTATTTACTGCAATACATTAGAAATAAATATAGATATGTGATTGAGATTACTGTTATAGTACTATGATAAAATGTGTGTGTAAAAGATAAGTAAAGACTGATTGACTCATTGGTTGGAGACTGATTGACCTGTACAGGATGGTGGGCTGACGGACTTTCATTTAAATATTATGGTTTGGTGTTATCTTCTACTGATTCACGTGATACATTTAGTGGAAGTTATAAAGAGATGATTACTGTGCCGACGGACAAAGAGTGGCGACTTTATTTACTGAGCCAACGATTACTAATTTTGACATTGTACTGAAAGACACCATGATAGCCATAATTATTACTTGTTTAGTGTGACTATTGAAATGAATGTTATTGAAATATTGTTCATATTATTGTATGAATTTATTATTAACATTGTTACTGATTTATTGATACAAAAAGCATGATATATTTATTGAGTACGTAATATATATGATATATTGAGCATGTGATTAAGATATTGGTTTAATACTGATATAGAATAACTACTACACATTTTTAAATATATCTAGGGCTAATATTCTGATGGAGATTCAAAATTTTGAACATCTCAAGTGGTCAAAGTTTTTAAGAAATTCAAATGGTGGAGAACAATCTCAATATTGTAACTTCTACCATTCAAAAGGATACACAACTAAAAAATAATTTCAGTTAAGGATGAGATCAAACGTCTTATTCATCAAGGATATTTAGGCCATTATTTACAAGATCAACTTGTAGATCATTAGCCTCAAAATAGAGGAGATCAGAAGAGTCGTGACAAAGAAATTATTAACATTATTAACTATGAATGCCTTCATATTGAAATTACTTAAAGGATTCTAACTCTTCAAAATTTTCAACTTCTGTATCTTTCAAGTAAGTTTTATTTGGATTATTAATGAAATTTTATATAAATAATATAACATATAATAAAACCCCATGCAGGAAATCAACTAGTGAACATGATTCTCACTAGAAAGATCCTATGAGGGCAAGTGACAGACAGGGTCTTCACTCATAACCCCAGCAAGTCATGCCCATGAGCTAGCCTCAAAGGGAAGCTAGTAGTGGATAAAGTCCACACTAGAAAGACTTCAGGAGAGCAAGTGGTTGACAGGGTTACCACTCACTCAAAAATTTTAGAAGGTAAAAGCCTTAGAAGGTTCGATATTATAAAAAAACCTTTAAAGATAAATGCCTCAAAAGGAACACATGAACGTAAAATGTCAAAAGAAAAAATGCCTAAAAAAATATATGTACACTTAAAACCTCATTAGACATAATCCTCATAAGATATATGATTATTCAATAATCTCAGAAAGAATACACCTCAAAAGGTACAGGTACACCAAAAATTTTAAAATGCTAAAAATCATAAAATGTTTAGGTACAAAAAATCTCATAAGGATAACAACGTTATAAGGTACAAGATTTCACTTATCCAAAAATTTATGAAGGTGCAAGCATTAAAACATTCAGGATTATCTAAAAAGTTTTAGAGACAAATGTCTCAGAAGAAATAGGTGCACGTAAAATCTCAAAAGAGAAAAGTCTCAAAAGATTTATAACACTCTAAAACCTTGAAAGGCATAAGCCTCATGGGGGTGCAAAATGGTGCCTATTGAAGTGCCAAACAGCGCTAGCGTGTTTCACGCTAGTTACATGCCTCGAAATGCACAGATATGCCGGTGACGGGTGGCCAGCCGACCAAATACGCTCGGACCAATCCAAGCCACATTTCAAGCTCAAACAAGCTTATTACATCATATTTTGGGCTCCCAGGACCTTTTCAACATTTTGTATTCAATTCTAGCACTTTCAAAGCTCAATGGAGTATTTATGATCAAATTCAAGTAAGTTGAAGATTTTAGTGAAGAGTTTTTAAAAGATTTTGTTCCAATCAACATGCTAACTTTATAAAAGAATGTAATCAGAATTAACGTTATTGTATTTGATTTGTGACACGGGGGGGGGGGGGGGTTCCATTCTGGCATCCAAAGAGTGGTCACGCCTAGAATATTTATGAAATTATAATCTTACGTCTCAACAAATTTTAAAGATTTGGAATTTATTTTTGAATGTAATAAGCATTAGATCCAAAAATAGGGGGCAAATGATATGATTCAAGAAAATTCACATGATCTACATGAATCTCGAGGTAAATTAGAATAGGAAACTTCTGAAATTAAATTTGAGACTATATTAACTTCAATTTAAAAAAACTTGTTGTTGATCTGAATGTCTCAATGTGACGAACACAACGCTATCAAAAGTGGTCAAATTTGAGCTCAAATCAAACATTTAAAGCATGATTGAAAACATAAAATATTAATTGGATGACCAAGTGATCTTCAAATCAAACATTCTTATAGTTGAATCGAGCGGCTTGAGGAGAATAATTCAACAAGCCCAAGATCCTTCAATTTCGACATTATTAGGCCACTCAGATGCTAAATAAATATTTTATGATCAAGAGAATCGATGTGGGTCGGCCGTATGATGGAATATTTTGGATTCTTGTTCAAATTATCAAAATGCTCATAAAATAAGGAACAAATTTAAATAATTATTTTAGTTAAATAAATATTAAAATTATTATGATTTAAATAAGGAACAAATTGCGTGAACAAAATTAAAAATAATTTTAAATTTATTATAATATTATAGGCTATTTTTGAGATTTGATATTTATTTTAAAATTAATTATTTTTTTTGGCTTCCGTTTCCAGCCGTTCTCATTCTTCCTCCTCTCCGCCTATAAATAACAGGCTCGGTGAACCCTACGGAAGAAACCCCCGTAAGCGTTTTTCCTTGAGGTCTCTTGCTTTCCTATTTGATCTTACACTTTTCTCCTCAAGGTCTCTTTCTTTCCTATTTGATCTTTCACTTTTCATGGGCTCAAATTCTATAATGTCGCTCTCCCTCCTCCTCCTCCTCCTCCTCCTCACCGGCGTAGCGGCTGCCCCGGGTGCCGGCGGCAATGGGCCAGATATGTCGATCATAAGCTACGTTGAAAGTCATGGCATGCGGGGACTCGATAGGGGCGAGGCAGAGATGCGGGAGATCTACGAGAGGTGGATGGAGCAGCATGGCCGGAACTATAACGTGCTCGACGAGAAGGAGCGGCGATTCGAGGTCTTCAAGGAGAATCTCCGCTACATAGACGAGCACAATGCCGCCGCCGATGCCGGCGTCCACTCCTTCCGCCTCGGCCTCAACCGCTTCGCCGATCTCACCAATGAAGAGTACCGCGCATCCTACCTCGGTACACGGCAACATCAACGCCGCTGGAATCCTAGCGACCGTTACCACGTCGCTTTTGGCGAGGCCCTGCCCGATTCCGTTGATTGGAGGACCAAGGGCGCCGTCGCCCCTGTCAAGGACCAGGGCACTTGCGGTATTTTGAATCGTTTTTTTTTTCTTGTAGTCTTTTATAATCATGGTTTAGATTGAAATTGGTGGGAGTTTTTGCGCGGGTTCGATGGTGATTTATGAGGTATTTGTTTTTCGAAGGGAGCTGCTGGGCTTTTTCGAGCATTGCGGCCGTGGAAGGGATCAATCAGATTGTGACCGGAGACCTCATTTCGCTATCAGAGCAGGAGTTGGTGGATTGCGACACGAGCAGCAATCAGGGATGCAACGGCGGCCTTATGGATGATGCCTTCGAATTCATCATTAGGAACGGTGGCATTGACTCTGAGGAGGATTATCCTTACAGCGGCCGTAGTGGCAAATGTGATTCTTACAGGGTGTGTGTCCTGTTTGATTTCTCTTTCTGTATTTGATGTTTAGGGTATTGTTATAATCATTTGGTGCGGTTTGTGCCAACTGAAATTGTTGATTTCTCTTGTTGTAGAGAAATGCTAGGGTCGTGTCTATTGATTCATATGAAGATGTGCCTGTAAACAATGAAAAGGCTTTGCAGAAGGCAGTTGCAAATCAGCCTGTAAGTGTCGCCATAGAAGCTGCTGGCAGGGCATTCCAGCTGTATCAATCGGTAAGTACCATTATGCGCCGATGGCTTGATTTTATTAACAATAGTTTCGTATATCATGTATTATTGTTTTTTAATTATTTGTGCATAACCAGTAAAATAATTCATCTGTCACAATGTTCGGCTTAGATAAGCTCGTTATATTTGTATCCCTATACATCAAATTTGGTACTATGCCAATAGATATGTGCAGTAGTAATCTGATGATGTCATTGTGGTGGTGGATCCTATAGTGGTTGATGCCGCCGAGGAAAATAATTGCAGTAAATGATGAAAATAATGATTAGCTAGTTGTCTATTACAATTTTAATTGAGAATCACAATGTTTTTGCTGTAGCAGCGATGTTTTTTAATTTAAATTTTGATTGTGCAGGTAAATTTCTGTAAGAATAATAATCAACATTCTTTATTGCTATTTAAAACTGGAAAAAATTGTAATACTAATTGTATTTTAAATTTTAAAAATTTGCACGTTTATGTTTTATACTGTAGGAAAAAATGTTATAGCTAGTTCTAAGGCATTGATGATTAATCATTTTTTCTAATCGGTTTATTTATAGAATAAAAACTAAAAAAGACAAAATATTTTGTTACTTAAAGTCTTTGTTATCTAATGATTTGGTGGAAAAATCATGTCAATATCAACAATTCCTTATCAAGCAAGCTGCCATCATACACATTTCTTGTCTTTTCACAGTAGACATCATCATTTTTACTCTCAGAAGCTTAATTTTTATTTTTTGCTGTGTAGAAGATGAAAAGTTTATTCATCCTAAAGTAAATTGAAGTACTGCATATTTGCACCGAAGTAACTTGAGCTTTATTCAGCGGAATTGGAACTCCAGATAGGTTGTAGTATGCAATCCCATGTTCAATTACATATGTTTTTAGGTCAATAGTTAAGAGCAAAATACACAGACGAAAATCAAATACAACAAACATATAAAAACATGCACACGTAGTTCATGTGGTTTGATGAGATACACTTATGTTCATGTACAGAAATCGAATAATTCATTGAGCTCATAAGGGCACATAGAGATATTACACCTCTTATAAAGTTGATAAGCATTGAGATGCGATTTTATTTATCATTGACTGTGATGATTGGGGCTAAATGCGGATAAGAGGATGTTGCTTTACTCTTCATTTATTGTGTTGCAGTAGTTCAAATAATAGTTCCAAGTTAAGTCTACAGGTTTTCTCTTAATAACATTGAAATTAGTGGCATCTTCCTTTTTCTTGAAGGAGTGGAAGAGCTCCCTTCTACAAGCACCTGAGAAGTTCTTTATTTAATTCTTTAGATTTGCTGCCCCTCCCTCTTTATTTTTTGAGGTTATGGGATTCCAAATCCCTCATTCTAACGCATTCTTTTAGTGATAATTTGGGGCATAGAATGCATTGTAGGATCCCATAAGATATTATAAGCTTTACCATCACTATTGCATATGCTTTAAATAAAGTGCTTGTACTATTTATTTGGTTGGTAGGAATGAGCAAAACACAGATGAGAATTAAAATACAACAAAGAATTTGTTTGATATAGACTTTGTTGCAAAATTCTTTGGTTCGATCCTCCTCCTATTCTTGCTCTTAGCTTGTTTGACGAGTCATTACTGTGTGTGCAAAGAATATTCACTCTCTTCATACATCTTGTGATCAGGGCATTTTCACTGGAAGTTGCCGGACCGAACTAGACCATGGTGTTCTTGCAGTAGGCTACGGGACTGAGAATGGCAAGGATTACTGGGTTGTGAAGAACTCCTGGGGCACAGACTGGGGAGAGGAAGGCTTCATAAGGATGGAGCGCAATGTGAAGGCGGCTAGCGGCAAATGCGGAATTGCAATGCAGGCTTCCTATCCTATCAAGAATGGTCCAAACCCACCAAAACCAACCCCAAGCCCTCCCGCTCCTGTAAAGCCTCCTAGGCTATGTGATAACTATTACTCCTGCCCAGCAAGCACCACTTGCTGCTGTGTATATGAGTATGGCAAGCTTTGCCTTGCTTGGGGCTGCTGCCCCCTCGAAGCTGCCACCTGTTGTGATGACCAGAGCAGCTGCTGCCCTCTTGATTTCCCTGTTTGCGATGTTCGGGCAGGAACTTGCCTAACGGTAACTACTCTTTATATATATATATTTATACGGAAGCTGCTTCCCTCCATATTAAAAACATTCTTCTAATCATTTGATTTGCTGAACAGAGCAAGAATAACCCATTGGGAGTGAAGGCCTTTCGGCGAGTTCCTGCCGAGCCCTTTTGGACGTACTCCAGAGCAGGAAGCAATGAGGGTAAAGCTTCAAGTTAGATTTGGCGATTGAATGATGAGCAAGAGGGGATTGGCTGCCGACTCTGTTTGGGTCGATTATATACTAATTTCTGTGCTTTCATCGCCGCTGCATAAGAAGATGATATGCGATTATCTTGTACATAAATTATCTTTATTTAAAATTTTATGCATGTTATATGTGAAATCTTATCAAGGTGTTTCTTTTATTTATGTGCTGATGGTTTCTCAAGTTTTGTCGGCTTTCGTTCGGTGGTTTTTGAAATTGATGAAATTTATTAGGTTCACTATTTGATTGGATTTAGTTTAAAATCAACATTAGTTTTAAATTTTAGAAATCTCTAAATTCTCAGAAATGATAATTTTTTTTTTCAAGTAAATAAAAAATTGTAAGTCATCATATTTTAAACAAGAATATTTCTGCACGCTTAAATAAATTAATACAAAAAATAATATTGGGCTCTATTTTAACCAAAGTGATACGAGAATGATTACATGAATTATTACTTGGAAAAATGTGAATCAATTCACCTAAATAAATTATATGTTAAATATCTTATTTTCTCAAAATTCACTTGAATAAAGCTTTGCTCTTCATACATATTTCCAAAATATTGAATAAATAAGTTTGTTATTATGTGTAATTATTTTTAATGTATTGGTTGGGGGATTTGACTATCAACTAAGAGTTTTTAGGTTTAAGTTTTTTGCATATCATGTATATGTGAATTTACTTTAACTGATCTAAATATTCTTAAAAAAAAAGTCTATTCCTTTGTTCACTTAATTGCAATAAAGCACTAATAGATCTATTTAAGATATGCGCCTATAAGCGCGGGGTGGACATCATAAAAAAAATGTAGCGGGGATTGCGTTTATTGTCCACTTAAGCTCTTTCGGGTTATTGTTGAACAATAATTTTTTCTTGTCTTTTATTGAACAACTTTTTCTACTAATAGTACAGTCAACAAAAATAAAATTTATATTGATTCCCTCGATTTGACAGCTTATATTGATTTCATTGATGGTAGGTCTTTTCTTCAACATTTATCTACCTATATAGTATTGAAATTAAGTGATCTTGGGTTCATTGGATTCGTCTCATCGAACTGCTCGGGAAGCTTCTAAATATACTTCAGAACTTTGATATAGGCTTATTCTGATGAAATGGACCCAATATTGAACCATTTTAATATCGTTGGGTCCATCTCATCGAGATGTTTAGTTCGACTATAAGTTTGTTGGAATTGTTAATTTTGAAAGTTTTCAATTCAATTGTCTTGAGATTTGTGTCCATTTTTTAACTTACCCAATGAGAAAATTTAAAATTTTTTTAGGAAATTCAATGTTAGTCTTGATTAATTTTATATCCATAAATAGATAGTCGACCCAATTAGACCTGTAGCAACCTAAGAATAACCTTAATTTAAAAATAAATAAATAATGATGTAACTATTTATTTAAAAATTACAAGAGGCATTGAAAAATAAAAACGCAAATTTATTGATAGAGAGACATTTGTGCTCAGGTGAGCACAATCAAAGTTACATGACATAAAATGCCATTGCTTATTGCACAATCCATTATTATTTATTCTATGTATTAGAAGACAGATACACTCCTCCTGTTCTTCAGCACTTATTTTGATAGAACACCAACCATCTCTACACCCTGAAAATCACATAGGAATGCAAGCAATAAAAGAAAATTAGTCGCATTTTTCATATTTAGAGAGATTATTCAGTAAATAAATATGCAATAAATGTGAAAAGATAAATATTTTATAAATAAATATGAAAAAATTGGCTCAATTGTTTTGATAAAAATGTCATCAAATATATACATACCATTAAGTTTTATATATTTATACACATACCATTAAGTTTTATATATAAAATTATAATATTTAAGTTTTATATATTTATATATTATCAAAAATCAAATTTTAATATTTATTAATATAAAATTATAATATTTAAATTACATAAAAATACTAATAATATAAACGTGTCTTAAAATAAAATATATATCTTCAATCTTCATGCCTATCTCTTGCAGTAATTTAAATAGTAAAATATTATACATAAATAAATTTAAATATTAAATACATAAAAATTCTACAGTACATACATAAATCTCTCAAAATTAAATAAAAAAATAGACAACTAAAAAATATTATTTTAATCATTCATTCTACTCCATCAAAATAATTATAAAGTTTTCTTTTTTCATAAAAATTGAACTTCTATAATCCACTAAAAATTATTTACTTACTGAACGTAATCAATTTCAATCTTGCCGGCGTTCAAATCTGCTATAGTCGAGAAAGCTTCTTGGGAGAGATCAAAGGTGCCTCGGCAACCAGGAGGGCAATAATCCACAATTTTAACCACAACGCTCGCACCTGTACATGGGTGAGGCACACCTGCATTGGTCGGACCCGTACAATTAATCCGATAATTTCATCCGCAGGCCGCATGATTATCCCATATAGCATCGCTCGCCGCAGCAATCATTGTACCCATGTCTTCATACCCGTAACACGCAGAAGCTACACATACACATATAAATATATTTTTGATTTGCTATTTTTATAAGTACCAATATATATATATATACACATACACGTTTTGGGTGACTATAATTTTTAAAAATATTGCAAGTATTATAAATATATATATTTTTGGAAAAATGGATTATAACTTTTTTATAGCTACCATATATTAGTAGATTTAGTTGCAAAAATCGGTCTTCTACTATAAAAATATTTCAAAAATAGCGAAAAAGTATCAACCAAATAACACCAATGTTAGAAAGCACCCAAATAGGCACTAAATATTTATAAAAATATAGAGAAAATAGGTAGGGCTAACATGAATAAGGATTTATTTGGTGTGATTGTTATTTTTTTTTTTAAATGATTATAAAATTATTGTGAAGAAAATAAATTTAAAAAGTATATTATGAGTATTATATATATATATATATATATATATATATATATATATATATATATATATATATATATATATATATATATATATATATATATATATATGTTGCGGACTCAAATATACGTGGCGATAGATTTTAATTTTTCGTCTCAGCGTTGTACGTATATCCAGCACACAAACAGAATCGAAATAGTAACACCAGGATTTTTACGTGGAAAACCCTGGAAAAGGAAAAAACCACGGGGTCATGCCCAGTTGAAAGAGTTCCACTAGTGTTGTTTGAAGTACACGAGCCTGATTCGTCCTTTAAATTCAGGACGATCAGATTACAATGAGTATCAGTTACAAGGACAAGCAGAGTTCTGACGTCACTTGAGTGTCCGGCAGAATTCCGGCGTCACTTGGAAAGAAGTCCGGCATCACTCGGGCGTCGGGTAGAATTCCGGCGTCACTTGGAAAGAAGTCCGGCGTCACTCGGGCGTCGGGTAGAATTCCGACGTCACTCGGGCATCAGGTAGAATTCCGGCGTCGGGCAGAATTCCAACGTTGCTCCCATGTCGGGCAGAGCTCCGGTGTCCCTCGGGCGCCTGGTGGTGCTTCGATGGTGTTCCGGCAGTGTTCCGGCGGTGTTCCGGCGGTGGTCGAGGAGGAGTTATTCCCTCCTAGGCTTCTCTTCTCTTCCTTCTCTTCTTCTCTTCTTGGCTTGGGTCCCCTCTTAAGAGAAATGAGGGGCTATTTATAGTTTTTCTGGAGTGGCATAGCCCGTAAATAGATGAGGGATCAAGGGCAAATAAGGAGTGATCCGGATGAACGGCCGATATTGAATCCCTTGATCGTGAACCGTTTATCAAGCATTTAAATGTCTTAATGATATCAGAATTCTACTATCTTGGGCTCGTTGGATTCGTCTCGTCGAGATGCTCGATTCGATCATAAGCTCGTCAAAATCGGAGACCGTTTGGTAACTCAAATAGCTGTTTGATGCTTCCAACAGCGCTTCGGGTACTTGATTTGGACTCACTTGGGCTCGGATTGAGCCGAATTTGGTGTCGTTGGATTCGTATTTCCGAGACGCTCAGTTCGACTATAAGTTTGCTAAAATCGGAGTTTAAATGGTCTCCGAAATAATTTTTGAAGTTTCCAACTTGAGTTTTTCCTCGAGATTCGTGTCCGATCAAGATAATTTTTTGATGACGTATCAGTTGCCCCCCTATTTTCGGACATCGAAGCTCCAGAAGTCCGAAAATATGCGTTTCAATCTTTGGGAAAATTTTTTCGTGCAATTTGATATTTGCAAAAAACCAAATTTGGGTGTAGAGGTCTCGAATGGCCTTAAAAGTGCCAAAATTGAGTCCGGAACGTCGAAAAACGGTTCCGGGGACCCCAAAAACGTCCAATTTGACCTTTCCGGGCCCGAAATTGGGCCCGGAAATGGGTTGGGGCAGCTCAGCCGCCGGCCGCCGCTGCCGCTGTCGGATCCGCCCGCGCGCCGCCGCCGCAGCTGCCGCGCGCCTGTCCCTGCCCGGCGCGCCTGCCCGCGCGCAAGCGGGCGCTGCCCGCGCTGCCTTGGCTCCTGCGCGGCTCTCCTGAGCCGCGGCTCTGGCGGCTAGCGGTTTAACCGCGGCTGGCGGTTTAACCGCGGCTGGCGGTTCAGCCAACCGCTGGCGGTTGGGTAACCGCCAGTTAACCGCCAGCTAACCGTTGGCGGTTAAGGCCGAAATTTTTTTTTTTTTTCAGCAACTTCCCCAACTTCCCCCTCTTGCTATAAATAGCCCCCTAGGGCCTATGAGTTTCTTGCACCTTTCTTCTCCTCTCCCTTTCTTCTTTCATGTGTGGCCTTCCCCTGACCTTGCACAGGCGGCATCCCCTGTCCAGGCCAGGGCCCCTCACTGCAAGAAGGATATTCCATTTTTCTTCATTTCTCCCTCACGCTGAGGCATTCCCCTAGGCCTGTTCAGGGCTAGGGCCCCTCACTGAGTAGGAGTCTTCTCCTCCTTTCTTTCAATTGAGGCCATCCCCTGGCCCGGCACAGGCGACATCCGCTGTCCAGGTTTAGGGCCCCTCACTGAGTAGGAGTTTCCTCCTTTTCTGAGGGATCTCGTGGAAGTCCGACGTTAGTCGGTGGAAGCCCTGTAACAGACGGAAGAAGTCTGGTGACGGGTGAAAAATTGGCGTCGTGTAGAAGTCCGACAAGAGTCTGATGACGGGCAGAGGTCCGACGACAAGTAGAAGTACATCGTCGGGTAGAACTCTGACGACGGTCCGGCGACGGGCAGAACTCTGGTGTCAGGCAGAAGTTCGACGAATGACCCACGATGGGCAGAAGTCCTTCAACGGGAGGAAGATCGGCGTCGGGCAGGAGTCCGACGAATGTCCCGCGACGGGCAGAAGTCCTTCAACGGGAGGAAGCTCGGCGTCGGGCAGGAGTCCGATGAGGGTCTGGCGGCGGGCAGAAGTCCTTCAACGGGAGAAAGCTCAGCGTCAGGCAGGAGTCCGACGAATGTCCCGCGACGGGCAGAAGTCCTTCAACGGGAGGAAGCTCAGCGTCGGGCAGGAGTCCGACGAATGTCCCGCGACGGGCAGAAGTCCTTCAACGGGAGGAAGCTCAGCGTCGGGCAGGAGTCCGACGAATGTCCCGCGACGGGCAGAAGTCCTTCAACGGGAGGAAGCTCGGTGTCGGGCAGAAGTCCGACGAATGTCCCGCGACGGGCAGAAGTCCTTCAACGGGAGGAAGCTCGGTGTCGGGCAGAAGTCTGACGAATGTCCCGCGACGGGCAGAAGTCCTTCAATGGGAGGAAGCTCGGCGTCGGGCAGGAGTCCGACGAATGTCCCGCGACGGGCAGATGATGGCGGGCGTCCAGTAACATTGTGTTAAGGCAATATTCATCCATACTAAAGTGTGCCAACATCAGATATTACTGAATCAAGGGGCCGAAGTAGTGTGACATGCCAACATTCTAGCAATACACTAACACTGTCAACTGAGTGGAGGTCTGATGATGATCCAGTTATGTCCTTTCCTTAAAGGAGCAGTTGTAGGAGATGCTTGCGTGCAGTAAGGGAGAAGTCACTTAAATCCACCAAGGATATTTGACTGTGTTAAAGTTGCTTGATGATACTAGCTTGTATGAATATCACCAGTGTACCTTTTGCTTTTACATTCTTGCAAAGGTGACCTAGATGTACAATCTTTCGTAATATGACTTCAATAATATTTATATGAAGTTGAAAACTCACTTTTGCATCTTTGAAACATGAGTTAATATATTGTGTAACATGCTTTTTCGAAGATTTTTTGCCCGCCAAGAATCTCTGTAGGTGATGTCCAGAGAATCCATCAAGAATATATGACCTATCCGAGGTAGTATGTCGGAGCCTTTGCTCGACGACGCTAACCTGTATGGAAGAGGTCGAGAGAATCCACCAAGGATGTGAGACCTATCCGAGGTTGTATGTCAGAGCCTTGCTCGATGACGCTAACCTGTATGGAAGAGGTCAAGAGAATCCACCAAGGATGTGAGACCTATCCAAGGTTGTATGTCGGAGTCTTTGCTCGACGACGTTAACCTGTATGGAAGAGGTCGAGGGAATCCACCAAGGATGTGAGACCTATCCGAGGTTGTATGTCGGAGCCTTTGCTCGACGACGTTAACCTGTATGGAAGAGATCGAGAGAATCCACCAAGGATGTGAGACCTATCCAAGGTTGTATGTCGGAGCCTTTGCTCGACGACGTTAACCTGTATGGAAGAGGTCGGATCGAATCCCCCTGGGATTAATCATCCAGTGATTGAGACACAATAAAGATTACGTATTTCTTGAATCAAGGATAAAGAGACTATATTTGTCAGTAGTTTTTCACTGTCAGTTGCATTCTTTTTAAAGAAAGTGACAATATCAAAACTGGACGAACAACACATTATATTACTGTAAGACAATACAATAATTCCCTTGTACAACAGAAGAGATACATATAGGGACAACCACATCATTTGACTTGGTAGAAATACTAAGGACATTAGAGTGACATCCTACTTATCATAGAAGAGATACACGATGACACATAACAAGTAGTATTACTAATACAACTACATAAAGTGTATGGTCATTCAATCTCGCCAATCATTTGAATATTATTCAACTGTTGTCTTTGTTGTTGTTGATTTTGCCACCCAGTTGGACCAGTTTCATCTCGAGCAGGTGGGTTTTGGATGAACTGTCGAATATATCCTTGTCGGATCAATCTCTCAATCTCATCCTTGAGTTGCTTACAGGCTTCAGTAGTGTGTCCACGACTACGGTGGAAATAGCAATATTGCTCCTGGTTTCTAACATTTGACTTCAAAGAATTAGGCCACTTGATATTTTCTTTATCTCGAATGGCCATTAGTATGTTGGTTCGAGTTGCATTGAGAGGCATATACTCTTTTTCATGTCGGAACTCGCGTTGTGGTACTGGGGGTCTAGGAGATGAATTTTTCTTTCGTTGCGAAAATGATTCCTCTATTGTAGGGGCGTTCTTACGCTTTCCAGTTGTTTGCTCAAATTGCTTTCTATGAGCATTAATGGCTTCATCAGCAGAAATCTGAGCTTCTACACGATGGATCAGGTCAGCATATGAATGAACCGTGTCCCGCATGAGGGCCGAATAGAAAGGACCAGGACGAAGGCCTCCAAGGAAGACCCCTCGGAGCAGTTCTGGGTCCACTCCCGGAATCTGTCGAGCCTCGGTGGAAAACCGTTGAAAATATTCTTTTAATGTTTCTCCCTCGTTCTGACGGATCCCAGAGAGATGAGAAGAATCCTTAGTAATTCTTCGATTGGCTACGAACTGTTCGACAAATACTTTGGCCAATTTGACGAATGTGGGGATCGTTCCGGCTGGAAGTGAATAGAATCATGTTCGAGCTTGTCCTTTAAGAGTGGCAGGGAAAACCTGGCAAAGGAGTGCGTCTGAGGCTTGCTGGATATGCATGATAGTTCTGTAATGATCGATGTGCTCGTACGGGTCGGATGTCCCGTCGTAGGAATCGATGCTTGGTAGTTTAAATCCTGCCGGAATAGCGTGTTGAAGAATAGCTTCTGTCAAGGGTGACGACTCCTGCAAGTCCCACTGACGAAGGGGTTGCCTTATGCCTCCTGTAGGGAACTCTTCTCGGACCAATCGTCGCAGTTCGTGGCGAAGGGCATTGCGAGGGAGCTCAGCAATGTGTGGTCGGGCTAACTCTTCGGGGAGGTCCAAAGGAATACGAGGTTGCCGACCTGTGTGCGAAGGATGGGTAGAACTTGATGTATCAGCCAGTTCATTATCTTGATGCGACTGCGAACTCCTCCTGAGTGGAGGAAGAGGAATCTCGTCTTGAAGATGTTCGATTTGAACAGCTTCGACACGTGGTGGATCTCGAGGGAGAAGAACCTCCTCCTGAGGTGCTAGGGTCGGTTGTCGAGTCTCTCGCAAGAGTTGTAGGATCTCGTTTTGAGATTCTTCCATCTTTTGAATTCTCTCTTCTAGGGAGGGTCCCGAGGTCCCTTCTCCAGGTGCGTTTTGCCCCCCGGGGTATAAAGAGGTAGATATCAGGCGTCTATGATTCATAGACTTATTCCTGGATTGATGAGAGTGAGAGCGGGAGGCTCCTATGAGGCGACTGCTACGCCTGTTGACCATCATAGCAATACTTGAAGTTGTGGGATGAGATTCCCACAGACGGCGCCAAACTGTTGCGGACTCAAATATACGCGGCGATAGATTTTAATTTTCCGTCTCAGCGTTGTACGTATATCCAGCACACAAACAGAATCGAAATAGTAACACCAGGATTTTTACGTGGAAAACCCTGGAAAAGGAAAAAACCACGGGGTCATGCCCAGTTGAAAGAGTTCCACTAGTGTTGTTTGAAGTACACGAGGCTGATTCGTCCTTTAAATTCAGGACGATCAGATTACAATGAGTATCAGTTACAAGGACAAGCAGAGTTCCGACGTCACTTGAGTGTCCGACAGAATTCCGGCGTCACTTGGAAAGAAGTCCGGCATCACTCGGGCGTCGGGTAGAATTCCGGCGTCACTTGGAAAGAAGTCCGGCGTCACTCGGGCGTCGGGTAGAATTCCGACGTCACTCGGGCATCGGGTAGAATTCCGGCGTCGGGCAGAATTCCAACGTTGCTCCCGTGTCGGGCAGAGCTCCGGCGTCCCTCGGGCGCCTGGTGGTGCTTCGATGGTGTTCCGGCGGTGTTCCGGCGGAGTTCCGGCGGTGTTCCGGCGGTGGTCGAGGAGGAGTTATTCCCTCCTAGGCTTCTCTTCTCTTCCTTCTCTTCTTCTCTTCTTGGCTTGGGTCCCCTCTTAAGAGAAATGAGGGGCTATTTATAGTTTTTCTGGAGTGGCATAGCCCGTAAATAGATGAGGGATCAAGGGCAAATAAGGAGTGATCCGGATGAACGGCCGATATTGAATCCCTTGATCATGAACTGTTTATCAAGCATTTAAATGTCTTAATGATATCAGAATTCTACTATCTTGGGCTCGTTAGATTCGTCTCGTCGAGACGCTCGATTCGACTATAAGCTCGTCAAAATCGGAGACCGTTTGGTAACTCAAATAGCTGTTTGATGCTTCCAACAGCGCTTCGGGTACTTGATTTGGACTCACTTGGGCTCGGATTGAGCCGAATTTGGTGTCGTTGGATTCGTATTTCCGAGACGCTCAGTTCGAATATAAGTTTGCTAAAATCGGAGTTTAAATTGTCTCCGAAATAATTTTTGAAGTTTCCAACTTGAGTTTTTCCTCGAGATTCGTGTCCGATCAAGATAATTTTTTGATGACGTATCAATATATATATATATTGTTAAAAATAGGACAATACTTTTTTTTATTGCTATCATATTTTAATAGATATAATTTTAAAAAATAGTTTTAAATTATAAAAATTTATAAAAAACAGCAAAAAAAAAAAAAACATTGCGATGTGAAATCAAAACTATTATAAAGCTGCTCCAAACAGGTCCGAATGTTTATAAAAAATATAGAGAAAATAGATAGAGCTCACGTGTAATTTGATCGGTATAGTAAGTTGCAGTTCCATCAATGGCAGAAGAGAGAGCAAAGTGGCAGAGAACAATGGTGAGGGCAAGAACAATATGTTTCTCCATTCTTCTGTAAAATCTCTGATTGAATACTAACAATATATCTCAACGATGATCGACGGAATGTAAGGGGGATAATTGGTCCTCTTTTATAGGAGACGATCGATAGGCTGAACATGTTGAATAGTGGAAGAAAATTCAGACATTGATTAATTAAGTAGCTGCTAGACGTCACTTAGTCATTCTAAGTAATTTATGGTCAGTCCATCTTTGTTTTTGGTCTTTGTTTTGTTGGAGAAGATAACGATTATTCGTCTATGATTTCAGTTTTGAAGATTCAAAGATCAAATTGTAATTGAAAGACAATTTCTAAAAGAAGAAAAA
This sequence comes from Dendrobium chrysotoxum, assembly GCA_019925795.1. Lineage (NCBI taxonomy): Eukaryota > Viridiplantae > Streptophyta > Magnoliopsida > Asparagales > Orchidaceae > Dendrobium > Dendrobium chrysotoxum. The sequence goes on from JAGFBR010000802.1 coordinate 257,134, forward strand.
AAAAGATATGGAATCATAATTTAGGCTTCATTTAAGACAGTTTTATTATTGTTTTCTAAAACAACTTTTTTTTTAGAATAAAATTGTCCGAGGGATCTATGTGTTAAATAAAGCATATGGTTATAAGTCTTTAAAGGATCTAAAGCTCATCTATAAAAAAAAACAGTATTTTGAATCAAAACCTAATGAGCCTAAAATCCAACTAATACAAAGAACAAGCAACTAAAGGAGAAACCAAAGATAAAACCAAAGGTAGCCCAACACAGGAACAACAGAAACCCAGCTGGGGCAATAGAAAAGCTGGAGGAGCCAGGACCATCAACACGATCAACAAAGTAGCAACCCAAGCAAAGCCCCAAGAAGGTGAACAACACTCCAATCAACACGAGGATGAACTAAATGAACAAAAAAGCAGCTGGAATATCCATAAATCCAGAGAAGCCCAGATGAGTCAACATCCAAGAACCTACAAAAGAAACTGTTGACCTCATTATCAGAGGTCAATTTCCCCGAATCAAATCTATAGCATCTAGGTCTTCATAGCCTAGCGTAGACATCGCCTTTAGGATTTCCTTTAGGTGGATACCCACTGATGTAGCATCGACTCGACTTAATAACTCAACCTAAAGCAGAATCAATCCAATCCAAATCTAATCCAATTCCAAACTAAATCCAATTTGACTCGTCTCAAATCAACTATTTTAAAATCAAAATTTACTACACTAATCGAAGCGAAATCCAATCAAATTGACTCGTCGCGAGTCAATGACATTAGTTAATTTAAATAAATGAATTTAAATCAATCTAATTTAAAATGTTCATCAATTTTATTTAAATTTAAATTTATCAATTTTATTAAAATAAATCACTTATATGTTTTAAAATATAAAATTTGTTTTACTTTATATATGTATATAACTAAAATGGATTCTAATAATTATCTCTTAATCTAAAAATCAAATCAAGAGATAGTTTAGTTTAAACCTAAAATGCGATTAGGGCCGATCTAACTGCCACGATCTTCCCCTTTATTCGGACAAAACCGCCCCCAGGCCCCATCTCCCTAGCAGTTCGCGAAATCCTCCCCAAAAATCCCGCTCGTCTCCCAGAAACGAAACCCCCAGGCGCTCTCCCTTCCCCCGCGATCTCTCTGGTTCGTTCGCAAGAGCCCCTAGTTGGCGAAATCCCCCCAAGACTCCCGCTTCTCAGTTCGCAAGAAGCCCCAGCCCGTTGCTCTCCTCTGTGTCGCATGGTATTAGCAGCCCGACGCTGCCGCCAAGCCTGACGTCGCAAGCCCTAACCCAAGACGATCCCTCTTCTACTCTCTCTCACTCATTCTCTTCGACCTAAGAAGCCCGACGTCAACCCCGTCGCCATTTCCTCCTAGTCCGCAAGAAGCCACAGCCCGCTTCATCTCTCTGATTCGTGAGAGACGCACGGCTAGCCCTAGTTCACCGCCGGCTTTACCCGACCTACCTAACGACTTCCTGCCCCAGCCTCATCCGTGCCTCCATCTCGCCTGCGATTTGCTCGGTCAAAAGAAACAAGGAGTGGTAAATCTTCTTCCTCTTCTTCCTATCTTCTCCTTCTTCATTTCTTTACTCTTTTCTTCCCAATGATTTTCTCCTTCTTTCATTCTTGACTAATCTTTCTGCATTTAAAATTAAAGCATTGAAAAGGATAATCTGAGATTTTCTTGTTAAAATCTGAAGCAAAATTAACTTTCTTTCTCTCTTGGTATTTAGAGAAGTTATGAAAATCTGTGAGATTTATTGTTCTATATGATTTTCCTGTGACTATCTCTATAAGTTCTACCTTGATGGAATGCTTTTCTTTCGATTCCAATGCATGGGGTTTCTCTTCCCTTGAAGTTTCAAGTTCATAAAGAGAGGTTATTATCATCTATCCGATGGATTATGCAAACACTAAACTCCTTATCATATATTTATTTGGCAGATGAAAAGATAGCATATATGTGTGAAATTGGTTTGGATCCTGATAGGAGGTTCCAATGAGAATTGTTTTAGTTTATTCTAAACTACTCCTCCATAAAGAGATTCTATCATTATTGACTGATCTCGAGAGATTGAGAAAATGCAAAAGCGTCGTATTCTTATTTATTTATCTTATAAGATAAAATGAAGAAATGTCACATTTACTCTACAAACTGTGTTGCTTTCATAAAGAAAAAAGGGAAATGTAAAATAACGAAATTATCTCGTCACGTTGCAAAGTGTTAAAATCAATACTTGACTATGTCTTTTATATAAGTATACATGCTAAGTTTGTCCTTGTGATGTAATATAATACTGTTCGTCGAAATTGACTTTATAGTTGTTACAAATGTCAAAAATTCTTTCCCTTACTCTCTCGGCTCTTTGGGTTTTCTTTATGAAAGTTTAGTGGTATTTCTTTGACAGCAAGGAGTTATGAATATTTTGTATTGACATTTGATTTGAAACCAAAGTAATAAGGATTCAAGAATCTTATTCTCTCATCCTTGAGATTTACTGATTTCTTTTTTTTTTTTTTCTATTCAAAAATGTGGGTTTCTACTTCTTGCTTTAGATGGCCATGTCTTCATATTTGTTTCAAGGATCTTGCTGGAAAGAAAAGTTTAAGCTTGTTTTAAATTGGAGAAAAGTCGGAGAATTTTCATGTGATTTAAATATAAGTTTTTTTTTCATAGGCCCAAGTATGAGATTGCTGCATAATGGTTGGAATACTCTCTTGAGTTTTGCAGCACATCTTCTATCTCTTTTAAAACTACTTTTGGTAAAGATCTTGAGTTGGGAAGTAGGCACATGTGGAATTATGGTGGAAAATATTTGATGGGAGATGTTCTGCAAGGTCGTGCCTCATGTTGAACATACTCGATATCTCTTTATATTAAAAAAAAAAAAAGGAAAAGGGGTTGGAAAAGTAAACTTTGTATTGTTATTCTTAAATGAAATGAGTGATTTTGAAAGATAAAGTGTTTTGAAAAGAGGTTATGTTGAATAGTAAAATATATGAACTTTGAGTAGTGAAAAGTGAATTTCTTTTTTTTAGAAAGGTGATTGTGAAGAGTGAATCGTATGTTTGTGATAAGTGATTGAAGTGTGTGATCTTTGAATGGTGAAGTGTGTTTGTTGAATAGTGAAATGTTTAAACTTTGAATAAAGAAAAGTGTGAGTTTGGAAAGATGTGTGTGTTTTTGAATGGTAAAATGGGTGATATTTGAAAAGTGACAAGTGTATGTTTTAAAAAGTAAAAGTGTATTGATTTACTAGGAAGTGTGTTTGTGTGTGTTTTGAGAAGTGGAGAGTGTGGATTGTGAAAAGTAAGTTGTGTGTATGGTTTAAAAAATGAATTTTGTGATTTTGGAAAGTGAAAATTATATGTTTTCTTTGAATGGTAAAGTGTAAGGATTTTTAGAAAGGTGAAATGTGTGTATATTTTTGAGAAATAAAGTGTGTGTGTATGTTGGAAAGAAAAAACAATGTGAAATGTGTAAATATTGAATAACGAAATGTATGGAGTATTGAAGTAAGTGGTGTGTATATTGAGGGTGACTTGTGTATGTTTGGAAAAGCAAAATTGTGGAGTTTGTACATATTTTGAGGATTGAGAAATATAATTGTGGAAAGTGTATGAGTTTTGGAAAAGGAGATAAGAAAATGGTTTACGATGGAGAATGAGTGAGTTGGATATTTATTAGGAATGAAAGTTTTAAAGAAAGCAATGCCCCTCTCTCTTTCTCTCTATACCCTCTCTTTCTCCCTCTTCTACTTCTCCCTTCTTGTGTCTCGAAGTGAGGGTTGAAAAAATAGAAAGTGTGCTTTCAAAAGTGAACAGTTTAAAAGGTAGACAGCTTGTGCCGGCCTTCAAGCCCGAAGAAAGGTACGTTTTTATTTTTAATAATTTTAATTATTTCATTGTTAATTATTAAATATGCTTCTAATCCTTCCCTGTTTTCTTGTCTTTATTTGCATGAACTGCGAGAAATGGTACCGGTCAAGTGAACAAAAAGACAAGGGACAATGACGTCAGTCGCCTCTATCCAACCGGGTAGAGGTGTTACGGGCGAAAACCACCGGGTCATAGCCCCCGGTGTTGTAAGTTTTCTTAAAACTTAGAAAGCCCCTAGGAGGCCGTGGTATGATTTGTGCGAACTCCTCCCTTCTAGGTCCCCGTAGCAACTTCAATTTTATTAGGATTATTTATTTTATTTTAGATCCTTAAACCTCTTTACATGTGCGCAAAGTCCTAAGGGTTAGTGATAACAAAATTTTTTTTTTATTCCATATAACATTAGTGACATCTAAGGACAAAAATTAAGGATTGAGTCCTAGAGAACTTAGACTTAGGATGCCTGCACACTTTATGGTAGAAATACATAACATAGAAAACGTAGTGACATTCCCCTTAGGATTATTGTATGTTATTAATACAACCTTAATCAACTCTAATTAAACTTGAATAATTAATTAAGGAGAATTTTAAATACACTAATGATAATCCAAATAAAAATATATGAAAATCACATAACCTCTAATAACTAAGTCATAATTAACACACATAACACTAGGAGATTAAATTTGAACATAAAATAAAAATGGAATCTAATTAATGCGTTAATCACCTTATAATCAAATAATAACTAAATAAAAATTTTCAAACTTTAATAAATCATCAGCAATTTAATAAATCATTAACAAATCAAATAAAATCATTAATTTTTTTTAATAAAACACTAACACTTTAATAAGTCAATTAAAATTCCAATAAATGATTTAAGATTAACAAAATATTAAAAATATTTAATAAATTATTAAAAATTCAATAAATCATTAATTAAAATAATAATTAAAAAAATGGTTAATTCAAATACATTAAAGAACAAGTCATATTAATCGATTTTAACAATCAAAATTCAATTTAAAACAAATTTCAAAACAGTAAAGACACAAAAACTTAAATCTGAACTAAAATTCCCTTTGACCCTTCAACAAATCAATTTCAATCAATTAGATAATTATAACTAATAGTAAACCCAGGATATCTTCAAACCACACAGCCTATCGCACACACTTAGATTTGTTTGCTAGGACAACCAACTCTAGCTCTAGGTTAGGCCGGTGTTTACTTTCTTGCTGTTGTGTGACGGGCTTTCTCGGTTTTCATTGCATGCTTGTATGATTGACATTGAGTGTTTGTTTACTTTTATTGCTCTCTATGATATGATGTGATGGACGATAGATTACCCCTAGGTTAGGAACGATCTGGATGCTCACAGAATCTTATGCAGGTGGCCATGCTCGTGCAGGACTAAATAAAAAGGGGGCAAATTAAAGATTTAAATTAACATAAAATTTCTGCAGGTGCTTCAGAAAATGCTAAGCCCCCTTAAAATTAAAAGAGCATGGCCAAGTGTGGCTGATAAATTTAATATGAATATATAACTGCTTGGGAATGATTTTATTATAAATGTCTAGGATAACCTTGCAGGTGTGTCTAGATTTTCTTTTTCTTTCTGGAATGTAATGTAAATGTATTTTTTTGTTAAAGTCAAGTGTTGTGAAAGTGATTCAAAAGTGGGATATCACACCCAACTCGGAATCCAAAGAGAAGAGAATGTCCCTCAGGGGAGTATTTTCTTCTATTTGGAAAGCCAAGTTAGGGTGGTTCTAATATCCAAAGAGAAAAGAAAATACCCCTTCCGGGATGAGTTTCTTTTCATTTGGATATCCAGGCCCGACGGACCCAAGGAGTTCGTAGCGGAACCAAGGAGCTCGTAGCGGATCCAAGAAGCTCGTAAAGGAAAGAAGACAAAGAAGTGACGAATAGAAGAAGACGAAGAAATGAAGATAAGAAGAAAAGTATATCCCATTTTGAAATCACTTGCGTCAGTCTTAGGATTAGAATCCGGGTTTGTTGTCAGTGGTGCCCGGCCACTTTACTTTTTCAGTAGACCCTGGGTTGTAAATAAACTGGACATTGGACATTATATTTTTTTGGATAATTTAATTTGAGTGTTTACATTGTTTGTGCACTAGCTTTTTTTAGGACTTTTGCATGCCGTGTTTTGTTTTAGCCTGGATACGCATCGGAGTGTTTTTTTGGTAAGGATCACGATAAACTTTTTCTACTTGAAATTTAAAATAAAATTTTTAGGCTCACATAGAAACTCTAACGAATCTAAGAAGTAAGCTCGGACCGCCGAGAGTCAGCATAATCATATTATTACTTTCTCTTCCTTGTTAGGCACCTCCCCGCCTGCGGGTTCTGGCAGACCACCTGACCTATTAGGGTGCAGCTCTGTCAAGGGGATGTTGTGCAATCTCTAGGGAAAAATCTATTTTCTAAGCCTGATTTTAAAACTGCTTCATAAATTATTTTTATGCATTCGAGTCAATCAGCATGCATTGCATTAGATACAAATTAAAAGAGTCTAAAATTTTAATTGCATTATGCTCCTAGGCATTATTTACCCTACATAAGTAAAGGGGCCAATTAGGATTTGTTTTAGATGTCGGCCCCGATTCCTCAAAACTTAAATAACGTCCCTACCCATCTTTCATAAAAGACTGGACACATGGATTTGAAGCGCCTAGGTGGTTAGTTGGCTCCCCAATCCAGGCCGGGGTAAGTCCAGATTTGCACTGCATTAGTTAGGTTCGGGTCACTACTTTGTAGTACCCAATTTAGACTCAGGTTCTGAGGCAGATTTTCAAATCTTAAGTCCTCACTCTCTGGGAATAAAATCCCAAATTTCTAATAAAATATCAACTCAAACCTAAAATTTTGTCTCTTAAAATGTAAAGCCCAACATAGGATAGATTGAGGTTGCCTCTGAGCTTCTCAGAATCCGGCACCTCCTACTTTTCTTCCTTTGACCCGTTAATAACTGTTCAACGTTGAGCTTTCTCCTTGAAAATTCTTACTTCTTCCCTTGTCTTCTACTTTGTAATCAAAGGGTACGGAACCACTGCTTTAATCGAGAGTTTTCTTAGGAGTACCCCTCCTAGGATGTAATTAACTATAGGGGCTTGCCCCTATAGGGATTTGAGAATCCCAGATTAAAATAAACCTTGTTTTATTTTTATAAAACAAGGGAAAAATCTTTGGGAACGCAGACATGTTTTAAAACCTCATTTCTAACTTTAAACATATTTATAGAATATTATTATTATCTTTGCAGGTAATATAATATTCTATTTATTATGTTCAATTTTAGAAATGATGACTTTTATAAAACCCATTCTTTCTTTTGGGTGTTTTTGAAGAATGTTATGTTCGTCTTTTCAGATGATACAATATTCTCCTTATTACACCTAAATAAAGGGATGGATGAACTTTTCAAAACTATATTTCTATTTTTAAACACATTCTATAGAATTTCGTATTCATCTCTCAAGATGATATGTTATTCATAGAATTGTGTTTGACTATAGAAATATTATTTTCTAAAACCCTGTTTTGATATTGAATCCATTATAGAATATTGTGTCAGTCTCCCGAGACTGTACTTTATTCTTAATGCAGTATTCGATTATAAAATATGAGAACACAAAATCTGCGTGGCGACATAAATTTTCCCACCAGAAACGACCAAAGGAATCTGCAGGAAAAGAAGACACACCAACCAACAGTCCACAAACCACTAGCCCAACAAGCAACAGACCAGCAACCAAACAGCCAACCAACAACTATCAGCTAACCAACAAGATAAACAACACCCAAAAACAACCACCAGATCAAACCCACACTCCAAAACAAAAACAACAAGAGCACCAACCATAAGACCAATAGCAAAAGAAAGCCAAAAGAAAACCCAAAAAAGAAAATAGAAAAAACCCCAGCCACCAAAACAAGAAGACAAGCAGCAACAAACGACAAATGCAATTACTTCCTCTTAGACTTCTTTCCATGTCTCTTACCACCACAACGAGAGAAAGCTTTATGAAAGAGATAGCTAACATTTAAGCTATACATCACATGATCCCTGGGTCATCCAAATCACCAACATCCCCACAAGATGAGGAAGCAGACCCATCAAGCCATTCAGATTGATGCGAACAATTATCATTCGTGTTCAATAACAATTAAGCATTCAAATCATCCTTAGAAATTAAAGAAAACGAAACATCAAAGAGATTTTGAATCACAATTTTAGGCGAAAAAGCCATAACCGTAGAAGGCACAAGAGAGACATCAATACCATTAGAGGGGCCAACAATAAGCACAGCCAAATCCCCCAAAGAGCACTCCCCAGGTTCCAAGTTGCAAGGAACAGAGTTATCACTGGAATTATTAACAGTAGAATCAACATCAACTTCATCACTAAAATTAAAGGATGGGTTAAGAGAAGCTATAAGGTTAGCACCATAATTATTGACTTCCAAACTATCATAATCACCATCTCTATTATCATAAGCAATAGGCAAAGGTTGAAAAGCATTCGAAGGAGCCTCTAACTCCATATCACGACCAACATCACCCCCTATTTCAACATCACAATTATCAATATCAACAGCCTCAGTAACGATGATAACATTATCCTCATGCAACAATAATTCTAAGTTATCCACAGTTTCCACAGCAACAGTCGCCTTGCCAACCGAATTAACTTGATTAAAATCACTAGGAACCTGTTTCAAATTAACCTCAATTTCCTTAATACCAGCATTCACCTTAGAAAGACCACGATTAGGAGCAATAGAAGTGACATTCACCTGGGCAGAAGACAGAGGACGACAACCACCCCTCAAATGCCCAATACATTTACATTGGACACAAAAAGGAGGGAAATTTCCATCTCGACAAGTTGAACATACCCAAACTTATCAAGACCACTCCACACTTTATCGGGGTAGTTTTTCGTAATGTCAGTCTCAACCAGAATCCGAGCAACAGAAGGGCGAGATCCAATATAGGTGGCATTGTCGACTTGTAAAGGGCGATTAAACATAGAACCGAGGGCGTGGAGGATACATGGAGAAAAAAGATGTGGCCTTACGTTTAGAAAGAAATCCAAATAGGTATAACCGGTGATTCAACACCTATATCAAATAGAGGAGTCCATTTGGTCAATTTCATATAACAGTTGTTAACAAAGTAGGATCTGTGACAAAAAACTTTACTATAGTTCAGATCGTTCATCAACTTTATCAACACATGTGACGGATTGAGCAAGGTAACATAAAACTCGCCAATGAGTTTGAGGTTAAAAAAGAACTTACGAATAGAGCCAAGGGTAGGCCGACAAGAAGGAAATTTTTCAAGCAACGCAAATTGAAGAGGAGTCGCAAGCGAAAGAACCTCCTCTTCTAAAATACACAAAGCGGGTCGACCATGATAAAATGTCGATTTAAGCTCAGGGAAACTTATATCAGAAGAAAAACCAGAGCGAACATCTAGAAACCAACGAGATTTCTTCGACCCATCCAAAAAACCCGGGTCACACAATCGATTCACCGCCATTCCAACTGCAGAGGGTCGGAGGTGGATGAATCGGGAGAAAACGAAAGACTACCAAAACAGAGAAAAAAGAATAAAAGAATAAAAGCTTCCCTGAAAACAACAGCAAGTCGGCGAAGGTGGCTTGCGGAGCCAGGAGGGAGAACCCAACCGCGCGGAAGAGGAAAGCCCTAGCCTCGGGAAAAAAAGGAGCTTTTTATGCCTTCTAAATTAGCTTTTTAGGATAAAAATTTCTTGAAAACAATAAAAAAAATAGTGGTCAAAATTGTCTTAAATGAAGCTTTAGGCTTTGTTTAGGACGGGTTCCTTAATGTTTTCTAAAATAATTTTTTTTAACAAAAATTTTTTGTACTAAAAAGTTGCTTTTGAAAGCATTAAGAAAGTTGTTTCAAACGAAGCTTTAGTTTATTGCTGGGAAAGTTTTGTTAGGCCTGACTCAATCAAGTTGTGTAAGAGTAAAGATTCAACCTTTAAGAAAATCTGCATAAGAAATTCATTAGGATTCATTTTTGTGCAAGCTTCTTCAATTTCATGCTTGCTAAACAAAACTGAAGAAACAAATTTGAGGTAAGATATCCCGCTCAAATTTTAAAAATAATATAATTTATTTTAATATTAATGCAATATAAAATTTTAATTAATTAACTTTAAAGTAAATCTAATGGTTAAATTCCATTTTATATGTGGATGATAGCAGGCTTTATTTGCAATATTGATTATAAAAAATAGAGAACGAGAATGAGAGAGGGGGAGAATATATAGGAGAGAATCTCTATGATTTTATTGCTTGAAAATAAAGTGCTCAATACCAATAAGTTATTGTATGTCATTAGGCAATCAAAAGATTACATAAATAATGGGCGGCTGAACAATGAATTACTTGAATGACCGATTGATGGCTGGTGGTCTTCAAATAAAATTTTTATGCCTCAATCAATTGATCAACTTAATTAGTCTTTCAAGCATAAATGCAACATCTGCATGCTTGCAGAAAAAAATAATTAAGTAAAGTTTGAATTTTCTTTTTTTTTTCATCATATTTATTGAATGTAAAAATGATCAATTTAGGCTTCGTTTGGGACAGCTTTTGGCCACCTTTTTCAAGAAATTTTTATGCTAGATATAAAACTGCTGTAAAAACTAGTAAGAAAATTGTCCCAAACGAAACTTTAAGATCAATTTGAGACAGCATTTAGCTGTTTGGTTTTTTCACAATGTTAGTATTGCTGCGTCCTGGAATATTCACAGTAATAGAGAAATATAATGTTTAACGTCTTAGCTTTGCATGAAGATCCAACACATAATTAGATAAAAGAGAGAGGTGTAGTATTTATAAGAGACACCAGAGTCTTTACGTGAAAACATCTGAAAAAGGGGGAAAACCACGTGGCTTAGCCCAGTTTGAATGAATCAACTAGTGTTTTTAGTCTGTTACAAATGAGGCCCTTCCTTGGGGGGGAAGGCCTTGGCTTGATGTAGCAAATATACATCATATAGAGTGTATTACCTGGTGGGAATAGGAAAAATCAATATTGACATGCATGTTTGGTCGGCAGAACCATAGTTGGCGGGCGACGGAGGTTAGAAAGATTGTTGTCAACGATGGAGATCGAAAGGACCATAATCAGCGGGCGACGGAGGTCAAAAAGACCGTAGTTTGGTGACGGAGGTTGGAAGAATAATATTTGGTGGGCGACAAAGGTCGGAAAGACTACAATCTGGCGACGGAGCTCAGAAAGACCCATTATCTAGTGACAGGGTTCGAAAAGACAGTAGTCGGCGGGCGACGGAGCTCGGAAAGACCATTATCTGGTGACAGGGGTCAGAAAGATCATAGTCGGCAGGCGATGGTGGTGGGAAAGACCGTAGTCGACGAGCAACTGGGGTTAGAAAGACCACAGTCTAGCGACGGAGGTAGAAAGGACCGTAGTCGATGGGCGACGGAGGTCGAAAAAATTGTTATCTGGTGACGGAGGTTAGAAGGACCGTAGTCGACGGGCAACGGAGGTCAAAAATACCATATTCTGGTAACAAAGATTGGAAGGACCGTAGTCAGCGCCGCAGAGGTCAGAAGGATCGTAGTCGGAGGGCGACAGTTGTAGTGGGGAAGTCCGATGATAATCAATGGCTAGATGTAAGTCCAATAATTATTTTCTAAAACATAAATAATTAATTAAAAAATTTCCAAAAAAATTTGAAAAAATTATACCCCCATTTGCTTCTATAAATGCCCCTTAGGGCAGGGAGAAAATGCACATTTTCCTCTTCTTCCTTCTCCCTCTAACTTTTTTAAAGTTGAGGCATTTCACTATCTTGAATAGGTGGCATCCCCTATCAAGTACAAGTATCTCTCTCTTGTGTAGAAGTTAGAGTTTTCAGCATTTCTCTCTCTTTCTTCCACATTTTTCTTCTTACTTTAAAGAATTTTCATTGTTTTTATAGGTGGCATCCCCTATCCAAATTCAATGTTCATCTTTAGTGTAGAAGGAGTTTTCTCCTCCTTCCTTTTTCTTCTCCTCTGATTTTCTTCTTACATTAGAGACGTTGCATTGTCTGAGATAGGTGGCATCTCTTATCAAGCTTCAGTACCCCTCTTTTGTGTAGAAGAAGTCACGATGAGAGTTTATTTTCTCAATAGACAATTCTTAACAGAAGAAAATCAACTACTGCTTGCATGCGAGGATGATTTGAGAATATCTGGTTGTAATAGTAACCAGGAGGAGAACTAGTGATTGTCAGCAGACGGGAAAAATTTTAATGATGTTTGAGCGAAAGTTCGTTGGCGATCGACGATCGGGTGAAAGTCAGATGGAGAATGATGGTCGGGTGGAGAGCTACAGGAGATAGTTGGAGGGTGTGCTACTAATAGATGATCGTGTATTTTAGAATTTAAAATTTGGCACGTTTCCGTTTTATACAATAGGAAAAAATGTTCTAGCTAGTTCTGAGGCATTGATGATTAATCATTTTTTCTAATCGGTTTATTTATAGAATAAAAACTAAAAAAAAAAGACCAAATATTTTGTTACTCAAAGTCTTTGTTATCTAATGATTTGGTGGAAAAATCATGTCAATATCGACAATTCCTTATCAAGCAAGCTGCCATCATACACATTTCTTGTCTTTTCACAGCAGACCTCATCATTTTTACTATCAGAAGCTTAATTTTTATTTTTTGCTGTGTAGAAGATGAAAAAGTTATACATCCTAAAGTAAATTGAAGTACTGCATATTTGCACCGAAGTCACTTGAGATTTATTCAGCGGAATTGGAACTCCAGATAGGTTGTAGTATGCAATCCCATGTTCAATTACATGTGTTTTTAGGTCAATAGTACAGCCAACAAAAATAAAATTTATATTGATTCCATTGATTGTAGGTCATTTCTTAAGTGATCTTGGGTTCAATGGATTCATCTCGTTGAGCTGCTCGATTCCATTATAAGATGCATGTCCTATTTAAAGATCAATGTCATCCAATTAATGTCATGAAGCTTCTAAATATACTTCAGAACTTTGATATGGGCTCATTCGAGCTCGTATTGAACCATTTTTAATATCGTTGGGTCCATCTCATCGAGATGTTTAGTTCGACTATAAGTTTGTTGGAATTGTTAATATTGAAAGTTTTCAATTCAATTGTCTTGAGATTTGTGTCCATTTTTTAACTTACCCAATGAGAAAATTTAAAATTTTTTTAGGAAATTCAATGTTAGTCTTGATTAATTTTATATCCATAAATAGATAGTCGACCCAATTAGACCTGTAGCAATCTAAGAATAACCTTAATTTAAAAATAAATAAATAATGATGTAACTATTTATTTAAAAATTACAAGAGGCATTGAAAAATAAAAACGCAAATTTATTGATAGAGAGACATTTGTGCTCAGGTGAGCACAATCAAAGTTACATGGCATAAAATGCCATTGCTTATTGCACAATCCATTATTATTTATTCTATGTATTAGAAGACAGATACACTCCTCCTGTTCTTCAGCACTTATTTTGATAGCACACCAACCATCTCTACACCCTGAAAATCACATAGGAATGCAAGCAATAAAAGAAAATTAGTCGCATTTTTCATATTTAGAGAGACTATTCAGTAAATAAATATGCAATAAATGTGAAAAAATTAATATTTTATAAATAAATATGAAAAAATTGGTTCAATTGTTTTGATAAAAATGTAATCAAAGTCATTGAATTTCCTCTAAAATGAGCCCAATACAATATTTATTTGATTTTTAAAATAAATCCAATGATTTATAAATCAATCCTAATCAAAATTTAACGAGAATATTCTTATCAAAATTTTTTCAGATAAATGCCCACTTTTAGTAAAAATTTAAGTAGAATTTACACATATACCATTAAATTTTTATATATTTATATATTTAATACCTAAATTTTTATATTTACTTATATAAAATTTTAATATTTAAATTACATAAAAATACTATTAATATTAACTCGTCTTGAATAAAATATATATTTTCATGCCCATCTCTTGCTTTAATTTAAATACTAAAATATTATACATAAATAAATTTAGATATCTAATAAATAAATCTCTCAAAATTCCACAGTACACTGTACATACATAAATCTCTCAAAATTAAATAAAAAATAGATATAACTAAAAATATTATTTTAATCATTCATTCTTCTCCATCATCAAAATAATTATAATTTTTTTTCATAAAAATTGAACTTCTATAATCCACTAAAAATTATTTACTTACTGAACATAATCAATTTCGATCTTGCCGGCGTTCAAATCTGCTATAGCCGAGAAAGCTTCTTGGGAGAGATCAATGGTGCCTCGGCAACCAGCAGGGCAATAATCGACAATCTTAACCACAACGCTCGCACCTGTACACGGGTGAGGCACACCCGCATTGGTCGGACCCGTACAGGTCACACGATAGTTTCGTCCACAGGCCGCACGATTATCCCATATAACATCGCTCGCCGCAGCAATCATCGTACCCATGTCTTGATACCCGTAACAGGAAGAAGCTACACATACACATAAAAATATAATTTTAATTTGCTATTTTCTATAAGTACCAACGTATTTAAAAGGGTCTGTTTTAGTGATTATAATTTTTTATAGATGTGATTATAAAATTATTATAAAAAATTAATATTTTTAAAAATATTGTAAGTATTATAAATATATATATTTTTGAAAAAAATGGATTATAGCTTTTTTTATAGCTACCATATATGAGTAGATCTAGTTGCAAAAAGTGTCTTCTACAGTTCTACTATAAAAATATTTGAAAAATAGCGAAGAAATATCAGCCAAATAACACCACGGTTAGAATGCTGACCCAAATAGGCACTAAATATTTATAAAATTATAGAGAAAATAGTTAGGGTTAACATGTATAATATATATATATATATATATATATATATATATATATATATATATATATATATATATATATTTTGTTAAAAATAGGACAATAACATTTTTATAGCTACCATATTTTAATAGATTTAATTTTAAAAAATAGTTTTAAATTATAGAAATTTTTAAAAAATAGCAAAAAAAACAACATTACGATCTGAAAACAAAACCGTTATAAAGCTGCTCCAAACAGGCCCTAAATGTTTATAAAAATATAGAGGAAATAGATAGAGCTCACGTGTATAAGGAGGGGTATAGTAAGTTGCAGTTCCATCAATGGCAGAAGAGAGAGCAAAGTGGCAGAGAACAATGGTGAGAGCAAGAACAATCTGTTTCTCCATTCTTCTCTAAAATCTCTGATCGAATACTAACAATATATCTCAACGATGATCGATGGAATGTAAGGGGGAGAGTTGGTCCTCTTTTATAGGAGAAGATCGATAGGCTAAACATGATGAATTGTGGAAGAAAATTCAGACATTGATTAATTAAGTAGCTGCTAGTCGTCATTCAGCCATTCTAAGTAATGGATGGTCAGTCCATCTTTTTTTTTGGTCTTTGCTTTGTTGGAGAAGATAACGACTATTCGTCTCTGATTTCAGTTGTGAAGATTCAAAGATCAAATTGTAACTGAAAGACAATCTCTAAAAGAAAAAAAAATGATATGGAATCATAATTTAGGAAAAAAAATAGTGGTCAAAAGTTATCTTAAATGAAGCCTAAGGTTTCGTTTGGGACGTCTTTCTTAATGCTTCTTAAAACAGCTTTTTAGTAGAAAAATTAAAATATTTGTACTAAAAAGCTGCTTTAAGAAGCAGTGAAAAAGCCATCCCAAAGGCTTCGTTTCAAACAGCTTTCTTACTGCTTTCTAAAGTAATTTTTAGCACAAAAATTTTTATACTAAAAAAGTTACTTTTGAAAGCATTAAAAAAGTTGTCCCAAACAAAGCCTTAGTTTATTGCTGGGAGAGTTTTGTTAGGCCTGACTCAATCAATTCGTGCAAGAGTAAAGATTCAATCTTTAATAAAATCTGCATAAGAAATTAATCAGGATTCATTTTTGTGCAAGCATCAGTAAGTAATGAAATAAATAAACAAATAAATAACTCAAAAATAAAGACCATGTAAACGATGGGCTGGTGAACAATGAATTACTTGAATGACTGGCCGACGGCTGGCGGTCTTCAAATAAAATTTGTACGCCTCAATTAATTGATCAACTTAATCGGTCTTTCAAGCATAAAAACAACATGTGAATGCTTGCAGAACAAAAATAATAAAGAAAAGTTTGAATTTTCTTTGTTTCGTTATATTTATTGAAGGTAAAAATGGTCAACTTAGGCTTCCGTTTGGGATAGCTTTTGGCCACCATTTTTTCACCGTTTTCAAAAAATTCTTACGTTAGATATAAAACTGCTATAAAAATCAGTAAAAAAATTGTCCCAAACAAAACTTTAAGATCTTATATGACTGTTAATTTCTCGCTGCTCTTCAAAAATTGTTATGATAAAAAATATTTTTTACAACCAGATGATAGCTGTAAAAAATTATTATTTAATAAAAAAATATTTATATAACTCATAATTATTATTAAAAAATAATTTTCCTCATAATAATTTTACAATCAATTTTATAAAAAAATTTACCCTAAATTACTTCTATAAACTAAACCAGACTCTCCATTTTGCACCAAGGCCTGAATTTGACAGTACTCAGATTTTAATGGGCTCCAAGTTCTACTAAATACTTAGGAAAGAATATGGAGAATAAACACTTTGTTCTTGCACTCGCCATTGTGCTCTGCCGCTTTGCTCTCTCTTCTGCCACTGCAGGAACTGCATCTTTCTACATACAAATATAACGAAATTATATATATTAAATGTATGTATATGATGCATGCATGTATATATGTGCATACACATGCAGCATCGGCATGTTATGGGTACCAAGAAATGGGTACAATGACTGCTGCAGCAAGCGATGTGATATGGGATAACCATACGGCGTGTGGACGAAATTACAGTGTCACATGCACGGGTCCGATCAATTAGGGCGAGTCTGAGCCGTGTAAAGGTACCAGTGTTATCGTTAAAATTGTTGATTACTGCCCTTCTGGTTGTTCGGCCACCTTTGATCTCTCGCAAAAGCTTTCTCTGCTGTAGAAGATTTAAGTGCCGGCAAGATCAGAATTGATTATACACAGTAAGTAAAGAGTTATTAGCGCGAATTTAAAAGCAAAAAAAGGATTAATAGTATGATGGAAAGTAATTAAAATTTTTTGTGATTATGTTTCTCTTAAATGAAGTATCTGCAACTAAGCTTCCTTTATGATATTCAGGATGTAGAGATAGAGAGATTATTACGTGCGGAATTCGGACATAGAGAATCGTTCGGTTTTATGACTGTGAACAGCAAAAAAGTAGGGGTGAATAGTAAAAGCGAAATGAATTAAGTTACTAGCTACACATCATGTTTTGAAGAGAATATTACAATTCAGTTTGGCGATTTTCATAAATTGAAGCGCATTTATGACTTAATATTTGTCTTTTTTGTTTTCTTATCAAACAATACTAATTTTCACCTATGCTATTCTCTTTCTCTCTCTAGATTATTGTAGAATGTTAAAATAACTATCATTAATGGTCTAAATTATTCATAATTAATTGATCATTTTTCAGTTTTAATTCAATTTTTAAAACTTATAATTTTTTATTTTAATTTAGCATTTAAAACTGGTCGTTACTCACTTTTAATTTGGGAATTAAAACCGACGATTTCTCAATTTTAATTCAGCTTTTAAAATTGGAATTTTAATTTTTGTCATGATGGATAGTAATTAATTTTGAATTTTTATATATTTGAGGTTCCAAAGCCTTTCTCTCTACCACTTCTAAGAAGAAGAAACATACGCCATCATATTAATTAGGAGAGAAAAGGTTTAGAAGAATTCAAAATTAATGAAGAACATAATTAAATTTCACTAATATTCAGAGATATGTAAAATTTGTTTATGAATTAGCTTCCGTATTTTTTGTTTAGTCGATTCTATATTTTATAATTTTTTCTCAAATCAAACAACTATTGTTGAATTTAAGAAACTTTTGTTGAACCGACATTAAATTTTCTAACATTTTGTATCAAAGTCATTTCAAAACCCCTGCCTTGATATTTTAATTGTATTTCATGAAAGAATGATCCCATCAATATTTAAGTTTAATTGCCCTTTATTATAAATAAAGTTATAAAATTCTTGAATTAATCTATATCATATTGTGATTTAAAATTTGAATTGCAATTTTAAATATAAATCTTGGTTTTTTTGCAAAATCTAAAATGATAAATTATTTTGAAATCAAAATTTCAATTTTATTTTATTTATTAATCTTTTTTACAAATTTGAGTTTTATAGGAAAATATTAATTACTTTAAATTAAATATATGTTTGGTATATGATAGTATTTTAGAGGTTATTTAGTTGCAATTGGATTCAACCCTATGTATTTAAATATTTATCTGGCTCATATTGGTATTTTTCACAAGCAACTGTCGTTGCTATTGATATGAAATTTAGTAGTTTTAAGAAAACTACTGCAGAAAAAAAAATCGTAAAATTTTAAATTAAGTAAATTCATTTTAGATTTTGTATTAATTCATTATTTTAGAGGAAATTAGCTTTATATATTTGTGCTTACTTATATTGCGTCATATGTGCATACATTTTGTAATTATATATATATGATGAAGTTAAGAAAACTGAACACAATAGTTAATATCTAAGTGATTTATATATAATTTGAATAATTAAGAATTAGTCATAGTATCCTTAATCATAAAAATTATATAGTTTTACAAATCACATAAATAATTAAAGAAATGGATAAATATAGTGAAATTATCCAACAAGATCTTTACTACATTTATATAATTAATTAGAATAAAATATCAAATTATATTTTTTAACTTACCCACAATAGTTAGAAAATGAATATAATTTGATAGTTTTATTACAAGAACTTAAATGAATCTAATAGAATTAAAACTTGAGCCCACAGACTAGTTTTATGTCAATAGATTCATTAATATTTTAAATGAATAATTTATATTGGTAAAACATGATATATGTTTATTAGCCTCAATATTTGTTTAACAAGTATTTTTTGATTTATATGTTATTTATCTTATATAATTATGTAATCAGTTAACATCTCTGATATTAAGTATGATATTATTGAATTAAAGGGTGATAACTATGAAGTATGGAAAGAGGAAAGTTTCCTTCATTTCTGGTGGATGGATATTGATTATGTTATAAGGAAAGACAAACCGTCTACAGTTAAAAATACTAGTACTTGATGAAATTGCTCTTTATGAATATTGGGAGCGATTTAATCGCTTCAGTTTGATGTTCATAAGACTAAAATATCTCCTAGTATTTATGGTTCAGTTGATTAGTAACAATGTAAATGCTAATTAAGGCAATTGATGAACATTTCAATACTTCAAAAAAACTTCTTGCTAGTACCCTAATTATGAACTTTTCATCCCTGAAGTTAAATGAAATTAAAAATGAAATCAATATTTTAAAAATCTCCAGCACTCTCTGGTTCTCCGCTAGGGTTCGGTCCCTTTTGGATCCTCCCGGCAGCTTCTGCCGCCGAATGCTCAGGGAAGTTCTATGCGTCTTCTCTGTATTCCTCTCGTTATTTTTTCGTTCGGTTCGTTTATCTATGACCCTTCGCGGCCGGAATGGCGTTCAACTGCATTTCTGACCTTGATTTTATGGATGTTTCTTTTAAATCTCGTTCTTTCGCTAATGCCCTAGCTGGTTCTTCTTCTAATGTTTCTTTCCCCGAGCTTAAGTGAACTACTTTTCGTGGTATGCCCTCTTTGTGGGTATCGGAGGAGGAGGTTCTTGCTTTGGTGACGCCGTTTGAGTTTTCATTGATTGATTTTTTTCCTACTTGCCAACCTTCTCTTGATGCCATACGCAAATGTTTCTTCAACCTAAAACTCTTAGGCACCTTTTCTGCTATGGTTCTAAGCCCTAAAATGTGTTGATTAAGCTGGATAAGGTTTTAGATTATTGTCGTATTTTTTTTCTCATCGATCCTATTTCGTGAACAATTGCTTTATGAAACTCACTAAATGGTCTCCCAATTTTGATGTTAATGTGGAGTCGCCGGTGATTCCAATTTGGATATCTTTTCCTAATTTGCGCCCTCATTTCTTTTCTCCCCGCATCCTGCATGGATTAGGATCATTGTTTGGGAAAGCATTGAAAACCGTCAATGCTATCGCTGTCGGTTCTCGCCCCTCTGTTGCTTGCATTCTTGTCAAGCTAGATGTCACTAAATGTTATCCTGATCGCATTTGGCTCGGTCCCAACAACCTCGGGCATGTTCAAGTGGTGGAAATGGAGGTGTTTTCTCATTTTTGTGGTCACCGTAAGTCACTTGGTCATCTTGAATTGAATTGCCCTATGCTACATCCTAAGCATGATGTGAGTTCTGTGAAGGTCCCCAATACTGCTTTGCCTCCAGTTAATGATAGTGTTCATCTTCCTAACATTGTCCCTACTTTGAATTTGGTTGATCCATCTCCTATTAGTATCTCTTCTGGCTTGGTTTTGGCCGGTGTCAACCCCATTCTTTGTCCCCCCTCGTCTCCTATCTCCAATGGTGATGTTGTTGTTGGTGTGGAAGATGATGTTGCTCCTAATTTTGATGGGATTTTGGTTGGAAATGATAAGCAGACTAGTAATCTGTTAGTTGTTGCCTCCTTGATTGAACTTGTTGTGCCTTTAGATGAGGGTGAAACCTCTTGTTTGGTTAATTCTCTAGCTACCCCCATTACGTCCCATAGAGATGTTGGAGATTCTGGTAGTTTAATTGGTAATTTGCATCTTGTGGATAATGAAGATGTGAGCCACTTGGGTACTTTGGTAGTTGTTGCTCCTGTCGGCAGTCTGACTGACTTGAGTCTTGTTCATATAAACAATGTTTTATCTGTTGTGTCGTTGGTGAATGTTCCTATTGAGCTGATTTCTTCAGAAGATTTGAATGCTAAAGTTATGGGTAAGTGTTTGGATCAAATCGATTGGCTGGATAGTTCTTCTTCTTCGCAATGTGGGGATGTTGAGACTCATGTTGACATTATAGATGATGATGTGTATAATTTGGAAGTGAGCCGTTCTGTCCCGAGTGGTGGCAAGCGATGTGGGCGGAAAGCTAAAAAGAAGTAATTCAGTGGTTCTTTTATTGTTGATTCTCATCTTGTTGGCCGATTGGTGTTGCTTGGTTTTTAGTGGTTTGACATACTATGATGAGGCAGGCCTCCTGCTCGCCTCCCTGGAAGGTCATGGCTTGTTTTGGAAACTTTGGTGGATCCTTGCATTTGATGGTGTATTTCGTATTTGGGCTCTCTCGCTGAAGCTTTTTTCCTCCAATGGATGGCTCTAGCCTGGCAACCGGGAGTTTCTGAGTCCGGCTCTTTGGTTTATTTATCTTCTCCAAATTATTTACCATTTTGGATTAAGGTGGCTATCCTTTAGCTTTGTATCTTTCCCCTTTTGGCTTTTCTTGGCCTTTGGTTGTATGTCCTTTTCTTTTGGAATAAAATTTATTTTGCTTAAAAAAAAGTTAAATGAAATTAAAAGCATGCGAGAGTACATAATGCAAATGGGGGATATTATAGCTTAGCTTAAGACACTTATGGTTGATATGTTTGAATCTTTTCTGGTGCATTATATTTAGAACACCCTTCCACAATAATATGATCCTTTTAAAATATCCTATAACACATATAAGGATCAATGATTAATTCATGAGCTTCTAGCCATGTGTTTAAGAGGAGAAAAGGCTGGTTATGAAATTGGGTGAGAGTATAATATTAACTGCACATAAAAAGGATTGGAGCAAAGCTAAGAAGAAAGGGAAGGGTAAAGTACCACCCCAAGCTGATATCCATAAGAAATCAAAGTCTTTCTTTTGTAAAAAGAACGTACACATGAAAAAGGATTGCATCAAATTCAAAAATTATCTTGATAATAAAGATAAAATAATCTCATTTGTCTATTATGAATCTAATATGACTAATATTATTTATAACACATGGTGGATTGGTTCATGTTTTATAATCTATGTTTGTAATATTTTGTAGAATATGCAAAACCTAAGAAAGGCGGTGAGAAATGAGCAATACATCTATTCAAGAAATAAGATGAGCTCATATGTTGAAGCTACCGGAACATATTATTTAATACTAGTTTTATTTTAAATTTGAAAATACATTTGATATGTCTAATTTTTGTAGGAAATTGATTTCAGTTTCTAGACTTATATCATTTGGTTATGTCTTTAATTTTGCAAAAATATCTGTCGATTTATATTATAAATTTGAACTTATTGGAAATTGTATTTTATTTGATGGACTTTTTTATATTAATTTGTAAAATAGTACTACTCATAATATGATACATGTTCAAGCTGGTATTAAAAGATGTATTAAAATGAAAATTCATCTATATTGTGACACCGAAGATTAGGACGTATCTCCATAAATATGATTAAAAGATTGGTGAATGAAGGAGTACTCAATATTTTAGATTTCACTGACTTGGATACTTATATGGGTTACATTAAGGGTAAGCAAATTAATAAGTCATAGAAATGTGCTAAGAAGAGTACATACATATTAGAAATCTACATAGAGATATTTTTTGTCCACATATGAATTTTCATGATCCAAAATGTTTCATGACTTTTATTGATGATTACTCACGATATATTTATCTCTATTTGCTTCAAAATAAAATGAAGCATTAAGTGCCTTTAATATTTTTAAGGCAGAAATAGAGAAATAATATAGAAAATAAATTAAAATTGTAAGATCAGATAGAGGTGATGAGTATTATGAAGATATGCTAATGATGAATGCTTGCTCTATTTGCAAAATTCCTTCAAGAAAATGAGATTATTGCCCAATATACATTACCTGACTCACTTGATCAAATTGATGTAGTTGAGAGAAGGAATATAACATTGATGAACATGGTTAGAAGCATGACTAGTTTTAAACTACCCAAGTTTTAGTGGACTAAAATTCTCAAGACGGTTGTGCAGGGTTCCAATTAAGGTTGTTCCTAAAACTCCTTTTGAGTTGTGGAAAGGTTGAAAACCGAGTTTGAGACATGTACGCATATAAGAATGTCTATGTGAAGTGAGAATTTATAATCCATAAGAAAAAAAGTCTAGAACCAATAAATATTAGTAGATATTTTATTGGATATGTTGAAAAATCTAAGGGTTATAAATTTTACTGTCTATCTAATAGCACTAGGATTGTAGAATCAAGAAATATAAAATTTCTTGAGAACGACTTGATTATTATGAGTGATCAATTATAAAGCTTAGTTCCTTAAAAGGAATATATTGATACTCAAACTGCTATTTCAAGTGATAGGTTGATTATTATCCATAACACTCCTTAAGTTCAAATAAACAACTAGTAGTAGAAATTCTGCAAGATGCTAATTAATCAGCAGATATAGTTGAACAACCAACTCCATAAGAGGAGATTGTTACAACATTAAGAAGGTCTACTAGGGAAAGACAATTAACAATTCTTAGTAATTATATTATGTATTTTCAAGAGTCAGACTGTCATATTAGAGCTGAAAAATGATTCTGAAATATTTTCATAAGTCATGAGTTGTAAAGAATTTGATTTATGATTCAATGACATTAAAGATGAGATGAACTCAATGACACATAATAAAATCTGAGATCTTATTAAGTTGCCTAATTGTGAACAAGTCATAGGTGTAAATGAGCCTTTAAAATAAAAAGAGATTCATTAGGCAACATAGAGAGATATAGTAAGACTTGTTGCTAAAGGATTCGCTCAACAAGAATGAATTGATTACAAAGAGATTTTTTCTCTTGTATTTAAAAAGGATTACTTTAGAATTATCATGACATTTGTTGGGCATTTGATTTAGAGTTAGAACAAATGGATGTGAAAATTATATTTCTCAATATAGCACTAAATGAGGAGGTTTACATAAACAGTAAGAACGATTCTCCTCTAGTGAAGGGGAGCATTTGGTCTGCAAGCTTAAGAAGTCTAAATATTAATTGAAACAAGCCTCTCCTCAGTGGTATTTAAAATTCCATGATATGATCTCTTTATTCGGTTTTATAGAGAATATCATAGATCAATGTATATACTAAAAGATCAGTGGGAGAAAATTTTATTTTATAATTCTTTATGTAGAAGATATTTTACTTGCAACTAATGATAAAGCTTTATTGTGTGAGGTGAAGTAATTTCTTTTCGAAAATTTTGATATGAAGAATATGGGTGATTCCTCTTATGTTATTGGTACTAAAATGCAAAGAGATAGACTTCAATGTATTTTAGGTTTGTCTCAAGAAACCTATATCAATAAAATATTAGAGAGATTTAGAGTGAAAATTTGTTCATCAAGCGTAGCTCCCATTATTAAGGGTGATAGATTCAATTTGAGTTAGTGCCTGAAAATTGATTTTGAAAGAGAGGTAATGAGAAATATTTCATATGCTTCAGCTATTTGTAGCTTAATGTATGCTCAAATTTATACAATACCTGACATAGCATTTGTAGTTGAAATGTTAGGGAGATATTAGAGTAATCTAAGCATGTACCACTCGTGAATTGCAAAGAAAGTGCTATAGTATCTCTAAGCTACCAAAGAATACATGCTTAACATAGAAGACTCTGATTGCTAGTTCCATTATGGAGGTTGAGTTTGTGTTTTGTTTTAAGGCCGCTTCACATGATTTATGGTTGAAGATTTTTATATCTGGGCTTAGACTTGTGGATTTAATATCTAGACCATTGAAGATATATTTTGAAAATTTAGTTGTAATGGCTAAGAATAACAAAATCAGTAAATGAAGCTAGCATATCGATATTGAGCACTTAGCCATAAAAAATATGTTTAGGAGAACACAATGGTTGTTGAGCATGTAAGCATTGAATTGATGATAACATATTTTTTAAGTAAAGGCATGCCAATAAAAAAGTTTGAGGATCATGTAGATCATATGGGTCTTGGTTACTTTGAATATTTTTATTATAAAATGAATAGGGTTATGATATTTTTCCTGTTTTAGTTATTTATGTGTACACATTTATGTAATTATAAATATAATTAAGTTATACCTAAAATAAATAATAACATTTATTCATCAAGTTGAATAAGCAAATATATAAGAGACATAATCAGTGTGAAACATGAGAGATAATACTCGCACTTAGAGGATATATAGCCATGATTCATGAATTTTGTTTCTTATTTTATTTGTGATGAAATATTTGAACCAAGTGGGATATTGTTAAAATACCTATCATTAATTGTCTAAATTATTCCTATTTAATTGATCATTTTTTAGTTTTAATTCAGCTTTTAAAACTAATTCTTTTTTATTTTAATTTAGCATTTAAAACTGTTCATTACTCAATTTTAATTTGGGAATTAAATCCAACCATTCATCAATTTTAATTCAGCTATTAAAACTGAAATTTCAATTTTTGTTGTGATGGGCAGTAGCAATTAATTCTAAATTTTTATATAATTTGGGTCCCTAGGCCTTTCTTTCTACCACTTCTAAGAAGAAGAAACATACACCATTATGTTAGGAGAGAAATTGTTAAAAAAAAAATCAAAATTAGTGAATAACGCGATCAAATTTTAATTGCCGGAGGTATGTAAATTTTGTTTATGAATTAACTTCCACATTTTTTTTAGTCGATTCTATATTTTATAAAATTATCTCGAATCAAATAACTGTTACTGAATTTGAGAAGTTCTTTAAGAATCAACATTAAGTTTTCTAACATAGAATACAACAACATAAAGCCTCTTCTGTAGACTGCAAAATGAAAACAGAAATTCATACGAAGAAAAAAACTTAGAAATAGACTTCGTTGCTCGTTTAACTAGCGATTGAATGCTGACAAGGCATTCCATCACTCCTTAAACGGGTGACTCAATTAATTTTAATTTTTATTTTCTTTTCGTCAAAATTTCTTGATGGTTGACAATAGAGTCAGTCTCTGTTGAATAGGAGACTAGCCCTTTTTAAGTCAAGTTGACTCGAGTTTAACTAGATGAATGTTTCATGAGCCAAATTTGATAAACCAATGAGCCAAATTTAATCTAATCTTGAATTCATTTATAACTCTTGGGCCGGCTCACTTTATATATATATATATATATATATATATATATATATATATATATATATATATATATATATATATATATCGACTATACTTAAAAAAAAACTATAAGTCATGAGTTTAATTAATTAGTACAAATTAATTAAAAATATCAAACAAAGTCTAGTTATTTTTCATTTCTCAACTTATTTCTTAATATTTATACTCTAATTCATCATTCATCTCATGCTTTCATTGTTATAGACCCTCAAATTGATGTGAAATTATTCTGTGTGGATACGGATGCCATTCAGAGGTGAATCAGAACGCGCCATATCATTTTTTTGCAGTGTACCACGGCTGTATACCGTTGTATTTTAAGTGACGTGACGCGTTCTAATTCGCCTCCGAACGGTCTGATGTCCACACAGAATAATTTCTCCAAATTGACACTGTTCATCTTCTCTTCACAAATTTTGGCTCAAATTTGATTTGTCAGTCAAGCTCAAGATCAAGCCCGTGATAGTTCAGACATTAATTGATTTATTTACACCTAAATCCTCATCTCCCAATGATAATTCAGACATTAATAGTATATGCTTTCAATAAATATAAAATACAACAAAAAAGTGTTGACCGTTGAAAAGTACACGTACAAATCGCTTATAGATGATCAAAATCAGGTCCAAAGCTGCGGCCAGCACATGGAAGAAAAGAGATGCGTGAGGAGAAGGGAAGTGGCTTCTAACGCTTTGCAAGTGTTCAAAGAAAGCTTAGGAGAAGACGAGAGATTTCACATGGAAGACATTAGAAAATGAATGAATGCTCTCCCTCTCTCTTCTTTTGGTGAAATTATTACGTGCGGTCACCGGACATCATTCAGAGACGAATCAGGACATATCACATCACTATTTGCTATGTACCGAGGTGACATGGCGCATCCTAATTCGTCTATGAACCGTCTGGTAACCGCACGTAATAATTTCTCCTCCTTTTGACTATATACAGTAAAAAAATCTAAAGTAGATGCCGCACAGTATCGTTCTAAAAGATCACCTTGTAACCTGATAAATTTACAATTACAAGTCACAATTAAAACTGGTAAATCCTATTTGTACAGATTTCGAAATGGCCAAATAGTTTGTTGCCTGCTAGCAGTAATTATGCAATATTTAATACATCTTAAAGCAGGTGATCAAGTTAACTTGCCAAAGGAACTTTAGAAGTTCAGCAATCCAGAAGTGAGAATGAGAATATTAATTCAAGAGTAAGCGCTTACAGAAAGAAATCATGGTCAGAATCATTTATTTAATTTATTTTGGAAAAATACAACAAAGGAGACACCCTAAGAATCAGTTCCTCAGCTAAATTCGGGAGTAAAAGAAGAACAAGTTAAAAGGTGAAGAGCCACATTGACAAGCCTAACAATTAACAGGTACAAAGAATACAACAACAAAGAAAAAATGTTGAGAATAGAAATACAAGACATCATTGAATAAATCTCTACAGCCCAGCAGAAACCAGTCCATGCAAGGTTATGATCCCAAGCACAACTTGTTGATCGTCAATAACAGGCAAGAACTGGACAGCAGATGGTGGTGACTCCATTTTTTGCATGGCTTCTACCGCCATTGCTTCTGGTGTGATTGTTCGTGGGTTCCTGGATGGAATAGATAAATGAACACATATGCATGAATAAAGGCCCGTCCTTCGCTCATGGAAATCAGAAGAAAAAAATATCTAGCTTAAAATAGCAATTATTCACCAAAAAACTTTTCCCTCAAAAACTAGAACGATGCCACTCGAAAAACAAATTGAGGAATTGGAAGGAATCTTTCGACAGTTCATGGCCTATCAGGGATAAGGAGCTGTGATGAATCATGCTACTCTGGTTACCCATATGATAAAGCATGGTACGATCAGAACTAATTCAGATGTAGAAAATTTTGAAGATGATGAAAAAATAATAGATAAAAGGTACATCTATCAGCATTTTGTAGGAGACATGGATATCATTTAAGGTTGCTGCCAACCTTGAGTTGCCAACCTACAGCAAGACAATGGGCATGGAAAAGCTCGATATTTGGTTTAAGTATCTTGAGAGCTACTTTTCTTTTAGGTACAACCATGCGAAAAAAATAGCCTTGTTGAAGCTATCTTGGGTCATGCCCTTATGTGATGAAGCAAGGAAGTGAGGAACAACAATCTGATAAGGAGGACTTGGAGCCAATTCATGGCCAAGTTAAAAAACAAGAATTTAATGATAAACAGAAGATATGCAAAACTTGATCTTTTTTATTTTAGCAAAACAATGGTTCAGGTATATTATACAAAAGTGTCTTGGAAGAACAAGACATAAATCATACTGATTAACAATCATTAAGATAAAACCGCAAAGTGCAAGTGATAATAAACACTTAATAGAGCTTGCCCATCATGAAAAATAGATGTCCGAAATATATTCAAAAACATGTTTTGGTTAAATCATGCTGCTGCTGCTGCTTTCCCTTCCCCTTCTTCTCCATAGGGTCCTTATACAAAACTAGCATTTGTTGAGAACGCAAAGACAACTTTTAGATCCACTAAAACCCAAGATTTTAGACTCACTTAAGAGGGATACTGGAGAGAATGATTTGGATCTTAAACATTTGATCAATTTTCTCCAATACACATTTTCTTTTAACATCTTTCCACAGTACAATCTCAATAACTCATCATATCATCACTTTATTAAGATTAGAAACCAGTCAGCCATATTGAATTCTAACGTTCTAGCTAGATTAGAGAATATATAAACTTACACAACTTTTGAATGGTGAGGCTTCAGGGTGGGAATTATTAGTAGATAAGCATAATGTAACAAATACAAAGCAATAATGAGGTGGCTCACACCCATTGGCTAGCTGCTTATCTCACGTCACTCCATATCTATATATATGGGGTATCTCTCTGTAATAGTTCCCAAGGCAATACAATACTACTTATCTTCTTTCCATATTTCTTTCCTGCTCTCCCTCTCTGTCTCTCACATTCTTCTTACTATTCAAGAACCATTCCCTTCTACATGGTATCAGAGCGGGCGATCAAGCTTGGCCAAGATGGCGAACTCGGCTTCCTCTCAAACAGATGAACGCGAAGGATCCACGTTTTGAGATACGCCGGTTCTTCCTTCCACCTTGAAGCCTGTGGTTTCAAATCTTAAAACCATAGTGCAGATCTAACTTAATTCCGAAAATTATTCTATGTGGAGATCGCAAATCATTAAGGTTCTCCATGCAAATGAATTTGATTCTTTTCTTGATCCAAATTTTTCAATACCTGCTTGCTTTCTTGATCGACCTGATGGATCATCTTTGCCTAATCCCGCATATTCTCAATGGCTTCTCATGGACCAGAATTTGTCCGCGGCTATTTGTTCTACAATTTCATCGCCTGTGCTCCCTTATATCATAAATCTTGAATCGACTTCTGATATTTGGATTACCCTTGAAACTCAGTTTCAGTCTACTAATCGTTCTAAAGTTATCCAACTAAAGAACAAATTACACCACATTTCTCTCAAGAACTCCACTATGACACAATATCTCACTGATATAAAATCTTTAGTTGATCAAATTGCCTCTGCCGGTTCCAAAGTGGATACCAAAGACATAATTTTGTACCTCCTCAACGGTCTTCCTTCATCTTACCAATCTTTTAAAACTGCTATTTGAACTATGTTAACTCTCATTAGCCTCGACAATCTTTATGCTCTTCTTCTTAGCGAGGAAGTAAATCTTGCTTCCGATGCTGCTCGTCTTTCATCTGCCATTGATCCCAATTTGGCACTTGTTACCAATCGGAGTCGTGGACGCAGAACTAGAGGCCGTGCGTCTCACTGCTTCAATAATCCAAACCGACCCGCCACAAATGCGTCCATTATTTGTCAAATCTGTCTAAAGAAAGGTCATGCGGCTCCAAATTGCTGGCATCGTCTAAATCCGCAATATATTCCAAATTCTATAAACCACTCCAACACAGCCTTGATAGCAGGCAACGCAAGATCCCCTACGGACTGGTTTCTTGATTCGGGAGCATCATTCCATCTCACTAACTCTCTTGAAAATTTGACTGTTTCTTCTCTGTATCATGGCTCGAATGGTATTACCATTGACGATGGCAGCTCGGTCAGCATAGCCAATTCCGATGCAAGTTTGCTACCAACACCCGCTCATAAGGTTAATCTCTCTCAACTTTTTCACACTCCCAATCTTCAATATAATTTGCTATCTATATCGCAGCTTACAAAAGATAACAATATCTCTATTATCTTTGATCCTAACGGTTTTACTTTGAAGGATCTGACGACGCACGAAGTTCTTCTTCGAGGACCGTGTAACAACGGCCTGTATCCTATCCGCACCACTACTATTGCATCCCAGCATCAGGTGTACTCAGCGGCTGCCTCGTCTTCTTTTTCTTGGCACAATAGATTGGGTCACCCTAATAAACGCACTTTACATTTTATCGCTACTTCTAATCCTCACTTGCATATAGATGTTCAAAAGCTTTCTTGTCATTCTTGTAATACTTCAAAAGGACATAAGCTTCCTTTTGAAAAATCTTTAAATCACAAAAGTTCTATTTTAGCTCTTATACATTCAGACATTTGGGGGCAAGCGCCCGTTGTTTCGACAAATGATTTTCACTATTACGTTATATTTGTTGACGATTTTTCCAGATTTACGTGGTTGTTTCCTATGAAATATAAATCTGAGGTTACTAGTATTTTTATTAAATTTAAAGCTTAGATTGAAAAATATACTTCTAAACAAATAAAATGCTTACGTACTGATGGTGGTGGTGAATACCTAAGTCATACCTTTACTAACTTTCTTCAAATTCACGGTATCTCTCACTAAATTTCATGTCCTTATACACCGGAGGAAAACAGGGTCGCCGAACGAAAGCACCGACATATTCTTGAAACAACTAGATCCCTTCTTCATACGACGCATGTCCCTTACATTCATTGGCCTGATGCCGTATTGACCGCGGTTTACCTTATAAATCGAATGCCATCCAACAACACCAAAAATACCTCTCCATTTGAACTCCTACACAACACTAGGCTTGACTATACTCACTTACGCACTTTTGGTTGTGCATGTTTTCCGCTTATCCCTCCTCATGCCCGACACAAACTGCAACCAAAAACAAAATCGTGTGTTTTTATCGGTTATTCCGATGCTTACAAAGGATATAAGTGTTTAGATCTATCTATAAATAAAATTATTATATCCCGACATCTAACCTTTGATGAGCAATCTTTTCCATTTTTGAACAGCATTTCATATAACTCAAAGACTTCTAGCATTCTCTCACCTTTTCTTCTAACTCCTTGTTCGGTTCAAAATTCTCTACCTAATAACATCCAATCCACTCACGATCTCTCTGAATTATCCTCCCACACTTCTATTATTGCTCCGCACTCTCAGCCTTGTTCAGCTAGTTCTACTAATCCTGCTCAAACATCTCAATCATCATCTCCAAATCCCACTGCCCGTCATCATATGGTCACCAGGAGGCAAATCGGTTCTTTAAAGCCAACTGTGAGATTGAATCTAATTCATCAGCAACTCCCGAAGGACATTCAGGCAGATCCAACCACATACAACGAAGCTGTTAAACAACTCGAGTGGCGGCAAGCAATGACAGACGAATTTCTTGCTTTGCAAAAGCAGGGTACCTGGAGTCTTGTTCCACCTCCTAACTCATCTATACTAGGATGTAAATAGACCTATCGAACAAAATTACATGCAGACGAATCGGTGGCTAAATAAAAAACTCGATTGGTTGCACTAGGAAACAATCAAGAATTCGGTCTCGATTACACAGAGACATTCAGCCCAGTTGCTAAACTACCCACTATCCGTATACTGCTTGCAATTGCTTTATATAATGATTGGCCGGTCCAACAGCTCGATGCCGCCAATGGTTTTCTTCATGGCAATCTTACAGAAACAGTATACATGAAGCAACCGAAAGGATTTGAGGACTCTACCCATCCAAACTGCGTTTGTCTCCTTCACAAAGCACTCTACGGTCTCAAACAGGCTCCAAGACAATGGTATAATACTTTCACAGCGTACTTACTCTCACTCGGCTTTACCAATAGTAACTCTGATCCGTCACTTCTTATATTTTCTCAATCAAATATTCAAATATTTTTGCTTATATATGTGGACGATAATCTAATTACTGGCAATAATCAAGAAATGCTTGGTAAAATTTTGGAACAGCTAAATACAAGATTCTCCATGAAGCATCTTGGTGAAGTTCACACTTTTCTCGGCAATCAAATTGACTATCAAGAGCAGCAATATTTTCTCTCACAAAAGCAGTACGCAACGTCGCTTCTTCAGCAAACTCAACTAACTCAATGCAATTCCCTTGCCAATCCTACTTGTACGAAACTTCCAAAGGTTTTTCAACAAGATAATCTTCTATCTGATCCAACGCTATACAGAAGACTCATGGGCTCTCTTCAATACTTGATGCTTACTCGTCCGGACATTGCCTACAGTGTCAACCTTCTATCTCAACACATGCACAATCTGCTACCACAGCATATCTTTCTCCTCAAATGACTACTTCGATATATCAAAGGTACGTTGGATTTTGGTATACCTATTATAAAATCTAACCTTCAACTTACATCCTTTTCAGAAGCGGATTGGGCTGGAGATCCCATATCTCGAAAATCTACATCTGGATATTGTTTCTTTCTAGGCGATACTCTCATATCTTAGACGTCAAAAAGCAACACACCGTAGCCCGTTCCTCCACTGAATTGAAATACCATGCATTAGCTGCTCTAATAGCTGATGTCATTTGGCTTTGTAAACTTCTTGCCGAATTCAGAGTTCATCAAACACAACCTACCGATCTTTACTGCGAAAACACTTCTGCTATTGCCTTGGCTAACAACCCTGTGTTTCACGCTCGTACAAAACACATCGAAATTGATCAAAGATTCGTTCGTGATCATATTCAACACAAAAGCATTCGCCTGCTTCCAATCAACACTATCGATCAAGTAGCCAACATATTTACAAAATCCCTATCTACTCCAAGATTTCAGACACTACGACTCAAACTAACAGTTCTCCAGAACCCATCAGTTTGCAGGGGCCTATTAATAGATAAGTATAATGTAACAAATACAAAGCAATAATGAGGTGGCTCACACCCATTGGCTAGCTGCTTATCTCACGTCACTCCATATCTATAGATATGGGGTATCTCTCTGTAATAGTTCCCAAGGCAATACAATACTACTCATCTTCTTTCCATATTTCTTTCCTACTCTCCCTCTCTGTCTCTCACATTTTTCTTACTGTTCAAGAACCATTCCCTTCTACAGGAATATTAATGTCAACAATTAGAGTATATATTGAGAAACTGAGAAGAAAGTGAATGGGAAGGTACTCATCTGGCATTAAATGTCTAAAGCAACAATTAGGTAAGATCACGGAAAAATAGAAACATAGGCAACCATCCCACCTTAATCTCCCTCAGTTGGGAATTTAACAGGCTTCCTAATAAAGGAAAGTGCTTTTGAAAGACAGATTTGACAATGCAGTGAATCTAAATAAAATCAATTCATAGCTGGCATGACAACCCATACCCAGCAAATTGCCCCAAACAGTCTTCCATCCTATCTTTCTAGCAGCTATGGAACACTAGGAAATACAAGGAGTTGATGCATGCTCCCAGCAAACTACACTTACAAGGCTTCAACCCTATCAATCCCTTCATGAGTCCCAGATTGCTAGATGCCTTAATGGATTGAGCAAGCCCTTCTGTATATTTGATTTGACATCAATTAAAAGTTTCGAAAATGAAAAGCATATTATCAAAATTTCTCCTATGAATACGTACTCTTTTCATGCATATTTAAGAAACATATTAATAGAATATAACTAAACAGTAAACCTTCCAATGCTATTAGTAAATGTTTCTGAAACATGTTCGAGTTCATAATTAAATACAATAAGAATCTACCTGTTGCACATTTCACCAACGGTGAGTTTGAATATTTTTTCACCACTAGCTTTGAGGGTGCGCCGCAAGTCACCATCAGTGAAAGTCCCAATCAGTTGGCCTTCAGCGTTAACAACAAGCAGGCATCCACATCCTTTACTAGTGAGCTCTGTAAGTTGACCCATTATCATGTCTGTTTCCTTGCAAAGTGGAAGTTCGTCCTGTTTCTTCATCAAATCTTTCACCTGCATTGAAGACAAACACTTTAAGTTACTAATCTCAAGATGACAAGCTATTTCTGCCCGAGCTGTTTCGGGTATCTTGCATCTTCATGTAGGAACTCCCAAAAGATGGTTCAGCAAATATACTTAATATTGACAACTAAAATTAGATGCACGTCAAAGGAAATCAAGAACAGATGAGGCAAAAGTAAGGAAAACAAGAAAGGATAACGAGAAAGCAAGGATCCTCTAAGAAATTTAATATCAAGTCCTCGTCAACCTCCGTTCTATTTCAGATAAATGACAAGCAAACGGCGAAAATGTTCATTTGTAAAATATCCAAGAAAAACTAGATAGACTAATACTGAGATAGGGCACGGATTGTTCAAAGAATAGGCTCAAAGCCATCTAAATCTATTACAAAATTGTCTTAAATACGAGTTCGATGTTCGTTTTGTGTGGAATCTGATTGTGTCGATCAATCGAGTTGTAATGTTATCTCCGACCTTAATTCCATCAGTCTACCTCACAAGGGTCCTCCCCTACTTAGGTTTGAGTGTTTTGTACCCGGGAATTTTTTTTCCCGTACAATGCCGCGGTGCTGTGTATCTAAGTGTTACGACGATGTATTGTCTAGTTGGAGACAAAGAGAGAGAGAGCGGAGCGCCGCGACGATCCAAACTTTGGCATTGCAGTGTTGTCAGACAGAGAGGGCTGAGCAATTTTATTTCTAATTTTTTCATGAAGGGTTGCGTTCATAGGTGATTTTATTGTATATCTTTGTTAGTTCTTGTATGAGAACGGGTGCAAGATTAAAGAGAGACAAGGAGAGAGTGAGAGAGAAGAGATATATATACTATCCCAAATTTTTATAGTAAGGTCTCATTTGAGACGGCTTAATTTCGCTTTTTCAGTTTTGAAACGACAAAATTTTTTTTTGTTGTTGTTTGTATGTGACACTTTTACAGAAATGTTTTTTAGAGAACTGTATTTTTGTACTGTTTTCAAAAGCTTTTTTATACTAACTTCTCCGTTAGAAAACTCCGTTCTCTCAAACAATAGTTTAAAACTACCTTTTAGGAAAGGTACATAATAACCAAACGAAGCGTAAATTTCTTGATATGATGTGGCTCCATAGTTTTTTTCTCGGTTTCGAGTTTTTTCACGTTAAATCTTGTGTTCTTTTTTCTGCTGCAATTTTCTATTTATTGTTTGTTTCGTTGCGTGTTTTACTTCCCCAACATTGGAGAAGATAATCTACTATTTAATAAGAGAAACTGATGAAGAAGAGGATTAAATCTGATGACAATACGATAATGGACCTTAATTATGATCTACAACACTTGGATTTCTTAGCTCATCCTCCTCAAATGCCATTGGATTTAATCTACGCCTTGGGATAGTGCCTGATTGAAGAAAGAAAGATGCCTGTGTACTATAAAAGCACCTGATGTGGAATTTAGGAGCCTGAAATATCTCTTTATTCGAAACAAAAAAAAAATTGCTATATAGAGAGATATTTTCATATTAAAGTGAGAGCGGCAAACATCCATAATTAGTTTCATCTATCTCAACTTTTTCTAACAAAATACATGTTAATAAAAACAAGAAAGAAAAACAACCCCCCAGTTTTTTTTTTTTTGGGAAAAATTGGGACCGAAGCCCATTTTCATTGATTAAATGTAGAAATTACAAGTGATATGAAGCAGTTACAACCCCAATAAGAAAAGCAAGCTTACAAACAGCTGTAAACAAAATCTGAGCAGAAAAGCTAAAGTAAAACCTATTGAAGTAAAATGTGAACCAAATTGAGTGCAGAACTGATACGCCACCAAAAAATAGTCTCGATCAAGCACGAATCTTGAGGCAAAATTAAGTTGGAGCTTCAAAAATTAAAATCATGACCATCCGAACTCTGATTTCTGCCAACTTATAGTCGAACTGAGCGTCTCGGAAACACGAACCCAACGTCACCAAAATCGACCCAATCCGAGCCCAAATGAGTCCAAATCAAAGACTCGAAGCACTTTTGGAAGGATCAAGCCACAGTTTGAGTTACCAAACGGTTTCTAATCATGACATGCTTATAGTCGAATCGAGCGGCTCGACGAGTCGAATCCAACGAACCCAAGATCATTAAATTCTGATATCATTAAGGCATTCAAATGACCATTGAACAGTACATGATCGTAGGAATCAAGATCGGCCGTCCATCCGAGCCACTCCCAATTTACCCTTGATCTTCCACTTATTTACAAGTCATGCCACTCAAGAGTTCTATAAATAGAACCCTATTTCCTCTTGAAAGGGGGGGATCAAAGTCAAGAGAGAAGAAGGAAGAGAAGGAAGAAAGCTCCAGCCGCCTAGCTCCTCCTCGACCACTGTTGGAGTTCTGCCGCACCACCGCCGGAGTTTTGCCAGACCACCACTTGCGGGCCTCACCTTCGCCGGACCACCGCCGTAGGCCCTCACCTTTGCCGGACCACCGCTGTAGGCCCTCAACCTCGCCGGACCGCTGCCGGAGGACCTCACCTTCACCGAACCACCGCCGAAGGCCCTCACCTTCGCCGGACCACCGCCGTAGGCCCTCACCTTCACCGGACCACCGCCGTAGGCCCTCACCCTCGCCGGATCGCTGCCGGAGGACCTCACCTTCACCAAACCACCGCCGGAGGCCCTCACCTTCGCCGAATCATCACCTAAGGCCCGGAGCTCTGCCGGACCATCATCTGAGGCCCGAAGTTCTGTCAGACCATCACCTGACACCCGGATTTCTACCGTACAATTATTACTTGTAATCTGATCGCCCTTGGAGGCGAGTCAGCCCATTGTAACCAACTTAAATTCTAGTGGAATCACTTTCAACTGGGCTAGACCCCGTGCTTTTTCCCCTTTCAAGGGTTTTCCACGTAAAAAATCTTGTCTTCTCTGTGTGTGAGCTGGATATCCGTGCAACGCTAAGACGTAAAATTACATCTCTATCGCCGCGTATATTCTAGCCCGCAACAAGAACTATTTTTTTTCGCTCTGCTAGGGTTTGGCGCTCTAGCACTTTTGCCGGGTTCTCTTCGCGCCGCCTGCTTGGGGAGGGGCTCCCCCTCCCCTCCACCCTCTTCTTCTGATGGCCTCTTCCTCCTACATCACTGATTTCCCCCCTCTTCCAGGTGCTAGTCCTCATGCTTTTTCAGCACCTCCTGGGCTCAACTTCATCTCTAAACCAACCAAGATCCGGTTGCGAATGAGTTTTCCCTCTCGTTCATCCCACCACCTTCGAAGATCCCCTTCTCAGCAGACGACCTTGCACTTGGAATTCGTATAAAAGGAGAAGAAAACAGCTGACAAGAGGACTCCGTATGGATAAAAACTTCAAAAAAATATCTTAAACAGTAAAATAAATTCAGGGAGAAGATATGCTTCCGGCTTCCCTGGTTGCCAAAGTTCTCAGTTCAATCTACAGAATAATTCAAAAGACCAGACAATCAAAGTCTCAAACCAGGCCTGTTTTCCAAAAATAAAAAATAAATAACTTCTTTAAACATTGTGCAAAGTCACACAATTCCACTACTGGAACGCATGCCGGATCCGCAATTCAGAATTTAGCAAATTCATAACGTAAGTTATTTTCAACGCAGATTCGGGATTCGTCAAAGCAGAACAAAATGATTGTCCGTGAAGTAATGAAGGAAGAAATAAAGAAAGATGAAGCGCAAACAACGAGTTTTCGAAGGTTGAATAAAGCAAATAAAGAAAAAGAGTAAAAAAGATCTGCCAGCATTCCGCCGAATACCTTGAAGATCAGGCTCTTGCCGATCTTTCCCGCGGGATGGTTGCGCGCATAGCTCTCTTTGGTAAGCTTCCTAGCCCTCATAATCGCAGCCACCACCGTGTCCCCAAACACCATCTGTATTGCGGAGGAGGTGACGGGCGCGAGGCCAAAGGGGCAGACCTCTCTTTCGAGAGGAAGGTGGACATTCATATCGCAGAGCGAGGCGAGGGGATTCCCCTCGACAGATGTCAAAGAGATCAAGCGAGCTCCTTTGGCACGTGCGCAGGGGACCAGATTGAGGAGCTCATCAGAGGATCCGGACTTGGAGATGAGGACGAGGATATCAGAGGGGAAGAGGGCACCGATGTCGCCGTGTAGGGCGTCTACGGGTGGAAGGTAGGCGGATCGGGTGAATCCGAGGGAAGCGAGGGTTTGAGAGAGCTTCAGAGCGACGAAGCCAGACTTACCGACGCCAGAGAAGAAGATGGCGCCGGGCGCGTCTAGAAGGGTTTGGGCGAAGGCTTGAGCGTGATCGAGGTCGAGCTTGTCGAAGAAATCGTTGAGGTGACGCTGCTGGCTCTCGAAGAGAACCCTTAACTCGCATCTATTGATGACGGGAGCGTCGTCATTCTCGAGAACCTGCAGGCTGCCGGGTGACGGCAAAGAACCCATTTCTCGCAGTTAGTATACCAGTGGACAAAAAGCTGGGCAATATACCGTTATGATCGATCTCCCGGTTCGAACTAAGAACTTCGGCCAATGAACAAAGACAATCTCAATTAATTTTGCCCTCACTTGTCCCTTAATTATAGATGATGCAAGAATTAAGGGCAAATATTAGAGAATCATATAATTTTTTAAATTTTAATATATTTTTATATTAGTAAGAATTTAAGTTGTGCTCCTTTAAAATTAGTTTTTAAATAAAATTTTAGCTGATAAATTATTTGGTTTGGTTAAAAAAGCTTGTATATCTCTTTATTTTGCTAGGGTTTTCTCCACACTGTCGACTGCTACCTCTCTTTCTATTTTTTGTCTTTCTCATTTTGACCTTTGATATTTGCTAGAATACACTTATCGTCCTCATTCCTCCCTTCGCCCAAGGTACATTATATTGTGCTCCATCCCTCTGCTCACCTTTCATAGCATTCAATCTTATCCCACGAATTGGAAAGGCTAACTCATAGCTCATGTTCTAAAGGCCTCCTCCCTCAAACAATCATACATTCCAAGCACAAAGGATAAATTAACATTCACTGAAAAAAAAAAAAAGTTGGATCAAAATATTATAAACACGTGTTCGTTGGATTTGCCGTTAGTAAAAGGCCCTTCTACTGTTATTTAATACTAGCTATTGAAAAACTATGGCAACCAATAGATCCATAATCAATGGATTCTTCTTGTTTAAATCATGAGGAAGACTAGAAAATGATTATCCATGGAGACATCTTATTTAACAATGACATACCATTTAATTTCAATTAATGGTCACCAAATTTTACCTCTATCACTGAAGACTTTAAGGAGATCCCCATATAGATCAAACTTTCCAAACTTCCCTTATATCACTAGAATGAAATGGTTATTTCCAAGAATGCTAACAAGATTTGAACTCCTGACATCGTAGATTCATTGACTATCAATAAAGCTCGCCATACTTGTTGACCTCATTATTCGAGGATAATTTCCCCAAGCTTGTCTCTAGCACCTAGGTCTTCTCAGCCTAGTACAGATATCGTTCCTACAAGATTTCCCTTAGGTGGATACCCACTGACGTAGCATCGACACAATTTCCTGACTCGACCTAAATCACTACTGACCCAATTAAAATTAACTCGACGCAAAATTTGATTTAACGAACGACGGCTTCGATTAAATCCAAAATTAAACTCGTCTCAAACCTTTTAGAATCAAATCAAACATTAATCGGGTTAAATTAATTAAATCAAGCCTTTTAAAATGAATAGAATAAAATCAAAATTAGTTTCCATTAAATTTGGTTTTAA
Source organism: Dendrobium chrysotoxum (assembly GCA_019925795.1). Taxonomy (NCBI): domain Eukaryota; kingdom Viridiplantae; phylum Streptophyta; class Magnoliopsida; order Asparagales; family Orchidaceae; genus Dendrobium; species Dendrobium chrysotoxum. The sequence goes on from JAGFBR010000802.1 coordinate 297,238, forward strand.
GCAAATGTTGGCGACTTTGATTAGCTCAAATCAATTATTTTTTTTAAACTTTAAAATTAACACAAAATAATTATTTTATTTATCAATTCTATTTCAAAATAATCCCTAATTTTTTTTTAAAAGCTTTTGAATTACCAATTAATTCTTAAATTCATCTGTAAATTGTGATTAATCTAAGCCCTTGATTTGAATTAGAATAAATTTGAAATAAGGCAGTTTTAGGACTCGGTTGAGGCCGGTTCGTTTCCCCCACGATATCCCTATATATTCGCACATCTAACCAAATAGAGAGACACACACTCTCATTCGCAAAAAAACGAGCCCGCTCCCTCTCTCTGGCAGTTCGCAAAAAAAAAAAAAAAACGATCCCCTACTCCAGGCTCTTGAGTTCGCAAGCTCTCCCACTTTCCTATTCGCAGAAGCTCTCCCGGCCCTCGCCTCGACAATTTGCAAAACGCTCCAGGTTCGTCTCTCTCTACAGTTCGGAAATCCCCAAGTCTTCCTCAGGCGAAATCGCGGTCCCCGTCGCTCCCAGTTCGCAAAGGCCGAACTCCTTCTCCGGACCCGTCTCCTCCCTGTTTGCAAGAAGCCCGATCAAGCTTTGTCCCTTCCCATTTCGCAAGAAGCCCTAGACCCATCTTCCTTGCTCACATGGACAGCAACCCTAGCCGACGCCTGCAACCTTCTTGATCTTGGGTAATTTCTTTTGCATCCTCTCCACCTTCATTCTCTCTCACAAGAAATGTTTGTTTAAGTCAAGTATCAAGGATTTGAATCTTGATCTTCTTGATTAAAATCTGAGTCAAAATCTATTTCGTTTCTCTCTTTTGATAAGCATGGCAATAAGGGAAATGATGAAGGTTCTTTGAATATATACACAAACATACGTGTTATTGTTGTGAAGGAAAATATTTGAGATGAAGATTTGCTGAAATCTATAGTTAACTTACCCAAAAAACCCCAAAATCTGTTTGCTCTGAGTTCCCTTAGAATCAAAAGCTACATGAACCCCTCTCACAAAAATAACTGAAGGTTACACCTATGGCTTTGTTTGTTTGAGAATTTCATTGGAAAGAGAAGTAGTGGGGCATTTATGTGTGTTCAGAAATCCTAGCATGAGAATCGAATATAAGGTCTAGCAATCATGTTAGATCACTCGGCATGTTTCATATTTCGATTGCAAGTATATATCATGCTAAAAAAAAAAAGTTATATGAATGTTTTAAATGTCAACATTGTATTTACATTCAATATCCAAGGCTTGAGAATGCCATTGCAAAGTTTATGTGTATGTTTAAATTGTAAAGTCATTAGTGTGATGAGGGAATTTATTGTTCTCTTCAATTTTAAAGATTATGTTTACATTTTCAATGGAAGGGATGATGGCTTTAGGAGATGTTAACTTCTATGGGATAAATTCTAAGGTTGTGGTTATTGATGAAATCACTTCTTTTTCTTTTCCTTGAGTGGTCGCATCATTGCTCCGTTTTCATTTTAAGCAACGTGAAGATGTGGGAGTGGAGAAACAATTGTGGTGGTTGAGATTGGAGAGACTTTAAATGGGAAATGACATTAAATAAAACTCTTGTTTGCGATATAAGTTCTATGTTTGTGACTTGTAGCTTCAATGTGAAATTGATATGGAATTGTCCATGTGTTCATGCTTTGAATATTCATAAATAGAATGTGCTATTCTAAAAAGAGATGATTTGAATGGTTGGTTCAACTCATTGATGTTTCATTCTTGAGCATACACTCAGGGGCCCTAAATATTGTTTCATGATCTATAATCTTTAATCATGGGTATTTGTATTTGACTCAACACAATGTTGCATGCTTTATGTTGGGTAACTCTCTTTGAGTTTTGGAAGAGAATTTAAAGTCATTTCAAAATTTTGGCATGTGCAAGTGATAGCCTAATGTGAGGAAGGTTTGTGTAAAGTGATTGACAACATTTCAAGTATATGATTTAAAAAAAAAAGTGGGAAAGTGTGTGTTTTGAAAAGTGGAAGAATGTACGATTTAGAAAGTAAAAAAAAAAATGTATGTTTTAAAAAGTGAAAAATGTATGTTTTGAAAAGTATATGAGAGTGATGTTGGAAAGGTGAAATGCTTTGGAAGTTAGAACATGTGGACTTTGAATGGTGAGATGTATAAATTTTGGAAAATAGAGCATGTGCATTTTAAAAAAATGTGTGGGTGTGTGTGTTTTGAAAAGTAAAGAAGTAACATGTGTTTATCTTAAAAGGTGATGTGTTTGAAAGATGAAGAGTGAAGTATATAGTTTTGAAAGGTAAAGTATTTCGATGAGCATGTCTTTCAAAAGATGGATTGTATGTGTCTTGGCGAACAAAGTGAAATGTGTTGGAAAGTAAAGTGTGCGTTGGTAAGTATATGAATTGTAAAAGTGGAATATGTAAATGTGGTAAAAATGAATTATGTGGATTTTGAAAAGGTATTGCGCGAGAAAGATGAAAAGTGAAATGTGAAGTTTTTGAAAGGTGAAGAATTTTGGAAAGTTTGTGGGACGAAAAGTGAAGTGCTTTGTAAGTGTGTATGTCTTAGAGTGGGATGCTTTGGAAAGTACATGTTTTGAAAAGTGTGTACGAATGATTTTGAATGGTAACTTGTGTGTGTTAAAAGGTGAAACGTGTGTGTTGGAAAGGTGCATTGGGAATTGAAACGTGTAAAGGTGTATTGAAAGGTGAATTTGTGTTGTGAAAGTAAGTGTATTTGTGTATCTTTTGGAAAGTAAAATGATGTGTTTGAAAAGTGGAATATGTAAAGGTGGAACAGTAAATTGTATGTGAGTGATTTTGGAAGTAATGGGTGATATTTGAAAATGAGAAGTGTGTTTGTGTGTGTTTTGAGAAGTGGAGAAATGTGAGTTTTGTGAAAAGTAAAAGTGTTGGTATTGAGAGGAGAAGTATTTTGAAATGTGTGGGTGTAGAGGAATGAATTTGTTGAGTGTTTATAAGAAAATGAAAGTGTAAAAGGAAGCAATGTCCCTCTTTCTCTCTCTCTCTACTCCTCTCTTTCTCCTTCTTCTACTACTCTCTCTTTCTTATGCCTCGAGGTGAATGTTAAAAAAAAAAATAAATAGTATGCTATCAAAAGTGAAAAGTTCAAAAGGTAGACAGCTTGTGCCGGCCTTCAAGCCCGAAGAAAGGTACGTTTTATTTTTAGTAAATTTCAATTATTTCATTAATAATTATTAAATGTGCCTCTAATCATTATTTTCTTATATTTATTTGCATGAACTGCGAGGAACGGTACCAATCAAGTGAACAAGAGGAAGCAGATTAAAGGTGTCAGTCGCCTCTATCCAATCGGATAGAGGTGCTACGGGCGTAATCCACCGGGTCGTAGCCCCCGGTGTTGTAAGTTTTCTTAAAACTTAGAAAGCCCCTAGGAGGCCGTGGTGTGTTTTGTGCGAACTCCTCCCCTCTAGGTCCCTATAGCAACTTCAATTTTATTAGGATTATTTATTCTATTTTAGATCCTTAAACCTCTTTACACGTGCGCAAAGTCCTAAGGGTTAGTGATAACAAAATTCTTTTCATTCCATATAACATTAGTGACATCTAAGGACAAAAATTAAGGATTGAGTCCTAGAGAACTTAGACTTATGATGCATGCACACTTTAGGGTAGAAAGACATAACATAGAAAACTTAGTGACATTCCCCTTAGGATTATTATATGTTATCAATACAACCTTAATCAAGTCTAATTCAACTTAAATAATCAATTAATGAGAATTTCAAATGCACTAATGATAATCCAAATAAAAATATATGAAAATCACATAACCTTTAATAACTAAGTCAAAATTAACACACATAACCACTAGGAGATTAAATTTGAACATAAAAATAAAATTTGAATCTAATTAATATGTTAATCATCTTATAATCAAATTATAACTAAATAAAATTTTCAAAACTTCAATAAATCATCAACAATTTAATAAATCATTAATAAATTAAATAAAATCATTAAAATTTTAATAAAACACTAACACTTTAATAAGTCGATTAAAATTCCAATAAATAATTTAAGATTAACAAAATATTAAAATGTTTAATAAATTATTAAAAATTCAATAAATCATTAAATAAAATAATCTAAAAAAAATGGTTAACTCAAATGACTAAATAACAAAACCCTATTAATCAACTTTAACAATCAAAATTCAATCTAAAACAAACTTCAAAATAGTAAAGACACAAAAACTTAAATCTGAACTAAAATTCCCTTTGACCCTTCAACAAATCAATTTCAATCAATTAGATAACTTTAACTAAAAGTAAACTCAGGGTATATCCAAACCACACAACCTACCGCACACACTTAGATTTGTTTGTTAGGACAACCGACTCTAGCTTTAGGTTAGGCCGGTGTTTACTTTCTTGCTGCTGTGTGACGGGCTTTCTCGGTTTTCACTGCATGCTTGTATGATTGATGTGAGTGTTTGTTTATTTTTATTGCTCTCTGTGATATGATGTGATGGGCGATAAATTATCCTTAGGTTAGGAACGATCTGGATGCTCACAGAATCTTATGCAGGTGGCCATGTTCGTGCAGGGCTAAATAAAAAGGGGGCAAATTAAAGATTTAAATTAACAATATTTTTTGCAGGTGCTTCAAAAAATGCTAAGCCCCCTTAAAATTAAAAGAGCATGGCCAAGTGAGGTTGATGAATTTAATATGAATATATAACTGCTTGGAAATGGTTTTATTATAAATGTCTAGGATAACCCTGCAGGTGTGTTTAGATTTTCTTTTTCTTTCTGAGATGTAAATGTAATAATTTGTTAAAGTCAAATGTTGTGAAAGTGATTCAAAAGTGGGATATCACACCCAACTCGGAATCCAAAGAGAGGAGAATGTCCCTTAGGGGAGTATTCTCTTCTATTTGGAAAGCCAAGTTAGGGTGGTTCTAATATCCAAAGAGAAAAGAAAATACCCCTTCGGGGATGAGTTTCTTTTCATTTGGATATCCAGGCCCGGCGGACCCAAGGAGCTCATAGCGGATCCAAGAAGCTTGTAAAGGAAAGAAGACAAAGAAGTGAAGATGAAAAAAATGAAGAAATGAAGATAAGAAGAAAAGTATATCCCATTTTGAAATCACTTGCGTCAGTCTTAGGATTAGAATCCGGGTTTGTTGTCAGTGGTGCCCGGCCACTTTACTTTTTCAGTAGACCCTGGGTTGTAAATAAACTGGACATTGGACATTATATTTTTGGATAATTTAATTTGAGTGTTTACATTGTTTGTGCACTAGCTTTTTTTAGGATTCTTGCATGCCGTATTTTGTTTTAGCCTGGATACGCATCGGAGTATTTTTTGGTAAGGACCACGATAAACTTTTTCTACTTGAAATTTAAAATAAAATTTTTAGGCTCACATAGAAACTCTAACGAATCTAAGAAGTAAGCTCGGACCGCCGAGAGTCAGCATAAGCATATTATTACTTTCTCTTCCTTGTTAGGCACCTCCCTGCCTGCGGGTTCTGGCAGACCACCTGACCTATTAGGGTGTAGTTCTGTCAAGGGGATGTTGTGTAATCTCTAGAAAAAAATCTATTTTCTAAGCCTGATTTTAAAACTGCTTCATAAATCATTTTATGCATTTGAGTCAATTAGCATGCATTGCATTAGATATAAATTAAAAGAGTCTAAAATTTTAATTGCATTATGCTCCTAGGCATCATTTACCCTACATAAGTAAAGGGGCCAATTAGGATTTATTTTAGATGTCGGCCCCGATTCCTCAAAACTTAAATAACGTCCCTACCCATCTTTCATAAGAGACTGGACATATGGATTTGAAGCGCCTAGGTGGTTAGCTGGCTCCCCAATCCAGGCCGGGGTAAGTCCATATTTGCACTGCATTAGTCAGGTTCGGGTCACTACTTTGTAGTACCCAAATTAGATTTAGGTTCTGAGGCAGATTTGTGAATCTTAAGTCCTCACCCTTCGGGAATAAAATCCCAAATTTCTAATAAAATGTCAATTCAAACTTAAAAATTTATCTCTTAAAATGTAAAGCCCAACATAGGGTAGACTGAGGTTGCCTCTGAGCTTCTCAGAATCCGGTACCTCCTACTTTTCTTCCTTTGACTCGTTAATAACTGTTCAATGTTGAGTTTTCTCCTTGAAAATCCCTACTTATTTCCTTGTCTTCTACTTTGTAATCAGAGGGTACAAAATCACTGCTTTAATCGAGAGTTTTTTTAGGAGTACCGCTCCTAGGATGTAATTAACCCCTCTATAGGGATTTGAGAATCCCAGATTAAAATAAACATTGTCTTATTTTTTTATAAAATAAGAGAAAAATCTTTGAGAACGCAGACATATTTAAAAAAAAAGACCTCATTTCTAACTTTAAATATATTTATTGAATATTATTATTATCTTTCCACGTAATATAATATTCTATTTATTATATTCAATTTTAGAAATGATGACTTTTATAAAACCCATTCTTTCTTTTGGGTGTTTTTGAAGAATGTTATGTTCGTCTTTTCAGATGATATAATATTCTCCTTATTACACCTAAATAAAAGGATGGATGAACTTTTTAAAACTATATTTCTATTTTTAAACATATTCTACAGAATTTCATGTTCATCTCTCGAGATGATATGTTATTCATAGAATTGTGTTTGACTATAGAAATATTATTTTCTAAAACCCTATTTTGATGTTGAATCCATTATAGAATATTGTGTCAGTCTCCCGAGACTGTACTTTATTCTTAATGCAGTATTCGATTACAAAATAGGAGAAATCAAAATCTGCATGACGACATAAATTTTCCCACCAATACTTTTATTAGAGAAAGTATCCAAATATCCATTATCTTAATCACAATCCAACCCGATAAGACCCACAGACTAGACAAGTCCTATCGGATTGGTTTGTAACAGGTTTAAATACCTAGATTTTGGAAACCATTTAGCTTTTCGTCTAATTTTAACTTTAAAATAAATCACAAACCACAGAGTTGCTAATAATTATCAATATACAGGAAATAAGCTCATCCATAAAATTTTCTTTTCATTCATCATCAAAATGAATATACAATAATTACACTATAGTAGATGGTCATAGACTTCAATACAAAACAAAACATATTAAATAATTAGTAATAAAAAAACAAAAAAAAGAAAAAAATATTAAATAATTAGTTATGACGGGGCAAAAATCAAAAGAAAAAAATACATATATAGACTCAAATCAAATCCTGACATTGCTAGTCAACTGTCTATTTCCCTCTCTCAAACTTGAAAATAGAAGACAAAACAATTGTGAGATAACACAACTCAACAAACCGCATTTTTACCAATCTGAATTTTCAAATAATTCATTTATCAAATATGCAGCTGAGTTTAAAACAATTTATGTTAAATCACTACATTTAACATGATCGTACATGCAGTTATTAGAAAACTTATATAATATTATAGGAAAGTAAATAAACTAATACTTTGTATATCAAAATAGAAAGTAACAAATTCTTCTCAAGCCCTTATGCCTCCCAATGTCAGCACTAGAACAGAATATGCATATAGCACTATAATAAAATGTGCATATAGCACCAGAATATGTCAGTAGGCACAAGAACATGCCCGTAAGCACCATAACATAACTCCTTCTACCCACATCATATTTTCTCATAAACACACATTTCATCCAATTAAGCACATAATTTATTGCATTATAGTAGTTAAAATATAAGTAAACTCATCTCAAATTTTCACAAAATGCTATAACGGTAGGCAGCTAAATGTACTACTAAGTAGAAAAACGTTGTTTCAGAACATAACCAAATTATCGGAGGTTATGTAGAACATTGTTTTAGGACTTTAATTATACTATAACATTATTTTTCAGAGTTATGATTATTTTTAATCAATTAAAATAACAAAATTTTCAAAACCCTCAACGTAAAATTTTCAGAAAATACTTAAATATTTAGAATATATCTATATAACATACAAAAAGTTATATGGTAAAAATTTAATAGATAATAAGATATCACCGTTTTCGCTAATGAAATTATAAATTAAATCAGAAAATTCTAGAAATCTCCATATTTTTGAAAACTCAAATAGGTAAAATATCACATATTTTGATCCGAGCAATTTTCAGAACGGGTCCGTTAGTTGAAAACGGCCCGAAATAGCCCAAATATGATTCTCTCTCTATGAATTTCTCTCCTCTCACTAGCCAACAACCCTTATGTAGGTGAATAGTAAAAATGATATTTTTAATATAAAAATTCGACCTAGCACTGTGGCGCCTCACGATACTTCCTCAAAGAGCCGATAGTGCCGTAACTCCACCCCAGCGCCGTTGCGCTGATTTATTTTTGAAAAGTCTGTATGTGTTCTGAAATAGGTTCTGGTGGTCTATTTTTGAAAAAACCCATCGCCTTGGCGCTTAAGGGAAAAAATTCAGATCTTTCCAAACATACAAATAGACCATCATGATCCATTTCAGAACACATGTAGACTTTTACAAGCACACAGAACATTCTCAGACATACTTTGAAGGGTTCAAATGTATAAATTTAACGGATTACCTTGAATCTGGTCGAGTCAGAACAAGTTGAACGATGCATTGATTTTTTAGGTGTTACAACCTCTACCTTCCCATACTACATTCCCCTTATTATTAATGTCAAAGGCACAATCTATTTCGTATGAGTAAAAGCCCATAGCATATTTCACTTATAATTCCTTTCATTAAGATCTTTCCTCCTATCCCAACCCAATAAACCCAATCACCGAAAAAAATCTCCAACCTTTATGGCTAGTGGTCAAAGCTGTAATAGGAATCATACTAGTTGTCATCTCATGCATGTCTTCCCATTTTGTACAATGCCCTTATTCATTTTTTGGTTATTTCTTTTATATATATAGAGCAAGTTACGTATTAATGTAGATATATATAATAATTCCATCTCCACGGGTAATTGCTGGAGTAGCTCAGTTGGTTAGAGCGTATGGCTGTTAACCATAAGGTCGAAGGTTCAAGCCCTTCCTCTAGCGGCATTTCAATAATTATTTGTCGCAACTAATTAATTGAGTTCATTTTTTAATTTTTAAATGATTAATTCGAAGATTTTATTTATTTTTTCGACATTAAGCTTTAATTTAATTGCAAACTTACAATTAATAATAAAAAAGTTAAGCAATCATATAGCAAGAAAAAATAATTATGTTTACATATATTAAATTTAGTTTACATAAATATCCTAATTTTTTCTAGAAAGAGAAAACTATAAGTAAGTTGATTATATTTTAATTAAACAGCTCTTCTTTAAGATATATATTTCATAATTCTTAAAGATAGATGTGATATGATAGGTTCAAATTTTATCTATAATTTCTTTTAAATAAATATTAATTAACTTCTTTAGTAAAATTTTATTTTTAATTAAATTTATGTTCTTATCAGATGTAATTAAGTAAATATTTTTTGGCAAAATCAATATTAATAATATTATTATTTATTCTATTATAATTAAATTTATGTTCTATCTCTTCTTTATAAGACAAAACATATTAAAAAGCTTTTTTTTTTAATTTATATTATAACTCAGCTTGCAGCAGATTTATGGCGGCGATTTTCGCATCAAATTGGCAGCAGAAATTCCTCCGCATCTCAAACCATCCAAGTAAAAAAATGTCAAAATTGACTACAAGATCAAATGAGCTTTGCTTCAACAAACTTATAGTTGAAACAAGATTCAAAATGAGACGAACTTAATAATACCAAAAACATATTGATTCAATTCCAAATAAACACACCTAAATAAATTATTCAAATATATAATTAAAAATTTCAATAGACTATTTAAAAAAATCAAACAACCTAAGTATTTTGATGTTCAACTCCCACCATTCTGGTTGTTGACCTTCTTTCCTATAAAGAGTGACTGAGCACGCCATCGATCATTGCCCATTACAACCTTTCATAGTAAAATGTTATCTAATGCCAATCGATATTCAAAGTTTATCATCCATAGATGCTCTCTTTATTGGCCATTAAGATTGTAATGGCTCAAACTCTTAACTATCAAGTTATTGTCAGCTTTGGCTTAAGGGCCTCACGATTTTCTCATGTTGGTGTAACTTTTAGTAGGTCACCCATCCTAAAATTGCTCAGGGATGAGCATGCTTAACCGCGGAGTTTATTAAATGAAATTCCAACCATTACACTTGATACGTCATCGGAAAATTATCTTGATCGGGCACGAATCTCGAGGAAAAACTCAAGTTGGAAACTTCAAAAATTAATTCGGAGACTATTTAAACTCTGATTTCAGCAAGCTTATAGTCGAACTGAGCGTCTCGGAAATACGAATCCAACAACACCAAATTCGACTCAATCCGAGCCCAAACGAGTCCAAATCAAGTACTTGAAGTGCTGTTGGAAGCATCAAACAGCAATTTGAGTTACCAAACGGTCTCCGATTTTGACGAGCTTATACTCGAATCGAGCGGCTCGACGAGACGAATCCAACGAGCCCAAGATCGCAGAATTCTGATATCATTAAGACCTTCAAATGCTTGATAAACGGTTCATGATCAAGGGATTCAATATCGACCGTTCATCCGGATCACTCCTTATTTGCCCTTGATCCCTCACATATTTACGGGCTATGCCACTCCAGAAAAACTATAAATAGCCCCTCATTTCTCTTAAGAGGGGACCCAAGCCAAGAAGAGAAGAAGAAGAGAAGAGAAGCCTAGGAGGGAACAGCTCCTCCTCGACCACCGCCGGACTCCGCCGGAACTCCGCCGGAAGACCGCCGGAAGCACCACCAGGCGTCCGAGGGACTCCAGAGCTCTGCCGGACACGGGAGCAACGTCGGAATTCTACCCGACGCCGGAATTCTACCCGACGCCTGAGTGGCGCCGAACTTCTTTCCAAGTGACGCCGGAATTCTGCCGGACATTCAAGTGACGTCAAAATTCTGCTTGTCCTTGTGACTGATACTCATTGTAATCTGATCGTCCTGAATTTAAAGGACGAATCAGCCTCGTGTACTTCAAACAACACTAGTGGAACTCTTTCAACTGGGCGTGGCCCTGTGGTTTTTTCCCTTTCCAGGGTTTTCCACGTAAAAATCTTGGTGTTACTATTTCGATTCTGTTTGTGTGCTGGATATACGTACAACGCTGAGACGGAAAATTAAAATCTATCGCCGTGTATATTTGAGTCCGCAACAGTTTGGCACCGTCTGTGGGAACCTTATCCCACAACTTCAAGTATTGCTACGATGGTCAACAGGCGTAGCAGTCGCCTCATAGGAGCCTCCCGCTCTCACTCTCATCAATCCAGGAATCAGTCTATGAATCATAGACACCTGATATCTGCCTCTTTATACCCCGGGGGGCAAAACGCACCTGGAGAAGGAACCTCGGGACCCTCCATAGAAGAGAGAATTCAAAAGATGAAAGAATCTCAAAACGAGATCCTACAACTCTTGCGAGAGACTCGACAACCGACCCTAGCACCTCAGGAGGAGGTTCTTCTCCCTCGAGATCCACCACGTGTCGAAGCTGTTCAAATCGAACATCTTCAAGACGAGATTCCTCTTCCTCCACTCAGGAGGCGTTCGCAGTCGCATCAAGATAATGAACTGGCTGATACAACAAGTTCTACCCATCCTTCGCATACAGGTCGGCAACCTCTTATTCCTTTGGACCTCCCCGAAGAGTTAGCCCGACCACACATTGCTGAGCTCCCTCGCAATGCCCTTCGCCACGAACTGCGACGATTGGTCCGAGAAGAGTTCCCTACAGGAGGCATAAGGCAACCCCTTCGTCAGTGGGACTTGCAGGAGTCGTCACCCTTGACAGAAGCTATTCTTCAACACGCTATTCCGGCAGGATTTAAACTACCAAGCATCGATTCCTACGACGGGACATCCGACCCGTACGAGCACATCGATCATTACAGAACCATCATGCATATCCAGCGAGCTTCTGATGCCCTCCTATGTCAGGTTTTTCCTGCTACACTCAAAGGACAAGCGCGAACATGGTTCTATTCTCTTCCATCTGGAACGATCCCTTCATTCGTCAAATTGGCCAAAGCCTTCGTTGAACAGTTTGTAGCCAATCGAAGAATTGCTAAAGATTCTTCCCATCTCTCCGGTGTGGACCTCCGAAAGGACAACAGAAACCATCGCCCCACGAGGGGAGACAGTATCTGGCCAATGGGAGGGCAGATTCGATCATGCATACGATTAACCATTGAGGATAGTGGCTCTCACCAGCACACCCCGATGGATAACAATATGTACGATCTAATCACAACGGGTTTCCCCCACCCGATACATTAGCTCGAATGGGGTTTATTTGAGAGTGGGATTCGGTTTCCCATGGGCGCAAGCCCCCGTGGTTAATTACATCTCAAGCCGGAGCCTGAGAATACTCTCGATTAAGGATTCTATATTATACTTTCTGAATTGGGATTGGCACATAGGGGGAAGACTAGGAAGTCCTACTCGAAGGGAAAGAGAGGTTCAACTAGGCTTAGTCAACATGCACGGCTCACATCAGCATCCGGAGGGACTAAGGTAGTGAGAAGAAACTAGAGAAAAATAAATAGATCACGCACTCGAAGCATGCAGGAGGGAAGGATGGAGGTGGCGTCATCCGTGTGACGCGGATATGTAGGATTTATGGTCTCTGGAAGACAGAAGACCTACCTACTGATGAGGCGTACTACGAAATAATAGTAGCCTTGAATCCTAAATCTAGGGTGGGTTTAGTGTTCTACACAACACTAACACCCGTGTCCTAGCTAATGCATTCTGGGCTTATATCCTGCCTGAAAAGGAAAGCCAGCTAACCACCTAAGCGTATAAAATCCATGATATCCAAGTCTTTATGGAAGATGGGTAGGTAGTTTGGTTATTGGAAGTAGGGCCGAAGTCTAGAGAGTCTCCTAGATGGCCCTGGACTTGTGTAGGGTGTATGCTCCTAAGACTAATGCAATTAGAATTTTAATTTAATTAGTTTCTAATGCAATGCATGCTGGTTAACGATCTCAAATCAAATATGCATAGAATTTTTAAAAAAAGCTTATAAAAATAGTTTTTTTTAGAAAAGACTAGACTTCCCTAGATCCAGCACCTCATCCTCATAGGTCGGATTATCTGGACTCTACCCGCAGGCGGGGAAGTGTCTTATAGCAAGGAGGGAGAGAATGCATTGATATGCATGCGACCCCGGACGATTCCGGCTATTCCCTAGATCGTTACATTTCTATGTTATTTATTTCTTAAAACTTTAAGTATTAATTACGAGTAGAAAAATTTTATTCCTAAAGAGCCTAGCGAAATCAGGCCAAGCACATGCAAGAAAGAAACCTAAGAAAAGCAGGTAATTTTTACTACGCACATAAAATAAACAAATCAATATAAATCCACAGAGCAGAGTAAAGAAAAGTCTACAGTCCACGGCAAGTGCCGTATAAGTACAACCCAGGGTCTGCAGAAAAGTAATGGTGGCCAGGCCCCACCGACAACATCCTGGATTCTAATCCTACTGAATGACGCAAGTCTTAAATGCAAGGCATTTCATCTTCAAATCTTCATCTTTGAATGGATCATCTTCCTCCAGATCTTCCTCCTTCGGATCATCCTCCTTTGGGTCATTCTCTAGAAGGGTACCCAAATGAGAAAGAAACTCCCCGAGAGAGGGCCTTTCTTTCTCCCTTTGGATACCTAACATTTGAAATGCCAAGCCTTTGAAGACTTTCACAACTCAATATGAATTATAAATTACATTATGAAAAATAAAATCTAGACTCAAACTGAACCTGCAAGGTTATCCTAATGAAAATCTCAAGCAGTTTAATATATCACATCACAAGCAGTTATATCAGTGCAGAAAAGTAAACACACTTGGCCACGCTCTTATTCATTTGGGGGCTAAGCATTTTGGAGCACCTGTAGCAAGCATTTATGATTTATCATATTAGCCCCCCGTTTATTTTTAGCGCTGCATGAGCGTGGCCACCTGCATAAGACTGAGTCAGTATAAAACGTCCCTAACCTAAAGGTAGTTCTAACGCACAAGCAATCATATCACAGATAAAGTACAGTACAGTAATAAAATAAACAAACACTCCAAGTCAACACAAACAGCACACGTGCCACATGCAAGAGCGATCACAACACAGAAAACAATTGAGAAAGAAAACACCGGCCTAACCTAGATCTAGAAGTGGTGCCCTAGCAAACAATTCTACGTGTGTGTAGAAAGTTTGTGTGGCATTGGATAGATCATATATTGGGTAGATGGTTTGAGTTGTTTTGTGTTAATATTTGTTGAAGGTTTGAAAAGGAGGATTTGGTTAAAGTTTAAATATTAGTAAATTAGGGTCCATTCTTAGTTAGTTTAGTTTGTGGATCTATTTTAATAGTTATGGTAGTGATCTTTAAAGTTTAAGTTATATTAGCGAATTTTAGAAGGTCCGGGGTCTACCTATCCGCTAGGTTAAGAGGGGTCCGAAAGGTCATTATTAGAAACAGATTGGGTCTAGGGGAGTTAGTATTTTTATTAAATACTAGACGTTACCACGAGTAATTAGACTGTTAGTTTGTTAGATTTGGGGTTTTCTAGGCAAAGTTATGATTTTAGGAGTTTTGGGCCCTAATTATTGAACTACGGTTGACCGGAGAGTTGACTTTCCAAATTAGGTTGATTTTTGGAAAGTTAATATTTTTATTGAATAGTAGACTTTGATTAGAGTTGAGTGCTTTTTGATTTACCTGATTTGGATTTTTCTATAATTAGTTACGAATTTTCAAAGTTTGGGTATTATAAGGTCTTTTAGGTTCGAGTTAGATTTGCTTCCCAATTTTATAACTCCTAGGAATTTAAGCTTATCTTAATGATTTTTATTTAGTTAATATTTGATTAAGAGGTGATAAATAAATTAGCGAGATTTAATTCAAATTCATGTTCGAGTTTTACCTCCTAGTGGTTTCGTATGCTGATTTTAGTTTGATTGAAGGTTAAGCGTCTGAATGCATTTTTTATTTAGATTATGATTGATTTTATCATTTTATTAATGAATTAAGGCAAACTAGCCCTAGGGTGACGTGCCACTAGGTTTTCTATGTTCAATGTCTCTATCCTAAAGGAACATGCATCCTAAGTCTAAGTTCTCTAAGACTAAGTCCTTGATTTTTGTCATTATGTGTTACTAGTGTTATAGGGAATGAAAAGAGGTTTCTAATCCTTTAGACATTCGCACATGTGTGATTGGGCTTAAGGATCTATACAAATAGGACAGAAAGATAACCTAATAATTGAAGTTTCTAAAGGGCCCTAAAGGTAGGAGAACGTACACACAACAAGGCTCCCTAAAGGCTGTCTAAGTTTTAAGAAAAACTCACTACACCGAGGGCTATGACCCGGTGGTATCGCCCGTAGCACCCCCACCAGAATGAATGGGGGCGACTGATGCTCGGATCCGACTGTCCAAGCTCCTTCGTCTAGTGCTCCAGTTGCTCATTGCTTTTGCCTTCCCAAGAGTACCTCGCAAAGAACAAAGAAAAGAACAAATATTGGATGAGAGCAGAATCATGTTCAATATGCGAATAATCAAAATAAAAATGCTATTAAATAAAAAAAACATACCTTTTCTTTTGTCTGGATGTTAACTTGGTTGTTTGCTCTCCGAGACTGCCTGAGTTTGTAGGAACTCTCCTATATTGCTCCAAAAACGGTCTTTATTTATTATTTTTATGGAATATTAGCATCTCTTTGATAGGCATGCTCTGTCAAAGTCCAAACATGCCTTTGCCCCACCCTTATTCCCATTCAGCATTTAAGCCAAATGCAAATAAGAGGCGGGAGAATTTGGATGCTATTTGATGTTCCCACGTTTTAAGAAAGCAATCGAAATATTTGACACAATGACCCAAATCACCCCATATCAAACTCAAAGTAGAAAAGAAGAAAAATTGGTATTGAAACCAAAACCCAAATAAAATTTTCAACTCATATTTCTTTTGAAACTCGCCTTTGAGACCAAAAACAAATAAGAGAAAGAAAATCCATCCATAAAAAGAGAACTGAAAGAGTCACCTGACATCAAGCTCCTCAAACATAAAACCCCTCATAAAGCCCTCAATCTCCAAAACAATTCAAAGAATCTCAAAACAAAACAACTTACAAAACCTTTAAACAAAACAATCCATAAAACTTCCCCAATACAAAAATCCACAATAGCTTCTTTCGATGCAAAACAAATAGCGAGCTTCTTTAACGTGGGGTAGGTAAACTCTATGAAGATCTTCTAACAAGAAGGTTTCACAGAGCTTTCCGTTGTAAAACATTCACAAAATATGTTATAGAATTTCTCAACACAAAATAAGACACTGACTTTCTCAATATAAAATAAACGATAGATCTTCTCCATAAAGGGTTACATGTGTTCATGACAAAATTCTACAAAAAGCTCTCAAATCACCTTAAGAAAGAAGACTCTATAAAACATAAAGCACCAAGAATGTTTTCCAACACCACTCAAAGACCCCACATTTTTGCCCTTAACACTCACAACCACGAATCACCCTTCAAAACATACACCTTTCACCTTTCTGTGTCATAAGAAGAAAATACATATGGAATAAAACAAGGCACCATTTGTATGTATATAAATCCTTATCTATCATGCTCCATCAAATGCTCATATACACTTGCTTTCCAATATATACATATATATACTTCATACAAGTCTAACACCATGCCCACCCTTATTTGATTTGAGATTGAAGAATTTTATTTCAAAATGGCGTCAGCAACAATAATAGAATAAATCTGAGAACAAACATTTATCCAATCATGAAGAAAGTCTCCCCAAACTTGCAAACCTGTAACAATTCCACTAATACAACCTTCCAATATAAGCACTCTTATAGCAAAGCCTTCCAATACCAAAACAGCCATCTCACTTCATCCTTTATGTTAAATGCAAAATGAGAGAAATAAAATTCTTAATGTAGGGATTTGATATAATTACTTCACAAACCTTGCATATCACATAAAGAATCAATCTCGACGCAAACATTCGATATTCAAAATATGTGATCTTCCCAAACAACACCACAAGTAAGGCATCCTTAATAAGGTGAAAGCAAGGGTAGAAGGAAGCAAGTATATAAAAGGCGTATCAAGTGGCATTGGAATCTCTCCAACAAAACCATTCATGAAAGCTTTCAACATAAAACAACTTATAAATCTTTCCAACCATAGAGCAAACCACACATTTTCCCGACTTAAAATACACCAAGACTTCATTAAACATAAAAGAAGACATAATTCCCTCAAATGCAAAATGACCCACAATTTTCTTCTTTTTTTTTTTTTGAACATGAGACAAGACATGGATCCCTTGAACATAAAGCAACTCACCAAGCTTTTCCAACACAAACCAAGTGAATGCCTTTCTAACATAAAATCACTTGTGAAACTTCTCGCCATCAAACAGCTCACAATAAAACCTTCCAACCATAAGGCAACTTATGAAATTTTCAAACATGATACAAAGCATAAAACTTCCCAACATAAGAAGAAACATAAAGCCACTTGTAGAACTTTCCACCCCATTCGCAGCCCCTGAAACTCTCCAACACAAAGTGGCATGAGTGCCTACCCACACAATGCTTGTCGTGAAGCTTTCGGATCACAAGACAACTCCTAAGTATTTCCAATATAAAACAAATCATAGCATTTTTCATCTCAAAGACAATTCATGAAGTTTTCCAACACAAAGGCACTCATAAAACCTTCAAGTAACTCAAAAGACAACTCGTAGATCTTTCCGATCATAAAGGCAATCATACCTTTTTGACTTAAAATAAACCAAAGCTTCCTTCGGCACGAAGTAAACCATAGCTCTTTTCAACATAAAACAAATCATAGATCTTTTAAGCATAAAGCAAGTCATCGAATTTCTCAATAAAGGGTGAATCATAAGACTTTACAATATGAAACTCATAACCCCTTTCAAAGTTCAAAGAGGATTACTTCAATCATGAAGATGAATGGTCTTGTATTGAATCAAATTAAGTTTACAAACGAATCATAAAACACATATAATCCTTCTAATCACATTGGAATATAACAAGCAACCAAGTAATCTCATACAATAAAAAGGAAGTAAGCATACTGAACTTCACCGAATACCCAAAATTTCTCTCAACACATATAACCATTGCCTACATTTTCTAAGGAAAAGAACCTTCATTTCTCAAGTCTTCATGAAGAGAATAAAAACAGAGAAGACGGCGAGAAAGCCTCGCTAAATTGGAAAATCTCAATACATAAGGATATTCCTTAAAACTCAAGCGAATAAGCTCAAGGAAATAACCCTCTTCCTTGTAATAGAAACCTCAGGTTCGCCCAAATAGGTTCACATTTATACATTTGGTACCAATCAAACTTGAGATGGGAGACCTCTATGTATAATAATGCAACATTATAATAAACAAAAGGGAGTTGAAAGTTTGAGTACAAAGAATGAGAAGAATAAATTTTGGTCCTACATGACATCATGTCTAAATATTCAATGAATTAGCAACTGTAGTCGTTTAGAGATTCGAAGTTATCTTCAAATCGTTACGCCATCACCATAACACATTCCTTTCTTTATCAAACAAGCCTCCAACTAGCTACGAACCATAAAGGTATGTGAACGCTTTGCTAGATGCCACTCACAAGCTATACCATCACTTCTCCATGATGAACAATCAACACACATAGCACAAATGCAGGAACTTGCAAGCCAAACTCTCTCATTCCAAGTAAAACCTCATTAAGGCATTTCAACAAACATCTCATGTGCATATTTTTATGAAGAATGACATTGGTTTCTTATAGTCCTCCAAAGTTTACACCTAAAGCTTTAATCTATATAACATGAATCAAGAATAAGCTTCATTCTCAGATTTCTGTAGGGAAGAATAACTAGTAGGGAAAGATGAAGAATAAGAGTATATTTAATCCAATCAAGTATAGAAATTCAATAGCTTAAGGACTTGATGGATGATCTCACTTAATATGCCAACTACTCAACAATTTCATCCACAAAAACAAGGAGAAAGAGAAGAAGTGAGGTGGAGAAAGAGCATGAGGAATAGGGGGAAAGCATATACCTACTGTTATAAAGGAGGTTGGTCGGTGATAGCAGATCGACGAAGCAGTTCGGGTACCTGGGACTCGCGAACGGGAGTTGGAGGTCGCCGGCCCTATTCCGTCTGGGCTTGGCTGGGTTTCCCACGAGCAAGAGAGGAAAACCCGAGAGAGGGAGGGAGGAGGTTCCCCTTTTTTGAACAGGTAGATCCGCCTGGGATCCCTTTGAACGAGAGAGAGCTCTCGTCTCTTCTGTCTCGGGCCCTCCAATCCGAGAACCAGAGAAGGAAAAAAAAGAATCCCCCTCGTTAATGCCCAATGCCGGAATTAAGGAAATCAAATCTCGCGAAAATTGAAATTCTTCCATACTGGCTCGCAACTAACGGTACAATTTCGGCTGGGTCGTGGATCTCGCTCGATCAAAGGCCATAAATGTAAATTTATCGATCTAGGAACAAATTCAAACGCATTAAATTAAATCCAGTTCAAAATTGGATCTAATTTGGGTCGATTTTGGTTCAATTTAGGTTTAATTTGATTTGGTCAAATTAACGTAATTAAAATTTAAATAGAATGATGGGTCGAATCAAATTAATCTTGACGTGGCCAGAGATGCAATTTTTATGATTTTGGAAATTATTTGAACTAATCAAGAAAGTCAATTAACTTTTTATCTGAAATAAATGATCTGATTTAATTAACATTCGGCCCAAGCCACACTTGAATTTTAGTCGGATTGAGTCAAATGCAGACTCGGGTCGACCCGACTTAATTAAAATTAGAGTTGATTCGGATCGAATCAAGCTCGTCGGGGCCCAATCAATCTGATCGAATACGCTCAAGAGAGATTCACAATAAATAATAATAATAATAATGAGGTCAACATCCGGGATTCGTCAAAACGAGGGAGAATCGTTAAAAGAGTACTTTCAGCGATTTTTCACCGAGGCACGACATATTCCAGGACTAAACCCAGAATTGCTCCGAGGGGTCTTCCTTGGAGGCCTTCGTCCTGGTCCTTTCTATTCGGCACTTATGCGCGACACTGTTCATTCATATATCGATCTGATCCATCATGTGGAGGCGCAGATATCTGCAGATGAGGTAATAAATGCTCATAGAAAACAGTTCGAGCAAACCACTGGGAAGCGCAAGGGAGCACCTGAGGTGGAAATTCCCTCATCACAATGGAAAAAGCAAGGGAATAGCAATCTACCTTCTAGGCCCCCATTACCACAACGAGAACCTCGGCATGAGAAAGAGTACACTCCGCTCAACACATCTCGAGCAAATGTGTTAATGGCGATTCAAGATCAGGACAAAGTGAAATGGCCGCATCCTTTGAAGCCAAATACAGGAAATCAAGATCAGTACTGTCACTTTCATCGTAGTCGTGGCCACACTACTGAAGCATGTTGGCAACTTAAGGATGAGATTGAAAGACTTATCCGCCAGGGCTATCTTCGACAGTTTATTGGGAACCCACCTACCCGAGAAGAAGCTCGCCCCACTGGGGGGCAAAAATAACAACAACAAAGACAACCATTGAATAATATTCAAATGGTTGGTGAGATTGAGTAATGCTGCAACTTGAACCTTTGTGTTAGTAATACTACTTGTCATGTGTCACCATGTATCTCTTCTATGATCAGTAGGATGTCACTCTAATTTCCTTAGTATTTCTACCAAGTCAAATGATGTGGTTGTCCCTATATGTATCTCTTTTATTGTACAAGGGAATTATTGTATTGTCTTACAGTAATATAATGTGTTGTTCGTCTAGTTTTGATATTGTCTCTTTCTTTAAAAAAGAATATAAATGACAATGAAAAACTACTGACAAATATAGTCTCTTTATCCTTGATTCGAGAAATACACAATCTTTATTGTGTCTCAATCACTGGATGATCAATCCCAGGGGGATTCGATCTGACCTCTTCCACACAGGTTAACGTCGTCGAGCAAAGGCTCCGACATACAACCTCGGATAGGTCTCACATCCTTGGTGGATTCTCTCGACCTCTTCCATACAGGTTAACGTCGTCGAGCAAAGGCTCCGACATACAACCTCGGATAGGTCTCACATCCTTGGTGGATTCTCTCGACCTCTTCCATACAGGTTAACGTCGTCGAGCAAAGGCTCCGACATACAACCTCGGATAGGTCTCATATCCTTGGTGGATTCTCTCGACCTCTTCCATACAGGTTAACGTCGTCGAGCAAAGGCTCCGACATACAACCTCGGATAGGTCTCACATCCTTGGTGGATTCTCTCGACCTCTTCCATAAAGGTTAACGTCGTCGAGCAGGGCTCTGACATACAACCTCGAATAGGTCTCACATCCTTGGTGGATTCCCTCGACCACTCCTATACAGGTTAACGTCATTGAGCAGGGCTCTGACATACAACCTTATATAGGTCAAATATCATTGGATGATGTCTTGTATCCCAATCATTGGAAGATAATTCTTGGGGAGATTTAATCTAACATCTTCCCTTAACGTCATCAAGCAAGGGCTTTGACTTACAGTCTCAGATATGTCAAACATCCTAAAAGGATGTCTCTCACATTCGTTCAGACTAATAATACATCAAAAGCACAAAGCATGTCTTACAGATGCAATAACAATTCAGGTCCCTCTAGGGGACAAATCCTCATTTCATATACAATATCATTGGAGTTACATAAATTCAGATTCAAATATACATTTCTTCTCACCAGAAGTTGAAATCAAAAGGTACACTGGTGACACTCATACAAGCTAGTATCATCCAGCAACAAGTAACTTTAACACAGTCAAATATCCTTGGTGGATTTAAGTGACTTCTCCCTTACTGCACGCAAGCATCTCCTACAACTGCTCCTTTAAAGAAAGGACATAACTGGATCATCATCAGACCTCCACTCAGTTGACAGTGTTAGTGTATTGCCAGAATATTGGCATGTCACACTACTTCGGCCTCTTGATTCAGTAATATCTGATGTTGGCACACTTCAGTATGGATGAATATTGCCTTAACACAATGTTACTGGACGCCGGCCATTATATGCCCGTCGTCGGACCCTCGTCGGACTTCAACCCGACGCTGTACTTCTTCCCGACGTCGGACTTCTGCCCGTTGCCGGATGTTTGTTGGGCTTCTACCCGACACCGAATTTCTACCCGTCATAGGACTTCTTCCCGCCGACGGATTTTCGTCGGAGTTCTACCCGATGCCGTACTTCTTCCCGACGCCTGCCTTCCGACCATCTTCAGACTCCCTCCGACTAACATCTCACCTCCACATGAAGGAATGAAAAAGAAAAGAAATTTCTAACTCCTGTACAAGAGGAGGGGCGTTGTCTCAAGTAGGAAAAATCACCTACTGAATAACAACGGAATACATCAACTGTCAGAAAGCCAGAATGAGAGAAAAAAGAGGGAAAACCGCTAACTTCTGTGCAAAAGGAGGGGCGCCGAGTCAAGTAGGGAAAATCACCTACTCAAAAACGGCGGAAGGCCTCAAAATGCCAGAAACTAGAGGGGAGAAGAGAGGAATACTCTAACTTCTGCGCAAAGAGAGGGGCGCCGAGTTAAGTAGGGAAAGTCACCTACTCAAAAACGGCGGAAAGCCTCAAAATGCCAAAAGCCAGAGGGAGAAAGGAAGAAGGGGCGAGTTTTTACTAGGCCCTGGGGGGTCTATTTATAGTTTTCTTTAAGGGGGGGAGGATTCCAAAATTCTATTAAATTCCCTGAAATTTTTCAAATTTTTCGGAATTTTTTGGGATTTTTTCGGATTTTTGGGGATTTTTTAATCCCATGTGGGACCCACAAATAAAATTAAAAAAAAAAATTTTTTTTAAAAGTAATCGCGCCCCGCGCGGTTATAACCGCGCGGTTATGCGCGCGGACGCGCCAGTTGCCGCGGGCGGCGGCGGGCGGCGGCCGGCCGGCTACGCGTTCCCGGGCTCCGATTTCGGGCCCGGACGGTCCAAATTCGATGTTTTTGGGGTCCCCGGATACGTTTTTCGACGTTCCGGACTCAATTTTGACACTTTCGGAGCTCAATGGGGCCTTTTTGGTTGGGTTCGAGCAAACATTTAATTTTTGGAACGCAAATTTTTGTGATTTTGCCAAAGTGAAAAGCCGACACATATATTTTTGGACTCCTGGAGCTTTGACGTCCAAAAATAGGGGGGCAACTGATACGTCATCGGAAAATTATCTTGATCGGGCACGAATCTCGAGGAAAAACTCAAGTTGGAAACTTCAAAAATTAATTCGGAGACTATTTAAACTCTGATTTCAGCAAGCTTACAGTCGAACTGAGCGTCTCGGAAATACGAATCCAACAACACCAAATTCGACTCAATCCGAGCCCAAACAAGTCCAAATCAAGTACCCGAAGTGCTGTTGGAAGCATCAAACAGCAATTTCAGTTACCAAACGGTCTCCGATTTTGACGAGCTTATACTCGAATCGAGCGGCTCGACGAGACGAATCCAACGAGCCCAAGATCGCAGAATTCTGATATCATTAAGACCTTCAAATGCTTGATAAACGGTTCATGATCAAGGGATTCAATATCGACCGTTCATCCGGATCACTCCTTATTTGCCCTTGATCCCTCACATATTTACGGGCTATGCCACTCCAGAAAAACTATAAATAGCCCCTCATTTCTCTTAAGAGGGGACCCAAGCCAAGAAGAGAAGAAGAAGAGAAGAGAAGCCTAGGAGGGAACAGCTCCTCCTCGACCACCGCCGGAACTCCGCCGGAACACCGCCGGAAGCACCACCAGGCGTCCGAGGGTCGCCAGAGCTCTGCCGGACACGGGAGCAACGTCGGAATTCTACCCGACGCCGGAATTCTACCCGACGCCCGAGTGGCGCCGTACTTCTTTCCAAGTGACGCCGGAATTCTGCCGGACATTCAAGTGACGTCAAAATTCTGCTTGTCCTTGTGACTGATACTCATTGTAATCTGATCGTCCTGAATTTAAAGGACGAATCAGCCTCGTGTACTTCAAACAACACTAGTGGAACTCTTTCAACTGGGCGTGGCCCCGTGGTTTTTTCCCTTTCCAGGGTTTTCCACGTAAAAATCTTGGTGTTACTATTTTGATTCTGTTTGTGTGCTGGATATACGTACAACGCTGAGACGGAAAATTAAAATCTATCGCCGTGTATAATTGAGTCCGCAACAACACTAAAAGACACCTCGATGTTTAAGAGTTTAGCTTCTTTTATTTAAGGGGTTTCACAAAGATTCCCTCTTATAATGAGAATGGTCTCCCATGTCATCATTTAGAATCCGACATCTAGCATTCTCAATTTACAATTGCCTAACACCTTCTGATTCCTTACAACCGATATTTGTTAACCTTCGACATCCAAAATCGATCTTCTCGATTGGCCAATCTCTCCCTAAGATGCAAATATCACCATGTGACAATTCAAGCATATCAAGGCTCTCACTTATGCTATAAAAGTCATATTTTACATTCCATACCTACCATATTATTACATTAATGCACTCTCTAATTATATTGAAATCATTCAATTAAGTTAGAACTCATAATTTTCATCCTCCTCAAAATTTTTATATACAAAAATATTATGTTTCCTATAAATTTTTCTCTCAATTTATTAATACAAAAGAAATTTTAAGTCGTTTTAAAAATGAAAAACTCTTTTTTTTAATCATCCGAATACTATACCATACAACAAAAATAATAATATTTCTCTCTTTTCTTTTTCTTTTATGCAAAGGTGAAAAATTATTAAAGTTTGAGGAGTTGTTGGAACAATTGCACGTACAATTTATGTCAACCTCATGTAAGGTCTAACAGCAGTAAGGTCCCTCTATATCTTAGCTAATTCATCCTTTCAGGCCAAGAATTTAAAATTCTCCTCCATTATTTTATATTTTTCAAAAATAAAATCACGTTTTCAACTATAATCACACTGCATGATTTTACGTTTAAGTAATCACCAACTATGATTAATTGGATATTTATAATTTTTATTTATTAATGAATGATGTAATATTTTTAATTTTTTATGTAATGAGAACTTTGTTTTGAATAAAATTTGTTTGCATGCTTAGTTTTACATTTAGAATGAGAACTCACTCAAAAAGTGAGAAACTTTTGGTGTAACTAACTTACTCTTATTAATTGTTTTTAATATTTGATATATACAATAACAACATCAGATCTTTATCCCACTATGTGGGGTCGGCAAGAAATTTTTGATATATAACTAACTTAATTTAGATTTTTATGAATTTTGTTTAACAAATATTTTGTATAGGATGGATAAAAAAATTAATAATGTTAGCAAGAAAATAGAAAATTGAGCTTTTCCTATTGTTGCGGGCTAGAATATACGCGGCGATAAAGTTAAACTTTATTGTCTTAGCATTATACCGATATCTAGCACACAAACAGAGAACATAATATTTTTTATGTGAAAAACCCTGAAAAAGGGGAAAACCACGGGGCTACGCCCGTTGAAATGATTCCACTAATATTTAAATGGATTATAAGTGACCGATTCGTCATATTGAGGACGATCAGATTAAAACAATCAATCGTCGGGTTAAAATCTAGTAATGAATGGAGATCAGACAGAAATCCGACGACGTTCGGTGGTCAGATAGAAATCTGACGTTAGTTGGCAGTCAGGCGGAAGTCTGGCTTCAGTCGGTGGAAATGCAAAAGTCCGGCGTCAGTCAGTGGCCAGGCAGAAGTCTGGCAACAATCGGTGGCCAGGGGGCCGATTGGTAGTCCAGCGGTGGTCGAGGAGGAGTTTGGTGGCAAGAGAGCTCTCTTCCTTCTCTTTCTTCTTGCTTGGGTCCCCTTTCCATGAAGAATGAGAAGTCTATTTATAGTTTTCTGAGAGTGGCATGGCCAGTAAATAGTAGGAAGATCAATGGTATGTTGGGAGTGGTTTGAATAGGCAGTCGATGTTAATTCCCTTGATCGTGGACTATTTACTGGGCATTTGAATGTCTTAATGATAACAAAATTTAGCCATTTTTGGCTCGTTGGATTCGTCTTATCGAGCTGCTCGATTCGACTATAATAATTATTATTATGTTATTAATTAAATTGTGTTATAATAATTAATATTAAAATAAGTTATTATTATGTTAATTTTAATAATTATGAAGAAAGTTTAATTTATATGTAAAAATGCAGCCAATCCAACATATTATTCATCACAGCTCAAACGGTTTGTCCACACATGTCGATTTAAAAGTGAGCGAAGTTCGAACCCCACGCAGCACAGGCGGGGCTTGGTTCGCAGGCGGCCTGGTTCACAGCCCCGCGGGTTTGTGGCACAGACCTGCGGGGTCGCAGGCGGGCTTGGTTAAAGGGCCCACGGGTTCGCAGGTGGGCCTGATTCACAGGCTAAATTATGATTTATTTTCATTTTTTTCTAAGCAATTTCAGGCAGATTTTTCCCTGAAATCAGCCAGAAATATTTCCGACATAATTATTTTGATGGTATTTATTTTTCGATGCATGAATTACCGTCGAAATTTGCCAAAAATATAAATTACAGGCGGATTTTAGTCATTTTCCGACAAAAATAGCTGTCATAAAATGACATTTTTCCTGCAGTGGGTTTAAATATCTAAAGAACTCTAAACTTTTTGACCAACACTTGACGTTGTTCATCAATGTCAACAATCATCATTGCCCGACGACTATTGCTCAGTCGTGGTCATCTAACTAATGTTATATGACGTAGGGTTGTCAAAATGGGGTCATGGGTCAGGTTCGGGTGTAAACCGGAACTGACCTGACACTAGTTGACATGACCCTTTTTTTTAAAATGGGTCACTTTATCGGACCCGAATCCGACCCGCTTCAGACCGGGTCAACCCGACACTACCCGCCAACCCATCTTCGAAGGAGGCCTTGGTTGTGACGAGCTCACCTCTCGTGACTTCCGGCCGAAAGGAATGTCATCGAAGGAGGCATTGGAACCGAACGACAAACTCAGGCTCTAAGCTATCGTGACTTCCGACCGAAAGGATTGTCGAAAGAGGCATTGGAACCGAACGGCGGAACTTGCGCAGTCCAGGATGACGAGGCGAGAGTGGCTGCTGCTCAGGCGAGTGCTGATGGTGGACCAGTGCGCGAGACGGCAAGGCAAGTGCGAACCCGTGCACGGATAGGCGAGAGGAGGATCCGGGTCGAGTTAGGCAAGGGCGGACGCTGACAAGGCGAGTGTGGAACTGGTGCGGTCCGGGATGGCGAGGCGAGACCCGTGCGAGGGAGAGGCGGATCTGAAGTCAATCGGGTAGCTTTCAGGTTTCCGGGTTGACCCGAAATTTCAAATGGGTCAGATTTATAGACCTAAACCCGACCATTTCAAAATCAGGTCGGGTTAACCCAAAATTTTTGGGTCGGATTCGAGTCAGGTTTTCGGGTCGTGTCAAATATTGACACCCCTAATCTGACCATCATAGCTCATTCATCATCATTTGACCAGCACAGCTTGTTCACCGTGGTTCAATTGTCATAGCTCATCTATTGTCGCTTGATCATCATCATTACCTTTCCCTTATTCTCATATTCTCTAGTATAGCAATAGAAGATCAAGCTAGTTTTATGTACTTTATAATCCTATCTTCTCCCAGTAATAGTGAGGGTAGACTAATGTACATTGATTTATATGGTAGATTATTTCGAGTAAGTGAAAACCCACATATTTTTTCTCTTTTTAAAATTTTTACGAAAAAAATTGTGACTTTTACAATCTTTTTTTATATTTAGATGTGTGCCAAATTTCCGTATAAAGTCAAGACGTTTAAACATGAATTATAATGCCACAAACATTATAACACACAATAAGGCCTTTAATTAATTTCATATGCCCTCACCCACTCTAAATTTGGAAGGCTTGTCAATTAAGCATACACTTCACTAACTAGCTATTTAATGATTTCATGACATAAAGATTGCTAAGTCATAAAGCAATATATAAAAAAGTTATTATATCTTAATCCCTATGATAGCACACATCATCCAAAATCAAGCAATGATAATACCAAATGCCCCAAAAAAACAAAAAACAAAAAAGTTTGGTGTCTTATGCAAAATGCGCATTCTTAACATTCATTGTGACAATCATTAATTATTAACATTATTACATTAACGTGTGTGATTGGCCATAATGAGAAGGTATCCAATAGAAATTTCATTTGAAAATAATTTGACACGAATTACGATGTGAACAAATATTACTTTTTTACAGTTTGATCAAAGGCTGAGCTAAAATGTAATTTTCAACTTTTGGGAAGGACTAATTCTTGGATTTATTATTTACAGATTCCCTTCGTTGTCCTTCCAAAAAGTAATTTGAAAATTACAGTACGGGTAAGATTTCATTGGCGTTACAGTGAATTTTATACCCATTATCTGAAGATTAGAAGATAAATATGAAGAACGATGCTTACAACATAATTATAAAAAATTACCTATGTGCCATTGAAATTTTTTTATTTTTAAAATTAACATTCGAGCATTTTTTATATATAATTTAATACAACCATATCATTAAGATTTAATAAATAAATAAATAATAAAAGTTTATATTTTTATGAATGTCATTAATCTTAACGTAAATGTAAGAATACTTTTATTCTAATTTTATTTTATTTGTTTAAATTTGAATTAAATTATTATAAATAAAAGTAATTAGATGTTACTTTTATAAATATGCACACTTTAAAATTTCTATTTGCATAGGGTGGGTAGAACTAAATTTTAAAGTCCATTAATAATATATGTTCGCCGGCTCCAACTAAGATTGAGGATCTAAAAAATAGTACATTATCACTATTATATATATGTTGCGTGTTAGAAAATTTGAATCAGTAGAATGTATGTTTCACGTCTTAGTAGTGTATAAAGTCCAACATGTGCATATGAAAGTAGAGGACCAGAGGATTTTTTACGTGGAAAATCTAGAAAGGGAAAAAACTATGGGGCTTAGCCCTGTTGTAAAATCATTATATAGCAAGTGATATAAAAACTAGGGCTGCAAGCGAACCGAGCGTTTGACGAGCTACTCGATGCTCAGTTCGATTAAAGCTCGTTTGTAATCGTTTAAATAACTAAACAAACAAACTTGAACAACATTTTAAATACTCGATCTTTAAATAAACAAGCTTGAACACTAATGTGTTCGGTTCATTTATGTTCACGAACAACATCATTTGAAGTTCGCAAACAAGCTCCACATTAAGCTCGATTCATGTTCGATTCAGAACTCATGAATAAGCTTGATAAAAACTAATTTAATATTTAATTATAAAATTAATAAATATACATAATTTAAATATTTTAAATTTATTACAACATAATGATATAATTATTTTTAATTAATAAATCTTCATTATGTGCTAAATATCAACATGCTTTATTTTACATGATGCATTTTTTTTATTATGTATTTTATATGATGTATTTATTTTGATAGTTTATTTCATTAATAAGAGACATTTCACATTTGTCCATGTTTGCTAGATTGTTTGTTTAAGATGTTCATGAACAAATTTAAGGTTTGTTTTCTTCAATAGATTGTTTGCTAAATATGTTCATGAACATAGCTCATTAAGGCTTGTTTGTTTAAAGCTCGATAAGCACTAAACAAACTGAACATGAACCAAACATGAACACCCTTAAATTAAACGAACCAAACATGAACACAAACAATAAAGCTCGAATCAAACATGAACCGAACTTGAACAAGCTAATGATAAACGAACTCAAACATGAACACTCACATACTCGGCTCGGCTCGGTTCGTTTGCAGCCCTAATAAAAACTCTTCATTCTTCATTTTTAAAGAAGAGATAGAGAGTATAAAGATCAAGCGTCCACAAAGAGACTATATATACTTAACAATATGGCATTGTTTTCTCACTAGGGATTATAAAAATAGATGTCCATAGGCAAAAAAATACATCCAACAATTAGTAGAGGAGCCAGAAATTTTTTTCAGGGGAGGCCTAAATTAAAATAGTTCTATTTGTCATCTCATCTGGAATGTTAGAACACATTAAAATAGTTCTGTTTGTCTTAATGATATCCTTGGAAGGATATCAGGTTCGACGGCTACTTTGTGCTCGAAAGGGACCGGGGGGAAGAGGCGCAAGGATTCAGATAGAGCAGCTTGGAGGTAAACAAGGCAGGTGTCAAATATTTATTATGAGAAAATTTTAATTTTGAAAGTTTCACGTTCAAGAGATTAGTGTCTGATAAATGTGCTTTTTCGTGACGTATAAAAATATGCATGAAATATATTCAATATTCATAAATACTACCTCAGTCCAAAAGTAAAGATTCCAAAATATAATATAAATGATATATATATCCTATTTTAATTTTTTATTACGACGTGCGACGTGCGTTAAATTTTTAGATATGCTTTAAGATGAGTGTAATGTAGATTATTTACGTATTATAATCATCTTAAATTAGATTCAATTCAAACCTCATCTTAATTATTTTTTTATCAGAATATATGTTAATTCTTTTTCTAATATAAATACTTTATGAGATTAACAAATTTAATCACAATAAATTTATCAACTTTTATATTGCTCTGTCCTTTATACTGATCTTAAGAAACGGTTGCACATAACAATCATTCATAATAATTTTGAATTAATTATTCATTATTTTGTATTAGTGTACGTTTTGCTTTTTGATCCTTAATGAAATAATATATTTTTTTCATTTAATTTATTATTTTGAGAGCATATATAGAAGAATTTTTTTATTATTTAAACATTTTCTTGGATTAACTTCAACCAATCAAAACAATATATTAATAAGACTCAATAAAATATAATAGTGTACCAATAATTTAAAAAAGAATTATTATTATACTAATAATTGAAAATTTGTGATGACAGATCACTAAGGTATGATTTGATTTGATCATGTCACTAAAGCTCTATTGATTTGATGGAATTAAAAAATGGAATTAAAAAATGGAAAATGAAAAGGATTTGAGAATACCAATGATAAAGATTTTCAAACTAATTTTCATTCACTTATTTTATTGAGGAGAAATTGATGATTTTTTCTCTTTTATTTATTATGAGAAAAAAGCCTATAAATTACAACAATCACATAATTGAGTGTTATTGTTTTGGGGAATGTTAGGTGCTTCGAACGCGGGCTCCTGGGAGAAAAATTTTCACGTATACCAAATGAGCTACAAGCATGAGCCCTAATTAAATGTTATTCATTGCACATACAAGATCTAAGCACTCTAGCTCCCAAAGGTCTAACCAACAACATGAGCAACACTAATGATTATAGCCATCGTAAATTATTTAATGTCTATTAAAAAATTATGAAAAATGCTCCCAAAATATTTTTAATTACTATGGGCACAGCACTCCTTTTGATT
This sequence comes from Dendrobium chrysotoxum, assembly GCA_019925795.1. Classification (NCBI taxonomy): domain Eukaryota; kingdom Viridiplantae; phylum Streptophyta; class Magnoliopsida; order Asparagales; family Orchidaceae; genus Dendrobium; species Dendrobium chrysotoxum. The sequence continues at coordinate 328,839 of JAGFBR010000802.1, forward strand.
CATCGTATATTTCTTAATAATCCCAGTGAAATAATGAAGAGTCTATTCTATAACATCATATATGAATGATTAGGCATTGCACCTTTTTAGTAATTTCCTCACTAATTTGGTTTGCTAGAAATTAAACATTGAATGATTCCTTGATTTCAATGCTCCTCCCTGAGGTTTCAATGCCCTAGAAATATCAATGCGGTAACTAATGATGAAAAATCTAATTATATCTTCTTTGCTGCTCAAGATCCATTAAGGAAATAAATCTTGAGCCCTGCCTAAAGCCAGCGCACATATATGTTAGTAGAAGTTTTCTTTTATAACATATATGTGTTAAGGTAGAAGTGAATATGATCATAACAACATATTTTGGAGGAAATTGAATGACTTAAAGTTTGTAAAGGATGCACACAATCAAAATAGTTTTCTTAGAAGGGGCCTAAGCAACTAGTAGTCAGCCTACAGTTGAAGGTTATTATGATAACCCTTCTTCTAATTACAAAGGGTACTAAATGATCCTAAGTTAACAAACAATAAAGATGATCACAACATTTATTTTCTTAAAAGAAAGGATACTGAATGACCCAATGTCGACAGGTGATGGAGGAAATCATGATAGTTACTTTCTTGAAAGATGGAGACTGAATGATTGGGAGTTGGCAAGTGACTAAGGGTGATTGAGTTAGCCCTTCTCTTGAATTGAGAGGGATGGACTGCATGATTGAGAATAAGATGATGAAGATTGAGATGGTAGTCCTTACAATGAAAGAAGGTGGACTTAATGACACAAAGTTGGTAGCATCCTCTCTTAAATAGAGGTAGGTTAGATGATCTAGAGACGAAGGATTAGGATAGCCTTTAACCTAAGCATTGGACTTAACAATCGATAAAAATTTAGCAAGTGTTAAAGATGATGCAGGCATTCTCTCTTTCAAAGAAAGTGATCATGAATGATCTAAAGTCAAGGAAAATTAATGAAGCATTTGAGATTGCTTTTATATTGAACAAAATATCATAGACTAGATAATGACTTGAAGTTATTAAATAATTTAAGACAATTACAACAGCCTTTCTCCGATACAAAGGGGACGAGAGGCTAAATTTTTAAAATTTAGTGGGTGATAGAGGTGAGTATCCTAATAAAATAATCGAGATAATTCATCTCATGAGTGCAGAATGACTAAATTACCTAAATTTAATTGGTGATCGAAAGAGTTAGGACAGTCGCTCTCATAAATGATGGGGTTTATACTAGACAACTTAGAATCGATTGAAAAAAAAAAACTTGGAATCGATGAACAATTGGACAAAATTGGGATAGTCTGATGGAGGGGGTTGACTATATGATCAAATGGTCAATAATATTAAGACAATCCAAAAATACTAGAATAATGGATTGAATCATGCATTAGTAGGCGATTAGTCTTTCAAATTTTACACATAAAGAAGTGATAATGTATATCATTTTTTTAGAGCTCTAAACGCCTACAAATGCTTCTGTCGATTATTTGGATATTTTTGAATCAGAAGTTCATAATATAAATGAGGAAAAATATATTCTTTGTATAGATTTGTGTATTTGAATTATTATCCAAAATTATATTAGAATGATCCGAATTTTTATATAAAATAGAATATAACGTATAAATTAAATTTATGAATATAAAATATATTGATGAATTATAGGTTAGTTACCATAGAGATGGGCATCTCTACCCTTTTATTGCCTCCTAAATTTTGTAGACATCAGCAAAAACAAACTACTGAACTGTCAGATCCACCAAATTCTGCTTGGTATCTCCTCGCGCTCTATTCAAGACGAACAAAATAATTATAATTAAAACGGTAAAAAGTAATTACAATGGCCATATTTCGCTGAAAGCAACAACTCCCTGAAAACAGAGCTGCGACAGACGCCGGTGGCCCAACTTCCTCGGTCGCTAGAGCTACTTCAGATCCAAAACCGCTGCCCAGACAGCTAGCGGCCACCGCCACCGCTTCTGCGCCTCCGTTAATTCCCATTTTACGATTAAACCCACAACAAGTACCCACCCATCAATCCTTTTTCTTAAATCACACACAACGCATAAAAAGAATGGCCTCTCTATGGGATTTTTAACAATAAAGACCTGGTCTATTTTATTCATTTAAGTACATAAAGAAAATAGAGTTATTTATATGTATATATGCATAGTAATTATTTCTGTTATGTTTATACAATTAACCCATAAAATTTTCTATTTTTTCAAACTACAACTTAATTTTTTGAAATAACAATAAAAATATCACTCTTTTATCGTTTCGTTAACTTTCCACCACAAAGGTGTCGAAGTATGAGGATGATTGTGGCGGGCAATTGGGAGAAAATTTACTAGTAAGTAAAGTCATAATGGTCTTCTAGACTGGATAATATGAGAAGTGGAGCATAATTATAACACATAACAATGAGATGATGGGTGTCCTTGCGCGAAGCCTTCTATGCAAGCAACAAATTGCACGCGAACATGCCACGACTAACATATGATTGCTAGAGGCCGAGAATGAACACAAAAAAGAATAAATGAGATGTCAAAATCTGCAATGCACGTAAAAGTAAAAAGAGAGCGAGAATGTTATTTTTATTGTTATTTAAAAGTTTAATGAGGGTAAATGTACAAATAAAATATAAATAAGTATTATGCATGTAAATTCTCTTTGTAACATAATTTTATTAGGTAAACTATACTTGAAATTAATATTTCACTCACACTTTAACTAACATGTATTGAATAATTAAATAAATATTAACTCTGACTAATATTTAGCCTTATAAAAATTTCCTTGCCTCCCATGCAAATTACGCTTCTTGCCCATTCCCTCGTACGCGAGGCCCACCCTTTGTTAACCTGTGCTTATCCCCACTCCCTCAAGGGTAACGACTAATCACCCGAATTACAAAATTAACGAAACAAACCTCACAATATATAATATAATAATGTGCCGTAAATAGCGGAGAAATCCACCCTCTCTTCTTCCTAACTCTAATCCGTCCTACTCTTCCCTCTCCCCACTTCTCCCTTCCGCCTTCCCCACACGATCCAGTCATGAAATCCTTCGCCGGAACCCGCCTGATACTCCTCCAACCATCCCTTCCCAAGCACGCCACCGCCACCACTCCTCCGCCGCCTCCGTCCGCCCAACACCGCCTCTGGCTCATCGCCCTCATCTCCTTCTTCGCCTTCGCCTCCATCCTCACCCTCCTCTCCTCCTCCGCCCGAGAATCCCGCCCCACTAATTCCCTCCTCCGCGCTGCCGCATCCGTCTCTCCCACCGCCATTCCAGCTCCGGTGGCGGCGCTCCACCCCAACCTCTTCGACGCACTCCTCCACTACGCTTCCCAATCCGCAGCCAACGGCCGCATGCCGGAACCAGAACTCCGAGCCATCGCCGCTGTCCTCCGCCGCCGAGGCCCCTGCAGCCTCCTCGTCTTCGGCCTCGGCCCCGAAAGCCTCCTCTGGCGCTCGCTCAACCACGGCGGCCGTACCGTCTTCGTCGACGAGAATCAGTACTATATCGCCCATTACGAGGAGCGCCATCCGGGCCTCGAGGGGTATGACGTGGCGTATACGACAAAGGTAAGTGAGCTCGGCGAATTGCTCTCCGCAGCGCGGAAGCAGATCGGCGGGGAGTGTCGGCCTATCCAGAATCTTCTATTTTCTGACTGCCGGCTCGGCATCAACGACTTGCCGAACCATCTGTACGACGTCGCGTGGGATGTAATACTCGTCGATGGGCCGAGGGGGTACTCGCCGGCGAGCCCGGGGAGGATGTCGGCGATCTTTACTGCAGGGGTGCTGGCGAGATCTGGTGGTGTGGGGCCCACAGATGTGCTCGTGCACGATTATGAGCGGGAGGTGGAGAAGGTTTGCAGTGCGGAGTTTCTTTGCGGGGAGAATCTTGTTGGCGTTGAGGGCCAGCTCGCGCATTTTGTTATACGTGGCGGTGGCGCGGCTAGGAAGGATGACTTCTGCTTCAACCGTACCGCCACTGCGGCGGCGGCGTCGGCCGCGGCGATGTTGTAGGATCTGGTGTAATTAATTAATTAATTAATTAATTAATTGCAACGCTGTGGGGTTTTTTTTGTTCGACTTTCTGTAAGGAATTTAAGATAAAAATAATGTAGTTGTTATATCGTGATGATGGGAATGGAAAGCGGGAGAACAGTGCGTGCTTTTCCCTTTAAGCGCCAAATTCTCTTCCTTTTTTGCTTTATTTTGCTTTCATAATTTGTTGGATTTTTTATTTTACCTAATCTCTTGTAATATTATCTTAACAGATATTTATTGTTTTAATGTTTTTGATTAAATATTTCTATTATCTTAATATCAATAAATAAAAATAAGAAATAATTACTGATTTAAAAGTAATGTTTCATCAAATAAAAATTTTCTTCCCTAAACAGAGAAATTATATGAAGAGAATATGTTTTTCAATTCATTTTTAATAATATTTTGTATTTTATTTTGCGTGTTTATCTCTCTTTATTATGCCATTATTATAATACGTTTGAATTTTAATTTTTTTTCTAATTTTAGTGGGATTCCTGTTTTTTTTTCTAAAATTATTACAGGATTTCCTCATAGAAAGTAAGTAAGAAGCTCGTTTTGTCATTTTATTAAATTTATTAAATTATAATTATATTAAAATAAATTTTAAAATTCTTAAAATTTAGTGTAAGTTATCATATACGTATTATTAATTTCAATATAAATTTAAAATTTTATAGCTTAAAAGAGAGTTTAATTTCTGAAAATAATAAAAATTATTATTAAATTTTATTTATATCTAAATTATGCTCGCTCAATTAAAAAAAAAAAAAAAAGACTGTCGGTGGATCACTAGAGGCCTTCCACTGTATTAAGGCTTCAACTGCTGAACAGATTCGTGTACGTTTATGTTTTCAACCTTTCTTCACACGAAAGAAGGATCCCAACACGTGTGGTGACTGGTGTGACTTAATGAAAATAACATGCTTTAAGAAAGCAGGAGTGCAGGATGGAGCCGAGTACGATTTTTTGGCACGTGGGAAGATGGACATGGGTCAGGAGTGTCCTTCCGATTTTTTTTTTTAATTAATGCTTTTCTTCTCTGCTCTTCACAAGCTTTTTTTTTCTTTTCATACTTTTAGATTTTTTTAAATAATTAATTATAAATTGTTTTTAGTGGCAGGGATGAGAGTTAGACAAATTGGAGGAAAAAAATATTAGATTATTTTGATATAAATTATAATTTTACTTACAAATTATTAAATTTATTTTAAGAATTTATTACAGATGAAAAATGTATATTGCATCATACTCAAAATAAATTAAATAACATTTATGTCTATTTTAATACAATTTACATTACAATATTCATATATAATTTTTATCAATTATAAACATATATTTGATCTTTATTTTAAAGCAGGTCAAATTTATATTAGTTCATTAAAAATAGTTTAATAATTTGAGGGTTGTATGATTTACTTAAAAAAATATAATAAAATGAAATATATTATTCAAGGAATACAATGTAATTGAAATGATTGCAGTAGTTTAGAGTAACATAAAATAAATGCACGTAATTATTTTTTTATGTTTGATTTGAAGTAAATGAATATTGTATAAAGCTCAACAACGAGAATGATTAGTTAATGAGTGAATGGAGATGGCATGGAGGTGGTCAGTGATAGTAATGATGGCTAGGGAGGAGGCAGGTAGCGACAAACTATGGCAAAAAATCACAACCTTATTTGAGAGTTATTTTTAAACATTTTAAAAAGGGTACCTTGAAGCATTATTTTTTAAGCTTTTAGAGTAACCAATAACGAAGATCCAGCATACAAATAGATAAGTGAGAGAGGTGTAGCGTGTAGAAGAAACATCAGAATGTTTACGTGGATACCTCTGAAATGGGGGAAAATCACTAGGCCTGGACCAATTTGAATGAATCAACTAGTATTTATAATTGATTACAAATCATGCTCTTCCTCGGGGAATGACGTTGGTTTAAATAACAAATATACATCTTATAAAACACTTTACATAGTTGGAGAATAACATGATAGTTGTTCTCAAGAGAATGTTGTTCTGTTTGTTTGGTTAGCAGGTCAATAATTTGATGAAGATGATTAGACAGACTGCAGTTGGCAGGTGACGGAGGTTAGAAGGATCTTAATCGGGTGACGGTAGTTGGAGGGAACGTAGTCGGCATGCGACGTTGGTCGAAAGGATCATAGTTGGGCGATGGTGGTCCGAAGGACCATAGCCGGGACTATAGCCGGGCGACAGTGTCTAATAACCCATAAATTTTTTAAAAGAGCTATTTTGATATGCATCAGTCAAAAATTATTTCAGGATCATTATAAGTCTAAATTACAAATCATCTTTGCTAGAATATATGTAGTGCATGTAGTGCTTTAATTACCCTAAATTATTCATAATTTTTATGCTTCGGTGAAATTTCTTAATAAGTTGGCACTTGACGGTATAAGTGAAAATTTTGGGACCGTTAAATGTCCGTTTTGCAAACAGATTTTACCAGTGTTATGAATATACTTAGTTAATTTGTGAGTATTTTTATGTAATTTTTAAATTCCTGAATTTTAAAATATAAAAGGATTTATATGATTTTTAGCTAAAAAATTAAATAATTACGTAAATATCTTTTAATATTTTATACTAAAATATTAATCCACTTGAAGCTTTTTAAGAAAGTCATTCCTTTTTGTGATTTCGATTAACAGAGAGGTCAGAGAGGAAATAAGGGGGAAAATAAAAAGAAAAAGAGGAGAGAGAAAAGAAGCTCGGTTTTGGGCCACTTCAAGCTATTTTTGTCCGTCGTTCTAGCTGAAAAAATTTATTCATCTCGAGGTAGGTCACACCATGCTTATCTGAATTTTAAAAAATACACAATTTTTACCATTTTTTTATTAAATTTATATTTCCATTAACGAAAAATGTGGATAACTATTGCACTGTTAAAATTTTCACCGTGTAACTTTTCTAGAAGTTTTACAATAGAGATATTAAAATTTGTGAGATTTTTCTTGAATTGAAATTTATTTGAACTCAGAAAAAATAGTGTTATAGTATGACAAAAATTTTAAAATATTATTTTATACAATCCTTGATAATTTAGTTATTTAGTAAAAATGTGCATATCTGCTCAGTAAGATTTTTTATTGCTTATCGTTATAGAAAACTGTGTAATTCGGATTTATGCTCAAATGTAGTGAGAGATAAAGGGGCCGTAATCATTTAAGATTATATTTGTGTTAGAAAATATTCTGGTGCATATAAGACATATTCTACTGGCTATAAGTCATATTTTGGTGGCTACACGCATGTTCTGATACTATAAGCACAAAAGGGAATTATAAGGGGTCAGAATCCTTTAAGATTCTGTCTGGATCCAAAAAATATAATATGAATTGCTCTATATATACATTACAATTTATCTAGCTACTCAATATTGTAATTTAAATAATTGGATAACAGATATGCTCTAATTATATTTTTCAATATAGTGATTTATTTGACTACATTTAACTGATTTAAATATTCAGTAAAATATTTAATAAAAAATTTAGAAATTTAGATCAACTTGTATCCTACTGAGCTGTTATAACTCATTGTAGTTTTGCTTTTAATTTTCAGGATATGAGAAGGGGAAAGAGACTACTGATTAGCAATTCAGAATTAGCTATATAGTTTGTTATTTTTAAAATGAATATGAGAAGAGAATCTGAAATATTCTAAAACTATATATTGGAATTTTTCTGTTATAGCTCAACATGATAGGACCTATCCTGGTTGAGTTGGGTTATGACACGGTGATCGGAAGGACTGTAGTTGATATGTGATAGTGGTCAGAAGAACCGTAGTCGGACAACAGTGGTCAGAAGGACCATAGTCGGACGACATTGGTCGGAAGGATTGTAGTTAGAGGATGATAGTGGTCGGAAGGATCGTACTTGGGCGATGGTGGTCGGAAGGATAGTAGTTAGCGGATGAAGGTGGTCGGAAGGACTGTAATTGACGGGCGATAGTGATTGGAATGACTGTAGTCGGGCGATGGTGGTTAGAAGGACCGTAGTCAAATGATGGTAGTCGAAAGGACCGTCAATGGCTGTCAGATGGAGGTTCAACAACAATGGTCTGGAGGAGATTCAGTATGAGCGGCCTAGTGGAGCAGATTCGTTGGCAGTAATACCAGGGTGGAGCTCCAAGATTCTTCAGGCCTCAAAACTATTCTCTACTTCCTCTTCTCCTCTCTTTTCTTTCTCCTCCCCCCTCTCAGTGAAGAATGAAAGATCTATTTATAATTTTTTTAGTGTTCCATCAAATGGCTCATAGTAATCCCCTGACATTGGAGCATTTATCAAGCGATTAAATGCCTTAGATATGTCAGAATTGAGCGATTTTGAGCTCGTTGTATTCTTCTCGTCGAGCCGCTCGATTTGACTATAAGCATGTCACATTTGAATATCATATGGTCATCCAATTGATGCTCTAAAGCTTTCAAATAGGCCTTGGTCATTTGATTTGGATCCATTTGGGCTCGGATTGGATCAAATTTGGTGTTGTTGGGTTCGTCTCCTTGAGATGTTCAATTTGACTGTAAGCTTGCTAAAATCAGAATTCGGATGGTCCTAATTTTAATTTTTGAAACTTCCAACTCATATTTGCATCGAGATTCGCACCCGATCAAGATAAATTTTTTAATGATATATCAAAAATACTTTGAATAATTTTAACATGTTGTCTTAGAAACTATTCCTACTCCTTTTGTCTATTTCATTAATAGATGCATTTTATATAATTAAATTATTGTAAATATCCAAATCATCTAATATATTTTAATTTCTTATTTTTCTTAGATGTCATTTAATTATTTTCTTAATATAATTAATCATAAAATTAACATTTGTAGTTTTCTCATCCGTCCTTTTTAATATTCATATTTTTGTCATGCTCAATTTAATCATTAACAACTTTTTTTATTGTCAACATTTATAACTATACAACAGCATTAGAGTGATTAAAATTTTAATTTTTATAATATTTTATTATCATATAATACTTTTAAAAATAATTTATTTTTAATTTTAGAAATAACACTCTCATCTCTATTATTATTATTATTTTATAATAATATTAATTATTAAGCCTATCACATCTCAGTCCCCCTTCTAATAATAAGAGTTGGTGTATCAGTGTATGATTCTTTAGGTAACGAAAGCGACGCAGTGGGCGCTGGAAGATCTCTCTCTTCTGTGTGGCCAAAAGAGTAGCCGAGAAGTGGCGTAATGTTTTAACCAAAGCAAAGAAAGCGTTAACTTCTTCGTTTTCCATATGCTGTGCCTGTCTGTCTCCTTCCTTCCTACTGCTCGGACGCTAATTATGTAGCATTGGAGACCAAATTAAGCCGGGCTTACTGCAGCTGTGTTGCCTGAATGGTTCAGTTGAGGAATTAATAAGCTTCAATTCTACACCTCTGCCAACTGAACTATGTTCTTAAGCTCATACATTTTAATTTGTTAAACATTTGAAAAATATGAGTTTTGTTAAGGGAAATAAAATGGGTTAGAATATAATCAAAATTTGGATATTTGAAATGAATCATAGAATTTTGGATTAATTTGAGATGACTATTTTTACATGCGAGAAAATTTATGACGAAAGAGAGAGTATTCTACTATGTATTTGAAGTTATAAAAAAAAATTGTTATCCATTGGGGGGAGTATGACAGATGTACATCAACAACGGTTATCGAAAGATGACAGTTGGATGCCCATGGTTGAATGCTAGTAATTGGACAACGACAATTGAATGATGATTGTTGGACAATCTTCGTCAAGTGATGGGGAATGATTTATGACAACCGAGAAGTGGTGATCAGATGGGGGGGAGGTTATGACAGATGTACATCAACAACAATTATCGAAAGATGACAGTTGGATGCCCATGGTTGAATACTAGTGATTGGACAACGACAATCGAATGAGGATAGTTGGACAATCTTCGTCGGGTGATGGGAAATGATTTATGACAACCGAGTAGTGGTGATCAGATGACAAAAGTCAGGTGATGATAGTCGAATGACAACAGTTAGAAGTATTGGCTAGAGTTGATAATTGGCTTTGAACATTAGGTAAAGACTTGGAGCTCTTTAGATCTCCAAGCTCTCTCCCATCTTAAGTTTAAGTCTTTTTTATATGTAGAATGAAGGTCTAATAATAGTATGTTGAGAGTAAACATTTTGATAAATTTAGTCAAAATTACATAACACTGCATTAGTTGGCTCAAATAATTTTTTTATTATAAATTATTTATTTAGCATTTAAGAACCTTAATTACATCAAAATTGAGTGATCATTAATTTGTGTTCTCATTGAGTCTCTCGATTTTACAATAAATACTTAAAATTTGGACATCATCTGATCTATCAATGAATTCTTCAAAGTTTTGAACTTTACTTCAAATGTTAATTTAAACTAATTTGGATTAGGACCATAGAACTTTTGAACTTTTAATTTATTTTTTTATTTCTTAAAATAAATCAAATCATTCTTTTAAATATAAAAAAGGTGCTTTAAGTTCCTTTTAATACAGCTTCTAAGAGAGAGAGAGACATGCTATAGAATTTGGCACTGTACTCGTAGATTATGAGAATATCATAGAGCTATGATGAATACTTAACTGAAAAAAAAGTCAAAATATTCTCATAGGGTTAGAAGAAATTTAAAAATAACTTAATTTACTTTAAAATTAGTACTGCATATAAAAAATTTGTAATATAATTCTCTTGCTAGGCCTGCTTTCTTTTTAACCTAATTCTTGGCCAAATAAAATATATATAGCGATTTAGGGATCATAATTAAACAGACTGCCCAGTGAGTTTTGAATAATAGAGGTGTCAAATTTTAACCTAACATATGATAATTTCATTTAAAATAATAATGTTAAGGTGACCACATTTATGATTAAGCACTCTAACGACCAGAAATACATCAGATGAGACTAAAGTTAGCCAAAAATTTAAACTTCAATCATTTAAAATAATGGACCTCATCCACTAAAAGTCCAAACCTATCAATCAATAATTATTGCTTTGTATGGGCTATATGCAAAATCATGTCACCATTTCATTTGGCTTTAGGTTAACCTAACCCAAACACATGTCTTGTAAGTTCTGTTCATATTTGAGTTCATCAAATTATGTTCGAGTTCAAGTGTTGAATTTATTTAGGCTTTATTTGGGACAATTTTTATTCTGCTTTCTAAAGCAGATTTTTAATACCAAAATTTCTAATTCAAAAATTTTGTATACTAAAAAACTGCTTTCAAAAGCTGCATGAAAGTTGTCCCAAACGAAACCTTAAAAATAATAAAATCAGTTTTTGGCTGCTTTCATCAAGAAAAAGATTATGTAAGAATATTTCGATATAAATTATACGAGAAAAGTTAAAAAAATTCTCAGATTTATTTTAATATTATTATTTGAGTAATTTATATTGCACTAATCTTAATGTAAAACTAATGACATTCGAGATAATATTGATATAAACACAATTTAATAATTTATTTTTATTTCATTAATATTGAATGGTTTGAACCCAAATAGTCATTGTCATCTATTAATATTTATAAATACTTTCAACCATCCAATCCACATCGGATGGCCGCGATTAAACCCCAACATTATTTTCCAATATCATTGTGAATTCAGAGGATTCAATCATAGCCATCCAATGAGTTAGAAAGTTGAGATCATTCAATCATATCTTTATAGCTATCACTATATTTGCTATCTTAACACAACATGTCAATGAAATTTGGCACCAAGTCCCTTTCACTTCTTAACTTCCCCCAACTATTTTCTTCCCAGCAGTGCATAAAGAATTGAGAAAAGGAAGTTCAAACCAAGACCTGGCCCCAGGGGTCCAGCATAGCTTTCTTGTCCAATTCCTTCTATGAATCAGTAGCAGATCTGCCATTCTAGACTTTCTATGCGTGTTTCAACCAACAAAGTAATCCTATGATGAGATGATGCCTATGGGATTCATCCTCTCACAAAGAAACCAATCTCTATTAGTCATAAAGAGAAACAGAATAATTATGGTTGTTTGTACTTTGTATGTAAAAGAATAGTAAAGAGCATAGAAAGAATTATATTTTCATCTCAGCTTTTCTCATGCATGCATCTCATCAACAACTAAACATACATCATTATTCTTATTCAATAATTTAATTTAAATATAGGCTTCTTTTGGGACAACTTCTTAATTTATTGCTTTCTAAAACAATTTTTTAGTACAAAAATTTCTTGAAAAAAATTTTTGTACTAAAAAATTATTTTAGAAAGCAACAAGAAAGTTGCCCCAAACGAAGCCGTAGAGTAAAGATTTAAGCTTCGTTTGGAATAACTTTCTTATTGCTTTCTAAAATAACTTTTTAGTACAAAAATTTCTTGAACTCAAAATTTTTTGCACTATAAAGCTGCTTTAAAAAGCAATAAGAAAACTATCTTAAACGAAGCCTTAGGTCCCAAATAAATTTGTTTGGGGAGTGTAGTAATGCTCAAAATTACAAATGTTAATATTTTTTTATAGTTTATATTTTATGTCCTACATCTGATTGATTATTTGAATACTTGGATATTCTAATACTATGATTGTTTGATGTGCCTTGATCTTTATTTTCTTAAAGAATTCGAACAAATTTAAATACCAATGCGATGTTGCTTAAAGAATTTTTAAAACATCTTTTAGCACATTATTAATATGTATTGAATGTATATTACTCATAAATTCTATGAAGCAATCTAAGAATTTTGTCAATACTACATTGGGATTATTCTAACAATTTTAAATTATTTATAGCATTTATTTATTTTTTATATATTTGATTATTATGAAAAAAATCAATAGAATTACTAACATTTAATTTATTTTGATGATCAAATTTATCTCTTATTAAGATTCATCTAGTTCTACATTGTGAATAAATTTGAACATATCAAATATATGGAAGTAAGGCCATGTAATTATAATATTATAGTTTGAATGAAAATAAAAGCCATGTCTCTTATTCCTCATAATTTCTCTCTCCCTTCTCTTTATGGGATTATCTTTCTCCCAATTTTCCAAAACTTACCCTTCTCAGGACTCCCCCTCCAAATAGAAAACGATCCTTAATCCCTCCAAAGGCTTAGTTCTCTCTCCTCTCATTCAAATGTTGAATTCATAATTATAAGCAAATTGGAGATAATAGATAAGGAGTTCCAACCTTTGATATCTTTAATAAGGGCATATAAAGCTACTGATATCTCCATCCGCAAAAATATCACAAGGAATCCAAATATCCTAACATTACTAACATCATTAATTGATATGAGAAGCTTTAAGAAATGTTGTCCTATGATTTCTTTTCCTTTTATTTTTTAAATGATGATGTCCTATGATGAATGGGTGGAATATGAATATCAAAGAGACAAATATCACTTAACAAAATATCTATCATGTATATTTTTAGAGATAGATATACTTATAATGTAAGTCTATCTCATTATTACACATATTATCATGTCTAATAATATGATACATATACTCACTACAGGAAAATCGCTCATTACCGGACTATTTTCCGGCGGATTTCTGACAGATTACGATGAAATATTTCCAACTGATTTTTAGGCAAATTTTTTGGCAGATTTTAATAATTTTTGAAAAAATTATATTTTCGTAATTTAATTAATTAATAATTGTATAGCTCATTTTAATTAATTATTAATTTTAAAATTTTATTTTAATTTATTCTTAAATAATTAAAATAAGTTATTAAATTACTAATTAATTAATTATTAATTTAATTACTTTAATAATTTTATACCATCGAAAAGATTTCTGTCGGAAAACTTTCAAATCTGTCGAAAAATCCGTCGGTGATACGTGATTTTCTTATAGTAACTGAGCTATCCTACACCTATAACTGTTATGTCAATCATTCCAATCATCATTAACTATAATTTTAAATTTGAGTTAGTTTGAATTGCCCAAGTAACCCTATTTCAACAAATATGATTAGTAAGGCATATATTTCATTATCTTATCATGGGTGGACATTTGATAAAAAATTCTGCTTTTCCTCCTAATTAATAACCCTCCCATAGTTTTCTCTCTGTTCATGATTTTCAATGGGCAAAAACTTACAAGCACTTAAGTTTTTTCTGATCGTATTTGTAATTTGTTCCCTCTATAAATTCTAGAAGAGCAACAACAATTTCGAAACCCGATTAATTGAGAGGAAGAAAAAAAAACAATTTATCAAAGATTCATAAAAAATATGTCATGCTAATTAATTATGAGAATTATAACTTTCTCCATATTTGAATTAGAAATATAAGAATATAATTTATGAGATATGCCTTGCAAAACACCATGAGACTTCTATTGGGATTATTCATGTCCTCTCTATAGCATTCCTCCATTTCTACTGTGTTGGGCATAATATATTTCTACTAACTTCTATTACACAAAGCTTTAGGTTTTGTTTGGGATGGCTTTTTTACTGCTTCTTAAAACAGCTTTCTTGTACATAAATTAAATTTTTTGTTCTAAAAAGCTGCTTTAAGAAGCAGGAAAAATGCCGTCCCAAACAAAATCTTACGACATTTTATTTCTTTTAAACAGCATCTACCTTAGTTTCTAATAGCTCATATTAGCATGAATGTCACATTGACAGTTGCATGTCAGCACCTTGACAATATTTTGTTTCATTTCCAAACCTCTATTGCAACATTTGTATTAGCATATATACGCTTCTGTTACACAATAGCTAGCAGTGCTAGAGGAGCATAGTAGAGCAACTGAAAGAATAGGCGAAATTAAAAAGAAAAAAAAAACAAATGAATTTTTTTCATCCAATAAATCCCTCCCGCTAAGTATTTATTTGAAATATTTAGCGTCGAAATCTAAATTTGATGTAGGCGATATCCCATTGAAAAATCACTTAGCCCTAGTCGGTGAAAGCTGATTCCAGATGCCACTAAGGTTTCATTTGGGACAGATTTTTTACTGCTTTCTAAAGTTTTTTTTTTAGTTCTAAAATTTTTAATTCAAAACTTTTTTTAACTAAAAAGCTATATATATGGTTTAAATCTGAAAAATTGTACCCACTGATGCTTAGCTCGGTTGGTGGGCGAGCACGGGTGCGTACCCCACATCCCGAGTTCGATTCCCTCGGACGGAATCGCCTCCTTCGGGGGATCTAAGAAGTGTCGGCCACGGGTTCTAATGGATGTGAGTAGTCTGTTTAGGTTGACCGGGGTTTACGGTGTTGACCTCGATTTTCACCAATTTACCCTCGAGCATCCTCAATCGACATCCCTGACCCCCGTCGAGTTCGATTTGATTCAAATCAACATCGTTTCGGGTTCAAATGTGTCAGTTTAAGCTCAAACTTTATTGAATTGGCTTAATGAGATTTAATTAAATTTTGATTAACTTGAAATTGAGTTGAATTAGTCCCCATCACATTCAATTAAATCAGACTAATTCATTCAAGCCTCATCGAGCCCGATTCGAATAGAATATGCATTTATTCCGGCTTAATTTCATTAATTAAATTCGACCAGACCTAAATTGACCCGAATTGAACCTGATTTTAAGCTTGATTTATTTATTTATTTTTGTTCAATACATTTAAATTCGATTCCAATTAATTTTAATTAACTTCCTAAATAATTTTTGATTGACTTCCTAAATTCAGGATTTGCATTTATGGCTACAATCGAAATTCAGCCGAGATTGCGCCGTTAACGAGGACGTATATGGCAGGATTTCAAAGCAAAAATAAAAGAAAGAAATAAGAAAAAAAGGGGATTCTCATTAAGAGGCTGGGACGGGCAGGCCTCTCGCCCGCTCTCTATTTTTTAAGGCAAGAAATCCTCCCACCAGGGCGGCTGCTAGTTTTGGCTAGCTCTAGGAGGACCAAAGCCCTCCTCTTCCACCACTCTTCCGGCCACGACGTCGAGCCCGCCTCTGGCCACCGGCTCAGATCAATCAGTGGACACGTCCATAGCAGCCGGAGAGACGAAGCCGAGCTCCTACTCTCTCATCGCCTGTGTGCTATCCAACACCTACCGCCGGCTCCCCCATCTGCCGGCCTTTGGCTTCTGGCCGGTCTGATCCGCCGCCGGAGGCAACTCCAACCGCCCGGGCTGCTAGCTCCGACCGTCTTCCCTCGCCGTCGATCCTACCACTCGCCGGTTGCAAACTCCCATGCTTAGGCTAACGTCGAACCCGGCCTCTAACGTCAACGGCTACGATACAGCCTCCTTCTGTTCTTACCGATGCCGACCCCATCTTCTCTCCAATGATCGAACCCATCCGGCCATCTTGCACGCTGTCGACGACGGATCTCCTGAACCGAACCCCTTCCTGTTCTCCCTCGTGGGACTCTCATACCAATGAGGCAAAGGAGCAGAAGGGTTGACTTGTTCTCCGTTAGCAGAAAGGATTCAAGAAAACAGAAGGCGCTAACTGCTCTATCTCCCCATCATTCGATTAGCTACATCATTTATTAGTGTAAGTAATACGATTGGATTTCTTCATTCGTGCAAATGTTTTATGTAGCCTGAATTTTTTTTTTTTTATTTTATTATCTATACCAATTATAAATTTAATAATGAGATTTCTATTTGCACTTTGTGTTATCTATAATCAAGTAAGTTTCCAGATTTTGGACCTGATGAGACCGAGAGAGCTCTGACTCATTTCTTAGTAATTATTATTATTATTTTTTTTGAATTCACTCCTCGACATTAAGCCTTGACCTTATTATTTTAATTATTGCCGTGGATTTCTGATTAAATCTAGCAATGTTGTGTTATGCTACGTTATCTTGCATTCTATTGTTGTTGGTATATCGCATCGTCTTGTGAAGAAAAATAACGATAATGAATGACCAATGAAATCATTATTGGAGTCTTTGTTTCAAGTGCTTTAAGAGCCCGGGCTTTTTTTTTTTTTTTTTTTTTTTTTAAAAAAAGGGGAGGAAACATACCTTATGAAGAATATATATACAAATGAGACTTTCGGCATAATGATTGTAGTTAGTTTGTGTAGAAATTTTATATGATGATTTGATCAACATTAGAATTATGCATACATATATTTATTCAAATTCATGCTCTTTTGAAATTTAAAAAAAAATGATGAAATCACTCATAATTGTGTTGGAATTTGTTTAAAGAAATATGTGTACTGTTTCTTTATTAATCATTTTCTCATTATATTTGATATAAACAATAGTTATCATTTTTTTTGTAAGAAAATTGTGAATGGAATTTTCTCATAAGGATGTTTAAACTAAATTTTTCTTGTGAGAATGGAAGTAGTAATTAATTCTAATCCATTTAGCATTAAAAAAAAGTGTGTTGTCAACATATCATCATTCATTTTTCTCAATTACCTTTATTTAATAAATAAACAATGGTGAATCTCTCTTCTCGCTCTCTTGAAATCAATAATTAGTAACCATTGTATTATTTCTAATTTGTACTGCCCATTTGCTAGGAGGTGATCTTTGCCAAATTATTATTTTAAATTTACTCATGAATATTAAATTGTAATTTTTCATATAATTTCTATTTTTCCTTCTCTATACCTATATGGGAGCATCATATTGAAATGTAAAATGGATTTTTTTTTTATATATGTTGATCCAAATTTTCATGTGGCTGAGTATAATTTTGGACCTCTTGTGTATGTGTTTGACACAAAAAAAAAAAGAAAGGCTATGTTGGCAAGTTGCATTTTTTTTTTTTTTTTATATCTCATTAGCGTATGTTTAATTATGAAAGGTTTTTGAAGAACCGTTAGGAGGTTCTTGTGTGATCTCTTTTATACTTCATGTAAATGTGTTTTTATATGTTTGATACGTAATGTGTTTCTTCATCAACTTTCCTTACCGATGTTAGTGAATATTCATATGTGTTATTATGATTTTTCTCATATATTCTACAATAGTGAATCTCTATGTTTAATGTTGTCGGATTCCCAAATGATTCATGAGTAGTTGTTCTTCATGCTTCCTGTGCATTATCCTTCATGCCTCATGTTAGAAAATTCTTCTAATGTTTTATGTTCTATAGTGATATGCATGTGTTAGATAAGTGCAAGTATTGAATTATTTATTATTTAAATTCTTGTTTATTTGCATTTCTTTTTGAATAGCCTCTACGCTCACCCTTATGTTTGCTCTTGCTTCGTTATTTTCGAGGGACTTTTGGAAAAGCAAAGGGCAAGGAGCTTTTAGAGCACTAGACGAAGGAGCTTGGACAATCGGATCCGAGCATCAGTCGCCCCCATTCATTCTGGTGGGGGTGCTACGGGCGGTACCACCGGGTCATAGCCCCTGGTGTTGTGAGTTTTCTTAAAACTTAGATAGCCTCTAGGGAGCCCATCTGTGTATACGTTCCCCTACTCCTTAGGACCTTATAGAAACTTCAATTATTAGATTATTTTTATGCCTTATTTTATTATAGATCCTTGAACCTAGTTACACATGTGCGAGTGTCTAAAGGGTTAGAAACAGATCATCTCATCCCCTACAACATCAGTGACACCTAAGGACAAAAATTAAGGACCGAGTCGTAGAAAGTTTAGACTTAGGATGCATGCTCCCTTAGGATAGAAACATAAAACATAGAAAATTTAGTGACACGTCTTCCTATGATTAGTGTGTTATAGTTTCTTAATCATTAATCAATAAATCAATAACAACTCAAATCAAAAATGCATTAAAAATATTTAATTGTCAATCAAACTACAATCAACATACGAAATCACTACGAGGTAGAATTTGAACATAAACTTGAACTAAAATATAATTAAAACATTAATCGCCTCTTAATAAAATATTAACTAAATAAAATTCATCAAAATAAACCCAAATCCTGTGAGTTATAAAATTGGAAAGCAAATCTAACTCAAATCTAAAGGACCTTATAATACCCAAACTTTGAAAATTCGTAACTAATTACAGAAAAATTCAAATCAAATGAATTAAAAAGCACTCAACTCTAATTAAAGTCTACTATTCATTAAAAATACTAACTTTTCAAAAATCAACCTAATTTAAAAAGTCAACTCTCCGGTCAACCGTAGTTCAATAACTAGGGCCCGAAACTCCTAAAATCATAACTTTGCCTAGAAAACTCCAAATTCAGTAAACTAACAGTCTAATTACTCATAGTAAGATCTAGTGTTTAATAAATGTACTAACTCCCTTAGACCCAACCTGTTTCTAATAATGACCTTTTTGGACCCCTTTAATCTAACTGATAGATGGACCCCGGACCTTCTAAAACTCGCTAATGTAACTTAAACTTTAAATATTACTACCCTAAGGACTAAAACAAATTAACCAATCAAACTAACTAAAAATGGACCATAATTTACTAATATTTGAACTTTAACCAAATCCTCCTTTTTCAAACTTTCAACAAATATTAACACAAAACAACTCAAACCATCTACCCAATATATGATCTATCCAATGCCACACAAACTTTCTACACACACGTAGAATTGTTTGCTAGGGCACCACTTCTAGATCTAGGTTAGGCCGGTGTTTTCTTTCTCAGTTGTTTTCTGTGTTGTGATCGCTCTTGCATGTGGCACGTGTGCTGTTTGTGTTGACTTGGAGTGTTTGTTTATTTTATTACTGTACTGTACTTTATCTGTGATATGATTGCTTGTGCGTTAGAACTACCTTTAGGTTAGGGACGTTTTATACTGACTCAGTCTTATGCAGGTGGCCATGCTCATGCAGCGCTAAAATAAACGGGGGCTAATATGATAAATCATAAACTATAAATGTTTGCTACAGGTGCTCCAGAATGCTTAGCCCCCAAATAAATAAGAGCGTGGCCAAGTGTGTTTATTTTTCTGCATAGATATAACTGCTTGAGATGTGACATATAAACTGCTTGGGATGTTTTATTAGGATAACCTTGCAGGTTCAGTCTGGGTCTAGATTTTCTTTTTCATAATGTAATTTGATATAATTCATATCGAGTTGTGAAAGTCTTTAAAGGCAAGGCATTTCAGATACTCGGTACCCAAAGAGAAAAAGAAAGGCCCTTCATAGGGAATTTCTTATTCATTTGGGTACCCCTTCTGGAGAATGACCCAAAGGAGGATGATCCGAAGGAGAAAGAGCTGGAGGAAGATGATCCATTCAAAGATGAAGATTTGAAGATGAAATGCCTTGCATTTAAGACTTGCGTCATTCAGTAGGATTAGAATCCAGGATGTTGTTGGTGGGGCCTGGCCATCATTACTTTTCTGCAGACCCTGGGTTGTACTTATACGGCACTTGCCGTGGACTGTGGACTCTTTCTTACTCTGCTTTGTGGATTTATATTGATTTGTTTATTTTGTGTGCGCAGTAGAAATTGCCTGCTTTTCTTAGATTTCTTTCTTGCATGTGCTTGGCCTGATTTCGTTAGGCTCCTTAGGAACAAATCTTTTCTACTCGTAATAAAATTCTAAAATTTTAAGAATTAAGTAATATAGAAACCTAACGATCTAGGGAATAGCCGGAATCGTCCGGGGTCGCATGCATATCAATGCATTCTCTCCCTCCTTGCTATAAGACACTTCCCCGCCTGCGGGTAGAGTCCAGATAATCCGACCTATGAGGATGAGGTGCTGGATCTGGGGAAGTCTAGTCTTTTCTAAAAAAAAAACTATTTTATAAGCCTTTTTTTTTTAAATTCTATGCATATTTGATTTGAGATCGTTAACCAGCATGCATTGCATTAGAAACTAATTAAACTAAAATTCTAATTGCATTAGTCTTAGGAGCATACACCCTACATAAGTCTAGGGCCAATTAGGAAACTCTCTAGACGTCGGCCCTACTTCCGATAACCAAACCACCTACCCATCTTTCATAAAGACTTGGACATCATGGATTTTATACGATTAGGTGGTTAGCTGGCTTTCCTTTTCAGGCAGGATATAAGCCCAGAATACATTAGCTAGGACACGGGTGTTAGTGTTGCGTAGAACACTAAACCCATTAGATTTAGGATTCAAGGCTACTATTGTTTCGTAGTACGCCTCATCAGTAGGTAGGTCTTCTGTCTTCCAGAGACCCTAAACCCTACATATCCGCGTCACACGGATGACGCCACCTCCATCCTTCCCTCCTGCATGTTTCGAGTGCATGATTTATTTATTTTTCTCCAGTTTCTTCTCACTACTTTAGTCCCTCCGGATGCTTATGTGAGCCGTGCATGTTGACTAAGCCTAGTTGAACCTCTCTTTTCCTTCGAGTAGGACTTCCTAGTCTTCCCCCTATGTGCCAATCCCAATTCAGAAAGTATAATATAGAATCCTTAATCGAGAGTATTCTCAGGTTCCGGCTTGAGATGTAATTAACCACGGGGGCTTGCGCCCGTGGGAAACCGAATCCCACTCTCAAATAAACCCCATTCGAGCTAATGTATCGGGTGGGGGAAACCCGTTGTGACGATCAGATCATATATATTATTACCCATCGGGGTGTGCTGGTGAGAGCCGCTATCCTCAATGGTTAATCGTATGCATGATCGAATCTGCCCTTCCATTGGCCAGATACTGTCTCCCCTCGCGGGGCGATGGTGTCTGTTGTCCTTTCGGAGGTCCACAGGTTTCTGGCGACCACGGTGGGACAGGTTTCTCTCTCCATCTTTGGATTCTATATTATTCTCTCTTGTGTGTACTCCGGGATTGGTACTCCTTAGATTAGGTCCGTCCCACTCTTAGTTAGGGTCCTTCCTTAGTTAGGATCGTTCTTCTTTTTTTTCTTAGTTAGGGTTCCCCCCCTAGCTAGGTTTCTTTCTTTCCGTTCTTCTTAGTTAGGGTTTCCCCCTAGCTAAGCTTTCCTCCTTCGGACCTTCTAGGTCATTCCGTCCCTTATCTATCATTCATCTTCTCGTTATTTCTTACTGATCATTTTAAATTTCTTTTCTTCTTCTTGGCAGACAGTGCCATGGCTTCCTTCGTGCCTTCCGTTACTTTCAGTTTTGGTTCTGACGCGCGGGTGACACTTCCTGAGTCCCTGTTAGCCAGTCCTCCCACTGGAGGAATCACTTTTGGTTCCTTCACACTCGGCCTTCGTCACTCTTGGCGGGCCGACCCCTACTGAGGCTGCTGCCTACTCTCCTCCCCAGAGGAGAGCTCGCGCAGCCATGTGACCTTTTGGACGTCCAGTTGCTCGGTGGACAGCCCGGGCACCTACTCGTCCTACTCCTGTTCGTGTACAGTCGGCACACCTTGTGGTTAGGAAGCCAATGCCTAGACCACTTCCTGTTCAGCCCACTCGTCCAGCGGTTAGGCAACCAGTGCCTACCGCACCTGTTGTTCAGACTGCCCCGGCCCCTCAGCACCGGCAGGCAGTAGTTACCCCTGTTGTTGTTCTGGCAGAGGCGGCTCGTGTTCGGGTTCCCCCTCCTTCTTCCTCCAGGAAGAGGGGTGCCCAGACCGAGGCTCCTTCGTAGGGGTAGTCTCCCTACCGCCTATAAATATTCCTCTGTATATGCACCCCCTTTGGAGGGGCTTCTTCACTTTTCGGCAGTCTGTGTGGCCACGACGATTTGTCCTCTACCACACGATGTTTGTTACGAGAAGTATGAGGCTATCCTTAGGGGTGGTGAGGTGAGATGATATGATTCATACACTGACATAAACCCTAGTCTCTATCATCTCCCTCGTCTGAACTCTTCTAGGCCAGATCTTGACCCATATCAGTCCAAATACATATCCAAGTTCTATTTTCAATGGTGGGATCTTTAAATTCAATGTGCAAAGTTTCTAAAAGAAAGATTAATCTGAGAAAAGTCTGAGAGCTTAAAACACGAAGTGGACTTTTTAGAGAATTTTTCCTTAGAAAGTACAGAATTTATTTTTCCTAATGAAAGATTTACCCCTGTCTTCTTTAAAAAATTAAGTAATTGGTGGTTGACTCCTTTAAAACGCTTGAAGGACGATTATAATGATTCAAAAAAAATGTATGCCCTCTCTCTCATCCCTTGCTTGGGATGATTTCCTATTTTGAACTAAAATCTATATCAAATTGAAATTAGATTTAGAGACGCGCATTTTCCCAATCATCTTGCAGTTTCCTATCTCATAGGTGTCTTTCGCAGGCTGATGAATCTACCTCATAATTTTCTTATCCAAGTCGTTCACTCTTATCATAGGATTGGATTTGCTTTGTGGATTTTTCTTTCTTGCACAAGAGAGTGAGTTTTTCTTCTCTTATGTTTGGAGGATAATCTTACAACTGAGACAGTTTTCTTTTAGGGATTTGGAAAGGGAGCCAATTACGAAATCAAAGATACACAAAGTGTATCAAAAGTGAAAAGATGCGCAGTGCGCCAAAAATCAAAGATACACAAAGTGTATCAAAAGTGGAAAGTTGCGCAAAATGCGCCATAAAGTCAAGGATACACAAAGTGTATCAAGTAATTGAAAGAGGCGCAGTGCGCTAAATCAAGTTGAGGGGCTCAAAATGAGCCCAAAGTGGATAAGTAAATGGCTTCCCTTTCTTGTAAATCTCTAAGTCTCAGAAAATCCGTACCCTTTGATATTTGTGACACTTGAATTCGGAAATCATGATTTTGGATTCATCATCGTGCAAGGATGTTCTATTAGATATAAAATATTCTCATGCAAGAAGATTGAGAAGATTCAGTTTCTATCTCTAATTTATACCCTTTTGAATTAGATATTTATTCAGAATATGTAAGGGAGAAAGCCCAGCTTAGCTTGTAGGGAGCTTAAGCTAGGTTAGCAAAATTTAAATCCCTAACCTTCTCTGGTCTAGATGGAGTCAACCCATATTGCTAAACTTTCTGAACCTTTTCTAAGGTTCAAGATGATTCAGAGGTTAATTTTTCATTTCTAAAAATAATCCTTTCACTCTCTAATGAAATTTTCACTCTTTAGGAAATATGTGAATCAAACTTCTCTCAGATTGATTGGTAAGGGCTTAAACATCTCTTAGTGGTCCCACTATTGAGTTTGTTTAAATGCTTACGATATTCTTTTAAAAAAATTCATGCACGAAAATATTTTGACCCCACCATTTGATTATAGACCATTCTTAAGGACTGATAAGAGTCTCGCATTTATTGTACCTTCCTCTTCTGAGTTCTGGTAATTTGGGAGTTTCCCCCTCTCTGTCCCCCAGTTTCACTTGGTGCTCCCAAGTGTGGTCTGGAATATCAAAACCAATTCAGACTCCTTTTGTACTGGGTCCATACCAACCTATGCTAGCTAGGGATGGTAATGTTGATCCACTATCCTAATCTAAACTTCATTCACATATCAATTATTTTATGGTTGTGCCCCCAGTTTTATTCATGTGGCGAATGTGGCCTGGGTTATTAAAGCCAATCCTATCTCCCTCTTTGAGTTCCAATCATTAGAGGATATCTCATACTAGGAGTAACACACGGATATGGTAAACGTTCCCTCTGCCGCGTGTTGTCTTCGACAGTACGAGATATACTTAGTCTATGATCGAGAACATATAAAAGAATGCATCTATAAAATAAAAGAGGGAAGCTCTCAGTAGAGCAAAACCGGTTGCCCTTGTCACAGGTGGAACCCGGTAATACTCTCTAAGAGCTCAAATTCCCCAAAGTCTTTCTTTTCTTCTCCTACGAAGCGTCTAAGTGATCGCTTCAAGGATGAGTTTGCACTTGTGATTATTATGATCTTTTACAATCATGATAGTCCTTGTTAGTGGTGTGATACATCTTGCTCAAGATGTTAACATCCCACCTTCGCGAGCTCTGATTTCCTAGCAAGGAATCAACTCTCTAGTTTCTTTTAGTGACCTACTTTTTCACCCTTGCCCTGCTCCCAGCTACTAGAGCAGTCCTATGGGTCTGGTAGTGTTGCTCCCGCCTCTCACAGGGTCCCCCCGGTCAGGGTGAGTGTTGCCGCTGTGATGATTGATGTTTATTGATTTTACTCATAAATCATTTCCCTCAATGGCGAGTTTGTCTCCTCGCCATCTTGAGTTGTTTCCCCAGTAGTGTTGCAGTACGCCTGGTTACCGGTGTTAGCATCACTGACTTGAGAGCTTTGATTTTCTAGCGGAAAATTAACTCAGTTTCTACTTTACTCTCTCTCTCTCTCATTCGTACTCTACTCTCAGCTGCTGGGGTAGCTCTACGGATGCACTGATATTATTCCACTTCCCACAGGGTCCCACCAGTTTGTGTGGGTGCCACCACTGTGAGCCTTTCATAAATATCATCCCTATGCAATGTTACTTCCCTTAGTGGCGAGTGTGTCCCCTCGCTACTCTTGTGTGCTTTTCTGGTTGTGATGCAGTACATCAAGTCTTAGATGTTAGCATCGCTTCTTAGTGAACTTTGATTTTCTAGCAGAAAATCATTTTACTTGTCTCGTAGTGACATACTTCCCCACCGTAACTCGACCCTTAGCTGTGAAGCGGTCCCTTGGATGTGTTTATGTTGCTTTCCACCCCTACAGGGTCCCACTAGTTTATGTGGGTGTACCACTGTAGTCTTTTATAATTATTTCTCATTGATATAGTTCTTTTCTCTGTAGCAAGTGTGTCTTCTTTGCTACTTTAGCTACTCATTGGGAATGAGATTACCCCTCTCACACTTTGTTGAGGGCGTACCTTTCCCTATGGTCTCTCGAGGCATCATTCTGGTGCTTCCAGGTTTGTATGATCTTGGTTTCGCCTAGGCAGTTTCACTGGCATTTGGATACTCGTGGCCACGACGACTTGTCCTCTACCACGTGGTACCCAAAACACTAGTTTGAAACTCCTTAGACGACCCTTCTCTCTTTGAAATTTTCCATTTACTACTCCTCTTCCCATCCCTACGCGTATGCGTGTTAGGGTATGGTTGAGATGACTTTCCCTGATCGCTCTACTGCAGGCATATGCGCCGAGTAGACATCAGGCTTTACTTGGTTGGGAGCACCCCGCAGAGCCCCTACGAGGCATAGCTCACCACACCTTTATCCTGACTGTCTTGCCGCTCTGGTAGACATCAGACCTTTACCCTGATCGTCTTGCTCTGATCAAGCAGACATCAGACTTTACCCGGTTGAGTGGGAGCCCGACAGAGTCCCTGGGAGGCATTCCCCACCACCACCTTTACTCTGGATGTTCTGTAAAAGACTACGCATACTCCAATTTCGTGGCTTATTTACTTTTGCTGAGGTCAGGTAGAAGTATTGAGTCACCCCTATCCGCTGTTCCGAAAGGAGCAGGAGGAGACGGGATCCTTTCACCTTCTATTTTGCTGTTTGAAATGAACAGTCAGGTAGTTGGTTTTACTTACCGGTTGAGAGAGCCCGACAGAGTCCCTGGGAGGCATTCCTCACCACCCCTTTACTCCGGATGTTCTGTAAAAGACTACGCAGACTCCAATTTCGTGGCTTATTTACTTTTGTTGAGGTCAGACAGAAGTATTGAGTCACCCCTATCCGCTGTTCCGAAAGGAGCAGGAGGAGACGGGATCCTTTCACCTTCTATTCTGCTGTTTGAAATGAACAGTCAGGTAGTTGGTTTTACTTACCGGTTGAGAGAGCCCGACAGAGTCCCTGGGAGGCATTCCTCACCACCCCTTTACTCTGGATGTTCTGTAAAAGACTACGCAGACTCCAATTTCGTGGCTTATTTACTTTTGTTGAGGTCAGACAGAAGTATTGAGTCACCCCTATCCGCTGTTCCGAAAGGAGCAGGAGGAGACGGGATCCTTTCACCTTCTATCCTACTGTTTGAAATGAATAGTCAGGTAGTTGGTTTTACTTACCTGGTTGAGTGAGCCCGACAGTGTCCCTGGGAGGCATTCCTCACCACTACTTCCTCCCTGATTGTTTTGCTCTGATCAAGCAGACATCAGACTTTACTCGGTCGAGTGAACCTGACAGTGTCCCTGGAAGGCATACCTCATCGCTCTTTCACCTTCTACCCTGTTGTTTCGACACGGTCAAGCAGGTAGTTGGTTTACTCTATCACTTTGTTCTTTGCTCTCTCCTTGCCTCTGCCCTTGCTACGGGGTAAGGTCAGGAGATGACCACTCTTTCACCTTCTATCCTGCTATTTCGATACGGTCAGGCATGTAGTTGGTTTTCTTTTTCTTTCACTCTTTGTTTCACTGTTTCGATATGGTCAGGTGAACATCGAGTTGTCCATGCCCACTGTTTCGATATGGTCAGGTGGATGTGAGACCATTTACCTCTACTTTCTTCTCTATTCTGCCCTTACTATAAGATAAGGCAAATAGATGATCTACCCTTTTCCTTTGGTGATCCTCCTTGCTTTCCCTGGAGGGTTATCCTTTACCATTTCGATTTGATTAAGTAATTATTGGATCTCCCTTCTCCTCACATCATCGTAGACATATTCTAGATGATCGTTAGGTCTTCTTTAGTTCTTTATGATTTTGTTCTGATTCTGCTCATGTGGGCATGAGATCCCTTTCTCTTCTTCCACTCTGCTGCTTCGATGTGATCAAGCAGATAGTTGATTTTTTTTCCTTGACTCTCCCTCACTATTCCGATTTGGTTAAGCGAGCATTGAGCCTCTTTCATTCGCTGTTTTGATTTAGTCATGCGAATGCTGGGTTTCTTTCTCCTTCTCTTTTGTCCCACCATGCTTGCATGATTGTGTGAATATTGTATGACTGCATGATTGATTGACTGAGTGTGTAGTCATTGCATGATTGTGTAGTGGTGAGATGATCATTGCATGTTGGATTTCTCATTATATGATTTAGTGATTACTGCATTTATTACATGAATGCATGATCATTGCATGGTTGAATGATTATGGCATTATTATGTGTACACTATTGTGTGATTATGTCATGATTGTCTGATCACTGTGTGTTCATATGGTTGTTGCATGATGGCATGTTTGTCACATGATTGTCATATGATTTGGTGATTGTTATTTGATTAGATGACTATGGCATGATTATGTGATGATTATGTGAATGTATAATTGTCGCATGATTTGATGACCATTATGTGTTTGGGAGATCATTGTATGTGTGTGAGCATTGCATGCTTGTGTGATTGTAGTGTGATCATTGCATGACTAATTGCTCATTGTATGGTTGTATGAGCACTGCATGTATGATCGAGTGGTCACTTCATGTATGTGATTGATACATGCTTGAGTGATGATTGTGTGAGCATTGCGTGATTGCATGATTGATTGCTCATTGAATGGTTGTACGAGCATTACATGTATGATCGAGTGGTCACTTCATGTATGTGATTGATGCATGCTTGAGTGATGATTGTGTGATCGTGGTGTGATCATTACATGATTGATTGCTCATTGTATGGTTGTATGAGCATTACGTGAATGTTCGAGTGGTTATTGCACGTATGTGATTTACGCTTGCTTGAGTGATGATTGTGTGATTGTGGTGTGATCATTGTATAATTGATTGCTTATTGTATGGTTGTATGAACATTACGTGAATGTTTGAGTGGTTATTGCACGTATGTGATTTACGCTTGCTTGAGTGATCATCATATGATTGTTTTATCTTGATATGATTGTTATAATTTAGATGGCCTATTGCATGATTAGGTGCTTTTTGCATTATCGTATGAGCATTGCATAGTTAAATAATTATTGTATGACCCTTGCATGATCATTCGCTCATTATCATATGATTCGATATGACTAGATGTTTATTGTATATTTATCGCCTGGTTATGTGGTTGCTGTGTGATCTCATGATTGAGCTGTGATTAGATTATTATTATATGATCAGTTGATTGTAGCATGGGAATGTAGCATTTGTTTGAGCATATAACATTATGATTTAGTGATTTTTATATGATTGCTTGATCGCATGGGTATGTGGGTGATGCATGGTTGCACGAGCATTGTGTGATCGTGTGCTCATCGCATGGTGGGATACTTGTTGCAAGATTGTTGTATGGTTGTATGTTCCTCGAATCTTATTAGTTGACTGTAGGATTGCATCTCCTTAGTGAGTCTCGTTAGTTGAGCATAGAGTTGCATTTTCCCAGATGTATGGAGGTCAACGCCAACATGTACGGTTCACTTGTTGCTCACCATACCTGTTGGGGTTGTGTTTGTTGACCTCGATTTTCACCAATTTACCCTCGAGCATCCTCAATCGACATCCCTGACCCCCGTCGAGTTCGATTTGATTCAAATCAACATCGTTTCGGGTTCAAATGTGTCAGTTTAAGCTCAAACTTTATTGAATTGGCTTAATGAGATTTAATTAAATTTTGATTAACTTGAAATTGAGTTGAATTAGTCCCCATCACATTCAATTAAATCAGACTAATTCATTCGAGCCTCATCGAGCCCGATTCGAATAGAATATGCATTTATTCCGGCTTAATTTCATTAATTAAATTCGACCAGACCTAAATTGACCCGAATTGAACCTGATTTTAAGCTTGATTTATTTATTTATTTTTGTTCAATACATTTAAATTCGATTCCAATTAATTTTAATTAACTTCCTAAATAATTTTTGATTGACTTCCTAAATTCAGGATTTGCATTTATGGCTACAATCGAAATTCAGCCGAGATTGCGCCGTTAACGAGGACGTATATGGCAGGATTTCAAAGCAAAAATAAAAGAAAGAAATAAGAAAAAAAGGGGATTCTCATTAAGAGGCTGGGACGGGCAGGCCTCTCGCCCGCTCTCTATTTTTTAAGGCAAGAAATCCTCCCACCAGGGCGGCTGCTAGTTTTGGCTAGCTCTAGGAGGACCAAAGCCCTCCTCTTCCACCACTCTTCCGGCCACGACGTCGAGCCCGCCTCTGGCCACCGGCTCAGATCAATCAGTGGACACGTCCATAGCAGCCGGAGAGACGAAGCCGAGCTCCTACTCTCTCATCGCCTGTGTGCTATCCAACACCTACCGCCGGCTCCCCCATCTGCCGGCCTTTGGCTTCTGGCCGGTCTGATCCGCCGCCGGAGGCAACTCCAACCGCCCGGGCTGCTAGCTCCGACCGTCTTCCCTCGCCGTCGATCCTACCACTCGCCGGTTGCAAACTCCCATGCTTAGGCTAACGTCGAACCCGGCCTCTAACGTCAACGGCTACGATACAGCCTCCTTCTGTTCTTACCGATGCCGACCCCATCTTCTCTCCAATGATCGAACCCATCCGGCCATCTTGCACGCTGTCGACGACGGATCTCCTGAACCGAACCCCTTCCTGTTCTCCCTCGTGGGACTCTCATACCAATGAGGCAAAGGAGCAGAAGGGTTGACTTGTTCTCCGTTAGCAGAAAGGATTCAAGAAAACAGAAGGCGCTAACTGCTCTATCTCCCCATCATTCGATTAGCTACATCATTTATTAGTGTAAGTAATACGATTGGATTTCTTCATTCGTGCAAATGTTTTATGTAGCCTGAATTTTTTTTTTTTTATTTTATTATCTATACCAATTATAAATTTAATAATGAGATTTCTATTTGCACTTTGTGTTATCTATAATCAAGTAAGTTTCCAGATTTTGGACCTGATGAGACCGAGAGAGCTCTGACTCATTTCTTAGTAATTATTATTATTATTTTTTTTGAATTCACTCCTCGACATTAAGCCTTGACCTTATTATTTTAATTATTGCCGTGGATTTCTGATTAAATCTAGCAATGTTGTGTTATGCTACGTTATCTTGCATTCTATTGTTGTTGGTATATCGCATCGTCTTGTGAAGAAAAATAACGATAATGAATGACCAATGAAATCATTATTGGAGTCTTTGTTTCAAGTGCTTTAAGAGCCCGGGCTTTTTTTTTTTTTTTTTTTTTTTAAAAAAGGGGAGGAAACATACCTTATGAAGAATATATATACAAATGAGACTTTCGGCATAATGATTGTAGTTAGTTTGTGTAGAAATTTTATATGATGATTTGATCAACATTAGAATTATGCATACATATATTTATTCAAATTCATGCTCTTTTGAAATTTAAAAAAAAATGATGAAATCACTCATAATTGTGTTGGAATTTGTTTAAAGAAATATGTGTACTATTTCTTTATTAATCATTTTCTCATTATATTTGATATAAACAATAGTTATCATTTTTTTTGTAAGAAAATTGTGAATGGAATTTTCTCATAAGGATGTTTAAACTAAATTTTTCTTGTGAGAATGGAAGTAGTAATTAATTCTAATCCATTTAGCATTAAAAAAAAGTGTGTTGTCAACATATCATCATTCATTTTTCTCAATTACCTTTATTTAATAAATAAACAATGGTGAATCTCTCTTCTCGCTCTCTTGAAATCAATAATTAGTAACCATTGTATTATTTCTAATTTGTACTGCCCATTTGCTAGGAGGTGATCTTTGCCAAATTATTATTTTAAATTTACTCATGAATATTAAATTGTAATTTTTCATATAATTTCTATTTTTCCTTCTCTATACCTATATGGGAGCATCATATTGAAATGTAAAATGGATTTTTTTTTTTATATATGTTGATCCAAATTTTCATGTGGCTGAGTATAATTTTGGACCTCTTGTGTATGTGTTTGACACAAAAAAAAAAAGAAAGGCTATGTTGGCAAGTTGCATTTTTTTTTTTTTTTATATCTCATTAGCGTATGTTTAATTATGAAAGGTTTTTGAAGAACCGTTAGGAGGTTCTTGTGTGATCTCTTTTATACTTCATGTAAATGTGTTTTTATATGTTTGATACGTAATGTGTTTCTTCATCAACTTTCCTTACCGATGTTAGTGAATATTCATATGTGTTATTATGATTTTTCTCATATATTCTACAATAGTGAATCTCTATGTTTAATGTTGTCGGATTCCCAAATGATTCATGAGTAGTTGTTCTTCATGCTTCCTGTGCATTATCCTTCATGCCTCATGTTAGAAAATTCTTCTAATGTTTTATGTTCTATAGTGATATGCATGTGTTAGATAAGTGCAAGTATTGAATTATTTATTATTTAAATTCTTGTTTATTTGCATTTCTTTTTGAATAGCCTCTACGCTCACCCCTATGTTTGCTCTTGCTTCGTTATTTTCGAGGGACTTTTGGAAAAGCAAAGGGCAAGGAGCTTTTAGAGCACTAGACGAAGGAGCTTGGACAATCGGATCCGAGCATCAGTCGCCCCCATTCATTCTGGTGGGGGTGCTACGGGCGGTACCACCGGGTCATAGCCCCTGGTGTTGTGAGTTTTCTTAAAACTTAGATAGCCTCTAGGGAGCCCATCTGTGTATACGTTCCCCTACTCCTTAGGACCTTATAGAAACTTCAATTATTAGATTATTTTTATGCCTTATTTTATTATAGATCCTTGAACCTAGTTACACATGTGCGAGTGTCTAAAGGGTTAGAAACAGATCATCTCATCCCCTACAACATCAGTGACACCTAAGGACAAAAATTAAGGACCGAGTCGTAGAAAGTTTAGACTTAGGATGCATGCTCCCTTAGGATAGAAACATAAAACATAGAAAATTTAGTGACACGTCTTCCTATGATTAGTGTGTTATAGTTTCTTAATCATTAATCAATAAATCAATAACAACTCAAATCAAAAATGCATTAAAAATATTTAATTGTCAATCAAACTACAATCAACATACGAAATCACTACGAGGTAGAATTTGAACATAAACTTGAACTAAAATATAATTAAAACATTAATCGCCTCTTAATAAAATATTAACTAAATAAAATTCATCAAAATAAACCCAAATCCTGTGAGTTATAAAATTGGAAAGCAAATCTAACTCAAATCTAAAGGACCTTATAATACCCAAACTTTGAAAATTCGTAACTAATTACAGAAAAATTCAAATCAAATGAATTAAAAAGCACTCAACTCTAATTAAAGTCTACTATTCATTAAAAATACTAACTTTTCAAAAATCAACCTAATTTAAAAAGTCAACTCTCCGGTCAACCGTAGTTCAATAACTAGGGCCCGAAACTCCTAAAATCATAACTTTGCCTAGAAAACTCCAAATTCAGTAAACTAACAGTCTAATTACTCATAGTAAGATCTAGTGTTTAATAAATGTACTAACTCCCTTAGACCCAACCTGTTTCTAATAATGACCTTTTTGGACCCCTTTAATCTAACTGATAGATGGACCCCGGACCTTCTAAAACTCGCTAATGTAACTTAAACTTTAAATATTACTACCCTAAGGACTAAAACAAATTAACCAATCAAACTAACTAAAAATGGACCATAATTTACTAATATTTGAACTTTAACCAAATCCTCCTTTTTCAAACTTTCAACAAATATTAACACAAAACAACTCAAACCATCTACCCAATATATGATCTATCCAATGCCACACAAACTTTCTACACACACGTAGAATTGTTTGCTAGGGCACCACTTCTAGATCTAGGTTAGGCCGGTGTTTTCTTTCTCAGTTGTTTTCTGTGTTGTGATCGCTCTTGCATGTGGCACGTGTGCTGTTTGTGTTGACTTGGAGTGTTTGTTTATTTTATTACTGTACTGTACTTTATCTGTGATATGATTGCTTGTGCGTTAGAACTACCTTTAGGTTAGGGACGTTTTATACTGACTCAGTCTTATGCAGGTGGCCATGCTCATGCAGCGCTAAAATAAACGGGGGCTAATATGATAAATCATAAACTATAAATGCTTGCTACAGGTGCTCCAGAATGCTTAGCCCCCAAATAAATAAGAGCGTGGCCAAGTGTGTTTATTTTTCTGCATAGATATAACTGCTTGAGATGTGACATATAAACTGCTTGGGATGTTTTATTAGGATAACCTTGCAGGTTCAGTCTGGGTCTAGATTTTCTTTTTCATAATGTAATTTGATATAATTCATATCGAGTTGTGAAAGTCTTTAAAGGCAAGGCATTTCAGATACTCGGTACCCAAAGAGAAAAAGAAAGGCCCTTCATAGGGAATTTCTTATTCATTTGGGTACCCCTTCTGGAGAATGACCCAAAGGAGGATGATCCGAAGGAGAAAGAGCTGGAGGAAGATGATCCATTCAAAGATGAAGATTTGAAGATGAAATGCCTTGCATTTAAGACTTGCGTCATTCAGTAGGATTAGAATCCAGGATGTTGTTGGTGGGGCCTGGCCATCATTACTTTTCTGCAGACCCTGGGTTGTACTTATACGGCACTTGCCGTGGACTGTGGACTCTTTCTTACTCTGCTTTGTGGATTTATATTGATTTGTTTATTTTGTGTGCGCAGTAGAAATTGCCTGCTTTTCTTAGATTTCTTTCTTGCATGTGCTTGGCCTGATTTCGTTAGGCTCCTTAGGAACAAATCTTTTCTACTCGTAATAAAATTCTAAAATTTTAAGAATTAAGTAATATAGAAACCTAACGATCTAGGGAATAGCCGGAATCGTCCGGGGTCGCATGCATATCAATGCATTCTCTCCCTCCTTGCTATAAGACACTTCCCCGCCTGCGGGTAGAGTCCAGATAATCCGACCTATGAGGATGAGGTGCTGGATCTGGGGAAGTCTAGTCTTTTCTAAAAAAAAAACTATTTTATAAGCCTTTTTTTTTAAATTCTATGCATATTTGATTTGAGATCGTTAACCAGCATGCATTGCATTAGAAACTAATTAAACTAAAATTCTAATTGCATTAGTCTTAGGAGCATACACCCTACATAAGTCTAGGGCCAATTAGGAAACTCTCTAGACGTCGGCCCTACTTCCGATAACCAAACCACCTACCCATCTTTCATAAAGACTTGGACATCATGGATTTTATACGATTAGGTGGTTAGCTAGCTTTCCTTTTCAGGCAGGATATAAGCCCAGAATACATTAGCTAGGACACGGGTGTTAGTGTTGCGTAGAACACTAAACCCATTAGATTTAGGATTCAAGGCTACTATTGTTTCGTAGTACGCCTCATCAGTAGGTAGGTCTTCTGTCTTCCAGAGACCCTAAACCCTACATATCCGCGTCACACGGATGACGCCACCTCCATCCTTCCCTCCTGCATGTTTCGAGTGCATGATTTATTTATTTTTCTCCAGTTTCTTCTCACTACTTTAGTCCCTCCGGATGCTTATGTGAGCCGTGCATGTTGACTAAGCCTAGTTGAACCTCTCTTTCCCTTCGAGTAGGACTTCCTAGTCTTCCCCCTATGTGCCAATCCCAATTCAGAAAGTATAATATAGAATCCTTAATCGAGAGTATTCTCAGGTTCCGGCTTGAGATGTAATTAACCACGGGGGCTTGCGCCCGTGGGAAACCGAATCCCACTCTCAAATAAACCCCATTCGAGCTAATGTATCGGGTGGGGGAAACCCGTTGTGACGATCAGATCATATATATTATTACCCATCGGGGTGTGCTGGTGAGAGCCGCTATCCTCAATGGTTAATCGTATGCATGATCGAATCTGCCCTTCCATTGGCCAGATACTGTCTCCCCTCGCGGGGCGATGGTGTCTGTTGTCCTTTCGGAGGTCCACATACGGACCACCAAGCGCTCTCGGCTAGCCCGAAGGTGGCAGCGGACGGTTCCTCGTCATCAAAAAAAAAAAAAATCTGTAAAATTGTCACAATCATTCTTGATCAATAAGGCATAATCATAAAACTCTGTGAGCTGTTTGGTCATATAAAATAATATTTAGTTTATTATCTTTAAAGAATAACTGTATCAAAACATTTACCTAAATTCCAAAGTAACCAATGAATATTTCTTCCGTTATTAAGTACAGAGTAAAGGGATTAATTAATATAGATTCATCTTTGTACTATAATCTTCAAATTCTAATTGAAAGCAATTTATTCATTAATTCATATAAGCTAAGCCCTGTCTTCCACCGTTCAAATCGCTCAAAACAGTATTATAATATTTGAAAAGTAAGGCATTGCCATCCTTCTGATCTTCCCTGACAGATGATCGATAACTTGCTGCGTTAGAAATTTTATATTGTTCTCAGCCGGTAAGCGCTCCACATCAAAAAGCTTTATCATTGAGGAAAATAGGTCTTTTAGTGCATATGCATTTATTCTTTATCTTATTAATTAATTCTACCTAACAAGCAACACTTAAAAAAAAAAAAAACATTACCACAGCACTAACAATAGGTTTGTCCGACGGTTTTAACCGTCATTATATTTCTTGCAGCGATTTGAAAATGATTGTCGTGATTAAAATACGCTGCAGTGATATTTTATGGCGGTTTCAAGACCGTTGGATAGATGTTGGAAAGTGTTATCTATAACAGCGGTTATAACTGTCACAAGTTTGCAGAACTGATGCGGTTATGACCGCCACTATAAGCTTGAGAATTTAATTTTGTTACAGAATTACAGCGATTTTTACCTCCGCAAATCTGTTGTATTGTGGCGATTAAAACTGCCACAAATACTCAACTTTAACAAATAAATAAATAAATTTTACAGCATTGCTCTAGTAAGCAGAAAACATAAGATCACTCATTCACACACAAAAAAAAAAAAAAATTGGTGCATTGCTCAATTAATCAAATCAATCCACATTTAAATAAGATAAGCTTACAATATAAAATTCAGTGCAATAATTAACATAGAAATAATTCAATTAAGTCTTTGCTTTCATTTATAATTCATGCACAAGTTAAATACGCTATTTATTTGAAAAAAATATCTATAAATTTCTGATAAATACCTTATACCGGTTTTAATTGTCGGTATTAGAGGCGGTTTAAACTAGTGCTGATAGCAGTAGTTTATACCGGTGTTGAAAGTCTTCTATAATGGCGGTTAGAAGGCGGTTTTCTAACCGCCACTAGTACATGCTTCATAAATGTTTAATTTCTGGTAGTGCAAATTACTATTTAGTAGTGCACAATCAGAATTAACTATGATTTAAGAAATAATATCTATAGTATTTGGGTACAGTGGAACGCTATTGGTGTGGAGAGTTACTTATGTTGTTTGGCCTGTTGATTCATGAGAGAAAATGGAAAAAAGCCAAGGAGGAATTATTAATAGGCATATACAAGAGTTTTATTTGGGTGACCATTAATTTAATTGATAAATATCTTTAAAAAATAATATAAAACATTATATATATATTCAAATAAATAAACTCTTGTAGTTGAAAGCATTAATATTTTATTTAGGACGGCTGCAACTTTTATAAAGGTGGATAGAAAGTTGCTATAGAGGAAATAATTTTTTTAAAGCTGATATAGAAAGCAGATTTCTACCACAAAAAATTATTAAAAGCAGTGGGCAAATAAAAATGATGGTTGTCGTCTGAAAAGTAAAACAATAATAAAATTATCTCAAACAAAACCTAAATCTCATATTCCTAAAAATTACCAATTGGAAAAGTTAACGTAAAGTTGGTAGCTCCCTGCTGTCTCTTGGGTTGTTTTGGGTGTCCTGGGGTGTGCTCCCTGCTGTCTCTTGGGGATTGTGTTTTTGCTCCCTGTTTTGTCGATTGGGCTGTCTTGGTGGGTTGCTGGTGGTCAATTTTGTGGTTGTTGGCTGGCCTGTGTGGGGTTCTTTTGGTGGGTGGCTATTGGTGTTTTTCCTGTATATCTTTGTTGGCTGGTGATTCTTACCTTCTGTTTCCTTTGCAGGTATCTTCTGTGTTTTTCTTACAGGTGGTTTCTATTCGATCGTGGGGCTTCAATTCAGGTGGATGCCTGCCGCTTCCTTCATTTGCCTTGAGATTTTCTTTTTTGCTCTTTTCCTTTTGCTTTATTTTTGTAATAGGCAGAACTATCGGGTCCTAGGTTTTATTTCAAATATTGTATTTTTAGCGAGCCTTTGATTTTTTAAGGACTTATAACTTTTCCCTTAATTAATGCGTATAGGCCCTATGTGGGTCCCCCCCAACAAAAAAAAAAAACGTAAAGCAGGTAGCTTCATCGATACTTTACTTTTTAGATAGTAGCCATAATCAATTTTTTGTTGCTTTCTAACAGCTTTTTAGAAGCTTATGTGATAGAAAGCTACTTTTTTATAATCATAATAACTAAGGCTTCGTTTGGGACGGCTTTCTTACTGCTTCTTAAAACAACTTTTTAGTATAAAAATTTTAATTTTTAAACTAAAAAGTTATTTTAAGAAGCAATTAAAAAGCCATCCCAAATGAACCCTAAGTTATTTTCCCTACAATAATTTTTAACCAATTTTATAGAACGTTTGCATTAGTCCCAAACAGACACTAAATATAAAATTAATGCTCACTAGAAGCTCAAAGTTCAAAGCTAAAATAGAATATATGCCAATTTAAGCCATTAAATATTGTTAACAGATAAAGAAGTGTAAAATTCAAAAAATTATTTATCAGTCTTGTCTGATTAACATGTGAAACATAATGAAATAACTTAATATTTTATGAAAGGTGATCTGATTATCATAGATTTGATCTATCAGTGGCATAACTACCAAAGATTTCTTTTGAGGGCTCCAACTCTCTAATAGTAAGGATGTCCATCTCCTGTTTCCAATAACTTGTTTGCGGCAAGCACGATGAAATCGCCATTTTTTTTTAATAAAACTCGCCTCCAATGCATTAAATTATGTTTTTTTGCAAATAATACTGTAAATTAGATGCAAATAAATAATTATTTTATAGAAAGCATTGGGACAAATTGATCCTAAATTATATACTATGTGCGAGCGACTGTCTTTACTGTCTCCTTCAATCCACACATTTAGACAGAGATGTGGGGGCGAGCGGCCCGACATTTCATAAAACAATGTATTTATAAAAAAAAATTTACACATATAACATTCAGAATTATAAAATTTACATATTTAATATTTATTTCACTGTTTATGTGATATTATACTCTGTTAATGATCTTGACAAAATCATCAATGATGAAGAGAAAATCATGATGGATTATCACCCTACCTGAAATCTTATATTTGGGTGATTTTAGATAGGTAAATAAGTATGGATTATATGATAAATATGTAAAATCTCTAACAATTTACCAACTAAACTTGATGCGTCACTAAAAATGGTCTCAATAGAGTGCGAATCTCGAGGCACGGGTCCTAGTGCGGACCAAGTGAGAGACAACGGGAACGCTGCGGGCGGGACACAACCGCGGGATCACTGCAAGCCAAGGGTGACCTAGGTCATTTTTCGGTTGATTTTGGGTTTTCAGGTCAATCCGAATAAGACCCGATTGTAGAAACGGCTCAAAAAATGAAACCCGAACCCGACACGTCTGGCAAACAGTTTAACCAGAAACCAGAATTTTTCAGGCTAGGTCAAGTATTAACGCTTATGAAAAACTCTTGTATTCGGGTCTGGAGATTGTAAAAGTGAGTGTGAAGTAAAGAAGAGAATGTTAAAGTGAAGATCTATACAATTTCTCTTATTTTACATATTGGATTTCTTAATGTAGAGCGGCTCCATAGTTTCCTCCTGATTTCTAGTTTTTTTTAACATCAAATCTAACTATCTAAGTGTTCTTTCCACTTCACTACTTTTTTTTTCCTTATTTGTTTCACTCTTAATTTGCTTGCCAACATTGAGTTACAATTTAATTAAAATATCCGATCCAAAACTTTTCCTTTCCACCATGCTTAGAAAGGAACTGGCGTGGCTTCAAATCTATCTCCTTATATTTTGTCAGACGAAATTCCAAAAGATCAAAGAATCAATGCCCATTAGCTTAAACA
The DNA here is from genome assembly GCA_019925795.1 of Dendrobium chrysotoxum. NCBI lineage: Eukaryota > Viridiplantae > Streptophyta > Magnoliopsida > Asparagales > Orchidaceae > Dendrobium > Dendrobium chrysotoxum. The sequence continues at coordinate 368,562 of JAGFBR010000802.1, forward strand.
TTTAAAGCCTTGAATGAGTCATACCGTTCCTTCACTCGTGTTGAATGACCTGCTCCACCACCTTGTGACCTGATACAGCTCACTTAGGCCGTGCGTCATGCATTTTACAGATCAAAGTTCCATTTGCCATTATTGTATTTTATAAAGTTCAGTTATTATAAATTATTTTTAGTGTATACATAAGTTACAGAGTCTTTAATTTCATGAAAAATATTTTTTGATGAAGTCACGAGCTAAAGTTTGTTGGAGTATTAGCCTAATGCCATCAACTTCTTTCACTGTAGAAGTTGTGGACGGTCAGCTTGGTGTGCATGCAAGGAGTTGAGGGAAAAAAAAAAAGATCAAGATTGGTTTGGAATAACTTTCTCACTACTTAATTAATTAGGCTTCGTTTGGGCAGCTTTCTTATTATTTCTTAAAGTAATTTTTTAGTATAAATTAATGAAAAAATGTACTAAAAAATGGCTTTAAGAACAGTACGAAAGTCGTCTCAGTAGTATGAAAGCAGTCTCAGACGAAGTCTTAATTTTTATACTGTAACTAAAACTTCATTTGGTTACTGCTTTCTAAAAAATTTTATAATGAGAAGTTACTTTTTATGACCAAAATTATAAATGTGTGAAGCTTTAAGAAATCAATTCTTCATTATTTTTAAAATGAATATATTTATAATATTCATTGTAGCTTTAAAAAAAATTATTTTTCTAACAATAGACTCACAACCTTCTTTACAAAATGATACAATTGTCCTGAAGATGACCTAAATATTTTGATTAAAGTAAATTTTGTATCAAAAATATATTAGATTTATTTTGAAATAAATGTAATGTGTGATATAAATGAATATTTGGTAAGAATTATGGGAAGATTGTTACTTAAATGCCATAAAAATGTGATTATTTGATAAAAAGTGGTTTGAATTGATTAAATGATCTAAATAAACATTACTATGAATATCATACAGTTAGAAAATAAACTTCAAATTTAAATTAGCATATAACTTATTGATCAAGAAAGATAAAATTTATAAAATTTTCTTTTCTCAAAAGCCATATAAAATATAATTCTAAGAAAATTATTTTTCATTTTTCTTATTAGAATGTTTTTTTTTTAAATTTTTAAATAAAATATACTAGAACTTTCGAGAGAATTAAAAAAATTTAAAGTGAAAGAAATGGGGGAGCATATATATATTTTGAAATAATTGAAAAAAATATATATTTTATGTGATTAGATTTATTTCCTCATATAGTTCAATCAATTCAAAGCTAATTTAATAATAAAAAAATTCATCCGGAGAGAAAAATTGTGCGTTGTTCTCACTCATATTTTCTTAAAATTACTTTTTCTATTATATAAAAAAAAAACAAAAAAAAGTTAAATTGAACAGAAATGTCATGCAGAAAGTGTGATGAACCACGCTTAGACACGTATAATTTCAGCTCTCTCTCCTCCAATGCACTCTTTATTGTTTCCTCTTGCCTTGATCTGTGGGCTCCTCCGCCATTCCTCCTTCCTTTCAGTACAAACAGAAAGCCAAAGCAGGATCGGAGCATTTACGAAGAATTACAATACTAGATTGAAATCCCTCTCTCACAGTCAAAGAGATGAAACTATGGATCAAAATAATCTCCGGCACGATCCCCGCCGCCACGGTCGTCCTCACCCTCCTTCTCTTCATATGCTGCCGCCGCCGCCGCCGACAACAGCTGCTCATCAGCCCCCAAGCCAGCACCCACTTCTCTGAGCCAGCCGCCAAATCCAAATTTGACGGGCTCCAATCCAACATTAACAAGCTCCCCATCCCCTACAAATCCGGCAGCTCCGCCCGCAACAGCCTGCGCTTCCACCATCTCCACAACCAGTCTACGCCCCCTACGCCGCCGACGGAGACCACCTTCCGCTGGGACAACCATCCCCGCCTCATCGCCGAGGCCGTAGAGAACGGCTGGCAAAGCTTTGCCTTTTCTAACTCGACCCCTCGCATGCCATCTTCAGCCCCACTTTGGACTCTCTGCGCCACATGCGACGGCGGAACCCAGCCGAACTCGCCAGAAAGCGGCTGGGAGCTCCCCGCTGGTTCGTCGGAGCTCATGCAATCCGTCAGGCTTAATCCAAGTCCAAAAAAAGCCGCCGACGAGGCTTCCTTTTCTTGGTTTAGAACAAGCCTCCCACTTCCAGGACCGCCCTTGGGCGGCGGTTCATTTCCTCAAGAAGCCTATTTTGAAATCACCATCGTCTCCCTCAAGCAGCCATTTTTAAGCGCTTGCAACAGCGCCAACAATCGGGACAGCGATCGAGCCAAACTAATCAGAGATAATTCCTTCGGCGTTAGCTCTGCTCCCCTAAACTCAAATTTTGCAGCAGAGGAAAGAAGATCCGACCGCATCGCCATCGCCTTGGGGCTAACCAGCAGTGCCACCCAGCCAATCCATTCTATGCCAGGAACTTATCGTGGATCAATTGGGTTCCACTCAGACGGCTCTCTTTATCTTGATGGTAAATTATTCCCCAAATATCTCCAAATTTCAATCTATTCATGATTGTCGACGAGGAAAGGCGACAAATTTATCAATTTTGTTTATCTGATGACGCTAATTACAGAGAGAAAACTGGTTTGCGAGTCGGAGATGGCAGAATGGGCAGCTGTGAACAGAGTGATTGGCTGCGGATTCGAGCCGAGCAAGAATAAGGTATTCTTCACAGTAGACTCTCAGGTATCGCATGTCGTACGATGCAACTCAGAAGCCTATACCAGTCCTCTGTTTCCTTTTCTGGCGGCCAACGTGGAGACCGTGTTGCTTGTGAATTTGGGACAAGCGCCGTTCAAGTACGGGCCGGCGAACGCCACGCGGACGCCGAACCCGTGCTTTCTCCGGCCGCATTCCGGCGATGAAGGCGGAGATCATAGGATAGGGTCTGTGGTCGACAGCCGGGAGCTTTTCTCTGTGGCACGGATAGAAACAGAGTGGACCGGCCATGGCGGAAGAAGGAAGAACCAGAATAGCAGCATGAGCAGTAAGAAGAGCGGTGAGAACTCCGACGATGTTCTCGATGGGGAATCCGATCTCTTTGAGATTGTGTTGCACACATGATGCAGCATTGGAGGCTCCGCAGAGAAGAAGAAGCCGGCATCGTGGAGTTGGTTAACAGTTCACACTTCATGCATAGAGAAGCCATTTGTCAGTATTACAGCACAAGGGAAGAAGAAGAAGGAGGTAATAGAGGAATTCAGATATAATAAATACAAAAGAAATTTCTTGTGATTTTGTCTTACAGAATCAGTATGATTGTCAATTCCTTGTGCCGATTTTTAAAAGCGCATATTGAGTTCCGTCAAACCATTTGTTGTGTATATGACTTCGACAGAAAAATGTAGAACAGGTTGGAGAAATCAACAAGAACAGAGGAAGATTCAAAGAAACAAAAAAAAATTTTGTTTGGATGTTAAATATATCAGAATTAATTTTAAATTATTTAATTTGTATGTAAATTAATATTATATATGATATATTAAATTATATTAAAATTAATATTAATTCAACAATTCTAAAGTTCATTTTAATAGATTTTTGTAGGAATGTTCTAATAATTTTTCAAGTTTTATTTACACATTGAGTTAGAAAATGAAACCTTGAGTTTTTGTTATATGAATTTTCATATAATATAATTATTTTAAAAATTAGATTTAAATTTATTTATAAATTGGTTGTCATAGTATATATTTCATTATTTTTTATTTCAGTTTTTGTAAATATGTTTAAATTTTAAATTTAATTTAAAGTACAATATTTCCCAACTAATTTTTATATAAAACAAGTATTTTTATTATTTGATTTAATTTCTATACTACATATTTTAAATTTAAATTTATTTACTCAATGTTTAATTATTTTAATTTATATTGGAGTTTTGTGGCACAAATAACAATTTAATTTTTTATTTTTTGGGGGGAAATTAGAGGTCCTCAACACACACAGCACATAGGTTAGACTAGAACCAAACTCCCAACCAACAAATCAAAGAGTGCTTCGTAACAATTTAATTTAATTATTATTATTTTCACCATAAATGCAAAGCCGATAAACATATAATTCTATATTTACATACATATTTTTTCACATTTTATTTACCTATTCTATTTCATAGATGGTTTGGTCGCATAAAATGTCTACCTTCCGATAACCCGGTTATAAGAGTGGATGTTTTAGATTTAGCCTATTTTAAGAAAAGTAGAGGTAGACCTAAAAAGACTTTATTAGTAAATATTAGAAATATGTAGCTCACATTAGTCTGTTGGTAGGTACCTTTAGCTACTAACCATGAGGTCTTGGGTTCAAAGCCTGTGTATGTGAAGTGTGTGTGAGTTTATAGTAAATATTAGAAATATGTAGCTCACATTAGTCTGTTGGTAGGTACCTTTAGCTACTAATCATGAGGTCTTGGGTTCAAAGCCTGTGTATGTGAAGTGTGTGTGAGTTTATATTAATAGCTCAATTGTCCCAATATAATTAAATATACATATAATAAATGATTTTTTTAATTAAATTTAAATGATGTTATTATTTTTGTTGTATTATATTTCATATTTTTTTAATATTTATTTAAAATTTTGGAAACTACAGCCCCAATAAACTCCTAAATAATAAATAATATTTATTACTTCACTTTTTTGTCATCTGTAGTTTAAAAATGTATGATAAACATTTAAAATGTGAGTGCTATATTGATATGTAAATGAAAATTTTGCATCATGATTTTAGAGGTAAATTTTAAATAAAAAACTTTCGAAATTAAATTTTGAAGATCATCCGAACTTTGATTTCAGCAAACTTATAGTTGAACGGAACATCTTAATAAGATAAACCTAATGATATCAAAAGTAGTTTAAACTCTAATGAGATCATATCAACACCTGTTGCATAATTAAAAACTTAAAATACTAATTAGATGATCAAATGAACTTCAAATTTGGTATTTTTATAGTCGGATCGAACGGTTTGACAAGACAAATCTAATGAGTCTTAAATCACTTAATTATGACATTATTAAGGCACTTAATTGCTGAGCAAATGCTATATGATTCAGGAATTTAATATGGAGTGTAGAATAGAGTGCTTCAAATTCTGGCCAATATTATCAATATAATTAGCTTATTAAGTTTATAAATAGGGCCTTATTTTCTATAAAAAAGTGATTCCAAGAGTTGAGGGAACTAAAAAACTCTTTAGCATTTTCCAACAACCACCACAACAACCACCATCAGCTATGATCATCAAAGACCATTGTTAGCCGTCATCACCATCGATGAACACCACCAACAATCACAATCATCATCTCCAGATGTTTGTGGACACTTTATTTTTGTAATCTCTAAACGCCTTATTTTTCTTTTAGAGAGCTTCTGATCTTTTAAGGACTATACATCATTAAGGTTTTATTTGAGGCAATGTTAGGGTTTCTAATTTTCCTTTTAAAAGCCACTTTCTCCATCATAGTTTAAAAAATAGCTTTATAAAAAAAAAAAAATTGAAATAGCAGTGAAAAAAATAGTCTCTCAAACACAGTGCCTATTTTTCTTACTACAAAAGCAATCGAAAAGCTGTTTCAAATAAAACCCTAAATAAAACAACCAAATTTTTTTTATTACAATGAACTGCCACATATCTAGAAACAATATCATGCAAAATGTGATTGCCAAATGCCTTATATTTAGTATATAAATTCTAGCTTTAATACCTATTAGAGAAGACAAACTTCACCTACACTAAAACAAATACACTAAAATCTATTAAAATAGACAAATTTCATTTAAATAAACTTTTCCATTTTTCTGCCAGATGAGAAAAAAAAAATCAAATAATCATTTGACCCCTCTACTCAACTGCCATGAAATTAGAATGCACAAATTTTTAATAATAATAATAATATAATTATAATAATAATAATTATTATTATAAGACCCAAGACCCTTACAACTATTGTAAAATACAAAAAAAATGTAATGATATAAAAAAAAAACATCATAAAAAAGTTTATTATTCATTAATTGTGCCCAATATGAATTGAAGAAATGGTTAGGCATGTCATGTGTCATTTATTTAATAGTGTGAAGACTTTTCTTAAGGATTGCGCTATCATTATATCAATAGAGTTATGCTAAACTTCAAATAGAATCATAATTTTTTTTTTTTAAATTTTATGAGTTCTTATGCTTAATTTCCTTATTCAAAGCTCACATGAAAAATAAACTAAATCATTAACATGAATGAAATGATTTTTCTATGTCATATAAGCTTCCAACTCAATTTCACATCCCTAAGATTTTATTTGGGACAGCTTTATTAATGCTTTTTAAAATAATTTTTCAATTAAAAATTTTTATACTAAAAATTATTTTAAAAAACAATAAGAAAACTGTCTCAAACAAAGCCTAAGGCTTCATTTGAGATGACTTTCTTACTACTTAAAATAGCTTTATAATACACTATTTTAATTTTTGTATTACACCTATTTAAAATCAATTCATTTACATTAAAATTCATTCTAATCACTTAAGATTTACTTGAAATGACAACAATATTTTATAAAATTGGTTGTGAAAATACCGTAGAAAAAAATAGCTATTATTGTGCTTGCAATAAGCAGCTTTTCATCACAGGAATTTTTTAAAAGCTGTGAGAAAACAGTAGCTTGAAAAATAAAACAACGAGAAAACTATTCCAAACAGAACTTCAGTCATACAAAATAAAAAATAAAATCTGTAAGTCAACATACAGCTTAATATAACATATCCTTAGTAATAAAAGCAAACGGTTAACATTGAACGATTTTTCAGAAATTGAATAACGTTGTGAAGGCATAGACTTCGCATTCAAGATTGGCCTGCCCATTCAATACAAGTAAGAAGAATTTATAACAGTTAACAGAACTATCAACGTATCTTCAAAGTTAGAAAATATTAATATAATGTGTGAAAAATGTTTGTGAGAGCTTGGACTTTTATCACAGTATGGAAACAGCTGTTCCAGGTCATTTCCAACCAGTTGAGTTGAACAGATGGGTAGAGGAAATAAATTTATTCATAATATTTTGATTAAATTTAATGAAAATGATATTTTAATTTTTATAAAATTTATTTTGAGTCGATATAATATTTGATTAATTCATCAAATCTTCATTATTTTCATTTCAAATAACTCTGTTTATATGAGAAAGTATTTTTTTTATTTTAATTATATGTAATATTTAAGAAGAATATTATTAAAAATATGTATTATTTATTAGTGATATGCTTGAATAAAATGAATTTTTATGCAGAAAATAAAAATTATATATATATATATATATGAGATTTTTTTAATGAATTTTAATTGCATATTATTCATAAAAAAAAATGGTTTCTCGCACAAATTTTACATACAAGAAAATAATCAGGAAAAATAAAAACTAAATATATCATATTTCTTATACATTGCATTCTGAAAATTCATAAATTTTGAATATAGTTGCAACTATGCAGGCTCTTAATATAGAAACCTTGCTTGATTTCCCCTGAATATTTCATCAAAGTTTGAGATCTTATATGAAAAGAAAAAAAAAATCATTTGAAAGACTTGATACCTTATTATGTTCTCTTTAACTTACCCTTAATAGGGTGAATTATTGATGAAACCTTATTGATTTTGGAGGTGTCATATGCTTATAAAACATCATTGGAAATTTGGTTGCCTAAGCAGCAAACATTGGAGCTATATGTAACTGTGTGACTAATATGATTAACTTGAGCAATGAAGTTATAACTTATAAGTAACAGTGCATGGAGCGTGGCTAACATAGGAAGTAAAGCTACATAAAAAGCAGAGAAAACATGGCCAGCTGAGCTGTGGATGACTAAGGCTTCCTTTGAGACGGTTTTCTTACTCTTAAAGTAGCTTTTTAGTTCAAATATATAATCTTTGTACTACAAAGTTATTTTAAGAGCAATAAAAAATCGGCCCAAACAAAACCTAAGGCTTCAATTGGAAAGATTTTTTTACTTTTTGTAAAGCTAGTTTTTTAGTTAAAAATCTCTAAAAAGCAAGAAAAAAGTAGCAGTCAAAAGCTGTCAAAACAAAACCAAAGTTAGAAATAAAGCGACATCTAAGCAACACCTTTATGAAAGTCAACAATGATTGGAGTAATTTGCAACATAAACCATCATAAAACCACGTTAAGGCTTCGATTGAAACATCTTTTGGCTGCTATTTAAAAAAATTTTAATACTAAAAAATTGCTTTTCAAAAAATAGAAAGAAACCTATACCAAACAAAATCTAAATTGAAGATGGCAACGATAAAAAAGTTTCACAACATACCTACTTATGCTTACACCAAATGATACTTAATGGTTTCCAAGAAGCTTAGACATGATTTAGATAACACTTACAAAGAGTATGGATATCAATATGGGACATGAAAATGATACGGATATGAAGACAGAATATAACTGCAAAAAAAAATGGAACATCATATCCCATGTTTTCAAAATTTTTAACAAAATCATCACATAAAATTTGTTAGAGGATTTATATAATCACCTTTGCAAATTTGCTCAATTCGAAAATGGCATTTACTCAAAATGCCCTCAATTGCTGCAAAAAGGAATAAAGTTGGCTCTCTATTCACAATGGAATAGTAACAAATACAAGATCATAAAGATTAAAGGGCATACAAATTCATTAACTAAGAAGCTACCGACTCTGCACCTCTCTGAAGATTGAAGGCTAACACAATAAAATGAAATCGGAGATTTGAGAGCCCAAATTTTCAATTCCAACTGACAATTCTAACATTTATTTGCTGCAAATTATAATATCTAATATTTAAAAGCTCTACCAAAAAGTATAATAAAATAAAATAATAACACAAATATCACATAAATAAGGATTTAAAAAATCTAAAATTGGTACTGCCTAATTATAATTAGATTTCAACATTTTATCAAGTATATTAAATTTTCAATAACATGTCAAAATCCAAATAGCTTTGCTAATAAAAACATTCTATTATGGCCATAAAAAAAAAACACTTCATAATCACATCCCAACCATATATATCAGAAAAATTCAGCATATGACAGCCTTATAAATCCTCATATTCAATCTATTCCTGCCAAGTGACACTTAAAATAGTAGATTATGTTTCTAAATATATGATAAATTCAAATAAATCTTCAAAAAGAAATTAGGGCAAAAAAAATTAACAAAAATGGAGAATAGATCCTAAGAAAAACGTTTTTGGAATAAATCTTGTAGTTACTGGGACAAAAGAAACGTTAGAAAAGCTGTAGAACAGACAGGAAGTGGATATTAAAACTTGGATAATGTACAACATAGAATAAAAAATATAGTCAGAAGTAAATTAAATTAACATGAAATTATTAAAGAAGAGAGGGGTAAACAAATATACATACAAAAATCGTGCAAACCGAAAAAGCTCTTTAACTCTTCATGAAATACAATATAGAAACAAATAAAAAATAAAACTCCCAAAACTTAGTTCAATTAGTTGGATAAAGCTAATGATGGTGAAAATTTATAAAATTTCGATTTACTAGATCGTACTAATCCAGCTAAAACTAACGAAATTCTCAAAGATTTAAAAGTTTGAATTACTTGGAAAATTTGTCATGTTTTCAGTTTTCAGGTGGGGAAATCTGCTTTGAACCATTAAAATTCTAAAATCTAAAATTGAGGTAAAACAATTTGAAGGATATATTGCTGAATGCTTTTGTCAGCTGACCAAAAAATGTTTACAGCGTGAAAGAGAATGTTAAAAATGGCGTATAAAAAGGTTATACGTTAATTTTAATCAAAAAGAGCAATAAAGTTCTAGGTGATTAGTTTATATCTCACCTCTAACCTCTACAAAAATTAATTCATCTGAAATGTTAGCCAATATGAATTAAAATGAACCAAAATGAGTAAAAACCTGGGTTAGAATAAAATCGTTCCCGTCTTCTATGTTAAGCAAGTTTCTTAGCACGGCCAGTTGAAGGGCCAGCATCCTCCTTCTTGGAACCAGAAGCTTCAGGCTTCCTTGCCCAGGCCGGAGCTCTGTCTGGCTCATAACGGTAGTCATAGAATAGCTCTTCCCCAGCACCAATGCGTTCCTTGGCAAATATGCCTACTCTGTGATCACCAGCTACCATGATTACCTTAGCATAGCAATTTGGCTCAGGTGAATGATTGGCAAACTTCAACTTATCACCCTTGCGGTAAGCATCGAGAACAAACTGCATCGATATAATTATATCAGAAGTCTATATATAGTATTGATAGGTGAACAGAACATTTTTGATATGGAATTACATGCCTGATCATTCAGATTGAAAAGAAAGGATGAGTTTTCACGATCGTAAATCTTTCCCCGCTTATCTGCCTCTCTATGAGAGATCAGTTCACCGGTGTATTCTCCAAGATATTCATGTTTACCAACGCTATTCTGTTGAAGGATTCCAATATTGTTGGTCATAAGTGAGCTTAAGATCCAATAGCTCAGGTGGGAAAGAACAGGGAATTACCTTTAGGAAAGCACCCCAACCAGAAATATCAGATCCACCTAGTAGTACCTGTATGTAAGAATATCGGCACTTTAAAACTGGCTGAAGAGGGTTCACCTAAGTAACTCATGAATGTACTAAGATAAAAGAATATAAGCTAATCATTTTCCCTTAGTATCAGTGAAAACAATAAATGAAACAAAACTATGATATTGTCCAAGAGAAACAATATGTAAAGGACATTAATAAATGCAACAAAGAAGGCTGTTAATTTCCTGCTAGGCAACCACCTGAATTACTCATGAACAGAAGCTACACGTGAATGCCCAACAATAGTAGAGTAGTAGACACAAAAACTGGGCATAGTTTAAATAAAAGATTCATCGCCCAGTTCCACAAAAACTGGCATCAGTTTATTGTACAAAACACTTTACATTTAATCGCGCAGCTTCAACTTAATAAAAAATAATTAATTATTTATTGTAAACACAAAGTTACGGACTTAAAGGAACGTACTTATTCACGAATAGTTCAGCAGCTCAACATATTTCGAAATGATGTTGACACTGAAATTATAGGCCAATCCAAAAACTAAGGAAGAAACGACACCTGTCACAAGTGCCTTCTACACCAGTGATAAGATGTCATTTCGGTAAATTAATAGAAGTTTAGAGGAATCAATATGACGACGGACTTGAGTAAATTTTCTAGATGGATGCAATGCTTTGAAAAGTAGATTGGGCTGATCGAATTATAAATAAGACAGAAGATATTACCCACAATAAAATAGGTTTGGAAAAGAAGAAAAAAATCGCACAAGCCAACAGTCAAATTTTTTAATTCCTCATAATTTTTTGAAGGTTCTTAGTTTGACCAAAAATTAATTTAATTTTATGCCAACGACTTAATGACTATGGAAACCAGTCTAGAGTAGAAACATCTTTTCAATCAAAATTTTGACTGTGCCTAAAGATGCTAATGTCATATAGGAAATACTAGCTAGTAATATAAAAAATGTTACAAAAAAAGTATTAGAAGTATCAAAATGAAAAGCTCTTAATAATAAAAATAGCTTGTAATAAAATCAAAATGGGTAAAAATGATAAAAAAAATAAGAAACTTTGTTATAAAAATTTGTTTAGATTTAAAAGCTAGAAAATTTGGAAAACATATAAAGGGGCCCGCAAGTAGTAAGAAAGCAAAATGGGATCTAAAGAATTTAACTTTAATTGATTTATACAATAGATTAATACTAAGGAGATCGAAACATGTATACAAAAGTTGGAGAGGCCAAACTTCTCAATGAAGATGGGCATTGGAATATACAAACATTGCAAAGGTGCTTTGGCCAAATCTTAATCGAGATGATTACATGCATTCAGCTAGAATATGGAAGCTCGAGTGATTCTGTTGAATTGCTCAAAATGCCGCTCAGTTCGACGGTGATAGGCATCGCCTATAATATGTTTTAGTTCCCGGATGATTTGTTCTTACCGATTTCAAAACTTTGTCTACACCCGAGAGAAAAGGTCTTTTGGTGGCGCATATATAACGCTCACTGCCCTTAGGGCTGTTCCGACATTGAAGACATCAACCATATCACTAATACCTACAATCGGTTGCACAGAATTTTGGACTCTCTTACAAGATGGGGCTTCTTCACCCCACGCTTCTCTGGACTTAGCGAGCTGTTGAATGTGATTCTTCATGCTACTACCAGCTCGCGTGGGTGGACACAAATCTATTGTTATGCGGTTTATCAAAATTGGCGTGTTAGGAACGCTAAGAAGCATGGCGAGCCTTTCGCTACTCCTTCCATTATGGACACACGGATTCTTGAGCACCTCTCCCACATATGTTCTCCTTCTCACCCAGAGCACTAGGATGCTCCTCAGCTTTTTGGGCTGTCAACTTGTTCACACATGGTCTTCAAGATGACGCTCACTGCCCTTAGGGCTGTTCCAACATTGAAAACATCAACCATATCACTAATACCTACAATCAATTGCACAGAATTTTGGACTCTCTTACAAGATAGGGCTTCTTCACCCCACGCTTCTTTGGACTTAGCAAGCTGTTGAATGTGATTCTTCATGTTACTACCAGCTCGCATGGGTGGACACAAATCTATTGTTATGCGGTTTATCAAAATTGGCATGTTAGGAACGCTAGGAAGCATGGCGAGCCTTTCGCTACTCCTTCCATTATGGACACAGGGATTCTTGAGGCCCTCTCCCACATATGTTCTCCTTCTCACCCAGAGCACTAGGACGCTCCTCAGCTTTTTGAGCTGTCAACTTTTTCCTCATGGTGCACCCCCCCCCCCCCCGCCCTCTTGGCTAGATAAAGATCAATGTGGGTGGCGCCTTATTGCAGTCGTGTAGTGGTGGTATTGGGATTGTTATAAGAGACGAGGCGGACAAACCCGTTATGGAAGCAGGATGGAGTATCGAGCATTGGGATAGCTCGCAAGTAGAACTACAAGCTATGCAGTACATTAGTCGGCTCTTGGAGGAGTGGATGTTTGAGATGGTCGGTTTGATTATTGAAGGGGATAATTACAATATAATCAAGCTCCTCCTTGAAGACTACAAGGCTCAGAAGGCTTGGGGGTGTCGGTCGTAAGTTAGTGGTGCTTTTGATTGGATCCACCTCTTTCACAATGTCCTCTTCCAGCATGTGCCTAGGTGCTACAATTCAGCTGCTCATTTTTATTCCCAAAGGGCTATACTATGTGACTTCGTTTGGGTTTTTGGGGATAGGAATAGAGATATTATTTCTCAGGATTTTTTTGATATCCTTGAGGAGGATATGAGCTCTCATGCTCACACTTAGGGCCCTTTATTTTGTCCTTTTTTTGTATGTTTTGTAACTAGTCTTTGTTTAATGAATGCAATATGCACACTTCCAAAACAAAAAACAAAGAAATAAAAGAAGTAAGAATTTAGTTCAAGTAAAGTGTATCAAGGATGAAAATCAAAAAATGATTTTATTAGAAGAGGATATTCAATAAAGGTTGATAAGATATTTCGATAAGTTTTTCAATGAAGATTATAGGAATGCAATTAACTTTAGTGACCTTTAACACCCAAAACAAAAAAAAAAAGATATTTTTATTTTTATTGTCATATTAGTAAAATCAAAGTTAAAGAGGGCTTCAAAGAAAAATGAAGGGTAGAAAATTTGTTGAACCTGATGATATTCTAATAGAAGTGTGGGAATGCCTAGGAGATGAGAAAATTTCTTAGCTTACGAAACTTTTCAATATTATTTTGAAGATTAAAAAGATGTCAGATGAGTGGAGAAAAAGTGCGATGATTCCCATCTTTTAGAAATAAAAGTGATGCACAAAAGTTTGCAAATTATAAAGGAATTAAATTAATGTGTCATACATTAAAATTATGGGAGAGAGTTTTTGAGCATAGGTTATGAGATGAAACTAATGTTTCTCAAAATCAATTTAGATTCATGATGGATAGGTCTGCTATGGAAGCTATACATTTATTGAAAGGTTTGTTAGAGAAGTATAGAGAGAATAAGAAATATCCACATATGATATTTGTTGATTTAGAAAAAGCATATGATAAAAAGTTCCAATAATTAGACTTATCTTCATAGGTCCAAATTAAAAAAAATAAATTATAGCCATTGTATAACTTCTTTAGAGATCAAATCAATTTCTTAGTTGAGTTATTGTTGTCTTTCCTAGTGATCTCAACAACAACTATTTTTTACTTGATGCCAATAAAATTAAAGGACTTTCCATTTTCTATTAACACATTAATAAATTGGGTTCGACCTTTTTTTACACTGGCTGGCGCCTTATTAAGGAAGAAGCTAGTTCTTGAAATTATTCTCAATGATATTTGAAGATATTGTTAAAATAGCCAAACATTTTTCTATCTCACAAAGTTTTTACTCAAAAGGGGGTTTTATCTTTCCTTAATAGCATCCAAACTTAGAACAATATTTTGATTAAAATGAAAAAAAAGTATCAACAAATATTCCCTCAATTAAGGCTTAAAAAAAGAGTTATCATGGAGCCCAACTATTTCTTTTATTTTGTATAGCCATCTAAAAATTCATGGTGAACCTGTGAATATAATGACATAAATTTTTATTTGTATACTTTAAAATATATATATGCATAAAATAAATAAAATATATACATGAATATTTATAAGCATAAAAATATATATGCATAAAATAACAATCTCTTCAGTACATCTTTAGAAATCCACTGATCAAACATGAATGCCAATACACATTGGAATTTAAAACTTGCGAAATTAAATTTACAATCATCTCACCCCTTATTTCAACAACTTATAATTGAATTTAACATCTAGATCAAAAGAAATGAGCAACGCTATGATTGAATCCTACTCTAAAGAACCTCAAATCAAGCACTTGAAATGTTGTGGAAATATCGAGATATTAATTGAAGGACAAAAAAATCACCAAATCTTGCAAACTTGTAGAAATATAGAGCATCTCAACGAGAAGAATCCAATGAGCCCAAAATCACTAGGAATCAATACAAGTCATCTAATAGAGTGTTTTGGGATTTGGCTAAGCTTATCAAAATATTATTCTCAAAAAATTATAACTGGACTTCATTCTTTACATGAAATAGACCTAGGAGTATGGACCTTCAACTTGAAATTAGAGAGAGCTCTATCTTCGAATTGTCGTTGTCGAAAAGCCACAATCCGATTGTTATTGTTCGACAACAATCGTAAAACTGCCTCCATTTAGTCGTCGCCAAACTACCACGATCTGACCACCATCGTCGAACTGCTACCATTTAGCACCATCTTCGAATTGCCATTGTCTGACTACCTTCACCCAACTACAGCCCCAAAGCATTGTCACCCACTACAGTCCCACGACCATTGTCGCCCAACTACGTTGCTCTTTTTATTTGAGTGATAAATTGTCCCCCAAATACGATCCAATGAAACCCCTAACCACCCCCACCTAACTATGGTCTCCTAAATACAGTCCCCCGACCACCATCGCTTAACTCAATTACCATGACCACCATCACCACTATAGCCCCCTCGTAACTATAGCGCAACTACAATCCCCAAACCATCGTCACCCGACCATGGTTCCCCAATCAGCGTCGTGCAACGATAGTCTTCTAGCCACTAATGTTTTACTATGATCTCCAGACTAGCATTGCCTAGTTACGATATGCCAACTATAATCTGCCTATTGTCACCCAACCACACCAATGCCAGCTAGCTCCATTACCCGCTATGGCCAGTAACATCAAAGCACACCACTGCCTATAACTAATGCATGCCATTGATAGCAACGCCAAGGCATGTTAACACCAACTCTAAACATCAACAATAAGATTTATATTTAACTTCTTAATCTCTAAACTCTTCTTCTCAAAGGAGAACGACCATATACTATCATGTCTCAAATCTCTTCCAACTTCAAACATGGAATCCATCCTCAACAATTTATGTCTAGTGCATTGTAACAAAACCTTTCCTAACATGCAACAACCATAAATTTGAGTAACATTGAAACATAAAATTAATGCTTCTTTTGTTGAATTATAATAATAAGAAATTAAAATAAAAATATTTTTCAATGAATTTACCTTCGTGCATTTGATGCATGTGAATTTAAAGAAGATTGCAAAAAAATCATGTTTTTACATTCATGTAATTAAAATAGTGCATGATTGATTCCTCTTGTCACATGGCATTTTATCAATTTATCACTCAAATAAAAAGAGCAACGAATAACAAATTAATCAACAAAAAATAGTGGTTCACTATACCCTTTGTTGTTGTTTTAGGAGAAGCTTCATATTTCTGCATTCATAATTATCTCCTAGTTGTACAGGTCCGCCGAAACTGCCATCACCACATCTGCATTAGAAATTAAATGAACAATATTATAGGATATTTGAACGTGAAAATCAGATGCAATAACCAAAAGATACGCCCAAATTGGTTGTTAAATCCTAAATAACCCATATAAGATATGGAAGTTTCTACGTGATAGAAAGATAAGCCAAATCCATACCCAACCCAGCAATTTCTACAAACATCTGGATCGCATTCTCTATCAGCAGCGAAGCAAGGACATTGACGACTGCGACATTGGCTCTTAGCACAATGGCATCCTCTAAAACGGTTCTTGCAAATCTTTGGACACCTATTTGCCAACATCACAAGTGAACATCAGAAGTCACCAAGTCTTTCACAAAACCCACAAGATCAGATAATACATTATTGCCATCATAGCAGATATTATAACGTGAGAGGCGTAAAATTTAATAGTATTATTAGAAATGAATGCATGCTAAAGAAGAGTGTAAAATGAGAAAAGTAAAGAAACTGCAAAAGCATATGATAAAAACCTAGTATGCTACTAATAAGCAGACAGCAGCAGAAGATTTAAAAGAGGAGAAAGAGAAAACAAAAAACAGGCACGACACATCTGTTCATCCTAGACCCTAAAAGAAAGCTATTTTGATTAAATTATTCCAACATTTTTGACAGTGGGATCAGTACCCCAGAAAAATGGGTATAAAACTGTTGACGGCATGCACTTGGATTAGAGGTGCAAACGAGTCGAGTCGAGCTCGAGTCAGGAGGTGTTCGAGTCGAGCCTAACTGTCAAATACCGAGCTCGAGCTCGAGCTCGAGCTCGAACTCGAGTAGAGCTCAAAAATCGAGCTCAAGCTCGACTCGTTCCACTCTAACCGAGTTCGAGCCTCTCGTCGAGCCTCCGGTTCGGTCTAACACATGGGATCCCAAAAATTTAATTCGCGGAGAGGGAGTATTGAGATGTGAGCAGTTTTTTTTTTTAAATGACAGGCTATTAGCGTTTATTGCAATAGCTGTCAGAGGAGAGAGAGATGTGAGCAGTTTTTTGAGTGTTTGATGTTAGCATTTATTACAGTGGCCTTAGAGAGAGATCCGCAGTTCTTTGAGTGTTTGTTATTAGCATTTATGCAGTGGCCTTTCAGAGGAGAGAGAGAGAGCGGCTCGACATTTGAGAATCCGGCTGGATTTGAAAATTATGGTAGAGATTATTATTATTTTTTATAAAATATTTAAATTTGATAATTTCGAGCCGGCTCGAGCTCGTTTAATAAATGAGCTCGAGTTTGAGCTCGAGCTCGAGCTCGTGGCTCGATAAGTTTGGCTCGCGAGCTCATAAACGAGTCGAGCTCGAGCCGGCTCGGCTCACTTACACCCCTAAACTTGGATTCACACTGCAATATGCAACTCGAGCATACAGCACCCGAACTGAATAAGTATCTTAGAGAATAAACTCAAAACAGCTGCTTTTTGAGTTACTACTTCCCTAGTAATAAAACTACAGTGAAAAGTTCAATGAAGTCAGTGGAAACAGTACTCTCCTTTGAAGATCAGCATGACTGAATTTAATCTCAAATTTTTCTCTATATTGTTAAAAAAAAGCATATTTTTTATGCAGTCACTAGTAGAGGTATAAAGCAACAGTTTTTGCACAGAGGATACGGTGAGCCCGCTTACAAAAGCAAAATAATGATTTCGGGGTCTTTTTAATATGCAAAAACCATAGTTTAATAATTTTAACCGCCATTTGTTAATTAACTGCTACTATAAAGTCAATTTGATTTTTAAAAAATAGATTATAGCTTATAGAGTATCACAGGGTCATTGTCAAATTTAGTTTAGAAGCCCATGCTCATAATCATTATGCAATTTACACTGTCCTTGCAGCTAAACAGATATTAGGTCCCCTCTGTCAGATCACATGTGCCTCTCATTTTGGAAGACCTGGCGTAAATACAACATCCTTTATTAGTTGCAACTAAAGTCCTAGCGAGATGGAGAGGATGGGTTGACTTCCAAAAATAGGGGTCGCCAATGGCAAACCAGCCCACCACCTTATAATGCAGAGTACTGCAGCGGATAGAGATAGACATTGCTAATAGTACTCATTCCAACCCAAAATTTTTTTGTTGCCAAGGCAAAAGGAGGATAATCGAAACTCCTATGCCATAGGATGGAGTTTGGGGATTGTTTTGGGGGAAGTGAAGATGAAATGGCTGCTGAAACTGTTTTTATCTTCAAAAAATGAATGAACAGAGACAAACTTACCCACAGTACTTTTCACAGCAAGTTCCATTCAGAATGCAAGGGCACTGTTTTCCACAAGCAGATTGACAACCACAAGGGTTATACTGCCGACAAGGCTGATCTTTCCTCTCTGAAATCCTTTTCCTGATGGAATGGTAACCAGCAGACTTCCAGGTATATTTCAAGCGACGAACTCTACCTCGTCTCCTAACGAACCTTGACCTTGCTCGTACATCCATGCCCTGAAACCACCAACAAAAAAGTAGACATTCAGTATTTGATTGTATGCATAGATGTATTCAGTAGGAATACTTTTTTTTCTAAATTATTGAAGTCAACCTTGGCATGTCCTTCAACTAGAGAATGAGAACCATCAGCAGCACAATACATGGCTTTATTTTCAAGGAAGTTCAAGTAGTGGTAAATCTCCATGCAAGTTTTCAGTCCACTCAAAAGATTTCTAGCAATTAAACAGCTGTCCAGACAAGAAACCACAGTTAGACGCAAAAGCATCAAATAACCAATCTATGAAGCTTTTGAACGAAGTGCAAAATGGATTACGCAATTCAGTTGACGAGAATGACGATAGATGTAGAGTTTAACCTATACTATTAGTTAAACATAAACACTTAAGCCCAGGTGAAGATGATGAGCCTTCTAAATAATAAGACAAGAACAAACTTTAGCCAAGTACAAACTATTATGTTCACATGTGCTAATCTTCCGCAGCCTAGCAGTCGCAAAAGATATGTCAGGAGTAACACAATTGCTAGGCAGGTCCAGATTTATAAGAATGGCAATGCATAACACAATTTAGGATGGCACAAATTTTGACGGGTAAACAATCGCAAGTCTTTCAATATACATCATATAAACCGAGACAATCAAGAGGATGCCAGATGTTTCAATATAATTATGTTATGAGAAATGGTCAACATAGAGCAGTTTTTAAGATATAGAATCTACCAAAGACACTCCACAGCAATATATACTAATCAAAAGGAGCTCCCGAGTGTTCTTTTAGAATTTAAAAAGATTGCATTGCCTATTCTCATTAGGGGTGTTAAGCATATTGACCTGACATGGAAATTCAGTTAAAAAATCTAAGTTTGGATAGACCGACCATGGTATTGAATCATGTTCATGTTAAGGCTTAAAAAATTTTATTTGAAGTTCAAGTAATCAAATCAAGGAAATATTAAGCAACTGTAACAAATCAAGAATGATACAACCCTGTGGGCTCCAAAAATTTGCACACTAGCCTCTCTACATCTTCTTTTCATTTTGACAAGGAGAGTTTTATCAGAATTAGGTTTTGGGGAAAATTTCAGAAGGCAGATTGAATTTTAGTTTAAACACTGTCCAGAGATTTCACCCTCATTTTGCGAGGACTTGACGATCTGAGTTCAGGTTTCCTATAGGTGCAAGCCCGTATAGTTAATTACCCCTCCAAATAACGAGAGAAAACTTTCGATTAAGGCTAGTCATGAGAAAGACACTGAGTGCCCAGCATATAGTAGCAACGATTTTAGGGTTTGAATTTGATATTGAATTTTAGAGTTTATGATTTGAAATTTATCAATGTATACTTAAAATGGATGATGGGGAAATGAAGACGAGCTCGATCAAGATCCCACAGCTCCATCGTCCCGAACTATCATGGTCTCTGGTCTACTTAGTCAATGGAGATAGTTGACCCAACCTGATAGAAGAAATCATATCGACGGTCATAGGTTGCTTCGTCCAAGAATACCTTATAGACCTGGGGTGAATATTTGCCTAAGATGGTGAATTTAAATCAACCTTAGCTAACCGAGGGCTTTATATTTTATAGCAAGCACCCTATAATTCATTACTCAATGGGACTTTTAACCATTAGATAACATATGGGCTTCGGCTCTGAGAGGGTTGGTGACTAGGGCTTCTATCATGCGTGAGTTCGAATGAATCCTCCAACCTCTTCTAGGATAGTTTTAATAAAACGAAATAGGGTGTCCAATGCTGAACCAACTTGTTATTTGAGGATGAAATGTCGGGAGGTGGGGCCAGTGGCTAGTCAATGGTCAACAAACCCCAAATAACATTTCTTGATTTGTATATGGTTGTAGAGCTAGGGATTCGACTGGTGCTTGTAGCACTTGTTATTGGAGAGAAATTATATCTAATTTAGAGTTTTTTGTAAGGTTCAAAATACATGAGCCAAGTTTTGGCATGATCTCAGTAAATGTAACGAAACATGGCAAAATACTCCGTTAAATGTGTATGGTGTCAACAATTCTATGAAAGCACCTATTGTGATGATAGTATGATTTCAAGCAACATGGGAGTTGCCCTCACGTCAACAATTGCACAGTTGCATGACGACCCTTTGAATATGTCTTCAAATAATTTACTGGTAATAGCTCGGGACTCTTTAATTGGACATGACATGCAATGCCAAACCAGTTCACTAGGGGGAAACTAAATTATCTATGTTTTCAGGAATTGCAGACCCAAAATTCTTAAGTTTCAAAAGTGCATGAAATGTTGAGTAGAAATCAAATGCCCCTGGACCAAACATAGCTTTCAATTCTTCCTGAATGGAAGTTCTAGTTGGCATTAACACTTAAGTATTTTCTTTCTATTAAATCATTCTTTCATTATGCGACTCTTCTGCCAAAAATCCCAACTTGACAATTGGCAAATGACTAGATCTCCCTCAATTGAAAGCCTACTTGATCATTTCTGGAATTAGATTTAATCGGATTTGAAGCCCAAATTTCTTTATCGAATGTAATGTTCCGTGCAACTGCATCCATATATCGTGGTCAAATTTATCAATTTTAGATTTAATCTTTCATCATTGGCATCATTATTCCCCTAGACTTTATTATTGGAAAGCCTCCTAGATCTTTAACCTCTCAAAACTTTCCTTCCAAAATAATCTCCAAAGTCCACAAGATAGTGCATGAAGAAAGACTTCGGATTCATATTTTAAATGAATTTTGTGATCTTTTGGAAGGGAAACATTTTCATTTTTCATTTTTTAATTAATATGATTTTGTTACTATTATTATTATTATTATTATTATTTTATACTATATAATATATATATATATATATATATATATATATATATATATATATTATTGATTTTAAAATTTATTATGTGAGGATTCTTTATTTGTTCAAAATTTTGACAGTTTCCCAACATCCCCTCTCCGAGAAAAAAGGTTGGGAGGCACTTGCCTTTCAAATAAGCCCAACCGGATTAAAAATTTGACGGCTGAGGGCTTCGGAACTATAATTGGTCCAGGCGCAGGTCTTCAGATCTTCAAATTGAGATACATGTAAATTAAAAATCCGAACAACCTGACAATTCGCAAAAGCCTAGATCTCCCACAATTGAAAGCCTACTTGATTGTTTCTGAAATTAGATTTTAATCGGATTTGAAGCCCAAATTTCTATATCTAATGTAATGCTCCGAGCAACTTCACCCATATATCATCATCAAATTTATCAATTTTAGATTTAATCTTCCATCATTGGCATCATTATTCACCTAGACTTTATTATTGGAAAGCCTCCTAAATCCTTAACCTCTCAAAAGTTTCCTTCCAAAATAATCTCCAATGTCTACAAGATAGTGCATGAAGAAAGAATGTGGATTCAACAGCCTCTCAGTGTCCCCTCCCCACGAAGTAAGATTGGGAGGCACTCGCCTTTCAAATCAGCTAGATCGGATTAGAAATTCAACGGCTAAGGGCTTCGGAACTATGATTGGCCCCGACACAGGTCTTCGGATCTTCAAATTGAGGTACCTGTTAATTAAAAATGATTTAATTAAAAAAAATGTCTTTCTAGTTTCTTGAAAATCAGGCAACCTCCCGACGTCCCCTCCCCGTGAAGGGAGGTTGGGAGGCACTTGCCTTTCAAATCCATCCGGCTGGATTAAAAATTCGATGGCCAAGGGCTTCGGGACAAAGATTGGTCCTAGCAAGAGTCTTCGGCGATCCCTGCTGCGGTACCTGTTATATGTATGTATAAATATATTAATTTTATTTACAAGCCTTCCACTATTAAACTCATACACTCATGGGTAGTGGTTGGTTTGGTCGTAAGCAGCGTGAGATCGTGGTCGGCTGGTTGAGGATTGCACGGGCTCGGGTCGCACAGGCTTCGTGCAGCTGGGCGTGCATGCTGGATAGGTGGCTGGGCACGGGATCGGATCTCGCGTGCAGGAGTAGGGTCGCGCGGGGCACATACAATAGAGACGGGTCGATCGCTGAAGTGCGTGGGGGAACGGGCTTTGGGTCGGAGATGCAGGTCGTATGCGGCGTTGCGGGTCCGATGCGAATAGTACGGCAGGGCTGAATAGAGCGAACAAGAGGGAGAGAGGAGTCTCGTGTGCGAGATGGAGGCGCATGCGGATTGGAGTCATGAAAATGAGCTGCATGCGGCTGAGTTCTGCATGCGAAGTCACGCGAACATGAGGGAGAGGACAAGAGAGAGAGAAAGGGCCGACGGATAGGGCTTCTATCTTGCGTGAGTTCAAATGAATCCTCCAACCGCTTCTAAGATAGTTTTAAGGAAATGAAATAGGATATCCATTGCTGAACTGGCTTGTCATTTGGGGATGAAATGGCGTGAGGTGAGGCCAGGGGCTAGTCAACGGTCAACAAACCCCAAATAACATTTCTTGCACCACTCAGATGAAATTCATAATCCTACCCCCACTCCCAAAAAAAAACCCAACCACAAATTTGTATTATCCAGATGGCACAGCCTACGAGAAAATACATCAAAGGACAAAAGCATATAATAAATATGAGGATTTCTTTACCATCACATGCTCCTCAACTTTGTGCCTCCCTCATCTTGTCATGCTTTCCCTCTCTTTCTCACTATAACCGTTTAAGAATCAACAGTTTATCTCTCAAAATTACCTTTTTATCTCTTGCACAGTCCCTCCCCATCTCCCCCACCACCATTGCCACATCATTGCTATCACATCATTCTCCCAAATAAGCAGTAAAATAGACTCATGCAAACCATGAACGTTTAATATGCATGCCGAGTGGGATATGTTTCATTTTTTAACAAGTTGTATTCAGGCTGAGTGTAACATCCCAAGAACTAAATTAAATAATTTCACTTTTTTATCTCTTAATTACCTACCAGAACTTCTAATTTCCATTCAAAATTAAAAAAACAAGCGGAAATAACAATAAATCATGTTCATCAAAATAAATAATTGTATTCATTTCTCAAAATTCATTTATAATAACCAAGAGATCAATCACTATATCAGTCTTTCTCCTCCTTACTACAAAAATAAAACAAATACAAAAAACAAAATAAAACCTGAACATTTGATCTGCCTCACTCCACCGGATTCTGATCATTCCTGAAATCATGTAAAAACCACAGAGTGAGCTAACAACTCGTTCGAGATATTGCTAAATTTGTTCGTTAGTACTGCATTTGTCAAAAAATCAAGTCCTTGAACGTGGCGCCTGCTGGTCTACTCATATCATCCACAAATAGATAGCCAAATTGAGGTCCTAAACAAATGTTTGGAACAACATCTTTGTGCTACACTTCCAACACACCTAAATTACGGTCTACCTTCATATGCTCGATCGAACTCTCTTATAATACTTCTTTTCACACAGCCTTTAAGATGTCTCCATATCAAGCCCTCTGTGGGCATTTACCTCCCTCAATAGCTTACTGTGTTAACGACACATCCAAAATTCATACTCTAAATTCATTACTAACCAGACGCAAGACTCTTTTACAAATCCTTCGCACTAACATGCAGCAAGCCCAACATAGAATGAAATTAATAATAGATCGTCATCGACGTGATTTACAATTGTTAGTAGATGATTGGATTTTGGTTAAATTACAACCTTTTCACCAAAATTCTATAGTTAACTATACCAACTCCAAACAAGCCAAACATAATTTTGGCCCCTTTCAAGTTCAATCAATTGTCAGTAAAGTGGCATATCAATTAACACTTCCTCCAGAAAGATTCATCCAGTTTTTTATATCTCTGCCCTCAAACCTTTTTTCAGCACCCCTCCTACTATCATTACACATCTTCCTCTTCTTAACCATAACAACTAACCACCAAATTTACCGCATATCATACTCGCTACCCACATTATCAAAGTAACCTCTTAAACATGTTCTTTAACAATGGACAATTTTTACTCCAAATGACGTCACTTCGGAGAATTTTTCAACTCTCACCTCTTCTTTTCCATCCCTTAACCTTGAGGACAAGGTTAGATTTGATGGGGATGAGAGCATTAAGCACCAATACATTCCTCTAGATGTAAATACAATACAAAACCAAAGAGAAAATTGGATCCACAAATCAAAAGAACAAGCTTGGGACAACAATTCATAGTTTATAGTGTACACCCGATATAGAAAACGGTCTAAGGATTGAACCAACTCATGATTATATTAAAAATAAACCTATAACATTAGGGTTATTTTGTAAACTAGTTTATTATTACTTTAGACAGCTGACCCTCTTTCTTTTCACTTATACAAGCTTATAAATAAACCCTCTCTTGCTATAATTAAAGTTATGGAAATGAAATTCTAGTTTTCTCTCCCTCTTCTTCTCTTTTTCCTCTTCTTCCTCTAGGAGTCTCCACCTACTCAAAAGGTATCCTATCCTTCTTGATTCAATCAAGAAGTATAACATATTCACCCAATCTTAAATGCAAGGAAAGAAAGAAAGCAAGGGAGAGGGAAAGAGAGAAATCAAGAAGTGCTAATTAGCTAACAGATAACACTAACAAACATAAGGAAGAATGAAACTCTCATTTACCAAATGGGCTATTTAAATTATTGCAGCAAATATTTTGTAAACATATTAGATGAATCCTTTGATAAAAGAAATAGAATCTATGTATAATTGAAAAGAAGATAAGAATGAATTTAAACAACCGCACAAGAATGGCTGACCTGTTTCTACCAAAAATTTCTATTCCTTTTGAGACAAGACCCTTCTCAAAGGTTCTCCATGACTTGTAGCAGCTATCACCTTTGTATATATTCTCACCAACAAACTCTTTTCTTGAAACTTCATCACCATCAGTGGCTGGGGTCTCCTTGATCATCCCAGTATGAGTTTCTTTGGGAACTTCAGGACAAGTTGAATCAAAACCATCATGCAGTACCAATTTCTTTTTTTTGGATTTTTTTACAGCTTTCTTTGAAACTTTGGAAGGCGATGATGAAGTGGCTCCCTTTTTACCATAGCATATTTTTGACCGAAGTTTCATGTCTTGCATAGCAATTGATCCCTTCACTACAGAATCCGAGTCTGATGGTACCACTTGCTTCTGTTTTTTCCTTATGCAAACTAACACACGCTCAGCAACTCTTTTATTATTTTTCTTCCCACTTTTTACACCAAGATTAGTCTTTGGAGGTGATGAGTGATTAACGGTCAAATGCTCCTGGCAATGCCTCACTTCTGACTCGCTACTTTCGGATACAGCCCTTGCAGTTAATGAAGCACTTTCACTTTGATTGGACCTTACTCTCCTTCCAATTGAGGAACTACAGGATTTCTTTCTTGGCGAAAGATGTGTTCCAGCACTTCCATTTGAATTACTAAGTTCTTCAGGTACACGAGGCATCTGAGAATTCACAGTTGCATTGCTCTCTGATTTGGAGGCCTGACAAGAAAGTGCTTAGAAACTTTATAAATGTTCACACAATCTATAGCAGAACTGATCAACAAGATTCAGCAAATAGTATAAATGACTAATTCGATAAAATCATCAGTATACAAGCTTCATCAATTATAATCAAGCCTACAGAACGCCTACCAGCCTATAACAATGGATGCCGCATGGAGATCCATCATCTGAGCAGCTCCATGGAAGTTGTTTTTCTGACTGACAAGGGACAACCATAACCACTAAGATTTAACATGCAAGGATACAAATTTACTTTCAATCAACTTACAGGAAATACTAAATCCTGAGAACATCCATGCAATCTACAATCAAAAACCTGCAGGAAGCACACCAGGAATCAATAAGAAAATGATATTACCAGAATAGGATAACAAGCAACGGCGAAAACATAGATAAAGAAAGTATCAGGGTGCACTTACTAGACACCTTCTGCAGAAAAGGTTATCAAAGGAATCAAGAGCAGCATCCAGATCTTTTTCCAAAAATGAATCTTCAATCTTCTCATCTTTTGGAACAGTTCTACCACAATTGTTACTTCTCTCTGACACACAAATATTCTCGTATCTTGCCTGTATAAGATGTTTGGTGTTGTTTCATACGTCTGTAAATGCCAGCACAAAATGAATGGCAAAGACCTAAGCCCAAGATTACAGTAAATGGATATTCATCACATTTAAAAAGTAATCCAGGGCAGTAATAAAATTAACGCCAGAAATAGTAGTGCAAAACATAGAGAAGTTCAGTTTGAAGAAAATATCACTAACGATACCTTGATTTCACTAGGACCCTTATCAAGGCACTGAGACAATGACTCAAGCACAAGATCAGAGAGGCCTACTTCTTGGATAGTCAGCCTGAGTTAAAATCCAAATTATTAGTTTAGATCTTGAATACAATAAACAATATAATTTGAAATTACCAATCAAATTTGAAATATATAAAGCCATTTGAAAGAATATTTCAAGGCCAAATTAACAAAAAAAAAAACTTTGCAAGCCTGAAGTAGATCTTTGATAGTGCTCTAAATCATCATGAGGTGGTAAAACTCTTCTATCAATTATGCAAATGCTTACTACCTAGGGAAGAATGATTCATAAAGCAGAAATATCTTTTTATAGTATTTACCATTAAATCACTAAGTGATCAATCTTTGAGAAACCTCCTCTGCATATTGTTTTAAAAATAGTGCAAAATATACAATTTCTTAAACAATAGTATGCCCCCTAAGTAATACACATCCATAGATCAAGAACTTTAAATGGTATCTCAAGAAAAATTGCTTACAAACCCCAAAATTTCAACTCTCCCCACTCAGCAGAAACCACTTCATTAGTTCCAATATCCTCTAATCTCTGCTGTGATGACCAACATTATAATTTCATAATTAATGGCCATTTCAAGGCAACTTTTTCACAACTTTATTTCTCAAAACACAACAACAACAACATCAAGTCTTTATCCCAATACGTGGGGTCTCAACTACATAAAGCCCTTTTTTTCCATTGTGTCATGTTAAGAGTCAAATTCTTATTTAAATATAATAAAAAAATATCATTTCTAATACTTTCAAATCAAGTCTTTTTAGGTCTACCTCTACCTTTCTTAACATAGGTCAAATCTAATACATATACTCTCCGAACCGGGTCACCGGAAGGCCAGCGTTTTATGTGATCAAACAATCTAAGGCGACTCTCTCTAATCTTTATCCGCCACTAGGGTAACTCCAACCTTTTCGTGTATATACTTATTTCATATTTTGTCTATAAGAGTAAAGCCACTCATCCAACTAAGTATCTTCATCTCTGAAACACTTTAACTTAATTGTATGCTTCCCTTTTAATGACCAACATTCTGTGCCATAAAGCATTACTGGTCTCACCACCATCTTAAGGAATTTTCTCTTATGTTTGAGGGGTATTTTTCTATCACACAACACTGCAACAAGCCTAATATATTCCTCCACTTCAACCATCCAACCTGAATTCTACTAATAATATCTCCATCTGTTTCACCATCACTTTGAACAGACCTAAGATATTTAAAACATGTACTCTTTTTAATGACTTGATCGCCCAAAGTCACAATCCCCCCACTAGATCTATTAGACTATTACTATTAAAATTACACTCAATTCAAAAGGGTTTTAGATCTACTCAAATAAAAACCTTTAGACTCTATGGTTGACCTCCATGATTCAAGTTTTCTTTCAACTTCTATCTAGTCTTATCAACAAGTAGAATATCATCAGCAAAAAGCATACAACAGGGTACATCTGATACGCCATGGTATCAAAAAATAGTCCACGAACAAGATGACTTCAGCACAAAACAAATTTTATCGCAAGAAAAATAAATAACAAGAAGCAAGATACAATCGATCCTCCTTCGAGAGGAGGATCTTCTCTCCCAAACCCTAAACGCGGCTAGGATCCCTCACACAAGAAAAAACTACAGCACTAAAATAAAAATCTGCATAAAAAAACTAGCCCTAACCTTAGACTTAAATAGACTTCCTCCTTCCCTCCAAAATCAACCTCCTTCCTAATAAGTTTCCCTCTATTTGACATTCAATTAGAAAAAGATCTCTTAATTGATTCCCTCCTAACATAATATTTTATTTCTTTATTGGGCCCCACTTCCTCGGCCGCCTCTCTCTCTAGGTTTGTCGGCCCCACCTGGGCAATAATTGGCTAGACCGGTTGGTCCAGCATCTCTCGGATCCGCATGGTGCGGACCCCCTCTGCTCCCGCCATATCAACATCCTCTTGCAAATGTCTAGTAAGAACATCCATGACTAAAGCAAAAAAGATATGGGCTTAAAGTTGATCCATGATGTAATCGAACTAAAATAGGAAAATATTTGGTCAAACCACCATGTGTTTGAACACAACAGCCATAATTGTACATGACTATAGCGTTCTTGTTGTTTTTCAAAAATTCCCATTTTGAGAAGCTGCTCATTATAACCAAATATGCTTATGGTATTATAACAATAAAAAAGCTGTTATAAAATTTTTCAAAAAGAAAAATGTTTATAACACCCACAATAGTTGTAAAAAAAATATCTCATAACCATTTTACAACAATTTTACTAATTTTACAACTAATATAGCTGTCCTACACAGATCTTAGGTTCTCTAGCAAAGTAGCATAGCGTTGATGTAAATATGAATAAATTTCATTGCAATAAAGGAGGAAATTTGCATGCAGATTTTCATCTTTATATGCACACACCTTTGTCTTGTGTGTATTTATATCCAATTAGTCCAAATAGAATGATAAATTTATGCGTGCAACCTGAGCATGTATTGATCCACTTGCATATGCATGTAAAAATTATGTCTTCCATGGCTTTAAAACATGATGCCTTAACAAAAATCAAGATAGATGCACATGATCTAGAATATTTTTCAATGGTGAGAGTGAGAACAATTTTTTTTTATAAGGGATTGTTGGGTTGGAAGAAAAGTGAATGCAAAGTGAAGTAAATGCATTACTTATTCACTTTTTGGCATTTGGTTGGATGAAAAGTAAATCCAAAATAAAGTAATGTAAATGCAATGTATTCCATTTTAGTTCATTTTTTAGGTAAAGCATTCTTGTCCAATTTGACGGAGAACGCTTTACACCACTCAAGTGCTTCCTTGACCACCTACGGCAGCCACCGTCTCCAGCGCCACCTTCTACCCGCCACCACCACCGCTTATTGGTGGCCCCTGTCGCCATGCCGGCATCCACCGCCAAACTACCACCAATCGCCCACCACCAGCCACAACCTCCCCGCCACCCACCGTCGCCTGTCGTTGGCCACCGCCGGTCGCCATCACCCACTGACGCCCGTTACCACCACCGCCGGTCGCCACCACCCCGCCGCCCCGGGCACAACCTTTTTACACTTTACATTACACATTTACTTCAAACCAAATAAAAAATTTTAAATTCACACATTCCTTTTACAGTCATCCAAACAACTATAAATTATTACTTTTATACCGCATTCTTTTAATACTGCATTCCTTTTTCAAACAACCAAACAACCCCTAAATATAACAAGGCGTCTTCATAAACACAGCACCATTCCAACTTCTGATTTTGGCATTATAAATCCTTATCTTCTAATTCTACTATGTGCTACATCGAGCACAAGGGCTAGCATGTACAACTCTTTCTGAACAGCTTCTAGGAAAGTAACATGTGGTCTCTTTACATTTCATACCTTTCATATTATTTTTATGACTAAACTTTTTTATGCAGTTTCTGCTAACCATTTAACAAGCAAAATTGCATAGCTATATTTTCTACAACCTGACCAATCTATTTATTACTCTCATCCACTACATCAATCCTAATTTATTCAACTTGTTCATCTAAAATACCAATTTACACTTAACAAGGTTGTGCCTAATTTTTCCGTTTCCCTGATTTTGTAGTTGTCAAAACTTCAAGGTTAATTGATTATATTAGTGTTTTATGAAGTTTAGATTTAAGTATGAAATATTTTCTTATCAAATTATACTCTTAAGAGAAATTGTTCAATCTATCAACTCAACTTTGGCTCTACAAACCATAGTTTTATAGTCTTATCTATGTGTCAACCAATTTTTGCACAACTCTCCTCAATATTTTGTACATAAAGCCAAAATTTAAAAAGAGACATTTCATATTTTTAAATTGCACAATATAAACTTGATTTTTCGTCTATTAATTATACCAATTTTTAAAAATTTTCTCCATTATTCTAACATCTTAATTGCTTAAAAAAGGAGATAATTATTAAAACTATGGAATGCACAAACAACAAATAGCAAAATATCCTTTTTAAGGAATTTCTAAAAAAGCACTTCCCCAATTTATTATATCAAAAAGGAATAAGTTAAAATTTATCTTTGATGTTGCTCTATTTGTGAATGAGAACCCTCAAGTCATTATATAACTATTGTTTACAATCGTCACTACTCCATCGTATATGTCATTAACAACCTCAGCATATATTTTACAAAGAGGGTTGACCCAATAGTAGTACAATTCATAACTACAAATGGACCCATCCACATTACTACTTAACATGGCTCCAAACCTAACTTCACCCTGCATAATAGGTGACTTCTCTTTTTATATGTCATTTGACTTCCATGTAAATTTGAGCATATGCATAACTAAGAAAGACTTGATTATTGAATGAAAGAAGCATGATTGCTCCTTAAAATATTCATCCTCTCCTCTCCACCTTAGGCTCTCTTCTCCTCTTCTTCCTTAGCCCAGCCGATCCTAGCTATCCTCTCTCCCTCACAACCAAGAGCTTCACACCTAGCTCTCAATCTACTCTTCTCCTTTTTCCCATCCTCTCAATCATGCTCTCCTCTCCGCAACAAGAACAAATACCACAAGGTTAAGATCGATTCCATTACATTGCATATGCATTAATAGCTCTGTGGTATAGGAATTTGATGACAAGAGGCCATATATTACAAACATTGAAAGTTTGAACCACTCATCAGCAGCAATGAGGGGAAGAATCACAAAGATTGCAAGTGACAAGCAATGCACAAAGTGATCACCTTAACATGCAGTACTTTTTTTCTGATAGTTAAGGTTAATTCTACAAATTTAAATGTTTTCTTGCAGTGAGTCACCTAGAAGAACATGTTGTGGGTGGTAACTTTTAATAAATACACGCTTTCCTTTTCTGTGAATATCAGCAATTCAAAATGATATGAATTTGGTCAAATTTTCAGTTTTAAAGCTCATGCTAAGATCATGCATATGCAAGTTCTTGTGTTAATAGATAAATATCTTGATGGTAACTATAAATCCTTTGCATCACATCGTAATACTTTTCAAAGAAGTGCTCTATCCCATTAAAGATGTGGTGTCATAATGGCATCAACCACCCAAAGCTTGCTTGCAGGACAGGAATAAGATGTGTCATCAAAACATGAAACTTTGTCCATTAGAGAAAAGCTGATCATCTCCAGGGTTCTAAACCACAGCTCTGGACAGATGTATGGGTTCAGGAGGGAAAAAATGAACAGCTACAAAGCCAATGCAAACCTATTTCAACTCATGTTAAATGGCACGGTAATTTCACCTCGAAACCTTTACTGCATGACTCACCTCTCACCCACTCACCACCCACGCACATATTTTCATTGCATTGGGAGATCATTGACACAACATACACGACATTCATGTCCCTCAATTATCCTTACTAGCTATCAAACTAAGAATATTTCTACAATAATATTAGTATAGAACAATCCATAAAGCTGTATGGGTTCAGGAGGAAAAAACTGAACAGCTACAAAGCCAATGCAAGCCTATTTCAACTCATGTTAAATGGCCGGTAATTTCACCTCGAACCTTTACTGCATGACTCACCTCTCACCCACTCACCACCAACGCACATATTTTCATTGCATTGGGAGATCATTTGACACAACATACACGACAGTCATGTCCCTCAATTTTCCTTCCTAGCTACCTCCCTAAGAATATTTCTACAATAATATTAGTATAGAATAATCCATAGAGCCAATGTCCAGCTAAATAAGAGAAACATTTGATACTTATGTAAATGCATTTTATTGAGCAACATATGGCTGCTAGCTATGGTGCAGATGCAACAATTGCAAAGCTCGATTGAGTTAACATAAAATGTCTTATTCAAATAAATAATAATAAATAATTGCAAAATGATCTTACGATATTATTTACTAAAGAATTTGGAAATGCAGTTTTTCATTGATTTTTCTTAATTGAAACACTCATACTAAAAAATCACTTTCAAGATGTGTGTCAACTGCTATAGATACCACATTTTTTCGTTTCATTTATGCCGAATAAGAAAAATAAAAAAGGTAATATAAATATATCATATTTGATATAGTTCTAAAATATAAATTATAAATTTAATAGTGATGCCAATATGGTTGTTTTTGTTATACAAATAATTAAATTTATGGTGGCGATCAATGAGTAGAATTTTGACAGCTCAAGTTTTGAATTTTAATGTAATTTTTTTTAAGATCTTTTCCATTTGATAGCAACATTATAACACAATTAATTATTTATGACATTTTAAACTAGATGATCGAAACTCTTGCCTGAGAGTAGGAATTTTGGTTTAGATATATTTTCAATTGAATGGTTAGGTTCAATGAATTGCATTTAATTGTTAAGATTAAAAATGAATAATAAATGACAAGATCACTCTTGCTTGATTTCAAAGAGTTTACTTAGATGCCTTGGCTTTATATTTAAAACAATGGCTACTAAACATCCTGAGAACAATAACAATTTGGTCACTGGTGATGAAAAGGCCTTCCTAACAATATATTTATCCTTCTCATAAATAAACATTTCATCAAGTTATAAAACCTCAAATGAAAATTCTACTTTCGTTCCATTCAACTTTTGCTAACAAGGTTTGTCAACACAATATTCCCGGAACGGTCTCTAAAGCTGAAAACTATGTCAAAAAAAGAAAGAATAATGATTTAAATAGTAAGAAATTTGCCTAATTCATTAAGTGCAATCCTAGAAAAGTCAACGCATTATTGCAATAAAAAGGCATAACTAGCAACATAAATATGCGGTAACTAGTGCTGAGCAATAAGAAGGCCTTGTAAGAGTTCCGTTGCAAGGGAAGGGATCAATGAGAATGAAGTTTGATGAAAATTTCAATCCTTGATTTAGAGATTTCATACTTTACCTACCTAAGAATATAATCTTCAATATTTACAAACGCTTTCTTGTCATCTTCCTCATCAACTATATCTTCCTCACTATCACTGCAAATTAAAGCTTCACCACAGCTTTGATCATAATATATTCTTCTACGGCCAACAACGGATTGATCCTCTGCCATTCTCTGATTTCTGCATAAAGAATTTCAAAAGCTCAGAAATCAGATAGGTTTAGCCAGATAATAGAGGATAGGTCAGTGGACTCAACATCAAAAAGCTACTGCAGCTACTCCTAACAGAGTAACAGGCAATTAAAATTTAATGCCAGATGTAAAATTCTATAAACAAATTTTAAAGTTTTTATTGCTTTTAAACCAATTAATGTATATGATAAAGGTGACAGAAGTAGATCGCTTGATAATTATGAGTTCATTAAATCCACCCAATATAATTCTGTGAGATTGATGGATGCTTATAATTAACTGATCGATACCTTTTCACTTGCTTATGCGTATCATATGTGGGCGGTACATAAGCCAAACAACAGTTTTCTATGCATGAATATCTATAAACAATAACTGCATTTGCTGATTGTGAAGTAGTAAAATAGCTTGAGGTTGAGCATATTTAGTACCTGTCCAAGAAAATCCATGTAGTGTATGGAGGTAGCTTTGGCATTTCAGCTAGTTTGATAGGACGGATTGAATTCTTTCCACCAAAGTTATGACCAAAAAGAATAGCTGATGGTGTATGGGAACTTTCTTCTTGGTAACCACTGCTATCTTTATCTGTACAGGAGATGTCAAGGTTATTTAGCATGCAAAGTGCATCATTTTGCCTTCTTGTAAGCAAATCCACACCAGCATCACTACTTTCAGCTGTATTGTTTCTCCTGAACTTTGACATATTGTAGATATGCTGTGTAATGCCACTTAGTTTCTGTTTGTTCTCTTCAATTCTTTTCTAAAAATATTCAACACAACAGGTTCACGCATCATGTAAAAAAACAATATTTTGAAAAAACTAAACATATGGACTAGTAATACAAAGTTTGGCCTAAAGAAGACAGTTTTTACAAGTAGAAAACCTTGATGAGGATGCAACGATCAGAAACAACTTGTTTCTTCAAGGAATCAATAACAGAAAGAATGTCACGAGTAGTAGGCACCCCTTCCTTCACTCCATCAATCTGCTTTGTAGAGAAACAAAATTTGTTGTCATAAATGTAAGAAGCATACAGCTGATGCGGTATAAAACTATACACCAGCTGCTACATAGGACATAAGTGAGGAATGCAATATCTTTCATCGAGTAATTGGCAGGTCATAATATCATCAAAACTGTAACATAAATATTAATACGGTTCCCATTGGCATTTTCTTACTTTGTTGTAAATGAACAGTTCATACAAGTTGACCCAAGCATTATTTGTTTGAAAAGCCATGCATCATGCTAACCACTGTAATAAGTACAGTAAACTTCAAATATATAAGTCTTAATTCTTTGAATGCATAAAACAATAAACAGAAAATTGGAGTTTCTATTATTTGTGTAGTCGTAGCAAAACTGCATTAATTAATTGCAACTGACAGGTCTCCCTGAACAGGAAATAAGGTTGCACTTCATTCTGAAATTGAGCAAAAGCATTTGTGCTCAGAACCCGCACAACGGGATATTTTGTAATGGCTACATACAATTCAACCCTTAAGTGGTGGTATCCACCCTAATGTAGATTTTTCATCATAGTATCAAGCAGTTAAGGAATCCATCTAAAACGTATAGTAGCTTCACAACATGATGTAATATCAAAAGTAATGGACTTAACCAAAAAAGAAAAGATGAAGAGGTTTTTCAAAAGAAAAAACTTCTACCTATTAAAATTTTGAAAAGTAGTTAAGGGAACAAGACATACATTCAAAAGCATCCTTTTCAATTTATTAAAAAAAAAATCCTACTAGTTTTGCAAATCCAGTTCGCAAACAAAAAAAATCCTTCTCCTCTTTCCTCCTATCCTGAGAAAAATAATTCATAAGCATCCGAATCCTGACCAGCAGAAGATCACGGGTGCAGCAAACCTCCGTTTACTTCCAGTTGAGGGACTCCTTAATCTCCCTTCAGAAATAGATCTAGAGCTAAAAATTCAAAATTCAGCAAAGACGAAAACGAAAGTTCAATCCCCACGATCCAATCACCAAACACACTTCGCAAAAAAGCAATGCAGCTAACATTCAGTCAAAACTAACGAAGATCTCGCATAATCCAACCCACATTCCGACGAGAACCAAAATTTGCCGAGCCCAACCCTTCTCTCAGCGAAAAGAATGAGTCAAGCAATCCGCACCTGAACAGCAGCGGAGGGCTCCGATTTGCCGGCGGAGACTGCGGAAGAGACCTTGGAAGCCATGGCGGGCCTCGGCCCGGTTCGAAAACCCTAGGACTCGCTGCAGCGGCAGCGCGCGCCCCAAAAATGTAAAAAGGAAGGCAGAAATCGACAAGACGACACGCGAGACTGTTATTTACGGGGGAAGGCATCCACCGCGTCTTTATTTTTGAAATCGTATTACTATACTGGCGGAGAAAAATCGCGGTACAGCCGCTTCTGATTCAGCAGGTCTACTGCGCCGCCCAAACATGGTGGGAATCGACGATTATTCGGCAAAAGAAGTCTCAAACGCTTGATCCGATTCCAACCGCCGAGACGGTAGGTGAGCGGCGGCTGGAAAAGCTTACCATTTAAATAAATCATTCAATTCGTTATAAGATGAGTATAAATAATAATTAATTAAATTAAATTTATACTATATATATTTGAAAATAAATTTAATAATTAAAAATGTTATCATTATCAATATTTTACCTAAGTTTCATATTTCATTTAACAAGTCAGCTGAAAATTTTATAAGCCCTCTTTGAAGCTCTTAAATCAAAATCATGTGTATGTAATTATAATGAATTATAAACTTTAATTAATAATTTAGGTGTAATATTTTGTATAGGGACTCTTGTTTATTCTGTTTGGCCACCAGATTCGTGACCGCCCAACCCAGCCCAACCCAATTAATTATAAGTTTTGGTCAAGATATTCGACAAAAAATCTTTGTAAATGCATGCTTCATTGGATTAGTTTTGATGCATGTGTCGATCAAAAGATGTATACAGACAGAAAATTTTGATATTACCATTGAATTTTTACGATGATGGACAATGATATTTAAATTATGACACAATTTAATCCAATCTAAACCCGACCCGACCCGACCCGCTCATTATGTAAAATCTACTTATTTTTTTTCTACAATAGAATGATTTCATGGAGCATTGATTGGAAATTAAAATTTTGGGCAATTGTGAATGATTCTCAACCAAAACAAGTAAAAGCTATTAAATGAGTACATTTGGAAGGTGTAAGAAATGCATGGGTTTTAGGCAATATGGAGACTAAGGAAAGCTGATGTTTACAGCCTTATTCCTTGTTTTGTTTACAAATTGTTTGTGCCCGTGACAATGCGTCTAAGACTGGAAAAATGTTGATGAATTAAATGTTGGAAATTTTAAGAGAAAACCACTACAAATTTGTAATTTGCAAATATGCGCCCAATTTTTTAATAATATTTGACACAACTCACCTTGGCTTGTTGGTTGAGAGCTTAGGCTTCCAAGTAAGAGGTCTTGAGTTTGAGTCTTTGTGTATGCGATGTGTGTGTGAGTTTGCCTTAATTGACCTAAATGTCTCAATAATAATAATAATAATGTTTGGTATGCAGTTGTAATTTATCAACTCTTCCGAAGATGTTATCTTAATCGATTGCTATTAAAAGAACTCACAGATATGTCCATTTATCTTCTATCATGTGATTAGATACCTTGAAATATATATATATATATATAGCTTTTGTATTTCTTTTTGGTGACTCCAATTTAAAATTTGTTTGAGATAGCTTTATGACTGCTCTGTTTTTTAGATAATAATTATAATCCTATTAGGGGACTGCTTTCTTATTTCTTTTCAGAAAATTCAGTTGTGAAAAACTCTTTCCTTAATCATAATAGTGAAGTTACTTTCTCTATATATAGCAACTTTATAAAATAATAAGTCGTCCCAAGTAGATACTTAGTTTTTTTATTGAGTTTGCATGGCTGAAATCCGGATTATTAGAATTAACGATGAGAGTTAACAATTGGATAAAAAATATAAATTAAAATATTGATTTTATGATTGTCATTTTTACTTTTCATGCAATCAAGAGAATGATTAGGGCTCGTTTGGTTCATTTTGCATCGTATTGTTACAAAATAACATTTTATTTTAATTAAAAAAATATTAAAGCTTTTTTTTATAATTTATATATTTATTTTTTAATGTTAATAAAAATAACTATATTCCTTATAAGTAGCTTTAATATTGAATTATAAAATAATTATTCAACTACAACTTACTCATCTCCTTTAAGAGTTGTTTAGTTTAATGTAAAAGGGGTGTAAAGTATTTCAAATGCAGAAAATTTGAAAATATTGATGTTTGATTTGAAGTAAAAGGAATGCAGAGTAAAATTTTGAAGAAAAAGAAATTCACCATCTAGTTCAAATCCAATGTATATGGAATTCCTCCGATTTGGGAGATTTCCAAATACGTCGGAAACTCTCAGTCATTGTCACTGTTAGTCACCACCTCCACCGTTGCCTTCCTCCGACCACCGCTAACCATCGCCAACCACCGGTGACCACCACCGTTGTCATCGTCCACCATCGCCGCCATTCATTCACTATGGTCGTCGGTTACCCACCATCACCATCAGCTACCTATCACCAACTACTATCATTTTTGTACTTTGCATAACATTCATTTTACTTCAAACCAAACAAAAAAAGTAATATCGATCATTCATTCCCTTTATAATCATCAAAATAACTTCATAGTATTCTATTTACACACTATTTCTTTTGCGCCGCACTCCTTTTACACTGCATTCCTTTTTTAGCCAACCAAACAACCCCTTAAACCATCGGTATAATGATAGGCCTAACTATTGATTTTAATTTTCTATCTTATAACATATAATATATAATTCATTTTAATATTTTGTTGAAACTATGTATATTATGTTAATGATGAAATTCCTCTTAATCTCTCATTTCACAACACGACTCCTCACTATTTTACGCCAAATAAAAGCAACCCTAGCAAAAATCAACGGGTCAAACAGATATCAAACACGACCTTAATGCCAATTTTTCTATATGCAATAAAAAAATATCAATATAATTTTATCAAATTCATTGTATCTAATGAATATATTTATAAGAAATGGCCATTTAATCATGTGCCATATGTCACCCTCAATACGATCCAATGATATAATATCATGCAAATTGCGATAGGTGATGTGGAAATGCCGTGTTCCCATTTTTGACCAAGCAAAAGAGGGAGAAGCATGGCCGGTTGGATTTAATGAGGGAGGGACTAATAAGTAATACCATGTTCCCATTTGATGTTTTTTTTTTTTTTTTTTAAGTTAGAGTTGCTAAACTCTATCACTCTTTACCGCCGCGAAGGTTCAGAACGGACGCAACAAATATATGCTTGCATTATTGGATTTGCTTTGAGATTAGTGCTATTTATGAATAGTTCGTATTACACTAATCTAAAAGTAAATTCATCAATTTTGAAGTCTATTTTGACATAATTTATATCAGAATATTTTGACATAATTTATATTCTTATTTGAATCAATGAGTCATTTAACAGCATTGACGCTCGCATTGCCGAATTATTTCACTTGGGCTAAGCCTTGTGTTTTTTCTTCTTTTCGAAAATTTCATGAAAAAACTCTAATGTATTCTACACTTTTTCATTTATATATATTTATATGTTGGATGTTCGTATAAAAATAGGACTCAAAATTCTCTTATGCTGTTACCGTAAATTTTCTAGCATGTAATAATTTTAAATACAAATCGATTTGGAATCAAAACCTTGGCATCTAAACAATGTAGCCTCGAGTTACTTTAGGTCATGAAAAAACTAATGTTGCCTTCCTTTTGTCAAGAATCCTCAGCAGTGCCAATCACATCCTTTGATAATAACCAACCAAAGATTAAAAAAAAACCCTTAAATGATGTCATTACTCTCATTTTTGATAGCCAACTTTTATATTGGCATCATCATGCTCAACACAAAGTCCTCCTTACATAATTAATATTTAAGTGAGTTTTTTTATCAAAGTTATCACCTAATATTTGGCCCCTTTATGACTTCTCTGATAAACCAGAGAACTAGACACTCGTATTGTGCTTTCCATCACTTGGAAGGAAGGCGACCTTGAATACATGCCATGTCTGATTTCGTAAGTGTTAATTCTTCAGCATTTGCTCATCACATCCCCCAGCCCATAAAGAAAGCCTAAGAGAGGCGGGTCCTAAGGGTGGACATAATATGTATACTAATTTCTAGAAAACTCTTAATGAGGAGGTTAGAGTCAAGGCTGAAGCAGCTATTGGACTAGCTATTGTTTCGTCGATCCATCGTAACAACCGCTTAGGCACGTATAGAACGAAAATCACCTAATCATGGCTTTTTCTAGCGCCTTGTACCATACCGAATTCGAAATTTGAGATTGGAGGATTGAGCCATAAGCGCGGTGGGGGTGACAGAGGACGTGCTCATAGGGTTCATAGTAGGGCACACTAAGGCTTCATTTAGGATAGCTTTTCATTATTGTCTTTTGTTGCTTTCAAGAAATTTTTTTACTAAAAAAAGCTATTATTAAAAATAATAAGAAAAGTGTCTCAAAGAAAACCTAAGTCTGAAACATTCGACTATCCAGTTTGTATCTATCTTTCCTTTCAGGCATTCATTTGTTCATCACTTCAAATTTTCTAATATCTCAGTCAGAATACTCCCCATTTCCTTACAAACCTCCGAGCGATTCGATCTGCGTTCCCTATTCCTCCACGTAGATCAAATAGTCATATTGTTGTACAAATGCCAAACCTTTCACAACATACCCTTCCCTTTGATCCTCACAACTGCTATCTATATGAGTAACTTTCATTATCCCCCATCGATAGTTTAAAATCAACTCCTTCAATCATTTTTGGAATACTGAAATATAAAGCTCGTATAATTATAGAGGTCTTCGCCATGCATAAATATGCCTTAAATTATTTTTCTCACTTAATCATTACTGTTAAATTTTTAATGCAGGTTGCTATATCTCACATAGGCTTCGTTCGGGACTGTTTTCTTACTAATTTTTAAAGCAGTTTTTTAGTATAAAAATTTTTTAAACTAAATTTTTTTGTACTAGAAAAGCTGCTTTAGAAAGTAGTAAAAAAATTGTCCCAAACAAAATCAGGGGGTTTCTGACCGACTAAGGCTTCATTTGGGACGGCTTTTTTACTGTTTCTTAAAGTAGCTTTCTAGTACAAAAATTAAATTTTTTGTATTAAAAAACTGCATTACGAAGCATAAGTCGTCTCAAATGAAACCGAAATGATGACAGTCAAAGAGCTTATTTAAATGTTGAAGTGAGCTCACTGTGAGCTAATATCCAGCTTAGATGTTTCCTGCTTCTCTGCAAGAAACAGTTCAAATACGCAACATTTTTTTTAATTTTTTAATGAAGCTTATTACATACTTTCTTCGAGTTAAATTATATGTGGCTCAAGAAAATAAAGAGATAAAAGTAGACTGATAATTGAGCTTAGCGAGGGGGCAATTCATTTTCTTAAATGCCAGCAGATTTTTTAAACTACACTGCATGTAATCCCTTTGTCATAGCAGACTTACTGATGGCAATTGTGGTTGGATATGTATGTAAAGCTTTGTTTGGGACTGCTTTCTTACTACTTTCTAAAGCAGTTTTTTAGCATAAAAAATTTTAGTTAGGAAAATTTTTAATTTAAAAAGCTGTTTTAGAAAGCAGTAAGAAAGCTATCACAAATGAACCTTAATATCTTTGGCTATGTTATCTATCTATTTTGAACTTTCTATGAATCTAAGTGGTGGTTTTTCTAAGTACAAATTAAATATAGTTTTGGTTTATTTATGGTGGGTGTTAGGAAATTTATGGTGCTCGAGCGAGAGCTTTTTTTTATTATTACACAAATATTCACATACACACATAGACAAAAAAACTCATAAGAGAGATAATAATTTAAGTGAAAAATAAAAAAAGGGAAAATCATTAGACCTTGCTACTTGAAATAACCTACTATATGATTAGAGATTACATAAGTCCGCCTTACTCCCAAACTAGATGAGAGTGTTACAATTTTTGGATTGCCAAATTGGCCCTATATGGATGTTGTGAAAAGTATTTGATAAGCAATGATCAGTGATGAACTTTAGTGTCAGTCCGATGGACGGTAAAGGCGGTTTTGGGTGACAAAGACCATGAGAGTTAATTGATAATGGGTGAAGGTTGTTGTTGACATCGATCATAGGCATTGATTGAAGAGCAGACCTCTAAGAATTTTTTAGATTTATTAGCTATCTCTAATTACAGGCCCCTTTCTTTATAAGATAAAGGTCTATTTATAGTTTTTTGGAATCATATTTTAGTTATTTTTGTCTCTTCAAACACTCTATTGGATGATCAATATTGATTTTTCTGATCATAAGTTGTTCCTTAAATACTTAATTGCCTTAATGATTTAGATATTTAAGTATCTTAATGACATCATAAATTGTGCAATTGGCCTTGTTGGCTACACCTTATTGGGACGCTCATTTTGACTATAAGCCAATAAAATTCTTACATCATTTAGACCATAAAACATTATTACGAAGTTTTCAATCATTCTTTGGAGTGCTCTATTTATGCTAATTTAGACTCAATTAAGGTGCTTTTGGCATCATTCTCTTCATTTCATCAAAATATTAGTTTAGATATAAATTAATTAAAAATGGAGTTTGAATTGTTTCAAATTTGATCATGAAAGTTTATGATTCACTATTAGTAAATAAAATATAATGGGTTAATTAATGTGTAGTTGGAATATAGTATAATTGCGGGTCTCAGACTTATTAGGTATTTTAATAGGTTA
Source organism: Dendrobium chrysotoxum (assembly GCA_019925795.1). Classification (NCBI taxonomy): domain Eukaryota; kingdom Viridiplantae; phylum Streptophyta; class Magnoliopsida; order Asparagales; family Orchidaceae; genus Dendrobium; species Dendrobium chrysotoxum. The sequence goes on from JAGFBR010000802.1 coordinate 411,651, forward strand.
CTGTGTGTCTCTATGCTATAAATACTCAAGTTGAATATTTGGCATTCAAGCAAGATGTAGAAACCCCTTTGAATCTGGCTTACTCCCTTTTCAGCTCAAATTACAAAGAGTTGAAGGAATCTAATATTGCCTAAAGCATTCTCCCTGATCTATCTTGAGCTTATGACATACTACAAATTATCTAGTTATCAATTTTTGCTATGTAATAGTTAATATATGGATTTAGGTCCTATCATTCACATATTTGCATCAAGATTTGTGAAGAATTGGATGATGTATCATGAACAATTGATTTGATTTTTAAATTTATCATACTTGTCTAGTTTGCTAAGTAAACTTCGAAATATATTACTTTTGACCTCTTGACATATGCAGTTGTACGCAATATATTGGTGGTTTATGCAATAATTAATGGATAGGTATATTGGTGGCCGCATTGCATATTTTGTGCTTTTGATTTTGATTGATTCTATTTTATTAGATTGGGATCATATTTCTTTTTCCAGTCTATTTTGAGCTACCTGTTATGTCTTGTAATTTGTTGGTGACTACACCTATTGTGTAAATATTAGGGCTTTAGAGAGAGGAAGAGAGATGCCATCAGATGAGATGAGATCCACACATTCATAAGATCACATGACCATAAGCACAAGCAGTTCCTTTCTTCTAGTTGATTGCACAAATAATTTCTAAATTTAATTTTTTTCAATTTTACCTTCTCGAATTTTTGAATGTTATGTTTAAGTACATATATTACTTTGATAAATGAATGAAATCTATTGATCAATTGATTTTAAAGTTCAAAATTTTCTAAAAAAATGATTGTTTTGCTAATGATAGGATTAATATACGTAAAAATAAATTTTGCAAATAGTTATTTTTATAGGTTTATATAGCTTTCAAAGAACTAAGTAATATTTGATACAACTATTGAAGTATAACTATTGTGCACCGAAAAATCTGCAAGAATAGAGAGAGTGAGAGTGAGGGAGAGAGCGAGAAAGAAATTGAAGTCTTTGATATATACAATGATCCCGTACCATAGAGATAAAAGATGAGTTGCAAGAGACATCAGAGTTTTTACGTGGAAAGCATATAAAAGAGAAAAATAATGGGGCTTGGCCTAGTTGAAATGATTATATTGGTGTTTGTCATCGATTATAAATGATGCATTGCCTTATGTTTGAGAAGCTATTCATAAAATAGTAAATATACACCAAACATAACATATTTCATCGTAGAAGTTGGAAAATCCAGGTGGTATGATAGCTATCTTTAAGTGACCATTCGTTATTTGTTTTGGTAGCTCACTTTTAAAGAGAGGAGATCAGAGACCAATAAGCCCATCATAAATTTTAGTGCTAATTTCGAAAGTCAAGGATAACGTCGACTGCATACATCTGTCTTTGGGGTGATGGCATGTGTTAACATTGTTGGCGACAACACATGAAAAAGTTCGAAAGTATCAGTGTAGGTGATGGACTATAGTCGAGTGATTGTGGTCAGAGAATTGTAACCAGGCGACGATTGTCGAAGGACTGAAGTCAATCAATGGTGCTCGGATGACTATAGTCAGGTAATTATGGCCATATAATTATATTTAGGCAATGGTGGCCAGAGGGCAAAAGTCATGGAGAATTCTTTGGAGGACTATAGGCATGCGACAATATTTGAAGGATTTTAGTCAGAGAAAAGGGGATCTAAGGATTGTAATAAGGCAACAGTGGTTAGAGGATCATAATTGGATGATGCAAAAGACCATAGTTAGGTAACAATAGTTTGAGCACTATACTCAAGCAATAGGGTCAAAGGTGACAGTGGTAAGAAGACTATCGTCAAGTGACAGTGATTAGAAGCCGACCGTAGTCATGCAATGGTGGTAGGAGGATCATAGTTGGGCGATAGTGATCCGAGGATTGTAGTTAGATGACAGTGGTTGGTATGTCAAAGCAAGTGGGTGTGGTTAGAAGGCTTCATCTGGGTAACGATAGTACAAGAACTATAATAGGACAATGATGATCAGAGAATTTTAGTCAAGCAATGGTTGAGGACAGAAGACTATAGTTAGGTTACGGTGGTCTTAAGATTATAATCTCACAACAGAGATTGAAGCATTTTAGTTGGGTGATAATAATGGTCGAAGGACCATAATCGAATAGTGCAGTTGAATATTAGCAGTCAAACAGTGGTCCAATGATGGCGGTGGCCGATCATTAGTCTTGTGGTGGTCCTATGATAACAGTGAGGCAGTGGTCTAGTGATCATGGTCAGTGGAGCACCACGATTTTTTTTGTCTTCAAGCTTTCTTGAATCTCAAGCCAGGGCCCAAACCCCCCTTCAAGTAGAAAATACAAGACTATTTATAAACTTTTTAGAGCATCATACCAGCAAATATAACTAAAATTAATAGCATATTGCACATATTAAACTCCCTTATTAATGGCTCTGCTTTTATTATTTAAGTGCCTTAATGATATCAGAATTAGACATTTTTAGGCTTGTTCAATTTGTCACGTATAGAAGCTAGATTTAACCATAAGCATACAACATTAAGAGATGGGTTGATCCTTCAATTTATATGACAAAATTTTTAATTATAGTTCGAGTACTTGATTTGAGCTTATTAACGTAACTATATCTATTTTTTGGCAAGCTTATAAACATGATCTAATGCACATAGTATTTACTTTTTGAATTAGGTCAGGCGCAATAATTCACACCATTTTGTTATGGATTATCATGCTTGATACTTCTTGGGTTTTTTAACATTCCATATGAAATCATTATCAAACACCTATATCAATGGAACTAATTTAAATACACTCATTTTTTTTTTTTTTTGCATAATATTTTCTCTGTATTGAATTTTAGATAAAAGTAGAAAGCTCAATATTTTCTTTGCGAACAAGAATGACAAATTTATATTTAAAAATAACTATTGCATAATTAAAATTGCTATGAAAATATATTTTTGAAGTAGCACAAACTGGACCAGCCCAAATCTGCTCTTGTAAATAATAAAACCACCTTTGTTGACTCTACTCTATCTAGCTAGATCTGGAGGCCACCAAATCCGCTCTTGTAAATAATAAAAAATTGATTCACCAATAGGGTGGTATCATATGGCTCATAAGAAGCTGAGATGGTTCATAGATGAAGATTGTGAGGGAGATCCTTCAGCCCTAGGCAATTACCAATTCAACTGTATTTCTGAAGAGTTGTTGAGATGACTTATGAAGAAATAACTCAAATTGAAGTTCTCAAAAAGGTTTCTTGAGCAAGGCCCTATGAACACACCACTAAGTAAAATTCCTGCTAATATGGAGAGATTATTATGTGCAGTCATCGGATCGTCCGGAGGCCAATCAGGATGCGCCATATCACCAGATATACAGCAGTCATGGGCGGACCCACAGTAAAAAAAGTATTAAGAGGGATATTTTTAGTATCCCCCCCCCCCCCCTCTCAAAAAACAATTTTGCTCTAATCTTATCACTCATGTTCAAGTAGCCATCGGTTCGTTATTCCAGCCACTTTCACCATTTCGTGAAATCCCATTCGCGGCATTCTACATTCGGTCGCAACTCGGGCAAGCTTCATCTTCGCAGACTGCAGGCGCAGCACATCCAACACTCTCCTCTTCTTCGGTTTTTCCCATTTGAGTCGACATTGAACGGTTGAAGCAGATCTCACTTCACTCCGTTCTCCGCAGTTCGCAGTATCAAGCTCCGCTGCTCTTCGCCAAGGTAACTTTAATCTAGCAAATAGTTTTGTTTATCATGTCAGTATTTATTCTTATCATGAACATATGATAGACGAAATATGCATCAAATATTAAAATTTTTTTTTTTGGATTTACAAATGGCTCTTTAGTCAATGACTTCTCTTTGATATAAGCAACAAAAATATCATCCATTGTTGCTTTTTTATAACCAATAACACCAGTTTCTATCATGATTATCTAAAAAAATGGGTCATCAAAATTTTGTGTTGTGGCTTCCCAAGCTGAGAAACTTGGAGGGAGTAGCTCCCATTGTTTGTTGAAGTTGTCGCATACCGTATTGAAGTTGTTCCTTCAATTTCTGTTAAGATGTTCAAATTTTGTTCTGAAATAAAGGCTCTGACTTCTCAAGCATTACTATTAACTTGGAGAACTCGATAGTCTAGCGCACTCACCCACATAACACAATTTACACAATCACTTGAAATTATCTTTGACTTATAGGCAAACATGATCGCTACACAACCGTATATAGTAAGTCAACCTATTTATGTGTTATGTAATTGTACTAAGCTATCAACTATGTAACATTAGCCCTTTTCTTCACAAATAAATAAGAGATCATTGGTCATGTACAGGCAAGCAAAATCATAAATTCAATGGCAAAACCTCAAATAAAATCTCTCAATCCCTAAATTATTTCATTATTATTTGTTGACCTCCTTTTGATATCGGTCACTTATATGGTTTTATTGCATATCTCGTGGGTCGGTCCGTCTTCCTGCATGCTACACTATTGCGTTTGATGATGGGTCAAATTGCGCATTATACCTCGATTCATCGTCCGCTTTGGGATTTATTCCATTTGATCACATATGGTCCATCATTATGTTTGAAAATATATGTGATCAGGTTGACGTCAATTTGATGAGTATTTTGCGTGCATTTGAATCATCCATGCGCATTTGCATTCCATGTATAGAATCTTTTGATCAAGACCTCATTCTGCAAAATGGACTGCACCAGTGCATCCGGCTAGTTGAGACGAATCAAATGAGCCTTTTCGTGCTCGAATCGAGTGTCGTTTGATGCGTGTCGAGGGGAGAGAACTAAAAGATATTATTGTTGTTATTATTATTATTATTATTATTATTATAAATAATAAAAAAGACCTTTTTTAATTTATTTTATTTAAAGTTACATAATAAATCAAATTAGAATTAAAATATAAAATATACAAGTAATAAATACTTATAAATATTAAATAAATATAAATAACATCATATTTAAATTAAATCCTATTTAGCTTATTTACAAACTAGCTTTATCCCATGTCTTTTTATATCACCCCAAATCAAATAAATCTGAATGCAACGGCTGATCTAGTAAGGCAGGCTGAATCTGAACCGTTCGATGTAGGGCATCATTTTGATTTCCCATTGAATGGGGGCCGATTCAACTGGAGATCCACGATTCACTCCCTCACAACTTTAGCAGCCGCAAGCAAAAGGGCAAAAGACCTCTCTGATTCTGACAGGGCAGCAGGTCTCACGCCTCAAGGACTCTCATGCTACAGGATACGTCTTTGGGCCTAGCTCTCTCGATTCTATGAGGGCGAGTTCACTCTTTCTCGAAGGCAAGAGACTAGAGCTGGGACACAGGCTTCTTTCCCTCACGGTTCAGACTCACGCCCCCAGCTCTCCCTCCCCTTTGAGAAAAATTATTATGTTCGGACACCGGACATATCCGGTGCTTGGTATTATAGCGGTACTGATCGGTATCCTACGGTACCGAGCAGTACTGACCGTGGCTGGATATCGATCGGTACTGCTAGTATACCGATAATCCGGATACGCCCGGTGTCCGAACAGAATAATTTTCCTCCCTTTGAGGGGTATTATCTTTTGAAATCCTATAGAAGACTTAGAGTTAGAAGAAAATAAATAAATACATTTTAATTTACATTCATAAGAGTAGAAAATCGGATTTGTTGTGGAGGATCCTGACCACCTTATTTTTTTGCAGATCCCGGATTGTATTTATATTTTCAAGTAACTAAATAAAAGATTTTTATTTATGCATTTGCTTCATGTATCATTGTACATGAAGCTAGCTTGATCTATTTGCATATTATACCGTCCTGATTAAGCTCTTTGAATTAAATATTATTAACTCCTTAGGATAGAACCCTCCTATCTTGCATACATAAGATGATTGATTGTGTTTAGGATATTAGCCGGTAGCTCACTCCAGGCAAGCATAGCCCATATTATACACCCCTTAGTGCGTATTCTCTAACTCCTATAAATTCTAAATCTATAATTTCTCTTAGGATAGTAAAATCATGTTTAATATTTTAAACTTAAATTTATAATCAAATATTTATATATTTCAAAATCTAATCCTTACTAAAGATGAAGAGAAAAGATTTATCCTCTTTAGATTATAAAAGTTTAGGAACCCCTATTATGCACCAAATCAAGAAGAGAGTATTCTTGGGTCGAGGCCTAAGATGTAATTAACCTCGGGGTTTACGCCCGTGGGGAACTGACACTCACATTAAATAAATCACATTCGAGTTGATGTATCGAATGAAAAAATCTCATGGCTATCTACTTATACACATTATTATCCATCGAGATATGTAGGCGAAAGTCGTTATTCTCCATAGATAATCGTATGTATAATTCTATATGCTCTCTAATTGGCCTGTTTGAGTAGAGTGTAAAGATTTGTGACCATTTTGTCCTATGAGATAGTGTGATCGTATTCTTTGCATTCTAACTCTTACGGGCAGCATCCTTTCGAAGACCCACATCATTCAACTTACTGTTATCTTCTCAACCATAAGGTTTTTTTATCTCGTTCCTTGCACACCAACTTTACCTTTCTTATTTTCTTTTAATATTTTGAGCATGATTCATTACCTATTAAAATGTTGACCATCTTTCACGTAAAAGATCAGGTCTAAAACCCTGACTTCCATCTTAAGTCGTCTAAAAATTTTTTAGTAGCTCTACCTGTTGCGTACTGGAACCTTCGTGGTAGTCAAGAGATATAGAGTTTAACATCCTAGATTTGTACGAATATCTAGCACACTGACAAATAAAAGAGAATGGTGCACCGTTCATAAGTGGCACTAGAGCTTTTACATGAAAACTCCTGAAAAGGGGGAAAAATCAAGGGGCATTGCCAATCAAAATTAATCTACTAGTGTTGGTGGTTGATTACAAATAATGCCCCTCCTCGGAGGAGGGTGCTGGATCAACGAAAAAAATACACATTGTAGAGAGCACATTACATATTGAGAGAATGACATGATAAATGTTCTCAATTAGAGAATGTTGTCCTGCTCGTTTGGTTGGTAGGGCCATAGTCGGATGATGATGGTTAAAAAGATTGTAGTCGGCAAACTACTGAGGTTGGAAGGATCGTAATCAGACGACGGTGGTCGGAGGGACTGTAGTCGGTGGGCAACAGAGGTCGGAATGACCATAGTTGGCGGGCGATGGTGGTCAGAAGGACAGTAGTCGAACAACAGAGGTCAGAAGGATCGTAGTTAGGCGACAGTAGTTGGACAGACTGTAATTGATGGGCGACAGTGGAGGAAGGCTCATCAATGGCTGCTAAATGGAGGTCTGACGGCGATGGTCGGGGAGAGATTCAACAGCGGCAGCTTGGAGGCGCCGATTCGTTGGCGGTGGTGCTGGGGTGGAGCTCCAAGATTCTTAAGGCCTTCGAGCTTTTCTTTTCTTCTTCTTATTTCCTTCCTCCCTTCATGTGAATAATGAGGGTTTATTTATGATTTTTTGGAAGTGACATGCTTAGTAAATATGGAGAAGATCTCGAATGTTATATCGGACGACCCATATTAATTCTCTTGATTATAAGCATTTAAGTGCTTTAATGATGTCAGAATTGAGTGATCTTAGTCTTGTTAGATTTGTCTCGTCAAGCTGCTCGATTTGACTATGAGCATGTCATATTTGGATATCATTTGGTCTTCCAATTAATGCTCTAAAACTTTCAAGTAGGCTCTGGTCCTTTAATTTGGGCTCATTTGGGCTCGGATTAGACTGAAATTGGCGTTATTGGGTTCGTCTCCTTTAGATGTTCAATTTGACTATAAACTTACTGAAATCGGAGTTTGGATGATTCCAAATTTAATTTCAAAAATTTTCAATTCAAATTTCCATCGAGATTCATGTCCAACCAAGGTGATTTTGTGATGACATATCACTACGATTTTGTAAATGATTTTTATTTTATTTTATTTCTCAAATCTAAATACTATTTCGTTTAAGCTTCTTTTTGTCACTATCATCTTGCATATAAGAAATCTAGCTCAGCCGACATTAATAAACAAACATATTGATGCATGCAATAAGTAAATGATGCTAAGGATATATATCCAATATTTCAAAGAAGACCAAAAGATGATAAGTAGCATTAATCACTTGATCCAAAAGCTTAAGCACATGACTCACAGCTCACACAAGATAAATATTTTAAAGCGTCTAAGTTGACTCGGCTTTAAAGGATCTATATACAAATACAAAAATAATCTTGCTAAATAAGAAGGATAATGTACTCTTTATGAAATGATTATTGTGACTCCATAGTCAATGCTGCCAATGTTTATGGCTGTCAAGGGACAAAATCTATATGATGGTGGGATAAAATAAATGAACTTTTAAATGTATGAAATCTATATTTTATATTTCAAATTCTTTAAACTTAAAAGAATTTGCCCTAAGTAGCTCAATTCATGTCTATCAAAACTTGTGCTTATCTTGCTATCTTTGTTTATTTTTTTTATTCTTGTTATTTTTAAATAAATACGTCAAAGCGGGATAACTAGCCAGGTTGATCAGGTCTGACTCGAAATTGAACCAACTCGAACATGTCATGTTTAATAAATAGGTAAAAAAGGTGGATCCAAACTCAACCCGTTGGCAACCAGAATGACACGACCGTTTTGAATAAAAAAATATTTTTTTTATAATTTCTCAAGTTTAATTTAATTGAAAAAAGAAGAAGATTATACTACCAAGCAAATTAATTTAAGAGAAAAAAAAATAAATGAGTCACTCTCAGATAAAAATTGAATTCACTGGTCAATACGAACCCCGCCCTTTTAATAAACGGGTTGAAATTCCAGACATAAACTTGATCCTTTTATTAACAAGTCAAATCTATTTATTAAAGTGATTTTCAAAAAAATAAATTTTATTTTAGCCATTCAAAATAAATTTGATGACCAAGATGAGCTTGCTTCTGCTATAATGATCAAATATGGTTGGAATCCATTTTATACCAAGATATATATTGTCAAAATATATTTTGGTTAGTATAATGCATAGATGATGTTAAATAATAGTAAAATATAATTTTCACATATATATAATGAGAGAATTTGATGGATCCTGATATTGGATCATAATATTATTCTATTCATATAGATCCATTCGAGTCCAAACAAACAATTCCCATCACCCATCACTATTTTTTAATTAATTATGAAATTTATTATATCATAAATGATCGACCCACAATCACCCGAGAAATTATTCTGTGCGGTCACTAGAACGTCCGAAGGCGAATTAGGATGCGTCATGTCAACCGGTACACAGCATCGATACACAACAAAAAATGGCGTGACGCCTCCTGATTTGCCTCTTGACGGCATCCGGTGACCGCATAGAATAATTTCTCCAATCACCAACCATCTTCCTTGCCTACCTCCTTCTCCTTTCTTTTTCTGACCAATTATTCAACCTCAAGCCCTTATAAAAATATTGATCATAATATTCTAACATAATTTAAAAAAAAAGCTTAAAAAATAACAAATGATATTTATATTATATTTAATTAATATAAAACTATGTTATTTTGATTTAGAGATGTTGTGGGCTAGAAGATTCGCAACGGTAGAGTGAGTAAAGTTTTCGTCTTAGCGATGCACGAATATCTAGCACACAAACAGAAAGAAAGAAGTAAAACACTCAATCTTTTTTACGTGGAAAGCCCGAAGAGGGAAAAACCACGGGGCCTCGCCCAGATGAAAAGATTCCATTAAATTTGAGTGAATTACAAGGGTTGACACATCCCTCGACTTAGAGGCGGTCAAATTACAGTGGCTTAGAGAGTTAGAGCAGAATCTAGCGATGTTTGGGCGGATGTCTGACGGCGTCCGGACAGAAGTTCAGCTGACGAGGAATGATCCGACAAAGGTCGGGCTGAAGTACGGTGGCGGTCAGCGGCGGGTGGAAGTCCGGCGGTGGTCGGTGGCCGGGTGGAAGTCTGGCGGTGGTCGGCGACAGGACGGGCTGAAGTACGGTGGCGGTCAGCGGCCAGGTGGAAGTCTAGCGGTGGTCGGCGGTTGGTGGCCGGGTGGAAGTCTAGCGGTGGTCGGCGGCAGGTCGGGCCGAAGTCCGGTGGTGGTTGGCGGCCGGGTGGAAGTCCGGCGGCGGTCGGCAGTCGGGTGGTGGTCCGACGAAGGTCGGGCTGAAGTCCAGGGTGGTCGGCGGCCGGGTGGAAGTCCGGCGGCGGTCGGCGGCCGGGCGGTGGTCTGACGAAGGTTGAGCTGAAGTCCGGCGACGGTCGGCGGCCGGGAGGTGGTCCGACGAAGGTCGGACTGAAGTCCGACGGCGGTCGGCGGTCGGGTGGAAGTCCAGCGGCGGTCGGCGGCCGGGCGGTGGTCCGACGAAGGTCGACGGGAGTTCGTCGGTGGTGGCGCTAACGAAAGTCGGGGGTTCGCCGGCTATGGAGCTCCGGAAGCCTTAGAGCTCTCTCCAATCTCTAGCCTCAGGTCCCCTCATGTAGAGAGTGGGGTCTATTTATAGATTTTGATGAGTGGCATACCCCGTAAATATAGAGAAGATCCGGGGCAGGTTCGGAGTGCTCCATCGGATGGCTCGTATTGATTCCCCCGATCATAGAGAGTTTTTCAATTGTTTAGGTGCCTTAACGATGTCGGAATTCTGCGATCTTGGGCTCGTTGGATTCGTCTCGCCGAGCCGCTAGATTTGACTATAAGCATGCCATATTTGGATATCAATTTGTCATCCAAATAATATTTTGGCCCTTCAAAATGTGGTCTGAGCCCTTGATTTGGACCCATTTGGGCTTGTATTGGACCGATTTTGGTGTTGTTAGGTTCGTCTCATTAAGATGTTCAATTTGACTATAAGTTTGCTGAAATCAGAGTTCATATGATCTCAAATTTAATTTTTAAAGTTTCCAACTTGAATATGCCTCGAGATTCGTGCTAGATCAAAGCGATTTTCAATGACGTATCAGTTGCCCCCTATTTTTGGATGTTGAATCTGGTAGAGTCCAAAAATATGTTTGTGATCACAGCATTCATAAAGACTCTTTTGAGTTTCAAATCTGTTAAAATTGAGTCTGGAATACTAAAAAAAATGGGTTCCGGACTCAAAAAAATTATCCAAATCAAATTTATCTGGATAAATATATATATATATATATATATATATATATATATATATATATATATATAATTATATATATATTTAGTTATATAAGTGACTAGAAAAATATATATTTATTTATTTGTAATAATTACAAATTTATATTTATATAACTATATATATAACTATATTTATATATATATATATATATATCTTATTATTATACTATTATTATAATAATATTTTATTATTTTATTATTTTTTATTTGCTCACGCCTCATGAAGAGGCGGCTACTGTAGCCGCCTCAATGAGGCAAAATTATTTTTTTAAATTAAATTAATTTTATTTCCCTTTTTAAAATAATTTAAAATAGGAAAATATTTATTTTTTGACCCAAAAAATTTCGAAAATATTTCAAAAAAATCTTTAAAAATCCAGAATCTTCTCTTGAATAAAAACAATTAATTTTCTGCATATTTATTTTATTTTTAAATAAAATTGCACTTATTTTATTTCCTATTTCACTTTTTCAATAATAGAAAATTATTTAATTTAGGACATTAAAATAATTCCGAAAATTAATTAAAAAAATTCAGAAAATTGGGCTCCAAACCTCCTTTAAAAAACTATAAATATCTCCTTAGGGGCAAGAGAAAAGGCACCACCTTTCTTAGCCAGTCTAAAAATTTCTGCTACAAAGTTAGGAGAAATCGGACAAATTAAAAATTTTTTGGCGGCGACGATCAAGACCTGGTACTCTTACGCAGGCTCTAGTTCACTCCCAGAGGGAGAAAAATTGTCCGGCAAGAGTTTAAATACCGGAAGCGGCGATCAAGGCCCGGTACTCTTACGTAGGCTCCAATTCACTCTCATTGGGGGAAAAACTAGTCCGGCAAGAGTTTAAATACTAGTGGCGGCGATCAAAGCCCGGTACTCTTACGCAGGCTCCAGTTCACTCCTGGTGGAGGAAAAACTGTCCGGCAAGAGTCTAAATACCGGCGGCGGAGGCGATCAAGACCTGGTACTCTTACGTAGGCTCCAGTTCACTCCCGTTGGGGGGGGGGGGGGGGAACTGTCCGGCAAGAGTCTAAATACCGGCGGCGGAGGCGATCAAGACCCGGTACTCTTACGCAGGCTCCAATTCACTCCGTTAGGGGGAAAAATGTCCGGCAAGAGTTTAAATACCGGCCGCGGAGGCGATCAAGACCCAGTACTCTTACGCAGGCTCCAGTTCACTCCCGTTGGGGAAAAAACTGTCCGGCAAGAGTATAAATACCGGCGGCGGAGGCGATCAAGACCCGGTACTCTTACGCAGGCTCCAGTTCACTCCCGTTGGGGGAAAAACTGTCCAGCAAGAGTATAAATACCGGCGGCGGAGGCGATCAAGACCCGGTACTCTTACGCAGACTCCAGTTTACTCCCGTTGGGGGGAAACTGTCCGGCAAGAGTCTAAATACCTGCGGCGGAGGTGATCAAGACTCGGTACTCTTACGCAGGCTCCATTTCAGTCCTATTGGGGGGGAAAAATTATCCGGCAAGAGTCTAAATACCAGTGATTGAGGAGATCAAAATCTGGTGGTTACAGTTTTCTCCTATTGGGAGGCAAATATCGTCCGCTAGAGGTGAGGGTGCCTCGAGTAGTACATAAAAAGGTGGTGTTGGTTTACCGAATAGGAGGCAAGCTTCTTTTAGAGATACTGCAGAGGTCCGATGTTAGTCAATGGAAGTCTGGCAACGAATGGATGTCTGATGTTAGGAAGAAGTCCGATGCTAGGAAGAAGTCCGGAGTCAGGTGGAAATTCTGCGTCGTGTAGAGCCTGATGAAAGTCTTGCGACGGGCAGATGTTTGTCGAGAGTCTGGTAACGGGTAGTAGTTCGACGACGAGTAAAAAATCAATATCGGGTAGAAGCCCGACAAAAGTCTTACGACGGGCAGAAGTCTAGTAACAGGAGGAAATTTGACATTGGGTAGAAGTCTAATGAGAGTCCCGCGACGGGCAGAAGTCCAGTGGTGGCAGGAAGTTCAGCGTCAAAGACTTCTTGATAACGTTAGCCTGTATGGAAGAGGTTAAGAGAATCTACCAAGGATGTATGACATATCTGAGGTTATATGTCAGAGCACCGCTCGATGACGTTAACCTGAATAAAAGATGTCAAGAGAATCCACCAAGGATGCATGACCTATCCGAGATTATATATCAGAGCATTACTCGATGATGTTAACCTGTGTGAAAGAGGTCGAGAGAATCCACCAAGGATGTATGACATATCCTAGATTGTATGTCAGAGCACTGCTCGATGACGTTAACCTGTGCGGAAGAGGTCTAGATCGAATCCCCTTGGGATTGATCATCCAACGATTAAGATATAATAACGATTATGTATTTCTCGAATCAAGGATTAAAAGATTATATTCTTCGGTAGTTTTTCATTGTCATTATTTTTTATTATTTTTAAAGAAGTAGACAATATCAAAATGGAGCGCACAACACATTACTATATTATGTAGGATAATATAACAACTTTCTATTACAACCTAGGGATAGAAGCGTTACATCATGTTAAACGCATAAGATATACGTACGGGGATAACACAATATTTGACTTTGAAGAAAAAAAACTAGAGATATCAGAGCAACACCCTACTTATAAAAGAGACACAATAAAATAAGACGACTACTATTACTAACACAAATGCATACACTGTGTGATCATTTGATCTCACCAACCATTTGAATATTATTCAATGGTTGTCTTAGTTGTTATTGATTTTGCCCCCCGGTATCATCTCGAGTAGGTTGGCTTTGGATGAATTGTCGGAGATATCCTTGTCAGATCAGCCTCTCAATTTCATCCTTGAGTTGTTTGCAAGCTTCAGTAGTGTGTCCATGACTACGGTGAAAATGACAGTATTGATCATGATTTCCTACGTTCGACTTCAAAGGATTAGGCCACTTAATATTTTCTTGATCTCGGATGGCCATCAACATTTGCTCGAGGGGCATTGAATGATGTATACTCCTTCTCTTGTTAAAACTCACGTTGTGGTACTAGGGGTCTAAGAGAAAAGTTTTTTTTATTACGAGAATGAGTCTTCCATTGTATGGGCATTTTTACGCTTTCCAGAAGTTTGCTCAAATTGCTTCCTGTGGGCATTAATAGCTTCATCCGCTGATATTTGTGCCTCCACACGATGGATCAGGTCAGCATATGAGGGAACCGTGTCTCGCATAAGTGCTGAGTAGAAGGGGTTAGGATGAAGCCCTCCGAGAAAAACTCCTCTAAGTAACTTGGGATCTACTCCAGAAATTTGTCGGGCCTCAATAGAAAATCGTTGGAAATACTCGTTCAGTGATTCTCCTTTATTTTGGCGGATCCTAGAGAGGTGAGAAGAATCCTTAGCAATTCTTCGATTGGCGATGAATTGTTTGATAAATATCTTGGCCAATCTAACGAATGTAAAAATTATTCCAGCTGAAAGTGAGTAGAACCACGTTCGAGCTTATCCTTTGAGGGTAGCAGAAAAAGCTTGTCATAGGTGTGCATCTGAGGCTCGTTGTATATGCATGATGGTCCTATAGTGATCGATATGCTTGTACAGGTCAGATGTCTCGTTATAGGGATCAATATTCGGTAGTTTAAATCCTGCCGGAATGGGGTGTTGGAGGATGACTTCAGCCAGGGGTGAGGACTCCTTGAAGTTTCGCTAACGAAGAGATTGTCTTGCACCTCATGCGGGGAACTCTTCTTGAACTAATCTTCATAGTTCATGCAGTAGGATGTTGCGAGGGAATCCAGCAATGTGTGGTGAGGCTAAGTCCCTGAGGACATCCAAAGAAATGCGAGGTTATTGACCTGCGCGCGAAGGATGGGTAGAGCTTGCTGTGTCAGCAAGTTCGTTATCTTGATGCGTTAGAGGATGCATCCTTGGCGGAGGGAAAGGAATCTCGGCATAAAGATGTTCTGGTGGAACCTCTCCAACCCGGGGTGGATCTCGAGGGAGAAGGATCTCTTCCTGTGGAGCTAGTGCCAGCTGTCGGGTCTCTCGTAGGAGTTGAAGGATCTCATTTTGAGATTCCTCTATTCTTTGAATACGATCTTCTAGGGATGGTCCTGATGTCCCTTCTCTAGCAACATTTTGCCCCCCAGGATGAAAAGCGGTGGATACTGGGCATCCATGATTCATAGACTGATTCCGGGATTGATGCGAATTGGAGCGGGAGGCTCCCAAGATGCGATTGCTATGCCTGTTGGACATCAAAGTTGTGCTTAGGATATTGGGATTGATTTCTCACAGACGGCGCCAAATGATTGTGGGCTAGAAGATTCGCAATGGTAGAGTGAGTAAAGTTTTCGTCTTAGCGATGCACGAATATTCAGCACACAAACAGAAAAAAGAAGTAAAACACCCAATCTTTTTTACATGGAAAGCCCAAAGAGTGAAAAACCACGGGGCCTCACCTAGATGAAAAAATTCTATTAAATTTGAGTGAATTACAAGGGTTGACCCATCCCTCGACTCAGAGGCGGTCAAATTACAGTGGCTTAGAGAGTTAGAGCAGAATCTAGCGATGTTTGGGCGGAAGTCTGATGGCGTCCGGACAGAAGTTCAGCTAACGAGGAATGATCCGACAAAGGTCAAACTGAAGTACGGTGGCGGTCGGCGGCCGGTGGAAGTCTGGCTGCGGTCGGCGGCTGGGTGGAAGTCCGGCGGTGGTCGGCGGCAGGTCAGGCAGAAGTCTGGTGGTGGTCGGCGGTTGGGTGGAAGTTTGGCGGCGGTCGACGGTCGGCGGTCGGGCGGTGGTCCGACGAAGGTCGGGCTGAAGTCCGATGGTGGTCGGCGGCCGGGTGGAAGTCTGGCGGCGATCGGCGACCGGGCGGTGGTCCGACGAAGGTCGGGCTGAAGTCCGGTGGGGGTCGGTGGTCGGGTGGAAGTCCGGCGGCGGTCGACGGCCGGGCGGTGGTCCGACGAAGGTTGGGCTGAAGTCCGGCGGCGGTCGGCGGCCGGGAGTTGGTTCGACAAAGGTCGGACTGAAGTCTGACGGCGATTGGCGGCCAGGTGGAAGTCCGGCGGCGATCGACGGCCAGACGGTGGTCCAACGAAGGTCGACGGGGGTTCGTCGGTGGTGGCGCTGATGAAGGTCGGAGGTTCGCCGTCGGTCTGGAGCTCCGGAAGCCTTAGAGCTCTCTCCAATCTCCAGCCTCAGGTCCCCCTCGTGTAGAGAGTGGGGGTCTATTTATAGATTTTGATGAGTGTCATACCCTGTAAATATAGAGAAGATCCGAGGCAGGTTCGGAGTGCTCCATCGGATGGCTCGTATTGATTCCCCCGATCATAGAGAGTTTTTCAATTGTTTAGGTGCCTTAACGATATCAAAATTCTGCGATCTTGGGCTCGTTGGATTCGTCTCGTTGAGCTGCTCGATTTGACTATAAGCATGTCATATTATGATATCAATTTGTCATCCAAATAATAATTTGACTCTTCCAAATGTGGTGTGAGCCCTTGATTTGGACCCATTTGGGCTTGGATTGGACCGATTTTGGTGTCGTTAGGTTCGTCTCATTGAGATGTTCAATTTGACTATAAGTTTGCTGAAATCAGAGTTCATATGATCCTAAATTTAATTTTTAAAGTTTCCAACTTGAATATGCCTCGAGATTCGTGCTAGATCAAAGCGATTTTCAATGACGTGCCAAGAGATAAATTTAAAATAATGATAATATTTACTGTAAAATATAGGATGGTTTATATCATAACCCTCAAAGCTATAATATTTATAAATTTAACATATAAATTTTATCAAAACCCCCAACAATAAAAAAAGAAGTCAAGATAAGATGAAAAAAGAGACGGATAATATTGCAACGAGATCTCGTTGAGATTTTTAGGTTTCATTTGGGATGTCTTTCTTACTGCTT
Organism: Dendrobium chrysotoxum; assembly: GCA_019925795.1. Taxonomy (NCBI): domain Eukaryota; kingdom Viridiplantae; phylum Streptophyta; class Magnoliopsida; order Asparagales; family Orchidaceae; genus Dendrobium; species Dendrobium chrysotoxum. Next base: position 428,728 of record JAGFBR010000802.1, read on the forward strand.
CTTAAAGTAGTTTTTTAGCACAAAAATTTTAATTTTTGTACTAAAAAGCTACTTTATGAAGCAATGTGAAAGCCTCAAGACTTTGTTTGGGATGACCTTTTTATTACTTTTTTAAAACAGAGTTTTAGTATAAAATTAAAAAATTTTAGTACTAAAACTGTCTTAAAAAGCAATAAAAAGTAATCCCAAACGAAACCTTAATAGAATTTAAGAGGCTAATGACTCAAAAAAGGAAGATGATGCGAAAAAGTGACGATGAGATATAGTCGGTGAAGGGCACATGAAAGACAAAAAATTTGATGACATGATGGTAAAGAAGAGGAGGAGGAGGCTATAAGGAGTCAGCATTGGGGCACTGGCAGCACTTGCCCCCACTCCCCACTGGCCTATATATATATATATATATATATATATATATATATATTCAATTATGATAAGTAGTTAATAGAATAAAATTTTAATGCATAAAAAGATTGTTTTTAAAATTTTTATGATTTTGGATAAATTTTAAATAATATTTTTGAACAAAATTTTATCAGATCAAATGATCATTTCTATTCATTATTGAACAAATTTCTAATTATATTTTCTGACAAAAATTATCTAACTCAAAACCATCAGCAGTGAAATTGAAAAAAAAAATTATGAAAGATAATAATAGCATCTTGTTTAAAAAAAAAGTTGTTGTTTTTATGAAATTTGATTGTTTGTCTCAATATATAAAATTGAGCAAATTCTTTTATTGTATATTTTTAAGAAGAAATATCTATGAATATTCTTTTTAGATATAATTATCTCTAATGAGAGATAAATCCTTAATATTATGGATTGTTTATTAGACTAGTACGTCATTCAAATTTCAGTGTCAATTATTTTTTAGTTAATTTATAATTAAATTATACAAAATCATATGAGAAATTTTAGTGTATATTTTTTATATAAGTCATAAATTTACAAGTAATAACTTCCATTCTTAAAAGTTTAACTATTATTTTATTATTAATTATTAAATAAAAAGATAAAATAAATTACCCAAAAAAATTTTAGGGATATAATAAAAATTATAAATTTGTGCCCTCATTAATAAAATTTTTTAACTTTTCTATTATATATATATATATATATATATATATATATATATATATATATATATAATAGGACAAATTACAAATATTTATATATAATCAGGAAAATAATATCATTAAAATGTTGACAAATCACTTTTTAAGATTATTTGACGAAAAAATTTATCAGAATATTCAAACCTAAAAATTTTAAGATTATTGTCATATATCATGGCTGTATCTTAAAAAAAATATATCATGGCTGTATCTTAGATGCACATAACTTTACGAATCACAAAGCAAATCTAAGGGCAATCCTCCATCATACAATCAGTCCTGTTTAAATCTCCGTACGTTCCCCTACTCCTCCGGAACCATTTACCGAACGAACAAAACAGCCTGCCAGAGTGGCAGAACATGTCGAAGAAGGATGATGGCTCCCGGACAGAAGCATAGCAATCGGTTATTAAACGGTGTCAGTGGACCATGGAGCACCCTGTATTATTCTTATTATAAATCCCATTACGATAAGATTATGATAATAACACTCAACATATACAGCTTTCTACGCCGCACATCTCGAGATTCTCGACCAGGCATCACAGCGTGGACGGCCATATCACCACCGACCGACCACTGACAACCAATCCCAGCCGTCAGATCCCATTCGCCAGCCTCAATCACTAAACTTCATAGTACAAAGAGGTTACGCCGACACGAAACGCACGTGGGACCCATTCGGGTTGCGCGTGTTCCCATGGGTGGTCAGTTCGGTGGACGAACTATAACAGGTCCATGTCAGCAGCCCTCAAGTAATGGCGGATATACTCATGGGTGGTGGTGGGGTCCGCGCTTCGCACATCAGTCGTCTCCACCGCGGATTATTTTGTTTCAATCGTACAATTTATTTTAAATGATTAAGATTGGTCCAATTTTTAATTATTTTATATTAATATAGTCAATTTTAGGCATTTAAAACTAGTTAAAATTTTTATTAAGTTAAGCACACCTTTGCATATTTCATAGGGAAAAATAAAAAAAAATTGTAAATGGATCTCTTGGTATAAAATTTATAAGGATCGATTAGATAAGTAACTTACTACGGAATTTATTCAATTGAAATATTCTATCATGTAAGTGTGGTTATAAAAATATATTTATCCTCTTAATTTTAGAAGACGAGATTATAAAATATAAAATACTAGCTTGGCTTCCTATAGCTATAGATTATATCAAAGAATTGTAGAGAAATAATGAATGATTGTGACAATGATCAAGAGATGATTATTAGGTGAAGGTAGTTGTGTAATGCTAGTTGGATTACGATCGTCAAGTAATGATAGGCTGACAATAATGATTGGACGATGAGGATGGGCAACGACGATTAGACTATGCTAATCTAGTGATGGTAACCAGGTGATCATTATTTAGGGTTTTGACAATCGAGCTACAATAACAAGGTGATGCGATCGTTAATGTCAATTGTTAAATAGGGCTTTGGACTTCTTATGATCTACATAAACTCTTTTCAAATTTAAATTTTTTAATGTATAAAATGTTAGCACACTTGTATATTTTTAGGTCATTTGGATAATTTAAGGCTTCGTTTGGGATGACTTTCTTAATGCTTTTTAAAACAGCTTTCTAGTTAAAAAATTTTAATTTTTGTACTAGAAAACTGCTTCATAAAACAGTAAGAAAGTTATTCCAAATGAAGCCTAAATAACTATATTTTGAATTTCTTGTTTGGGGTAGCTTTCTTACGGCTTTGCTTTTCAAACCACTACCACATTTCCTACTTGGTCGTTATTTTTTCTTTACTTTTGAAATTTTTTTTCTTTCTAAAACCTATTTTCCACAACAGCTTTAAAAAAAGTTATTATCCCCAAAACAGCTTTACAATTATATTTATAAAAAATTATAGTCATTTCCAAATGAGACTTTAATAAATTTTTATTTTGAATATTATAAAATATTTTTACTCGTTTACATAAATATTAAAAAATCCGAATATGTAAATAAAGAAATCATCGAAATTAAAACTTTCTGATGGCCGGTGGACCTAACGCTGAGCAGACTTCATCTGGTATCGACTTGTCCGGTCTCGATCAAGCTCGTCTCTACAACTTTATTTTAGTTGGCGATAGTGGTTTGGAATCATCCAATTGGTCGGTGGTTAAAAGCAAAAATATTAGACGAAAATAAAATTTAAATTATTTAAAATTATATTAATTAATTATAAGTTACTTAACTTATAGTAAATTCGGGAGTTCTAAAACTAAATATAATCAACTTTTGGCCAACAAATATTCACTTAATATTTTTAATAATTAATTTGGAGTTATATCCAAAAGAAATTCGTGATATTCTACCTAAGTTTTATATGAATGAGCTAAAAAAATTAATATATGCTATTTTTATCATATTTAAATAAATGAAGTTACATTATTTGATTTTAAAAATAATTAAAGTCATTATGGCATATATGCAAAATATTTAAATGTTTAGGAACCTAACCATAAAAACTACAAAATAATAGCAAATTTATGATAATTAAGCTTCATGAAACTTAAAATTTATCTAAAATTTCAAAATTTAATGGAGATGAATAGGTAGTTAATTAGGAGTTTGCCTATAACTCCAAATTGTTTTTTGAGGAGAGGAAATATGTTAAAGCTCATCTTTTATATTTTTAGTGTTCTATTGCTTCACATAAAAAGTATTTATTGACTTTTAATGACTCATATAACCTCTAATAATCTATAAATTTTATGATTTAAATTCACTAATACATCATTGTTGTGTTTGTATCCTGAAAAATTCACAGCGGTAGAGAGATATAGAGTTTAATATGCAAGCTTTGTACGAAGATCCAAAATACTGACAGATAAGAGAGAGAGGTGCAAAAGTCATAAGTGACACCAAGATTTTTACATAGAATTCCTACTTGACCCAGTTAAAATGATTCTACTAATATTTATTTTTTATTACAAATGAGGCTATTCTTTGGGGAGAAAGCATTGGCTCGATGTAGCAATTATGCATCATATAGAGTATATTACATATTGAAAGTTGGAAAAATATATTGATATAAGAATTGTTCTGAAGAGATTGTTGGCCTATTCGTTTGGTCGGTAGGATCATAGTCAGGCAATTGAGGTAGAGGGACTGTAGTCAGTGGGCAATAGTGGTCGGAGGGACTATAGTCGGCAGACAACGGTGGTCTGAGGTGTGATAACCCAAATTTCTGAAATGATTTTTTTAATGAAAAATCATAATTTCTATGTTGTGCCTTGCCGAAGAAGGAAGAGGAGGAAGGGAAGGAAAGAGGAAAGATGAAAAAAGAGAAAAGTAGATTTTAGCAACCTGATCGCTTCGCCATTTTTATGGAACTTGCTCTGATTGTGGTAGGTGACTTTGATCCTACTTTTATTATCAAAGATTTTGATTTCAACCGATTAATTATCTATAGAATTGATTTTATTGCATTTTTCCTAGATTTATTGAACTTCTATTGCGTAATTTTTTATATAATATCGTACTGATTATTCTAAGGATTTTGACTATAACAATTTTGAATTTCACTAGGTAAATAGAAATTATTAAATTTTGTATGATTTATTCTGAATAGAAGTAAATATTTTTATTTAAGCATAATATTAATACAAGCATTTTGAATGAATATAAACATATGGTTGAGTAATAGTTGGTCAATATTACTATTAAAAAATGTGATATTAATATATATGAAAAATAAGTAAAAGGCTGGTTTCACTATCGTTGACTGGAAACTAACTAACATGTATAGAATGGTGGGCCGATATGCTTTCTTTTAAATATATAATTTGGTGTTATCCTCGATTAATTCATGTGATACTGATTGGGAGTTATAATGAGTTATTACTGTGCTAACATACAAAAGAGTGACGACTTTGTTTACTGAGCTAACGGTTACTAACTACAGATTAATGATACTGGAAACCACCGCTTAATGTAGGACTTCTTATTTGACTAATATGATTACTAAAATGTATGTTACTGATTCATTATTATTGTTCAGCTTTATTATTCAATGTTTATTGATTTATTATCATTGTACGTATTTATTATTACTGTTGCGGGTTTACTGATATTAATATGGATACCGATACTATTACTGATGACATCATTTACTAATTTACTGTACTACACTGATACTATCATCAATACTAATACAGAAGCTGTAATGCGCCCGAATCAAGTTTGGAAGAATTATTTATTTTATCTTTTTAATTAATCAGCTAGAGCTTCTATAAATCATCATGATATTAAATCTATATTCAGTCAAAGCAACTAACAACCATATACCTTAAAATATTTCATTATATTACAAAATAAATATGCAATAGCCAAGAGATCAATATAATTACTATTTTATCACAAACTCCTCACTACAAAATAATAAGAAAAAATAAAATCAAAATCAAAAGAAAACCCGATAATCTCTACCAATCTCACTTCAGCTGATCATAACCTCTTTCCTGACCTAAAATCATAAAAATTTATCTTAAGAATATAAATTCCAACAAGTAATTAAAACTCTATCACTATTTTCAATACAATGTAAAATAATTAATATGTATATTCAATTCTAGTTACTGTCAATCATCACTTAATATGAGCAATAAAAATCTCAAAAATTAATAATAAAATTAATAAGATTCAATAAAATCACCCAATAAACCATGCTAATATGCTATGCTATGTTATATTAATATTAATGCGAGTACAATTTTAGTTCTATCTATCAATTAGTTAATATAAAGCAAGGCAGGATAATCTAGCTTTAATGTAGTGTTTTCTTTCATGCATATGTTATCTGTCATAACTATCAATCTGTCAATCTCATCTTATCTTTTATTTTTTTTAATCATTTATTTTTATAGATAACTTTTAATAATTATTTAAGAGTCATCACCCTCTACCTATAGGTGTAATTCAGTTAATCAGTTACATGCTACAATTAGAATTACACCATTAACATTTTATTTAAAGAAAAGCCCGTCAACTCATCCTCCTACACATGTATTATATTTTAAGAGTAAACTGATATTCATTATAGTGTTAACAGCCAGCCTTCTTTTGCTTACATGTAAATATTATATTTTTTATACAATATAAGTCAATATCATGTATGAAATGTAAAAAATTATAAAAATAAGAAAATCTAACAAATTTGTTTACTATACATTTACTTTGGAAAAATATAACTTTCAATTTAATCGATGAAGATTCAATATATTCCAGTCAAAAAGCTTATATTTACGAGATTTATTACATACTAAAAGTTATGTGGTGAAAGTTTTACCAATATAAAATTATCTTCATTTTTGGAGATAACAGAAATATATATTTGATATGAAAACTATCAAAAATTAAAATTATTGAATTAAAAAATAAGGTAATGATTCCTTATAATGAGACGGACAAATTTTTCAATAGGGTCAACAGATGAAAATCACTTTATGGCCACCAAATCCAAACCTCTATTTTCTCTCTCCTTTTATTCTCTCTTAAAATCCTTTTTCCTTTCTCTATTACTTGCTTTTCATTTAGCCTAAGGGATTATAATAGATTTAAAAGATTATGTTTATGATGAATTAAGATATTTTAATAAATAATAATATAATATATTTAAATTTTAGTATAAAATTCATATAATTTTTTTGGGGCTTTAAAAATTATAAAAAAATATCCATAAAATAACTTATTTTATTTAGAAAATACTAGTGATATCGGTTTGCAAAATGGATACTTGACGGTCCCAAAATCTCCACTTATACCAATATGTATCAATTTCTTAAGGATTTGCACTAGTGCTCAAAAATGACAAAAAAATTAGTGTAATTAAAACCCAATAATATATATAATATGGTAAAAATGATTTATGATTTATACTTAAAATGACTCTTAAAAAATTATTTGTTTAGATCAAAATACATGATAATACAGAAGCTACTATTGGTATTACTATTACTGATATTGTTATTAATTCATTTTATTATTTATTGATTGACTGATTATGTGACGTACTGAGCATATGATTATGATATTGCATTGATATATAGAATATAATTACTATTATCAGTTTACTACATTGATATGATTGCTTCTGGTTTATCATATTAGTATGATTTACAATAGTCTTTATCGAGGCTTTGATTTTACCGATCTATATGATTTATTTACTGATTGTCACTGATTGATAATACATATATGAAGAATATTTTATAATTTTGACACATATACTAGTTTACTAGTTTTCATACTACACTGCTTTACTGGTTCTCATACCGTACTATTTTAATATTTTTACACTGATTCTTGATTTTATGACTGTTACTGATATTAAATTGATTATACATGTATACTACTTCATAATTGTGCTTTGGTTCAACTGTAGGATTTGGTGACCAGCTTGGCTATTGAGCTCACTATATATGGTTTAAATAACTTTAGGTCAGGGCCAATAATCAAGAGTGTGAGGCTGATCAGATTTCTCCAAGTTTACTATTAATCATTTCTTTATGTCTGTAGTTATTCTTTTGTCTCAGGATTGAAATGATAGATTATATTTGTATGATTCTTGAGTATTATATATAATTTTGAAGAAATGAAAAGAGATGCATATGAATGTTTTGATCAATAAAATTTGCTTCCACTGATATTTAATTTTATTACTGATAAATAAAATTAGATAGCCTTAATCATTATCTAATAAAAAAATAAAAGAAAGAACTATTTCAAATTAAATTTTGAGGCATCACAGGAGGGGCAGTAATCGGTAGGTGACGGAGGTTGGAGGGATGGTAGTCGGTGGGCGACAGAGAAAAAAGGGACCGTAGTTGACGGACCACACAGGCAAGAGGGACCATACTCGGTAGACGATGGTAGACGAAGGGGCTATAGTCAGTGGCCAACAAAGGTCGGAGGGACTGTAGTCAGCGGGTGATGGAGGTCAAAGGGACCATAGTTGTCGGGAGATCAAGGTTGGAGGGATCATAGTTGATAGGCGTTCATGGTCGGAGGAACCATAGTCGGCGGGTGACTTTGGTTGTAGGGACTATAGTCGGAAGGCAACTGTGGTCGGAGGGACTGTTGCCGGAGGACCGTAGTTGGTGGGCAATGGTGGTCGAGGGACCATAGTCGATGGGCGAAGGTGGTCGAAGGGACTGTCGTCGTCGGGTGACGGAGGCTAGAGGGAACATACTTTTTGGGCAATGAAGGTCGGAAGGACCGTAGTTGAGCGACGTTGGTTGGAGGGACCGTAGTTGGCAGGCGATAGTGGTCGGTGAGATGTAATTGGAGGGCGACGGTGGCTAGAGGGACCATAGTTGGCCGATGATAATGGTCGAAAGAACCGTAGTCGAGCAAAGGTGGCCGTTGTGACCACAGTCTATAAGTGACGGTGGTCGGTGGGACCACAATCTATAGGCAACAGTGGTCAGAGGGACCATATTCGATGGGTGACAATGGTCGGAGGGACCGTAGCCGACGAGCGACAGTGGACAGAGTGGTGTGTAGATGGCAGCCGGGCAAAGGTTCGGAGACATTGTCGAGGTCAGGCAGGGATCAGTGTCCGGGTGGATATCTAGCGACGCTTGTCGGACGAGTGGTTGTCCGGTCACTGTTGTCAGACGGGCAGTGGCCCAGCGGCTGAGCATAGGTTCGGCGGTGGTTGACGGAAGTTCGTCGTTGGTGTTGCTTAAGTAGAATTGTAGAATTCTTGAAGCCTCAGAGCTATGTCCAATTTAGAGCCAAAGGTCCCTTCATGAAGAGATTATGAGCCTATTTATAAATTTTTGTGAGTGTCACGCTATGTAAATATGGAGAAACATGCCAAATTCAAAATACTCCATCGGACGGCTCATATCAATTCTCTAATCTTATAGCATTTATTCATGCATTTAAGTGCCTTAATGATGTCTGAATTAAACGATCATAGGCCATGTGATTCATCTTGCGAGCCCCTCGATTCGACTATCAGCATACTATATTTATATGTCTTTTAATCATCCAATATATTCTTTAAGATTATTCTCATAAAAAAAAGATTAGAGATATTCTGACCCAATTTTTTCTTCATTAAACCTCCTTCCACGTGTGATCTGATTTCGCCCCAGAAGCGTGCGTCAGGTCGGCTCCCTGTAGCTCATCATTTCTCTCTTGCGTGTGGGCCGTGTGGCCTTTTCTGTTTCACAAGACAGCTCCAAGCGTGGCAAGAAGATAAACCATAATCAATTTATTATTATTATTTTCCGTGGCCGGTAATCAAATCCTAATAACATCCTCTCTGTATAATTAGACATCTAAGTACAGACAAACCGCGTAAACAAGAGAGATAGAGGAGACCCAGCGGCGGCTGATGAAGCCAGAGATGGGGAGGAAAGAGGTAGGAAGAACGCCGCTGGTGCCGTCGCCTCCGACGCCGCCTTCAGCCGGAGGAAGGAGAGAGAAACAGTACCGGGGAGTGAGGATGAGAAAGTGGGGGAAGTGGGTGGCGGAGATAAGAGAGCCGAACAAACGATCTAGGATATGGCTTGGATCCTACTCGACTCCGGTGGCGGCGGCGAGGGCTTACGACACAGCCGTTTATCTCCTGAGAGGACGCTCGGCGCGGCTTAACTTTCCGGAGGAGATCGAAGTCGAGGAGGTGACAAGCGATTTCAACAGCGGAATCACGGCGGCTTCTATTAGGAAGAAGGCTTCGGAAGTTGGGGCAAGAGTGGACGCTCTGCAGGCGGGCGTCATCCCGCCGCCTCCGCCTCCGCCGCCTCCGCCGTCGAGATCGTGGAAATACCCGGACCTCAATTTGGAGCCGAGCCCCGAGACTTCCGATGAAGAGTGAAGAAGTCTCTGTATTTTTTTTTTTCTCTTACAGGATGGAGAAGATAAGACGATTTTAGTCAGATGGGAAGACTGTTCTATTTCCTTGAAGAAGGACTTATGGAGGGGATCTTCGGTGTTGTCCGCCTGCAACGGCGTGGTTGAGTGAGTGAAGACGGCCGGTAAGCGAGAGGACCGCGTCAAGTTGCGGTTACTGCTTTCCTCTGTAAATTTCTCCCTTTGTCCGTTTAAAAAAACGATTTTTATTAATAACAAACAGAGTAAAAGAAGGTAATTTGAGCTGCATAGTTCTTCCCTGCAAGTTCGAAGCTTTTCTCTGTTTATTACTCTTCTTAACTGTGGTCCTTCGAATACACGAAAATTTTGCGAATAACTGAGACCGCGAGGCGAACGATGAGTCACGGGTGTGGTAATTGAAAAGACAATTCAATTTTGCTGTAACTGAATATATATATATACACACAGTTCGCTGTAGATTTATGTTTTCTTGTCTGGTAATACTGATTAGGGGAGTACTCCAGTTGGCTCAGTCAATATGATTGATCAGATACCAGTTTTGTACCCCATACGCCAAATCCAATTCGACAAAAACAGGCGAGGAGACCAAGATTTAGTTGAGAATTGCTGAACCTGCCCGAATCACTCTGCAATCTTAAAAATGACCTGCAACATCATCCCTGATCGTTATTAAGAATTATTCATAATGAGTAGCTCTGTCACTATGTGAGTTTTGATCATCAACCAAGAGATCTTATGTATGTGATGTGCGTATAAATTTGATTTAATTGGTCAAAATATTCCCCCAAAGTAACAAGTAGCTCTAACAACGGTGCAGATAACATCCAACATACATAAGCTGACATAGTTAAACCTAGTTGACAAGCACTTTGACGTCGAATATGTAGAAAGGTGCTCCATAGCCATCCAACTAGTCATGCCATTCTAACAGTTCTTGCTTGATGATTCCTATTCTCCAGTCTCTTCTTGCGATGGTACTCATATGGAGCACCTGTCTGAAAAAAAAAAAAAAAAATCTTATATCAGTCATATGATCGACTACATCAAACATCTGCTCACCATCACATTTGTCTTGATTTTCTATAGTCAATTTGGTAATGTTGATCTTGTTTTTATGTTCATACAGAGAGATTATTCGGTCTGGACATCCGGATTGTGATGTACACACTGTGTATAAATAATATGTATAATTTTATACACACTGTTTGTACATAGTGTGTACATCACAAATCCGGACGATCCGGACGCCGGACGGAATAATTTCTCGTTCATATAACATTTATTTCTCTGCGAATTGAAGTAGAAACAATCAAAGTAGTAGGCTCCCTTAGACTTTCATTAGGCTTTGTTGTTATTGTCATTTTTTTCTCATTTATTTGTTGAACCTTCATTGTATGTTGTAGGTGGAGTTGTCATCTGCCGCCAACATTATTTGAGGCCCTCCATTTCTTTCTGATAGTTTGCTTTAAGAGCAATCTATACCTGTATGATTAAACTACATATCTAAAGCATTGTAATGTGACTCCCTAGCACTGTTCTAGATGCCTTCTCTGGCATATTATTGTGCTGCTACTACATGTAGCTGGACCTCTCAGTTTCTCCAAGTCCAAAGCTACTCTTTTTCTACCTTAAACCAGCTCAGCACTAAGCCTTGGTATGGGACAACTCTTGTTATTTTTTAAAATATTTTTTTAATACAAAAATTTTTTAAACTAAAAATTTATTTTAGAAAATAATAATAAAGTTATCTCAAATGAAATCTTAATCTCTTCTTATTGGTTCACAAAAATATCTGACTATAGCAGCAGTTATTACTTATTACTATAGTTTTTGATATTGATGATTTCTTTTAATGGCTTCAATTTGAGTTTCGTTTGAGATGACTTTTTTATTGTTTTTAAAAACGGCTTTCTATTTTTTATACTAAAAAATTGCTTTAGGCTTTATTTGGGGCGGCTTTCTTACTGCTTCTTAAAGCAGCTTTCTAGTTCAAAAATTAAATTTTTTTACTAAAAAACTGTTTTATGAAGCAGTAAGAAAGACATCCCAAATGAAGCCTTAAAAAGTAATAAGAAAATTGTTCCAAACGGACGGCTTTCTTACTGCTTCTTAAAGCAGTTTTTTAGTATAAAAATTTTATTTGTTGCACTAAAAAGCTGCTTTAAGAAGCAGTAAGAAAGCCGTCCCAAACGAAGCCTTAGTTATGATGTTCTCAGATTAATTTAAAACTAGCTATATGTATATACTTTTTATTTCATATTCAAAATATATTTCCAATAACATTTAATGCATGAATCAAAAAGCTGAAACTTCATCCCAAAAGAAAGCAAAACTGAAAGAAAATGCAAAAACTAACCAAACGAAAACAGCTGAGAGAGAGAATGACTGAAAAGAAAAGAAAAAATCAGAATATCTTGAAGCAAATCACATCTTAAATATCATTCATTCTGTACTAAAATTAGTAAAAATAGAAAAAAATGCACTAATCTTACTATAAAATGGACGGATTTCAAATTCGTCCTCATATAAACTTTTTTTTTTTTGTCGACCAAAATGGCTTCGTGAGGAAGCAGTTAATAGACTTTTTCCCCCCAAATGGTTTATATTTGTTTTTACGTATATGAATAGACGCATTATTTGACTTTGTAGCATGACGTTAATTAATGGCTATTAGCTAAGTAGCAGAGGAATGCATGAACCATAAATCATGAATCAGGTGGGTATCTCTGCCTACCTAATGTGGCAAAATAGAAAGGCTACGTGCCTGAAATAAGAAGAAAGAAGGGAAAAATATGGCAAGCTTCCAAACTTGTATGATTTGATTTCTTTTCTTCTTTCAGCAGTCAATTAACCAATCTCTCTTTTAATTAAGAGGCCGAAAAAGAAAGAATTAGGGCATTTAGCATTATACAGTTGTTGGTTGTCATTAAATTGATTCAAGTTTCTTAGGTGGTACAATATTGGTGACAAAAGATAAAGTTTTTTAATGCGAAGGAGCGATGGAGATCATCGATAAATGTCGAGGGAGACAACGATGGTTGCGGGCTTCAACCGGGAAATTACTGATAGAAGTTGATAGAGGGTATAGGATGGTAACTATTTGTGTGAATTGATGATTGGCAATGACGGGTGGACGATAACAATTGTTAATATTGCTCATCGATGATGAGGTTAATTGGTGTTAGCATTTAAAAATAATGGTGGTGATCGATGATAATAGTGGACACTAATGCAAGAATTAGATGTAGAATTAAGTTGATGTGATTGTACACCTACTTAAAACGAATTAATTTTGGGATAACTGTGTAAGAAAGAGAAGTCTATATAAAAGAAAAAAAAAAACCAATAAGGAACTTGAATTTCTAAATGGTTATCAAAATTTTAATAATTCTCTCCACTAAAAAGAGTCATTATGATCATTACTACAAAATTCCTAAAAAATTTTTTGAGCGGTTCTAATAAGTTTATTTTTATTATTTTATATTTTGAGAGATCTTCATACTTTAATAAACTTGAACTTAGGTGATATTAGGTTCATTCGATTTATTTTGTCAATACATTCACTTCAATTTTCAATTATGTCAAATTCAGAGGGTGTTAAACATCTGAAATTACTTTCACAAGTTTCCAATTATACTTCTATATTGATTTAAGCTTCATTTGTGATATTTTTCTTATTACTTTTTAAAATAATAATTAAAAAATTTTTTATACTAAAAAGCTGCTTTAGAAAGCAATATGAAAGATGTCACAAATAAAACATTAATTCAATTCAAACTTAGGCTTCATTTGAGACGGCTTCTTACTATTTCTTAAAATAACTTTTTAGTACAAAAATTTTAATTTTTGTACTAAAAAAATATTTTAAGAAGCAATAAGAAAGCTACCCCCAAACGAAACCTTAGACTCAAGCTTCGTTTAGAACGGCTTTCTTACTACTTTTTAAAACAACTTTTAACTAAAAAACTGCTTTAAGAAGCAGTAAGAAGTCATCTCAAATGAAGCCTTTGGTGAGCTCTTAATATTGTTGGGTTCATGACATTAAACCTTATTGTCCTACCTACAAATTTTCTAAAAAATAACATTACAATGGATCTTGAAGCAACTTCAAAATTTCTAAGCAAAATTCTTATATCCTTTGACATATAAAATATAAAAAATAGCATCAAAATTTGTGATTTATCTTATGGAGCATCAATTAGACCTTTATTTTTTTTGGCACCAAAATCCGAGTAAAAAAAAATCCAAAAACTAGAAGAAGTTAAGAGTTTTGAGACCGAACAAAATAGCGTCAATAAAAAAAACCCCATCAAAACTTCTTCGAATGATCATAATTGTAATGGATGTAGACAACATCCTTCAACACGCCATAAATCGACACCATCACAATTCACAAACGCGAAGGAACCACCAACCAACAATAGAGCTACAAGCAATTAGATTAATAGAAGGCTTTCACTCCAATTCCATGAAAAGCTAATCATGATTTGGGAAGAATAAGATTTTGTTTGGGACGGCTTTTTTATTGATTCTTAAAGCAGCTTTTTAATACAAAATTTTTAATTTTTTACTAAAAAATTATTTTAAGAAACAGTAAAAAAGCCATCCCAAACGAAACTTAAGATATGATATTATTCTAAACTGGGCTCATTCAAATCAAACAAATAAATATATTCAAATTTGCAAATCAAAATCACTAAGAATATAGTATTTTCAAATAAAGCAGCATATTCCTAGAGCACAAAACATGAACAATCACAATTTTTATCTGAATCATTTAAGCTTCGTTTGGGACGGCTTTTTTATTGCTTCTTAAAGCAGCTTTTTAGTATAATTTTTAAACTAAAAAGTTGTTTTAAGCAGCAGTAAAAAAACGGTCGCAAACAAAGCTTTAGTTATAGTTAGGGACTGCTGTGATATGCAAGCAGAAGAGTATAACAAGGTGGTCATTCCAAAGTTGTTGAGCTCTAAATTCTACTCCCAGACATTATTGTGTTAACTGACTTTTTGAGTTCTAAAAATCTGGAAGTGTTTATCTTGGTTCTCATCCCTACATAAATGAGAAACAATATTTGACCACTATTCATAATAAGCTACAGGCATCCAAGAAGTGGATTCAAAACAACCAGTAACATATAAAGCTTCCTGAATACAGATTTACCAAGAGCATAGAACTTCGAATAAACTTACCTGCCAGTTTAGCCACCGCTAGAGAGCAAGAAACTAGCTCGATAAAATCTACAAGTATAATAGAGTTTTCCCAGAACTCAGACGCAAGACAAAAACAACACATTTAAGAATAAGGAATTTCCATAACTCAGGTTTGTCAACATAAATCACTTCAGCTAACAAAGCGAGATTCCACTTCACCTAAACGCAGCATATTTACCAGCGTGGAATTTACAAGCAAGGCAAGCCATTAATCGATCTAAATATTTTTTTCCCCCATTCAATTGTTCGATGAGGAATGGCAATCAATAGAGAATTCACTAGGTGCAAAAGAGAAAGATGGGGAAGATGCACATAGCCAATCAACATGAAATTTTTACACACTTGCACACAACTACCTAGTTATTGCATTACTAAAACTCATTAGGTTTCTAAGCTAAAGATAATTATATTCATCATTAAATTAATTACATTTTGGTTCATTCAAAATCAAACCGAACTAACAAAAAAAGTTTGGTTCAATTTAATTTAATTTGGAAAATAACGAGGTTGCCTCATTTTTAAAACTTTCATAATTAAAATAAATTGATTTAACTAATTCATAAATCAAACCATTCAAATCAACTAAAATGTGCACACCCCTACCACAATCCCATCCCATTCTCTTTAATCTTCGCATAATCCCCGCATGAGCCCATTAATATTTTATCCCTTGTCCTTTATAGAGTTTCATGTCATTCTCCTCCATTCTCTACATCATATGCCTATACAAAAATGCGAAGATCTCATGCATTTAACAAAGCTATTTAGATTCAATAAATTTACTCAATAGAAAAAAAAAAAAAAACTATAACACCTTATCATAAAAATATAACTCAAATACAAACAACATCTCCATGCCTTGCGCATCGACTCCCACCAAACCCTGTTGCAAGGAACATCACTTGATCCCATCTAACATAAGCCAAGGACTTGCCTCCCTCCAACCCTCCCTTCTTCTTCATAATTTCTCCATGAAATCCTATTATCCCCCATAATTCATCAATTTTTCTACCCACCTCTAGATCACAACAACTCCCCGCCATCTTTCTCTATCTGTACTCCCAAATTCAGTTTCATGTCACAACCCCATGTCTCTTCTTTAAAAGCCTATGATAGAAAATAAGCAAATCATGTATGAAAAAAATAAACTATTTAGATTCAAAACCTTTCATGCAAATGTCAACAAATCCTAACAGCTCATTATACAAAACTAACTCAAATTCAAACATCATATCCATGCCATGAATGCCTATACCCACCTGACACTCTTGCAATGAACATCCCGCTCTCTTACAAATCCATCCATTCTTACCGTGAGACAACGAGTTACCCACCCAACACCCAAATTTCCTCCCTAAAACTGCTCCTTGGAATTTCACAATATCTTTCCATACCGTCAAACCATCCTAAATTTATCCCAACCAAAAAGATAAAATGTTCCCTTTGATCAAACAATGAATTGTTTCCTAAGTAAGACAATCTTCTGAAATTGGGTGATTCAAATCTTTGAATAAGAGAAGAATCATATTTTTCATGGCCCTACCTCCCATTCTTTGCAAAAACACTAAAATCAATCCTTATCGACGCACCATTAGTTATCATAGATAGCCTCCTATCAACTATTTGTTACAATGACAATAACAGTGATTACCAAATATTCGATTAACGTCCCTGTTAAAATTCATGGTTGAAGTTGACATCAAAGAATTTGATTGCAAAAAGGTAATTAATTCACGCACTCACAAGTCACACTAAAATTTGCTTTTCTTACAATTCTACCGCAAGTGGCAAATCTCCAAGTGGATAAAACATTGACCAAGTCCTTCACAATTGGAAGGATTTAGCAACTTGAAATTAGATTAAAAAAATTGATCACAAGAATGAATATGATTTCAAAGACTCACAATCACACCAAAATTCACTTCCCTTCCAATAACACCTCAATCAGCTCCTCTTCAAAAACATAAAACAGAGACCAAATAAATCATTCAAAAACATTTAGACCCAATTGCCTTTGAAACCAATCCTCTTGAAACATTAAAGACAAATATTGTTTGCAAAAGAATTTAATCTCAAAAAGAGCTATTAATTGAAGTTCCTAAATCAAAGACTGACGCACATGAACTTGAGATTTAAGAACCATTATTCGTTGATGTATACTATCTTTACTATTGAGACCTTACCAGATGACACTTGTAAAAGCAGTTCCATCTGATGATCTTATGCGATAGAGGATGGTTCCTACTACAATTGTAATTCAAGTTCCTTTGGAGATTTGTTGATTTTATCTTGTTGTATTGCCACTAACACATGTCCATTGTGTCGCCTTCATCTTACTGCTGCATAGGCTATCAACCTTGTTATATTGATAAGAATGCATGATGGTTGGTACTTGCGAGCATCCTACAATAAAGCCTCTAGGTCTACTTGTGCTTACAAATATCATTCTCCAAGGTACAAAGTTCAATCTTGCCTTTTCCACCACCATAGACACACATTCCAACTCTTAATTATTCCAATAGCATAGCCTCCCCTTTCTGAAAACATTATGCTTTTACCTCTACTTATATATTTTTTATTTCATATCAAGGTATATTTCATGCGTCAGAACATCATGTTTTTGATAAATTAGTCCTTTTCTTACAATATTCCATCTATATAAAGGTTCCTCAGCTTGTTAGTTATCATAATACTGTACAATCAAATCAATCATGTTTGTGATCCCAAAACCTTAGCTCGGTCTTATTTTTAGCTAGCTAATATTATTCTAGCTCCCTCTCTCTCTCTCTCTCTCTCTCTCTCTCTCTCTCTCTCTCTCTCTCTCTCTCCCTGGAAACCCCTCACTCTAGCACATGATGATGTGGGTCCATCACAAATGTCAAATTTTCTCCATGCAAATCATCATGTGTTCATGCCAAAATATATTTTTACATATAATAAAACTTCATGTTTAAAATATTGGGGGATTTCCATACATACCACACAATTCTTATAAACATATCTAACAACTAAATTTTGCTATTTACTCATAATAGTTTAGTGCATGTCTCCACTACATCAAAGCATATGCATGAAAATATGTATTTCACTTAAGAAAAATTAACATTAGTAGCATTTTTTATGTGATTTAAATATTTGAGTGTTATATAAATAAATATTAAAATTTTGGCGTTAGGTATAAAATTTCATAAGAATTGTGTAGTGTAAATGAATCCCCCAAAAATATTTAATAATGGTACATTATATCTTTTTCAGTTTTTTAGTCTTGAATAGTTTAAGTAGATATGGAGAAACATGATCTATATAAACAATGCCTTAGGATTGAATGAATCAAGTGAAGATTATTGAACGAGAAATATATTGTCTTGTATCCTCCTCTCTTATTCCTCCTCCTCTCTAGGATGATTTTCTCCATCTCTTCATAGGGTTGCATAACATTTCTTCCTCCTCCACTGCCCTCTACCACTTCGGTTTATTGTATAACAACAACAACAACATCAAGCCTTTGTCCCACTACGTGGACTACATGAATCCTTTTTCTCCATTGTGTCCTGTTAAAAGTCAAATTCTCGTTTAAATCTAATAAAGAAAGATCATTTCTAATATTTTCTAACCAAGTCTTTTTAGGTCTACCTCTACCTTTCTTAGCATAAGTCAAATAAAAAACCACAACTTTCCTAACCGGGTCATCTGAAGGCCGCCGTTTTATGTGGCTAAATCATCTAAGGCGACTCTCTCTAATCTTATCTTCCACTGGAGCTACTCCAACATTTTCACATATATGCTCATTTCGTATCCTATCTCTAAGGGTAAAGCCACTCATCCACCTGAGCATCCTCATCTCTGCAACACTTAACTTAGTATTATGCTTCTCTTTTAATGGCCAACATTCGGCACCATAAAGCATTGCAGGTCTCACAACCATCTAATAGAATTTTTCCTTAAGTTTGAGGGGGACTTTTCTATCACACAACAAGCCCGATGCATTCCTTCACTTCAACCATCCAACTTGAATTCTGTTGATAATATCCCCACCTATTTCCCCATCACTCTAAACAATAGATCCAAGATATCTAAAACGTGTGCTCTTATTAATAACTTGATCGCCCAAAGTCACAATCCCCTCACTAGGTCTATTACTACTAAAATTACACTCCATATATTCTGTTTTAGATCTACTCAAGAAAAAACCTTTAGACTCTAAGGTTGACCTCCATAATTCAAGTTTACCTTCAACTCCCTCTCTAGTCTTATCAACAAGAAGAATATCATCAGCAAAAAGCATACACTAAGGTATATCCTCTTACAAATGTCTAGTGAGAACATCCATGACTAAAGCAAAAAGATATGGGCTTAAGGCTGATCCTTGATGTAAACCAACCGAAATAGGAAAATACTTGGTCAAACCACCTTGTGTTTGAACACAGGTAATAGACCCTGCATGCATATCTTTAATGATTTGAATATAAGCGTTATTAACTCCTTTCTTTTCAAGAACTCTCCATAGCACTTCTCTTGGAACTTTATCATATACTTTCTCTAAATCAATAAATATCATATGTAAATCCTCCTTATTCTCTCTATATTTCTCCATCAAACCTCTCAATAAATGTATGGCTTCCATAGTAGACCTACCTGGCATGAATCCAAATTGATTTTGAGAAACATTAGTATTACGCCGCAACCTACGCTCCATAACTCGCTCCCATAGTTTTAAAGTATGACACATTAAATTAATTCCTCTATAATTCGCACAATCTTGTGCATCACCTTTATTTTTAAAAATAGGAATTAACACACTCATTCTCCACTCATCTGGCATCTTTTTAGTCTTCAAAATTGTATTAAAAAATTTAGTAAGCCAAGGAATTCCTTCATCTCCTAAGCATTTCCACACTATTGGAATATCATCAGGTTCAACAGCTTTTCAACCCTTCATTTTCTTTAAAGCCTCTCTAATTTCAGTTTTACTAATACGTCGATAAAAACAGAAATCTTTATTTTCATTTAGGGTGCTAAGGTTACTAAAGTCAATCGTATTTTCATATTCTTCATTTAAAAGTTAAGCAAAATATCTCATCCACCTTTGTTGAATATTATCTTCTAAGAAAAATACTTTTTGATCTTCATCCTTAATACACTTCACTTGAACTAAATCCTTACTACTCTTATTCTTTGTTTGGCTAATTTATACATATATCTTTCTCCCTCCTTAGTATCTAATCTATTATATAAATCATTAAAAGCTAAGATCTTTGCATCACATATTGCTTTCTTAGAATCCTTACGTGCCTCTTTATATCTTTCCCAATTATCATAATTTTTACATTTAAACCAATTTTTATAATAAATCTTTTTATTTTTTATATTGCACATTTGGATTCCAGCACCAACTATTTTTACTATTAGAAGTTTTTTCCTTAGAAACTCCAAGCACATCTAAAATCATTAACAATCATTTCTTTATATCTTTTCCCTTAGGAGATTTTCGGTTTATTGTATAACGATTAACCAAAATCTAAAATCAACCTTAACAATCATTTCTTTAAATCCTCTATGCATTATTTGATATTAGAGCAAAATCCAATGAAGGCTCTTTAAAGTGAATCCAAAAAGATTTGCTTTTAAGGTAGAACACCTCCACTGTCCTCCCATGCCTTCAAACACTTTTTTGAATTGCTTTCTTATCTCCCATGAAAATTATGAACATATTTTAATAAATTTTTTCAGCAACATAAACAAAATTTAACAACTTTCACAAAATAATGTTGTCTCAATCATTTACCCTATTAAATTAACTTGGAATTGAATAAATTTTTTTATGAGATCTTCCAAACATCATCCATCCAAATCGACCAATGCCATACTTCCAAACTATAATCTCAAAAAGTTTTAAAATTTTATTGATTCTTGTGCTGATGTAAATGCTTACATGGCCTATATAAAATAGAAAAATATTCCATAAATGCTAATGAAAGGAAAGAATTCAATATATGCTAGCTACTAGAAAATATCCCATGAAAGCTAAAATAATGCATGAGGATCGAGAAAATCTATTTCATGTGAAGGTTCGTTTGGGGCGCATAGCATTATTCCTCCAAATGTTGAGGCATTCTAAAATCATGTAACCTTTCTATCAACCCAAAAACCTCAAATTCTTGAGTTGAATTATGCTCCACCATCATCCTCTCCCACCTCACAAATCCATTACTAACCAACTTCTTCTCCACCTCCCAACACCCCCTAATATTTCCACCCACAGATCCACCAAATTTCCTTCCATGTGTTATCAACATTTGCAAAGATAATATTGTTTAACTTGTATACTATCATGCAATTCACGACATATCTATTTTTCTTATAAAAACTAATCTCCTTTCTAAATTATTTTGTTCCTCATTGCTATCACATCAAATCACATCTATACCATAATTATAACTTTATTGGCTGCCATCTTTGGCCCAATTAAGAAATATAAACATTCCCAACTAAATAAAAACTAAACCATTTTCATATAATACCATAACTTTCTCAAACCCTCCTTCACAAATGGCTTTTATTAGTCTCATGACCAAGTTTTATGATGACCTTTACACCTATTCTAAGTCATCTAAGAAGTATGCACTTCCTACCCATTCCTCGTCACAACCTAAAACATATAACGATCATAAGTTTGTTTTATCTAT
Organism: Dendrobium chrysotoxum; assembly: GCA_019925795.1. Lineage (NCBI taxonomy): Eukaryota > Viridiplantae > Streptophyta > Magnoliopsida > Asparagales > Orchidaceae > Dendrobium > Dendrobium chrysotoxum. The sequence continues at coordinate 450,593 of JAGFBR010000802.1, forward strand.
ATGTCGCCAAGTTAGGTTTTCTGAGCCTACTCATTACTACTTACATTCTTCTTCCTCTAGAAAATCTCATTATTTGAGAAGTACTAGTGCATATTATTATAATTATGAGTGTCTATATTAACCTTCTTGTCATATGAATATGATTATGATAATTGTTTTGATTCTAGATCTTACTGGTATTCATCTTATGCTTATGAATTTAATGCACAACCAGATTTTTATCAATCATTTAATTCAACATCTTCTATTGATACATATGATCAAAAAACTCAACAATAAGACACTTTTAGCTCTAGCAAAAATGCCCTCATGAATGAACTAAAAGTGTCAATTACACAAAGACAATCCCCTTCTACCCATCCTCTACATACAGAACAACAACCACATTCTAGAATTCCTTTTACTCCAAAAACATGTGATTGAACATAATGCTTCTAATTTATATGTCGATGGTCCTCATAAAGATTATTATGATATAGAACAATCACTTTTGATGATTTCAACTATAAGGATGTTTATGATGTACCAAAACTTAAGTTTGCTACATTTCTATAAGTTGAGCCAAAGCCTACTTTTGATGGATGACAGAACAAGATCAGCAACTTGACGCTGATCTTGTGCCATAGCCAGATAGAGTTGCATCAAATTTTGTTGACATTCCTTCAACTAAGCTTTGAGTAGTGGGGTTCCATTTCCAATGATGCTAGCTGGTTCCATCTCCAATGACGGTATCCCCTCCCACCCTCTCACACTGCCACTACACGTCCAACAACAATTACATGAAGAGAGCAAGAGCTTTATCAGCTACCATTTTGCAAAATTATGTATTCAAGAATAACAAATACCTAAGATAAATAAACATTTAATGAATGCCTAGCAATTTTTTACAAAAAATTGCTTAAAGGGAAAGCAGCTTGATTCAATATTTCCAAATCAAATATTGTAAAAAGATTGAAATAGTTTGCAGCATATGTAACGCACGCTTAAAAGAACACTATAACTATAGTACCATACCAACAATATTAAGATCACAAAAAATATATCATGCTCTAAATAATTAGATTTCTAGAGAACTAAATGACATTTTTCAAGGAAGAACCGAACACAACCAAACTGCAAACTCCACCGAAATTTCAAGAGAAAATTTTTCAGGAGAGAACATATCGAAAATAGAAGAATATTCAAGTAAAATTATTGGACAGATTTGAAAAAAGATATAAAAAAGTCATGTAACCTGTATATCCAATCTCAAAGATAGAATAACATAAGCATCAATGACATAACAAAACTTGACAAACTCGTAGCGAAAGTAGAATGATGCAGACGAATCAAATCATGCGTTCCATAACTGAAACAAGGTTGCACTAACAGAGTTCATTCTACGGCGCTCTGAACATCTAAAGTAATCCCCGAAAAAAATAAGCAAAGATGGAGGAGGCCCCAAACTGTAGACCTAACGGTAAGATTTCTGGAACCTTGCACGAGCGCCGCGACCACCGAACTTCTTGGGCTCGCAGCGGCGCGGATCAGCAACTAGGAGTGTACGATCATACCTAATGAAGATGTCCTTGACTTCCTTCTTGGAGTGTTCGTCGACGTACTTCTGGTAGTAGGCAACAAGAGCCTTGGCGATGCTCTGGCGAATAGCGTAGATCTGAGAAGTCTTACCGCCTCCACGGACACGGATGCGCATGTCGACACCACGGAAGCGCTCTATGCCGGCGAGGAGGATCGGTTCGAAGGCTTTGTAGCGGAGTATCTCAGGTTTCACGAGTTCGATCGGCACGCCGTTAACCTTGATCAAGCCCTTTCCAGCCTTGCAATGAGTAACGGCAACCGCCGTCTTCTTGCGTCCGAAACACTGGACGGAGTTTGCTGCACCCGTTGTCGCCATGGACGTCGTCGTCAACCGTCGATGAAAGTGGAAGATGAAGCGAGAGAAGGCCGGCGGCGTGCGAGTGAAAGACGTACAATATGCAGAGTGACAAACTAGGGTTTTTAATAAAATCTTTCCTTCGGCTTTGTACTCTGGTCCAACTGCTTTCTATTAAGCCCAAAAGGCCCAAAGCCCGAAATGCCCACAAGATTAACCAGGCTTCTTGGGCCAACAAATCGCCGTAATATATTTGAATGCTGCGGCTTGGGGTGTAAATCAGGCCATCTAAACTCTACTTGCTTTTTAGGGACGGATTTCTTTTAACTTCTTAAACTAGCTTTTTATTACAAAAAATTAAAATTTTTTATAAAAAAATTATTTTAAGAAGCAGTAAGAAAATCATCCCATTGAGTTTACTTGAGCTCGGCTGGTCCAATTAATAAAGAGCTCGAACTCGAGCTCAAGATTGAGTCAAACTTGTACATTGAGCTCAGCTTGAGGCTTGAAAATAAATGTAAGATCGAGCTCAATTCGCTAAAATAAACATAAGCTCGATTTTATAAAAAAAGCTCGTCAGCATTGGAAATGATGCAGAAGGTGTTGTAGTGGCAGCTGGCAAGAAAAGAAGCCAATTATAGGTAGAAGTCGCCGATGGAGCTTGATTGAATAAGAAATTATTCTGTGCAGAGTCTAGATGGGAACAACCGTCTGGACTGTGAGTATACACACTATGTATACAGTGTGTACATTGATTTGATATATACTGTATACAAATGTATATACCGTGTGTACACTCACATATCTGAATGGTTATTCCCGTCCAGACTCCGCACAGAATAAATTCTCCGATGGAGGAGTGCCACTCTATTTTTTAAGGGACAAAAAATAATGTTGTTAGCTTTCTGCTACAATGATACTTTAATGCATAAAATGGCACAAATGCAGCCTTAATGGAATAAATGACAGCCGTTTTGCCTGCATAGCTTTTAAAATAAGAAAAAAACAAGAGAAAATGCATTTAATGCTGTAAAGGAAACAAGCATTCTGTATCTCCTGCTCTTAATTTTTTTTTTAATACTAAACATATTATTTTGAATAATTCAAGATGGCTCTTTAGCCAACGACCCGAGTTTTGTCAAACACGAACTCAAGCTCATATGATATTGAAATTCAAGCTTGAGCTCAAGCTCAAGCTCATTCTCGTGGCTTAATAAGCTCGACTCGCAAGCTCGTTAATGAATCGAGTTCACTCATTTACTCTCATTACTGTAGCAAAATCAGGATGAAAAAGAAAATCACTGATAAGTTTTGTCATGTGAAAAAAACAAAAAAAGGGCTAAAATTTGGCCAAATTAGTAATGCCTTATAATAGAAAACATTCACGAAAAAAAAAAATCTCCGAAAATCCCAAAAAACATTGACGAAGCATATGTAAATGATAAACAAGTGTAATTAGTGTAAAAGATAAATAAGTAATATATTTGCAACCAATCTTCATATTATCACCAGCCCTATATTGAAATAAACACTAATCAATACATGAATTATCATTAGAAAGATAACAAATAGGCAAACACTTAGCAACTATGAGCCAATCAAGTCTCCTATTAGATCTTAATGGTAATCAATCATTATAGAGGATATATCAACATTTTGAAACCCATTTACAAAAAGGGAGTTAAGCAATAACTTAGATTTCGTTTTGGACGGCTTTTTACTGCTTCCTAAGCAGCTTTTAAGTATAAAAGCTACTTTAAAAACAGTAAGAAAGCCATCTCAAACGAAACCTAAATGTCTACAATGAGCAAATAGTGTCAAACAAATCCAATTAATAGTGTCCAAAGTCCAAATGACATGATATGACTCACAATGCACACTCTATAGTTTCTTGCATGAATAACATAATTACAAAATAAAGTATCTTATGGCTAACATACCAATAAAATTAAAAAAGATAAGCAATTGATGAAGCAATTTCCATTAATAAGGCACATGTTGGTACAATTGCATCCAAAGCTTTGAAACAATTAATCCTTCTTTGTGAGCGTATATTGATACATCAAAAGATTCACTAAAAATATTTTTATCGATGTATCATTTGAATTTTTTTTATTGGGCATAAATCTTAAGGTAATATTTCAATTAAAAGCTTTCGAAATTATCTTAACTTGAGATTGGAGAGCCTAGAACTCTACCTAACCATTGTTGTTGTATTGCCACCGCCAACTAATGGCTCAAACTATTAGACTCGACCACTATTGGTGCTTAACCACCACCGTTCGAAAGCCATAAACTATTGTCGCCCTCCCATTGCAGTTTATTGTGGCAATTAGACCACCATTGTGGAATGCTGGTACTAGACCACTACCACCCATCTATGCTCTCCCAACCACCATCACCCAACTACGATCTCTTGAACATAGTTGCCCAACCACAATCCCCCTTACCAATATCAAATTGTCACCCTAGTATGGTATCCCAACCACTTTTGGTCTGAATACAGTCTTCCCAACCTATAACAACCACATGATTATCATGCATGTGTATCATCTATATGAGCATTGTTGACCTCATTATTCGAGGTCAATTTCCCCGGAATCAACTCTAGCACTTAGGTCTCCATAGCCTAGTGTAGACGTCATCTCTAGGACTTCTTTTAGGAGGATACCTAATGACGTAGCATCGACTCGACTTTTTAAATCGACCCAAACCATACTCAATTTTAACAAATCAAACTAAAATTAACTTGTCGCGAGCCAATCAAAATGGAATTGATATTAATTAAATTAAACAAATAAATTTGAATTCGACTCAATAAAAATTTCAACTAAATTCATTTAAACTAACATAAATAATTCCATTAAAATAAATTCTTTATCTATTTTAAAATAAAAATTTTAGCGTTTGAAGTTATCTAAATAAAAATTAAAATGATTATAATCTTCTATCCTACTTAAAACAAAATTTAAATTTTAAAAAAATAAAACATTGGTTTTAGAAGGAGTTAGGGCCGGTTTTAACCCTCTCCCCCACGATCCCTCTGTCTTCCTCTCTGTTCGCAAGGGGCTCCAGGAGAAAAAAACTTCTGCAGTTGGAAAACTCAAAAAAGCCCCAGCGCCCCCCCTCTCTCTGGCAGTTCGCAAACAGCCCCCATCCGCCTCCTTGCTTCAGTTCGCAAGCCCCAGGAGAATCGCCCCATTCGTCTCCTCCCTTTGGCTTCCTGTTCGGCACTTCACCTCCTTCCCATTGGCAGGAAGACTGAACCGAAACTCCCCATCTCTCTCTGTTCGCAGCAAGGTCGCAAGAGGCCCCAACCGAACAACAACTCTCTGGTCGCCTGTCTCCAGTTTGCGAAAACCCCAGGTCCTCGTCGCTCCCTCCAGTTCGCGAATAGCCAGGCCCTCGTCGCTCTTTTCTTCCTCTCTCCCGTCTGTCCTACCTTAGGGAAGCCGAAGGGAGTTCGCCAGGCCTATTCGTTGCTTGCCCTGGTCCCGTCGCCTCCACTCTTTGCAAGCAAGAAAGCCCCTAGGTCCCGTGGCTTCCCCTTGCTTACGTAGACAGCAGCCCTAGCCGAAGGATCACTCTCTTTCTCTGCCTTAGACGGCACCAATAACCTTTTCAACTTGGGTAATCCCTTCTACATCTTTCTTTGCTTCTCCTTCTACCACATCATTTCTCCATCTCCTCCTTTCTCCATTGTGTGAGAAGGTTATAGTTACAATGTTTGTCTCTCCCAAATAATAAGAGCAAAAGATTTATGTGCTGATTTAAAGAATTTGAAAGTGAATACTTAGTAGATGAAATTTATACTCATCAACGGTTTATGTGATTCAAAACTTAATGTATGGTTTGCAAGAGGTTATGCAAAGCTATGTCATCCTTTGTTAAACACATGAAAGGTGTTTGTGTTAATGTCTATTAAAGAACGATATGAGTTTGATCAAATAGAGACCATTTATATATCTTTTCTTTCAAAGACAAGAATTCTTTAATCTTTTATAAAGTGCTTTGGAGAAATTTTGTAGAGGTCATATGTTTTAAGTTGGAGAGCTTCATGGGTTTTTTGAAGAGAATGATGGAACTTTGCCTTACTTTCATGATAAAAAGCAAGTTTACTTTTGTCTACCTTATTCAAATTGTTGTGAAACATGTATTGGATTGAGTCATATATGTATGAACATACATTAACAAAGGATCGTAGGTGGATTCATGTGTTCAATCTCATGTCATAGTTAGAAAAGGGAGATTATGAATGAAATGATGATGCCTCTTTTATGTTTTGGCAAACTATAAGGAGAATGTGCCGTTCTTTTTTAATTACCTTTGTGATGTTTATATTAACTTTAGTGAGAAGGGTGTGTATTAGAAAATGGTAATAAAGGTGATTTGCATTTGTATATAAAAGTGGAAAGTGTTTACGTTGAGAAGTGAAAAGTGGAAGTGGAATGAAGTGTGTGTTGGAAAATGAATTGGGGTGTGCTTTGAAAAGTGTTTTATGAAGTGAAAAATATATGTGTTGAATAGTAATGTGTGGTTTTAAAAAAAAATAATAATAATGTTTTGATGAGTATGTGTTTTGAAAGGTGAATTGTATGTATTTGGAAAAATGAGGAGAGTGTGTGTTTGAAAAGTAATGTGCATATTTTGGGAAGTTTTTGGAAAATGAAAGTGTATGTTTGTGTTGAAAAATGAAATGTGTAAAGGTGGAGATGTATTTGGACTTGTGTGTAAAAGTGGAGAGGTAGTGGAATTTGTGTATCTTTCGGAAGAGGGAATTGTGGAGATTCAAATAGTAAAAGTGTAGGTTGGAAAAGTGACTTTGCACTGTTGTGCTCAAATCAAGTGTATGATTTTCTAAGAAGTGAAAAGTGTATGCTTATGTAAAAGTGAAAGGTTGAATATGTAAAAGTGAAACTTGTGTGTGTTTTGGAAAGGTAAATTGTGTGAAAATGAAAAGTAAATGTTGATTGTGAGAAGTACAGTATATCAAATGGTGTTTTAAAGCAAGTGATTGTTGAAGTTATAGGTGTTGAGAGATGAAAGGTGTAGGTGTGGAGGAATAAGTTTATTGGGTGTTTATTGGAAATGGAGGTTTTTAAAGAAAGCAATGTCTCTTTCTCTCTCTCTCTACCCTCTCTTTCTCTTCCTTCTACTTCTCCCTTCTTGTGCCTCGAGGTGAATGTTGGGAAAATACAAAGTATGCTTTCAAGAGTGAAAAGTTCAAAAGGTTGACAGCTTGTGCTGGCCTTCAAGCCCGAAGAAAGGTACATTTTTATTTTTATTAATTTTAATTATTTCATTATTAATTATTAAATGTGCTTCTAATCCTTCCATATTTTATTATCTTTATTTGCATGAACTGCGAGGAACGGTACCAATCAAGTGAACAAGAAGAAGCAGATTAAAGGTGTCAGTCGCCTCTATCCAACCGGGTAGAGGTGCTACGAGCGTAATCCACCGGGTCATAGCCCCCGGTGTTGTAAGTTTTCTTAAAACTTAGAAAGCCCCTAGGAGGCCGTGGTGTGTTTTGTGCGAACTCCTCTCTTCTAGGTCCCTATAGCAACTTCAATTTTATTAGGATTATTTATTCTATTTTAGATCCTTAAACCTCTTTACACGTACGCAAAGTCCTAAGGGTTAGTGATAACAAAATTCTTTTCATTCCATATAACATTAATGACATCTAAGGACAAAAATTAAGGATTGAGTCCTAGAGAACTTAGACTTAGGAAGCATGCACACTTTAGGATAGAAATACATAAACATAGAAAACTTAGTGACATTCCCCTTAGAATTATTGTATGTTATTAATATAACCTTAATCAGGTCTAATTAAACTTAAATAAATAATTAAGGAGAAATTCAAATACACTAATGATAATCCAAATAAAATAAAAGTATATAAAAATCACATAACCTCTAATAACTAAGTCATAGTTAACACACATAGCACTAGGAGATTAAATTTGAACATAAAAATAAAATGGAATCTAATTAATGTATTAATCATCTTATAATCAAATAATAAAATAATAACTAAATAAAATTTTTCAAATTTTAATAAACCATCAACAATTTAATAAATCATTAACAAATCAAATAAAATCATTAAAATTTTAATAAAACACTAACACTTTAATAAGTCAATTAAAATTCCAATAAATGTTTTAAGATTAACAAAATTTTAAAATGTTTAATAAATTATTAAAAATTCAATAAATCATTAATTAAAATAATTTAAAAGAAAATGGTTAACTCAAATGACTAAATAACAAAACCCTATTAATCAACTTTAACAATCAAAATTTAATCTAAAACAAACTCCAAAACAGTAAAGACACGAAAACTTAAATCTGAACTAAAATTCCCTTTGACCCTCCAACAAATCAATTTAAATCAATTAGATAACTTTAACTAATAATAAACTCAGGATATATCTAAACCACACAGCCTACCGCACACACTTAGATTTGTTTGCTAGGACAACCAATTCTAGCTCTAGGTTAGGCCGGTGTTTACTTTCTTGCTGTTGTGTGACGGGCTTTCTCGGTTTTCATTGCATGCTTGTATGATTGACATTGAGTGTTTGTTTACTTTTATTGCTCTCTATGATATGATGTGATGAGCGATAGATTACCCCTAGGTTAGGAACGATCTGGATGCTCACAGAATCTTATGCAGGTGGCCATGCTCGTGCAGGGCTAAATAAAAAGGGGGCAAATTAAAGATTTAAATTAACAATAATTTCTGCAGGTGCTTCAGAAAATGCTAAGCCCCCTTTAAAATTAAAAGAGCATGGCCAAGTGTGGCTGATAAATTTAATTTGAATATATAACTGCTTGGGAATGGTTTTATTATAAATGTCTAGGATAACCTTGCAGGTGTGTCTAGATTTTCTTTTTCTTTCTGGAATGTAATGTAAATGTAATTATTTGTTAAAGTCAAATGTTGTGAAAGTGATTCAAAAGTGGGATATCACACCCAACTCGGAATCCAAAGAGAGGAGAATGTCCCTTAGGGGAGTATTCTCTTTTATTTGGAAAGCCAAGTTAGGGTGGTTCTAATATCCAAAGAGAAAAGAAAATACCCCTTCCGGGATGAGTTTCTTTTCATTTGGATATCCAGGCCCGGCGGACCCAAGGAGCTCGTAGCAGAACCAAGGAGCTCGTAGCAGATCCAAGAAGCTTGTAAAGGGAAGAAGACAAAAAGTGAAGATGAAGAAGACGAAGAAATAAAGATAAGAAGAAAAGTATATCCCATTTTGAAATCACTTGCGTCAGTCTTAGGATTAGAATCCGGGTTTGTTGTCAGTGGTACCCGGCCACTTTACTTTTTCAGCAGACCCTGGGTTGTAAATAAACTGGACATTGGACATTATATTTTTGGATAATTTAATTTGAGTGTTTACATTGTTTGTGCACTAGTTTTTTTTAGGACTCTTGCATGCCGTGTTTTGTTTTAGCCTGGATACGCATCAGAGTGTTTTTTGGTAAGGATCACGATAAACTTTTTCTACTTGAAATTTAAAATAAAATTTTTTTAGGCTCACATAGAAACTCTAACGAATCTAAGAAGTAAGCTCGGACCGCCGAGAGTCAGCATAAGCATATTATTACTTTCTCTTCCTTGTTAGGCACCTCCCCGCCTGCGGGTTCTGGCAGACCACCTGGCCTATTAGGGTGCAGTTCTGTCAAGGGGATGTTGTGCAATCTCTAGGGAAAAATCTATTTTCTAAGCCTGATTTTAAAACTGCTTCATAAATCATTTTTATGCATTCGAGTCAATTAGCATGCATTGCATTAGATACAAATTAAAAGAGTCTAAAATTTTAATTGCATTATGCTCCTAGGCATTATTTATCCTACATAAGTAAAGGGGCCAATTAGGATTTGTCTTAGATGTCGGCCCCGATTTCTCAAAACTTAAATAACGTCCCTACCCATCTTTCATAAGAGACTGGACACATGGATTTGAAGCGCCTAGGTGGTTAGCTGGCTCCCCAATCCAGGCCGGGGTAAGTCCAGATTTGCACTGCATTAGTCAGGTTCGGGTCACTTCTTTGTAGTACCCAAATTAGATTTAGGTTCTGAGGCAGATTTGTGAATCTTAAGTCCTCACCCTTCGGGAATAAAATCCCAAATTTCTAATAAAATGTCAATTCAAACCTAAAAATTTTCTCTCTTAAAATGTAAAGCCCAACATAGGATAGACTGAGGTTGCCTCTGAGCTTCTCAGAATCCGACACCTCCTACTTTTCTTCCTTTGACTCGTTAATAAATGTTCAATGTTGAGCTTTCTCCTTGAAAATCCCTACTTCTTTCCTTGTCTTCTACTTTGTAATCAGAGGGTACAAAATCACTGCTTTAATCGAGAGTTTTCTTAGGAGTACCCCTCCTAGGATGTAATTAACTATAGGGGCTTGCCCCTATAGGGATTTGAGAATCCCAGATTAAAATAAATCTTGTTTTATTTTTTTATAAAACAAGGGAAAAATCTTTGGGAACGCAGACATGTTTTAAAACCTCATTTCTAACTTTAAACATATTTATAGAATATTATTATTATCTTTGCAGGTAATATAATATTCTATTTATTATGTTCAATTTTAGAAATGATGACTTTTATAAAACCCATTCTTTCTTTTGGGTGTTTTTGAAGAATGTTATGTTCGTCTTTTCAGATGATACAATATTCTTCTTATTACACCTAAATAAAGGGATGGATGAACTTTTCAAAACTATATTTCTATTTTTAAACACATTCTACAGAATTTCGTGTTCATCTCTCAAGATGATATGTTATTCATAGAATTGTGTTTGACTATAGAAATATTATTTTCTAAAACCCTGTTTTGATATTGAATCCATTATAGAATATTGTGTCAGTCTCCCGAGACTGTACTTTATTCTTAATGCAGTATTCGATTACAAAATAGGAGAACACAAAATCTGCGTGGCGACATAAATTTTCCCACCAAGCATGTGTGTTTATATGTATTATAAAGTCTAATTGAAAATTTTTACATGCATGAAATTCTAGATGAGAGCACAGCGGCGTTGTTCCCTCTGCTTTATAGTAATGTTTAGAAGAGCGCTGCCTCAGTGATCCCCTCACATTTCATGGTTGGGTCTGTGAGAAGAGAGAGAGATAAGAGAAAAAGCGGGGTTCGAGTTGATATTTTCCATACCTTTAGTAGCAAAACTTACACTGGTTGTTGTAGGTGACCTAAATCCTATTCTTATCTTTGATGATTTTGACTTCTTATCTTTTTTTTTTCCAAAGTTGATAAAATTTTGTATCTTACAATCTAGCCAATTTTTACCGTGTACCTTTTGATATGTTATATGTATAATTATTCTGCACATTTTGATATGATCATCCTTTATTTTCACCAGTTGTTTTGAAAATTATTGTATTTCATATATTTTAATGAGTATATTTATTTTAATAGAATTTGCTATAGTTGATAAAAAGGCTTCTAAATGTTAACATGAATGTTACATATGAATATTATGAATAGTTGATTTCCATGCAAAATATAACCCTCGTGAATCTCATTGTAACATTATGTTATAGACAAGTATATGCATCGTAACTAACTGTCAATACTGCATAAATGACATGAGACATGTATAATTATTAGAGTTGGGTGTATTTCATATGAATTATATGCGGTATAATGTGTAAGCAAAAAAAAAAAAAAAAAACTAGTTCAATATGATTTTGGTTAATGAAGATATGTCCCTATACATGAGTGGAAGCTGATGGGATTTCCTTAATTATGGGTTAGTGGTATAACCCATCAATGATATGTAGAGAGATAGAAAATTATATCAAAGGCATATGCTAATAGAATCATTTTAATTAGGTTAAGCCCAAAGGTCATTTTAATTAGGTTAAGACAAGTTATATATATATATATATATATATATATATATCAAATGAGTTGGGTCGGGTCATTCGATTGCCAGCAGATCAAATTCGGATCCACCATTTTGACTCATGTATTAAACAGTTCAGATCAATTTTAGGTTGGACCTAAATCTAACCCATTGCTATCCCATTTTGACACGAATAATGCAAGATAATCTATTTCTAAAAGTACTTTAGTGAAAGAATCAAATACTTTTAATACATCCCTTATCTTAGAAACTTCTCTCAAGTACTATTTACCTACCATCCAACTCATCTCTGTAACTTTTTGAAATAAATCATGAAGAACATGTATAAAATGTAAGGTACTATCATACATATGGTAGGTAGAATTTCACTAAGGTTTCATACAAATATGACACCTCAACTAATTGTGTTGACTAGCCAACTGACTTCATATGCACAATTGGCTTTTATTCATTTTCTAACAATTGAGATAATGCTACCAAACTCTTCAGGATCATCATAAATTAAGGTCTTAATAACCGTTGCAAATTTAAACTTTGATTCCATTTTCCTCATTAATTCTTCTTCTCTTCCACTGCAAGTGGGAATAAAATCATAATGGATACAACGACGAGAAATTAACGGAAAGAGACAAAGACAGAAAGCTGTGCTTCTCACAGCATGTAAGACAATTAAACAAAGATAAAGAAAGCATACGAAATCCAAATACACCATGATCAACACCATAGAAGAAATTAAAGACAGTATAACAACCAATAAACACTTGTTCAGCTAACACGGCGGCAGAGAGTAATGCCATCACTAATCGGAAGCTGACAGATCTCCACGCGCTTATCTGCGGCCAAGGCCTTATTCAACTCGATCACGAAATCGCGGTAATATCTGATATATTTGCGCATGGGCGTGTCGGCCGGCTCCGCCACAGAACCATTCCATAGCGTGTTATCGTAGCCGATGACGCCGCCGAGCTTAACGAGGTCGATGAGGCGATTATGGTAGTTGAGGTAATTGTCTTTGTCGGCGTCGACGAAGACGAAGTCGAAGGAGCCGTGGTTGTTCTCATCCTTGAGGAGCTCGTCGAGAACAGGGAGGGCGGGGCCTTCGCGGAAGTCGATCTTGTGAGCCACGCCGGCTTTCTCAATCACGGGGAGGCCGAGTTCGTAGTTCTCTCGGTTTATATCCATGGCGAGAATCTGCGCCATTTACATATATGTTATATTTCATGATTTATTTTTTGTGAAAAATATTCTTTTTGAAGAAATTAGAACAATATGAACTAATGGGCTCTTTTCGCTTGATCTGAAGATAAATTTATGATTTTTTTTATATGCTATTTAATAGAAAACGATCAAATTGGTCTCTTAATCTTTTCAAATAAATCAATTTTATATATTCGATGGATTCAATAAAGAATACCTTGCCATCGTCGGGAAGAGCGAGGGCTGTGGCAAGGAGAGAGTAGCCTGTGTATACTCCGATCTCCATTGTCTTCTTGGCATTTATCAGCTTTAAAAGCATGCTCAGAAATTGCCCCTCATCGGCTGATGTGGTCATCAGATTCCTTCATCCATCATAATATAAATACCCAAATTAATATATATTTTTTATTTTTTCTGAAAGAGTTCTCTCGGATCGAAGAAATTAGAAGAATAAACGAACCATGGATGCTTGGCTGTGATCTCGCGGAGCTCCTTCATGCTCTCTGGCTCACGGGGGTAGACACTTGTCTCCAAAATATACTGCAAATAAATATAAGATAAACTGAGAAATTACAAATCTAGATGATAGATTCCCGATAAAAATCATATTTTTTTATATTTTTTTTTAGATTAATAAATTAACTAATTATAATTTTATCAAGTTTAGTTAAAAGCGAATTTAATGAATAAAAAATCCCCTGATTTTGGTTGTTTGGCGTACCTGATAGAGAGCATCGCTTTTAAGAAGACTCTTATGGCCGACCTCTTGATGTCTGGTCTTCTGCTCTCCGTTCTGATTCTCGGCCTTGGTTTGAACCTCGGCGGCGGCGGCGGTCGCCATTGCTGCCTTCTGCTTTCTCTTTTCTCTCTGTTTTCCTCTTCTCTGTTGGGGAAGTAGAAGACGAGCGGAGGATTACAGATTGGGGGAAGAATGAAGGGGAAAATACATATATAAATGTTTTCAATTGGGAGGAAGTGAATAGTCCACGCGGGCCAATAGCATTTAAGGTTGTGGGTCCCAGCACTCGAGTGCTCGGGTGGGCATGGGATGGGTGAGCGGTTTTATTTATTCCGGTTTTTTATTCGGAAGGCGCGGTAGATTCTGGACCGGTCCGAGGGGGTGGGGCCCGCTCACCTACCGCGCAATGTATTGTAAAATAATGACTCACAATGAAATCGTGCTGTCCACTTATGAATCAGAGAATCCACTTATGAGTCATTTCTCCTCTTTTATTAATTTTATTCTACCAATTTCTTTTCTCATGTGCTAAGATCTTAAAATCATAGGACTTTAGAGGGAAAAAAAAATATATACGGAAGACTTTGATAAACATCATCGATAAAAATATTTAAAGAATTGCATTTGCGAAAGAACAATATTCACAATTGAGTGTGGAAGGGCTCCACAAATTCATTTATTTTAAATTTTTTTGATTAATTGGGTGCGACTATATCAACAATAGTGCACTGAATTCATTAAAATTCTGCAGTTAAATGTGTTTGGGCAAGAATAATACTAGGATGTGTGACATCTTGGAAAGTCTGTGTTATGCCCCTTTTCGATGTCTTTTTTACTCTAAATAAGACACATTGGAGAAAAAGAATTCATGTAGTCAACTCCACGTAATGAGATAAAGATTGATGTTGTTATTGTTATTGTTTTATTGATTGTTAATCACATCATATTAGGAAAATATTGCATTTCTTATTTGCACTGACATGACGAACTTCATACGTTAACTAATGCTATTGAACCCCATCCTACCATACAACATAGCCGTACCAATCAGATATGTCCGCATTAATATAAACTTACGTGTTTATATTGGTATTCTATCAGCATTTTATCATAATTCATTTTTTTTTTGAAGATTAGTAATAAATTACAAAATATATCTAAAATGTATGATCATAAAAATAATTTTTTTTATTGTTAGGTTACAATTCATTTCATAATTCATTTCATATATAATTTAAACGAGCACCAACAAAATAATTAAGATTTTATTTAGGATGATTTTTTTACTATTTTTTTAAATACCTTTTTAATAAAATAATCTTTTGAACTAAAAAATTTTATAATAAAAAATTGCTTAAAAAAATAATATGAAAGTTGGCCTACACGAAGCTTAAAATGAACTTTAAGATTAAAGAAGTTAGGATCATGATGAGAACTCTAGTAGCATAAAATTTATTACAATTAAATGATAAAATACAATAAATTAACAGTCCTAAAAGAATTAAGTGGATTTTTTTAAAATATTTGATAATTATTATCTATCTATTAAATTTTTTTTTTAAAACATAAAAATATTTTCAAATGAAACTTAAAATATTTTTTGAAATAATTAATAAAAATCATGTACTTTATGTAGTACGGGAAATAGTCTTTTTTAATTCATTCGAACTTCAATAATTGGTTGACTTCATATTTCTATTACATGACTGTAATGATAATAATTAGTCTTATTAATATATACGATTTAAAAATAATAAAAACAAACATTTGGTGATCAACGGAAACGGGAAAGGGTCGTCGATGGTGGGAAGAGTTTGGTGAGGGAGTTGGTAGGCGGACCCCACATTTGTTGGTCTTTGGAACAACCCCAGGCCGGTTGGTGATGATGGCTAAGTTGACCTAACTAAGATTTTATTTATCTATTTATTTAAAATTAAATATCACACAATAAATTATGAGATTAAAAAGTAATTTAAATCAATAGTATATATAAAAAATGGAGTTGTAGGTAGAAGGAGCTCATACAATAAGAACTTTGTACCGTCTCATCTTATAAATATCAATATTTTTCAAATAATTTTAAATAACAATTTCCTGTAAAAAATCAGACCATATATTTCCCGGCATACCAAAAATTTTTTTGGTTGACTCTCATCCTCCTGACCACCTGAGGAAGAGGATGTTAATAAATCTACTAGAGTCGATCAATATAAGCATGACCATGTAATAATAGATGATTATCAAGGCTTAGTGTTTTCATCGTATACATTTTGGTATGACGGAAAATCATTGTTTGAAAAGATAAGAAGCGGAGTTAATGAGGATTGGAGGCATGCACTTCATACTCGATCAAATTTGTTAAGTTATTTGTCAGGTGGCCTCAAGTTCGATATCTTTAATGATAGATGGGGTCATTCTATCACTCACTTGGGTTCAACTGAGGGTTGCACTTCCACAATGCACTTCTTAGCTTGAAGGTAAACTAAGAATTCTTTAAGATGACCTTTCTCGATGAGTTTCTTGATCAACGGTCTTAACATGCAGCACTCTTCAGTATTGTAGCCATGATCATTATCATATAATCGGAATCTAAATTTGCATAGAGGCTCAAATGTCTTTCACATTGATGTATGCCACTTAAAAGTACTCCAAATTGTGAACATAATTCTTATGACAGATTAGTTTACTATAGATATGAAATATTGAAGAATCTAATTAGACGTGTTAATATAGGTCTTCTTTGCTCGAGATGGTGAGGTCTTTGATAGGGACCTCTCCAATGAGAGAAATTTGCCTTTAACTGCTACTTGTGGTGATGGACAAGAGAACTACTCCAAATCTCAACTTTTTTCCATTGAAAAAGCAAGGGTAAAGTAGGCATATTTTTACAATTCCAAATCAAATTCTTCACTATTGATAAACTTCAAATCTTTTTGAAGAAGATCATTTATAGATATAGGAGGAATCATTGGCTATTGAAAGTTTGACCCCTCAAGTAAAAGTTATTGCATCTAGGTTTTTTTATCACAAATAGCAACAATATTAAATCTATGCACATAAAATCTGAAAGGGATTTTCCTCTCCCTATTTCAGACATAATAGTGATTAAGAAGTCTTAAGATACATCTTCAGCATAATAAATTGAAACAAAAGTAAGGAAATCCTCAAAAGAATTCATATTGGAGGCCAAAAAAGAGTTAAATTATCGATTGGTGGTATCATTGTAAGTATTTGCAAACAAACAATACATGATGACATCAAAAACCTTGTAAATGGACATGATATTGTCAAAAGTATCTAGATGAAACAAATTAGATAGCAATCCTTTTAAGACATCATGTGTTAAGGAGTTTTGAACTTCAATAAAACTACTTCATAAAAATTTCAAGAATCTAAGACTGATTATGAACATGTTGGCCAACTAGAGGAGGAGGATTATGGATGAAAACAATTTGATTTTGATCAATTCAATGTCGGTTCAAAATTGGATCAAACTTATAAAAGTTGACCTAAAATGGGCTAATGGGTCAAATTAATTCAATTTCAAATTGGCTCAAAATCTTGAATTTTCCCTACTTATATATATATTGGACCAAGGCTCATTTGGCTTGATTTGAGCCTGATCTGAACAAAAGAATTAATTCATCACTGAGTTGAAATGTTAATGTAATGAGGATATTAAGTATCACTCATAATAATAGCTTTAATCAAGTATGGCAAATAGCACGTTAACTCATGATGATAATTATGAGAAATATAAATCATGCCAACAAATATGCCAATCTACAGATGAAGATCATCAAGTTAGACTTTAAGGTGATCTCAAGTGACAAAAAATTACTTATTGAAAGATCTATAAAAGGAAGAGCCAAATTAGATTGGAACTAAAATTCAAAGTTGTGATTGTTTAAGTTTCAATCCATCATGACTCTTTTCAACAACCAAAATAGCCAAATTTCCTGAAAGCTATACCAAAAAAATAGATGAAATAATCTAATCCAACCTACCCCAGAAGAAAAAGGAAAAAAAGCGTAAGGATTATAGTTTCATAAAGTGGAAAATTAAGAAAATTATTACTCTAAGAGGTTATTCCATGAACAAGTAGATAGAAATAAAAAAGTAATCAAACAAAGAGCATAAGAAAAACCTACAAGTGATTCAATCATACAACCTAAGTCTCTTATAGAGTCAATTGAAGAGCTTTAAAATGTATTAAAGAATTACTTGAGGGAGAATTTTATTAGTTTTAGCTTTGCTTAAAATGGACAATAAAGGAGACAAATTACAATAGGCAGAAGTGTAATGTGAATATATAGGAGAGAGAAAAGTTACCAATAGATTAAGAATAGAACAAGGAAATGAAGCCAACACTAAGCAAGAATGATACTTAGCTAGAAGTAGTAACACATGGCAAGGCGCCGTCTTAGCCTTCCCTTATCAGGATCACTCCCACACCTGTAGTGTTCGTGATCGGCCTCCTCAACTGAGTATCAATTGAAAGGCAGGGTGGCACAGCCCCCAATCGATGGGAGTTGTGAGGTCCAGTATGTCCCCCCTCGATTCTCGATATGATTTTTGACCCCGGCCCGGGAGTGGGTAGGAGCGAGTCGAGTCAGTATCGCCGCAGAGCAACTGCAGTGTCCGAATCTTATCTATCTACTCGGCAATTCATCCGGTGACTTCACGGTCGTCAAAGAAGCCCCAAGAAGCATCAAACATTTTACTTTTGACAAGTTTTTGTTATGATTTATGCAAATCAGTTCGTTCAAGTGAATTTTGATACAAGTTATTTTTTATTATTTCAAAAGCTTATTGTTTGTTTTATTTTTCTCCTAACAAATATTGGAGTTTCTTTTTGTGTGTACTAACATGTTTTTTAAGAAATTCACACTCCAGACTGATGAAGACTTCAAGTTCATTTGTTAATGTTTATTGTAAGTGAACTATGTATTTTTTATTTTTCTTGAGTCTGAGAGAGCGTGATTGTAAGTTGGATAACTGTGCACACACACACTGGGGGAGTGAAAGCTTAATTTTTAAAACTTATCATACAGTACGATATTTGATTGTACGGGACGATCTATATTATACAACTAAATGCAAAATGCTTGAATAGCTTTTTCGTGCTCTTAAATCTGAAGATTATATGCATGTTTCTACTTGTAAATCCGGAAAGGAAATATGGGATAGGCTTTGTATTACATATGAAGGTACAAATGAAGTGAAGCAAACTATATTGAACATTCTTTTGCATGATTATGAACTTTTTCACATGAAACCGAATGAATCAATCTCAGACATGTATACATGATTTACACATATAGCCACTTCATTGCATGCCTTAAGTAGGGAATTAACGAATGCATAAAAAGTAAATAAAATACTTTGTTGCTTACCTACTGCTTATGATGCGAAGATAACTGCCATAACTGAATCAAAAGATTTAAATGTCTATTCTATTGATAATTTTTTTGGATCACTAATTACTTATGAGCAATCTATGACTCAAAGACAGATTGATGCATGTGACAAGCAGAAGGAGAAGAACATAGCTTTGAAGGTGGATGATTCAGATAGTGATTAGTCACTACCTGAGGATGAGGAAGACATTGCCTTAATGACAAGGCAATTTAGAAGTTTCCTAAGGAAGAAGCAGAAGAGATGTCAACAATGGAACAAAGATAAATTCCATAAAAATGTCAAGGCTCCTAATGAAATAATTTGCTATGAATGCAGGAAGCCTGGACACATCAAGACTGATTGCCTTAATCTTAAAGCCAATCCTAGCAAGGAGAAAGCTGAGGAGAAACAAAAGGATAGAAGGGGCAAGAAGAGACTTCAACGAGCATTTTGGGCGGACTCAGCTTCAGATTCCTCAAAAATAGCACCAGAAGAGGAAGTCACAAATTTGTACTTGATAGTTGACAATATTGATCATTCAGATCAAGAGAAGGTATGTGACTTAAGTTATGATGAATTGTTTGAAGTTTCTGAACGCATATATTCAACATATAAGAAACTAAAGAAAATGCATGCTAAGTTGAATTTGGATCATTTAAAGCTGCAGAATGAATTTGAAATCCTTAGGAAAGACCATGCATTAATTAATAGCAACCACATGACCTTGTTGGATGAATTTGATGATTTAAATAAACAACATGAACTTTTAAAATCATCATACACTGAACTTGAAAATAATTTCAAAACATTTATGGATAAATCGGATAGTAAAGAGCATAACTTGAAGATTAAAAATTCAATTTTAGAAAGTGCTAATGCATATCTTAATAGGAAGCCACCTAGACTTGAAGATTTTCACAAAATTTACCACAAGTACATTAGTCTAAAATCAAAAAGAAGATCGTATAGTGCAAATAGATTGGTGAATCCTTTTCCTGGAGTAAAGTATTTTTCTTGTGATATGAATGGACATATATCCCACACTTGTATTATTCATCGTAGAACACATTTAGTGTGGAAACCTAAGATGCATAAAACACAGCATATCACACATGCATCTGTTTTAAAATTGCCAAGAGGAGAACCCAAACTTATTTGGGTTCCCAAGTCTAACGTTTGATAATTTTATAGGAATGCTCTCACACAAGATCTTGTGAGAGTATTTGGTACCTGGACAGCAGCTGCTCAAAGCATATGATTGGAGATGTAAATCAATTCATATCACTGGAAACCAGGAATGGAGGCAAGGTTACACTTGGAGACAATACCACCAAGAAAGTGGTAGGTACATGTATGATTGGAAATTCAAAAAACTTTGTGATTGAAAATATTCTGTTGGTAGAAGGGTTAAAACACAATATGTTGAGCATAAGTCAACTGTACGATAAAGGTTATCATATAAAAATTTTGCCTACTAGCTGCATCATTAGTCAAAATGGGACTGTTGTGTTGAATGGTGATAGAGTAAATAATGTTTACATGCTAGATTTCAATTATGTAAAATTTTTTACTGCTTTTTGTTTGAAAAATGTATCTGATGAGTCATGGTTATGGCATAGAAGACTTTGTCATTCTAGCATGAGAAATCTTAGGAAAATCACCTAAAAAGAGTTAGTTAGAGGTGTACCCAAATTAGATTTTATAAAAATCACTTGTGTGATGCATGTCAATTAAGAAAATAAGTCAGATCCTCTTTCAATTTAATCAAGGAAATTAGAACTAGCAAGCCCTTAGAAATTCTTCACATGGATCTCTTTGGACCTGTTAGTACCTTAAGCTTAGGAGGAAAAAGATTAGGGTATGTAATTGTAGATGATTATTCAAGATTCACTTGGATTAGATTTTTAAATCATAAGAGTGAGTCATTTGAGGAGTTTAGAGATTTTGCCACTTAGATTCAGAAAAAATTAGGTTTTGAAATTATAAATATCCAAAGTGATCATGGGGGAGAATTTGAAAATGAAGTATTTGATGATTTTTGCAAATCTCATGGGATAGATCATAATTTCTCAGCTTCTAGGACACCTCAAGAGAATGGAGTAGTTGAGAGAAAGAACATGACATTAATTGAATCTGCTAAAGCCATATTGGCAGAATATTCACTTTCAAAATATTTTTGGGCTGAAGCAGTTAGTACAGCGTGCTATGTACTAAATAGGGTGTACATTAGATCAAAATTAAATAAGATACCCTATGAACTTCTTAAAGGTAGAATTCTCAATCTCTCATACCTATATATTTTTAGATGTAAAGTGTTCATACACAATAATGGAAAAACTCTCTTAGAAAAATTTGATCCTAAATCTGATGAAGGAATTTTTCTAGGATATTCAAGTGTTGAAAAATCTTATAGAGTTTTTAATAGAAGGACATTGGTAGTTGAGGAGACCACTCATGTTATTTTTGATGAATATGATAATACTGGAGGGTCTAGGTTGGATGAAGATGAGATTGAGGATATAACCCAAAAACTTGAAAACGAAAAAGTTAAAGAAAGGGTTAAAAATGAAGAAGAAAACCAATTGCTTAAAGAATGAAATATTATTAGAAGTCATCCTAAAGAGTTGATTTTAGGAGACCCTAGTGAAGAAGTTAGGACTATGCATGATTTGAGGAAATAAGTAAATCATTCAGCTTTTATCTCAATGATTAAACTCACTAATATAGGTCAAGCACTTTTGGATGAATTTTAGATTTTGGCCATGCAAGAAGAATTGAATCAATTTAAAAGAAATGATATTTGGGAGCTGATTGAAAGGCCAAAGGATCAAAGTGTAGTTGGGACTAAGTGGGTGTTCAAAAATAAAATGAATAATTCATGAGTTGTTATAAGAAATAAGACTAGATTGGTAGCTAAGGGGTATAATCAAATAGAATGGATTGATTTTGAGGAGACATTTGCCCCTGTAGCAAGACTTGAAGCAATTAGGGTTTTGTTAGCCTTTGCATGTTTTAAAGATTTTAAATTATATCAAATAGATGTTAAAAGTGTATTTTTGAATGGGGTGATGAAAGAGAATGTTTATGTTGAGCAACCTCCAGGTTTTAAAAATATTAACTTCCCTAATCATGTTTTTAAATTAAAAAAGGTATTATATGGACTAAAACAGGCACCTAATGCGTGTTATGAGAGGTTAAGCACTTTTTTTATTAAAAGGATCATTTATTAAAGGAAGTGTGGACACCACTCTATTTTTGAAAAGAATAGAGAATGAAATACTCATTGTACAAATATATGTGGATGACATTATTTTTGGATCAATTGATAAAAATTTATGTGATGAATTTTTAAAAATAATGAGTAGTGAATTTGAGATGAGTTTAATGGATAACTTGAGTTATTTTCTTAGTTTTAGCATAAAATAAAATGAGAAAGGAACTTTTCTTAATCAGTCTAAATATGTTAAGGACATCCTCAAAAAGTATGAAATGAATAATGCTAAACCAGTTACTACACCCATGAGTTCCTCAGTACAGTTAGATAAGAACCCTAAGGGAAAATCTGTTGATCAAAAGAAGTTTAGAGGAATAATTGGATCATTGCTTTACTTAACAGCTAGCAGACCAAACATTATGTTTAGTGTTTGCTTATGTGCTAGATTTCAATTTGATTCAAAGGAATCACATTTGACAGTAGTGAAAAGAATATTGAGATATCTTTTGGGAACTCAAAATTTAGGAATTTGGTATCTTAAGCATAGCTCTTCATTTAAAATAATTGGATATTCAGATTCAGATTTTGCAGGCTGTAGGGTTGATCGGAAAAGTACATCTGAAACTTGTCAATTCATTGGAAATTCTTTAGTATCTTGGTCAAGTATGAAATAAAATTCAGTAGCACTTTCTACAGCTGAAGTAGAATATATTGCCTTAGGTAGTTGTGTGGCACATGTGCTTTGGTTAAAATAACAGCTAAGTGACTTAGGATTTTCTTTTGGCATAATTCAAATCTTTTGTGATAACACTAGTGCCATATGCATTTCAAACAATCCTATTCAACATTCTAGAACTAAGCATATTGATATAAAGCATCATTTTATAAGAGATCATATAGCAAAAGGAGAAATTAAATTACATCATGTTGCTACTAAGGATCAACTTGCAGATATTTTCACAAAACCTCTAGCTTTTGACACTTTTAGCATGCTCAGGACAATTCTAGGTGTGATTGATCTTAATGCATAATTAAAATTTCTGCAAATTTGTTTTGCATATAAGTGTATGTTTGTTTATGTCAAGTGTGTGTATTTTCTTTTAAATAAAAATTTATATATATATATATATATATATATATTGTTGCCATTTTTGTCTTGAGAGTTTTTCTGAGTTTTTTTATGTTCTATCTTTTTGTTCAGTTCGTACTGTACGAAATATTTTTGTACAATACGAATTCTGTAGCCCATGCATGAAATTCTGTAGAGTTGAAGTGACAAAACTGTGTTTTTATAGTCTGATCGTACTGTACGATGACTGTATCGTACCGTACAATATGTATATGTTCGTCTGTACGAAGGGGTTAGTTTTACGGTTAGCATCAGTTATTATTAATGATCGTACGTACGAACACATCATTCATCTGTACGATTAATGTGTCGATTCGGGTGAGGACGAACCTAACCGTCACCTGAATGATCTTTAATTTTCTGATCGTCCTGGACGAACACGTAATCATCTGTACGATCTAGAAGTCAAAAAGTCTGTACAAAAGGACGCCTCGGGAAGGGTAATTTATGAAAAGTAGTTTCATTTTTGACCGTTTTCATTCGTCCCGTACGAAATTGGCTTCATCCCGTACGAAATATATTTTGTCCCGTACGAAATATTTTCGTACAGTACAATTGATTGTTTTTCTATATAAAGGAGGGTCGTTTTCGCTCATTTCACTTCCAATTTCAAACCCTTCTAAGCATTAAGTAGATATGTCAGGAAGCAAAAGAGAGTACGATAATCTAGGGGTTCGTCGTCCAGGCAAGATTGGGATGAAAATTTCTTAAGTGCACAAAATGAGGAGGCATACTATAGGTATGTTGCATCCAAAATTACCCCTTCTTGAATCCTACTACAAGAAAACATCCATTTTGCAGTAATGTCTTTGTTCGATTCGACTCAATTTTCATTCTTTCTCACCCTCATATATGTCTACAACAAAGATCTCTTCCATATTTTTCTAGCCAACATGAAATTTAATCAAGACCATACTATGATCACTTCTTTCGTTCTAAAACAAAGGGTAGAAATAACTAAATAGGATCTTGGATCATTTCTTCATCTGAAAACTCAGGGGATTCGGGCTCATACTCTTACCACTAGAGCGGACTATGATTGGTCAGAAGCCAATCAAGTTCTTAGGGGTATAAGCCAACCAACTCACTATCATAGAGTTGACTCTTTGAACCAAAATACTAGAATTATTCAACATGTACTTAGGTCATCCATCATTCCTAAAGTCGGAGATCGAGTAAACATGACCCCCCTTCTTTCTATTGTTACTTATTTGATTATGACTGGCCAACCTGTAGATGAAGCCCAATTACTCATTGACTATCTTTATGCGCTCACCGATATTGGCCAGCCTAGTGTAAAAATAAAGAAGAACATTACCCTAGGTCATTTGATTTCCTTCATTCTTGAAAAGAAGTACAATTTAGTTCACCCTGACGGACCTTATGAATTGCCACTCTATTTTATTGTTGCTTCTTTTCGAGCACTCTTTGGGAAAGAGGGAACTAAAGATAGCTCTGAGGACGATCATGCACCTGCTCCTGCACCTGCACCTGGACCCGACCAAAACTTCTATAAGGATTGGTCCAGCGTTTTGATCAGCTTGATCAAATGTTTGATAATGTGGAGGCACATTTGAAGCGGCAGGATGACAGATATAATGAGGACAGGGGTGGATTCGAGACCAGTTCGAGTCATTGAACACCAACATTGTGACACTCAATAGTTATTTTGCTATGTTCACTACACCTCCTCCAGATCAGGGTCCTTCGGACGATTAGTGATGTCCTTATGGTTGTTTGGCTTGGTCTTTGATTAGCTTTGTTATTTTGTTAGGCTTTGAGGGCTGTGGTTCTTGATATTGTTGTTGGATTTGTCTATTTTTATTTTTGTATGGATGATGATTATAATAGCAAGATTTATTTCTTTGTGGGAATTGAGTTGAATGTAAAAGCTTGCTTTTTTGTTATGTTTGGCATTATGTGGAATGCAAAAAGTTTAGTTTTTGTGCATATTATTATCTGATTGTGACTGTGACTGGAAATATTCTAAACTTTAACACTCGACCGTAATTGATTAAATTTTTAAAATGTTAATTGAATTTGGATTACAATAAAAATTTCTGTGCATAATTTAATTTCTCAAAATATTCAAATTTTATTATAATTTGGTGTAGATTAGAAGATCTTACTTTATATTATTTTAGACATGTATTACTTAGCCTAAATTGTTGTATATTTGATGTCTTAATATTGCTCTTGATTTCTACATCAAAGTGTTTATTATTGTAATTGTGATCAAAGGATAGTGTTGTTGGAAAAAATTTTATTTAATAAAAATAAAAAGAGCAAAGCTTAAAAAGATGCACAAAGCATGCCATACAATGAAAAGATGCGTAATATCACCAAAATTATAAAGAGGCACAAAATTAGCCCATATATTGACTAAGTGCACAAAATGTGCCCTTCATTTGAAAAGATGCGCAATGTCGTCAATTGTTCTTTCCTTTAATATTTTCTCAAATTTCACTAATCAATTATCGTCACATTTGACTTAGAGATTTGATAATTTTATTTCATTATTTGTACAATGGTTGTGGTTACTTAATATATCTATTACATTACTACCATAGATCAACTTCTCTTCTCCTTATTATAGTATGTGATCTAAATCATTTTGAGTCCTTATTTTTTGCATTTAATTTTAATATTGTAGTTAATCTTTTTTTAACATTATTTAAATCACCAACTCCTTTGAGTGTCTTTCCATTTTATTGTTGCCAAAAGGGGGAGTATTGTATTGTTTGACTTATTGCATTGTATGTTGTATTATATGTTAGTTTGTATAAGTTTATGAATAGTTGCATCGTATGTTGCATTGTATGTTTAATATGCTTGCTTATCTTTGTCTATACATTTTTTCCTTCTCCTCTTATCTCCTTTTACCCCTTGGTTCGTGTAGATCATTTCTTTAGGGGGCGCTTCCGTTTTGGGGGAGCTTAGGAGATCATTTATTTAGGAGGAGCTTACATTTAGTGGGCGCTTAGGAGAAATGTTGGTTTACTTATTAACTCAAACAATAAATATTTTGCCATCATCAAAAAGAGGGAGATTGTTATGATTTGTGCAAATCAGTTCGTTCAAGTGAATTTTGATACAAGTTATTTTTGATGATTACAAAAGCTTATTGTTTGTTTTATTTTTCTCCTAACAAATATTGGAGTTTCTTTTTGTGTGTATAACATATTTTTCAGGAAATTCACACTCCAGACTGCTGAAGACTTCAAGTTCATTTGTTAATGTTTATTGTAAGTGAAGTCTGTATTTTTTATTTTTCTTGAGTCTGAGAGGGTGTGATTGTAAGTTGGATAACTGTGCATACACACACTGGGGGAGTGAAAGCTTAATTTTTAAAACTTATCGTACAATACGATATTTGATCATACGGGACGATCTGTATTATATAGTAAGAAATGGACTTTGTACATAAGGATTTCAGGTACGAACGGCTCGGAATGGTTCGTACTTAAGGATCGTACTGTAGGTACGAACGGCTCGGTTTGGACTCGTACGGGACGAATCGTTTAATTTTTTGAACTATTTATACAGTACGAAACGGCATTCGTACAGAAGTTTGTGAGGTACGAACGGCTCGGTTTGGGTTCGTACTATATCGTACGGGATGAACCGCAGGTACGAACGGCTCGATTTGGGTTCGTGCAGGATCGTACTGGCTGAATCGTTCAATTTTTTGAACTGTTCGTACAGTACGAAATGTGCTTCGTATAGAAGAATGTAGGGTACGAACGACTTGGTTTAGGTTCGTATTGGATAGTATGGGATGAATCGTTCAATAATTTGAACTATTCGTACAGTACGATATGCGATCGTATGGGACGATTGGAATGCGTAAAACTTAAAATTTTCAATTTTTTGATGATTTTTTTTGTCCTTAGTACTTAAGGGTCCTAAAAACTGACTTGTGAACGATCCTTCTGTGAAAATTCTTCTTGAGAGTAAAAGGGAGAGTGATTGGGAGAGTGTTTGGGAGTGAGTGTTGTGAGATCTTTGAAGAGGAATTTGTGAAGGAATTCACAAGGTTATCCAAGTGTGAGGATTTTATTATTTGTACTTCAAGGTTCTTCCCAATCTCCTTGGAGGCTCTTGCAAGAAAGTTGTTCGAGAGATTTTCGGTTCTCTGTCGTCACCAGGAGGGTGAAAAAGGACGAGAATGTTCTCTGCCTACACTAGGAGGGTGTGAAAGGACGAGCGGGTTCTCTACCTTCACTAGGAGGGTGAAAAAGGACGACGGTTCTCTACCTTCACCAGGAGGGTGAAAAAGGACGACGGTTCTTTGCAGCACCGGGATTTGGTGGAAGAGAGTTTTGTAAAGGCTTATTTGCCTTGCTGTGGGCGCAAAAGGAGAGTCACTTTGATATAGTGTAATACCTAGAGAAGGAGTCTTTAGGGAGTGGATGTAGGTCATGTTTGATCGAACCACTATAAAATCTGGTGTTCTCTATTCTTGTTTTTATTTTCTGCATTTTCTTACTGCGTTGCACTTTATTTTTCTGTGGTTGAAAAATACAAAATTTACTTCTGTTCGTACTGTACGAACTTAAATCGTACAGTACGATTTGCTTAAATTTTTTATTAAAAGTTTTCCAAAATTCCAAGAGAATTTTTTAAAAGCACCAATTCACCCCCTCCTTGATTAGCCTAGGGACGTAATCGATAGGTCTAACAACCTATTCGCACTTTCAGTTTTCACCTCATCTCTTCTCAGTATATCCTAATTGGATGTCAATATTTACAAGTGTCAATACATTTTGATGTTATTCCTGGATGATTCTCTATAATCATCATGATGATTGAAGTGTAAATTCTTTCACAGCTACCTAAGCCCAATTTTGGGTATGAATAGCTATTTTTTTAGTATTTCTAATTTTCATATTCACTTTTAACACTTTCAGACCCTAATGAAACTACAAAGACAGATTTAGAAGATTTTGAGTTTTTTTTTTTTTTTTTGAATTTTTATATTGAAAGATATGTCAACAATGTTCTGAACTTTTACACATACATTAGCACAAGTAGGGAAAAATCTCAATTTAAGACTTCCGAAGGGAGATTCACATTGATGCACAATGAATATTCACATACAAAAATTCTCAAAATGGTTATAATTTCTAGGTGACTAATATTTCAAGACTTCAAATAGTTTTATGCTTACATCAACATCTAAAAATAAGAGATTAATAATATAGCTTGCTAAATTGATCTTTTTGCATATAAGTTTTCATTTAATTTTCAAATCTCATAGCACTCAATTATTTGGGTCAAAATTTTTTATGAATTAATTTCAAAGTCATTTTAGCTTCATCTTCAATTAATTTATAGTCAAAATAGTCTATTTCAATGCAACAAGCTTTTTAATACAAACAACACTTGAATCCATGTCCAAATGGGAATAAAGTACTATGAAGCATAGTAGAATTTCTCTAGGCCATATGTGAGTTCAAATGGCCTCCAAAATTTGGAGACTTCTAATTAAAATGAGTATATTGATGAAATGAATCCATCGAATCTAAGATCGCATAAGTCCAAGTTCATCTAGTCACTGAAGTGTTCAAAAAAGTATAGATGAATCAAGGGAGTCATTTGAATCATTCAAAGAAATGTCCACAATTCTTTATATTTTTTCACATTCTACATTCGACATGCTCGAGAGTCTTAAGAGAATTTTGATTCTCTAAATACTTCTTAAACCACTAAACGACCATCCCAATATTGCAAGATTTATCACACAATAGTCGCCACCCAAAATTAAAATCCATCAAACAAAAGCCTATAATCCCTTACTCTTCCTAGACTAACATCACCCAACCTTGTAGTTGATTGATGTCCACCTAAATCCAACACTTGATGCCCCCACTTAAATCCAGCTCTCGATACCCACCATTCACCATTCGCCAACACCGCCAACTGACACCCACCACCCCCGACAATATCCAACTCTCAACACATGTCACAACCCCTTTACTAACATTGTTGACTAACATCTTCCATGCTTTATCTCTATCAATGGCCTCCAATATCGTCAACAATCACCTCAAAAAATAATCTCAAACAACTAAAAACTATAAATTATAATCAAACATTCATCAATTATGGAGAAAGACAAACCTTTATAATTTTAAACTTATAATAATTACCGATTTCAACTGAGCTATGCCCTATAATTTTTTTTGCTTCCAATATTTTTTTCAAGCAAACAATCTTTGGGGGCATCTTATCAATGTGATTTTTCCTCTCTTTATATGTATGTGTGCGAAATCTTCGTACAACACAAGCTAAAACATACAGTTTAACTTCAATCATCATGAATTTATTATCATGCAACAAATAAATATATCATGAATGATGCATAGGTTTAATGACATAATAAATACCCTAAGACAGCCATAAAGAAAGTGGAAGACTTCATAGAGACATAAAAGAAAGCTTCATTTTTCCTATGGCTTATGAAGTGGCCTCTTCATTGGTTACATTCTTTTCACAAAGAGCAACTCAGGTTAGTAAGTTCCTTTCAAAAGTTAAACATTTATAAAGCTGAGACCCAGTTCTTTAATAAAAATATGATATAACTAGTTCAAATCGACAAAGTTCCCCTTCCTGCAAATGACTGAAAATCTTCAAAAAAAAAAGAAAAATAAAAAGAAAAATAAAAAAAGGAGCAATGCAGCATCAGAACTCGAGAGATTCTGCTTTGATATCACTACCACCTAAGCTCCTTCGAGGTTGCAAGCTGCATTTGATTAAAAAAATATAAAAAGGGCCAAGCCACATTGAGAAATTGGTTGCAGGAAAAAGGTAGAAGAACACAAAGTTACCCATGCAAGTGATGTATATTAAACTGGAGCTCTGAACTTCTACGTAGCATGTTTTGTGTTCCCTCTCGGCCTATGATGCCTGCCTGCAACTGAACATGGTCTTCCAACACCGAGCATTCGCCTCCAAAATGCGGTACCGGTGCCTTCATTCGATCTTCAAATTCAGATTGCAATTCAGAAGACAAGCAAACTAGCAAATAAGTGTATACATTGGAAGATTGCTGAAGCTCATTTGGATAGGTGCAAATTTAAATTCACAATGAATTACATATAAAGTGCAGGCAAATTACACATAGACCCAGGTATAAATCTTGCTTCACATCAGCCCACATTTTTAAAAATATCACAGTTAGGCACCTAAGATTGAATGACATTATCTATAGGTCCCTACAATGATTGTTCTATTCAAAATTCTTTTAATTACAAAAATATCCTCATGATATAAGCTCATATGGGATCTTTTTTTTTTATAGATAAATTGAGACTTTGTAGCGATTGCATCTATTGTCTCCCTCCGTGCTTCTCATTGTGAGATAGCTCCCACGACTTCCTATGTGTTAACCTGCGATGGCAATTACACTAGCAGGAAGAAACTAAAAACAGATAAAACAGAACAGAGAGGAGAGAAATTGGATTCATCACTATATTCTTTCATCTCATCTTTAGTAAAATACATCATCTATTTATAGACTCATACAAGAAAGAACTGTACAGTAACATAACAGAAAACGATTTAAACTTGTACTTTCTTGCTAGGTGTTCGTTCCTTATCCTTGTCTGTTAACATACCCCTGCAAACTGATGGCACAAATGTGGCTATGAGTTTGTTAACTATGTAGTGAAACCGATATATGGATAAGGATTTTGTAAATGTATCAGCCAGTTGGTCCTTGGATGAAATGTGATGAACTTGTATTGTGTGATTTTTATGCATTCCCTGATAAAATGACAGTCAACCTCAATATGTTTAGTGCGAGCATGATAGACTGGATTGTTTGTCAAAGCTATTGCTGATGTGTTATCACAGTATAAAATTGTTGGTTCTTGTTGATTGCAGCCTAGTTCTTGAAGTAATCGTCGAAGCCATATAATTTCGATTGTAGCTGCAGCAATAGCTCGATATACCGCTTCAGTGGATGATCGTGCTATTATAGACTGTTTCTTTGCACTCCACGAGATGAGCGTGGAACCCAAAAAAATGTAGTATCCTGTGGTTGATTTGCAATCTTGATGATCTCCCGCCCAATCTGGATCAGTGTAGGCTCGAAGTGTAAGAGATTTTGCTAATATGGGCAAACCATAATGTAGTGAACCACGAATATATCGTAGTATTCGTTTGAGAGATTCGAAATTGGAATCTATTGGATGATGCATGTGTTGGCATGCTTTATTTACAGCATAAGTGATATCTGGTCTTGTGAGCTTAAGATATTGAAGTGCGCCAACTAGTTGACGATAGAGTTTGGGGATGGAGAATGTAGGTGATGCTGTTTGAGAAGTAGTTTTAATACTACTGGGAGTTTCTATGGCTTTGCTATTTAGCATACCAGCTTGCAGGAGAATATTTTCAGCATATCTTGTTTGATGAAGAACAAGTCCGGTGGGAGTAGTTTCTGCTGTAATGCCGAGAAATTGAGTCAGAGTATCCAGGTTTCGCATGTTAAAACGTTGTTGCAGTCGGTTGAGAAGAGTAGCTATGGTTTGATAATTGTTGTATGTCAGTATGATATCATCGACATAGATTAAGAAGTACATGATTGAGCCATTCTTCTGGTAAATCAGCAAGGAAGGATCTGAATGACTAGTAGTGAAATCAAGATCATGAAGAAATCTTGTTAGTGTTTCAAACCACTGCCGTGGTGCTTGTTTGAGACCATATAGGGCTTTATTTAGTTTGCATACATATGTGGGATGATTCTCATCGGTGAACCCAGGTGGTCATTTCACATAGACTGTATCAGTTAAAGGACCATGTAGAAATGCATTTGATACATCTAATTGATGTATAGCCACTTGTGATGCAGTGCTATAACTAACAGAATATGCACCATAGGTATTTTAGCTACTGGACTAAATGTTTTTGTGTAATCTAGTCCAAACTCTTGATTGTATCCCAGTGCAACTAATCTTGCCTTAAAACGAACTATAGTACCATCTGAATTATATTTTGTTCTAAACATCCACTTACATCCAAGTGTGTTTTGAGATGTGGATGGAGATACCAATCCCCATGTGCCTTGAGATTGGAGAGCTTGAAACTCTTGGGACATGACTAAACACCAATATTCTTGTTTGACAGCTTGTGTATACATAGATGGATCATGATTAATAACCCGATGAGTAAGATCAAAAAAGTGCTTCGGTTTGAGATGACATGTTTGGAAGCGAGTTTTCATTGGATGATGAGGTATAGTATGAGTGGAAGATTGTGGAATTGGTGTTGGTGTAGACAAGTGTGGGGAAGGATTTGAGGATTGTATGGTAGGTGAGGCCTGTAATGAAAGAATTAGGAATAGGTTCGTGTATTTTTGGTGACTGGTTGGACGGTTGAGACCGTATTTTAGATGTGGGAACAAGCAACAGAGGTCGGATATTGGGTGTATTGAATGCAGTAGTAGGAGTAGTAGAGGAGATTTGATGGTGTTTGAAGGGAAATATGCTTTCATTAAAGATAACATGCTGAGATATATAGACACGATTTGTACTAATATCACGGCATCGATTTCCTTTTTGAGCTTGAGCATAACCAATGAACACACATGGAAGTGAGAGAGGTGATAATTTTGATCTGGAGTATGGCCTCATCCACCAATAACACAAACATCCGAAAGTTCTTAGATGTGCATAGGTTGGCTGTTTGTTGTATAATTGTTCAAATGGCATTTTATTTTGAAGAGTAGTTACGAGAAGACGATTGATAAGATAGATAGCTGTATGTAAAGCTTCAACCCATAGATTAGAAGAAGCATTTGAATGTATGAGACGACTCCTGATGGTTTCAAGAATATGACGATTTTCCCTTTCTGCTACACCATTCTGTGAAGGTGTATAAGGACATGTGTATTGATTATTGATGCCCCAATGATTGCAATAGGATTTGAAGCTGTTATTTAAATACTCTCCCCCATCATTGGTTCGAATAGTACGTATGACCCTATTGAATTGGCACTTGATAATTTTGTGAAAATTAACAAAATTGCGTTACTTCTGATTTTTGTAAGGGAGGAAAAACCCAACAATATTTGGTATAGTCATCAATAAAAGAAACATAATAATGACAACCTTGTATAGATGTGGAAGGGGAAGGACCTCATACATCGGAATGAACTAATTCAAATGGAACAATGGTAGTAGAAACAAAATTAGGAAATGACAATCATCTGCTTTTAGCAAGACAACACGTATTACATGACTTTGTAGGGAATGAAGCACATGTGTTTGAATGAAAACAAGCTAAGTATTGTAAGGTGGAAACTGCTGGATGCCCAAGCCGACTATGCCACAAGTCGGATATAGCTTGAACAGAAAGTAATGCAAGATTTGGTGAAGTCACTGTGGAATGGACCTTGTAAAGACCATTATGGCAAGGACATTGAAGAAGAAGTCGATTGGTCTTCGAATCCTTTATTTGATAGCAATTTGATGAGAAAGATATGACACAATCATTATCATTAGCTAACTGATGTACCGAGAGAAGATTAAACGAAATATTCGGTACATGATGGAGTTTGTGGAGATAAAGGTTACCTGTTGGGGTGGGAAGTAAACCTTTACCTGTATGTTGAATTGGTAGTTGTTGGCCATTGCCCAGAACAACTTGAGAAGGCCCTGTATATGGTTCAGTTGCACTTTACTGGGAATAATCAGATGTTAGATGTGTGGATGCACCACTATCAAGATACCAGTCTGATTGACGGGGAGCATCAGGTGAACTGAATAGAGCCGAATTCGGTGTGTTATCAATATATGTTGGATCATTCTGATACCAATATCGGATGGCTGAGTGACCAGTTTTATTACAAATCTGACATATAGTGTTACGGTTTGGAGTTTTGTCTCCTCATCCAATCGGCGGAAGTGATCGTCGACCTCGGTTACCATGGTGGTTGTTGAATCGACCTCGGCCTCGACCACGAGACTTAGTGAGAGCCATTGTGTTGTCCGCCAGTTGTAAAGATTGAAGATCTTTTGTTGCTTCGTGAGTTAAGTTCTGTTCTTCATAGCACAACAGGCTGTATAAATCGTCCAAGTTTAAAGGTTGCAAGTTTGTGCGTATTGCCGTCTTAAACGCTTGATAAGAGGAGGGAAGACTGTTAAGTGTATAAAGAATCACATCTTCAGGATCAATTGTGCTACATGCTGCTGTGATAGCGTCTACTTTGGATTTTACATCAAGTAGATATTGTGTTATTGTTTTGTCTCCCTCGGATAAGTGATGCAGTTCATTTTTCAAATGAATAACTCGGGAACGTGTCGTAGATTGAAGGCGATGAGCAAGAGTTGTCCAGATTACAATGTGTCAGAGAGAGCACATACAGTAAAATTGACGGCGAGATTATCGAATATAGTGCTGCAGCAAGATTTTGATCCATTACTACCCAGGTATCATACATAGACATGGTGTTGGGCATGGAGGATTCTTCTGTCGATGAAAGATGCGGCGGACACATTGATGTGCCGTCAAGAAATCCTTTAAACCCATTGGCATTGAAGACTTTTTCCACTTGTGATCTCCAAATCGGGTAATTATCTGTAGCTAATGGAGTTGTAACAAGGTTCTTGATATTGCTCATCAAGAACTTGAGTTGAGGCGGAATGGTGATTGAATTGAATGAGGAAATTGAATCCACGATGGGTGGTGAGGTAGATGATCCAGCCATTAGGAAGACAGATGGAACAGAGACACGCGAACGGAAAAAAAAAAAAAATCAATTTCTAACGTTGTCGTGCTCTGATACCATGTTAACCTGCGATGGTAATTACACTAGCAGGAAGAAACTAAAAACAGATAGAACAGAACAGAGAGGAGAGAAATTGGATTCATCACTATATTCTTTCATATCATCTTTAGTAAAATACATCCTGTATTTATAGACTCACACAAGGACCGTACAGTAACATAACAGAAAATAGTTTAGACTTGTACTTTCTTGCTAGGTGTTCGTTCCTTATCCTTGTCTGTTAACACTATGAAGCTGAGAATCAAAGTCGAGAAGCTTTTCTAAGGTGGTGCCATGAATATGAGTTCTATAGGTAGTCCATCATTCTCATCATAAAATTTAGGGGGGCTTGGCTTACATTTGTTAAAGGTTTCATCATGGTAAGGGTTTAGGGTAGCATTTGCTAAGGATTTTTTTTGCTTGCATTCTTCAAGCACATTTCATTCTTTTTGCCTAGTGTTTTCACAATTTAATCCACTAAGATTTGCCTTTTTTTTATTTAGTGTTTTTAAAAATGTTGACAAAGTGAAGTGCGATCTATAACTCAATAACCATCCTGTAATTTATCAATTATTTTTTAGGATATTGTAATTGTTAACACAATGTAACGCAAGATTTGAGATTGATTGAAAGACAACAGAGACTAATGTTCTCACCAATAAACAGTGTGGAATGGCATGGGACTTCATTGACTTCAAGAATAGCGTTTGTGTTCAATCATTTTGTATGTGAAAAACGAATCCTTCTATTTGAGGGATTTGTTGGATTTAAAACCAAATGTTGATTTCTAAGCTCCAAAGCTTCCAACCAAATGGTAGAATCTGACTAATTTTGTTTTTTCAAACATGTTTATTTATTTAAAAGTAACCAAATGAGCACCAAAATAAAAATAAAGTGATGGAACTTGCAGATGGCATAACAAGGAAGATGGCATACCAGTTGTATTTCTTGCAGAAGTCCCTGCATCTAACTGCTGTTGCAATACTATGTCATCAGCAAGCATCTACAAATAAATAAAGGGAAGTTTGCTTAAGAAATATAAGTTAGAACTCTATAATTGAACTCCCAATAGAAGAGTTTAGTTAAAATGTTCCAACTAACATCAGAAAACTACAAAATTTATTGAACCTGAAAATTGATAAATTTACCTCAGCAGACATAGGTAACTGAAAGGTTTCCTGTGAAGCAGTAAGGCTAGTTACAATGGTTTGAATTTGATGGGAGGATGCGTGCTGATTCTGTGAAAAGGATTCTTGGTTGAGAGGCAGCATTCCTTTACCCATGTTCAGTGCTATCCTGTTGTCACCACTGAATCCCATGCATATCTCGGAAGCTTGAAGCGGCGATTGCACCATTCCCGATAGATACATATCATGCAAATTCAGACCATTCCTCATTGACAGCATCTGAAACAACAAAACTCCATAGGAGTCGAAGCGGAATATTACTTTAACTCTAGAAAAGCAAACGTTAAGAAGAAAATTATCATGTTTATAGTGGTTTGAGATTGGCTGAGCAAAGATCTAGTCTACTTAATAGTAGCTCTCAATCCAAATGATTTTTGCAATTATTTAATCGAGAAAAATATTAAAATAGTTGTTTTGGATAAAATTAGAGGAGTCAAAAGACTTTTAGATTAGATTTGAAAATTCACGGGACTAAATTGGATACAATAAATAATCTGGAACTAAAAAGGCACACACAAACAGTGAAGGGATCATTTTAATATTTTATCTTATAATTCAAATAAAAAACTAATCTTATCATTTTCCAAGATTTCAACACTTTCATAGAAAGACATTTATATAATTACTACGGACAAATAACTATTGTTTACTGTTTTCATTATTTTATGTTTTACCTCACAGCACAATAAAATAAAATGTTTTAATGAATTTTTTTTTATTTTCTTTGATGACTAATCAATATTGAATTATCATCATCCTCGTTGTTAGTCTTATCACAATTATTTGGGTTTAGGAATCTTTTTTTCTCTAGTAGTTCATGCTAAAGTGCTACCTGAGGTATTCATCTATTTTGTTTATATATATTTGCACATATTCTATCAATATTTATTTTAGTCTGTCCCCTTCACATTAGTTTCATTCACTAATCTTATTATTGCATACATTCATGTTAAGTGTTGCTTGAGAAAAACACTCCTACAACAACAACAACATCAAGCCTTTATCCCACTACGTAAGATCAACTATATGATAATAATCATTGATCTACCATCAAGCAATTAGTGTTAGCCAATGATACAACTCAGGAACGATCCACTGAATATTCGGTTAAATGCAAGCCTGGATTGTACGGATAGCAGAACCTCAAATAGTGTTGACGCGGACATCCGACGGTGGACGTTAATCAAAGGAAGAGATGAAGATCGACGGCCGAGATCACTCCATTTTTTATCTTAGTTTATTAATTGTATTTTGATTTAATTTTGTATTTTTTGTTTTTACCCTTATTTAAGAGTCTTGTCTTATGTAAGCCCAAGATGCAAAGTTGTCTTTTAGTTTCTTTTAAGGCCTATATATAGAGGCCCTTTCTCTTGTATTAGAAGAATGATGGATTATTAATAAAATTTTATTTGCACTTGTGTTCTTTGGAGAGAACTTGGGTGAGAATTCCTATGGGAGAGAATCAGAGTTTCCACCAATTGCAGGATGGGTCCGGGCTCGTGGCTTGAAGTCCCTTGGAGAAGGGCAACGTAATACCCGTCAGCTGCAGGATGTGTCCGGGCTCATGGTTGTATCTTTCTTTCCCTAAATCATTTTCTCCTCCTCTCTTGACCGCCGGCCAAAACCCCCCACTTGCCGCCGGTCGATTCTCCCACAAACCCCTCCAAAGTCACAAACTACCTCCATTTTATCCATATCAACCGCTGGTCATAAACCCCACCACCTCCATAGCCGGCCGACCACCTCACCCCTAGCCTCTCCCCACCTAAAGCCGATGGCCATATCCTTCTCCACCACCATAACCGCTGGCCACATAATTCCCTCCAGACTTTTGAATTCAAATCCACCATATATGCTTTCCTTATTTAGCCCCACTAATTTAGGAAGAGAATTAAATTCAAATTCAAAATATTTGAATTTCAAATTCTTCTTAAATTCCCCTCCTTTAATTTAGGAAAAGAATTAAATTCAAATTCAAAATATTTGAATTTCAAATTCTTCTTAAATTCCCCTCCTTTAATTTAGGAAAACCCCCAATTAACTTAAATCTGAAATTAATTTCAGATTTAAGTAATCACTCCACTTGATTGCTTGGGCCCACCTCCTTAATACCTAACCCCTCTTCATCCACAAGTTTGAATTTTCAAATTCAAAATAGCCTCTTCATTACCTTCCTAAATTAATCTTTTGTTAACTTGAAAAATTTCTCATTTGAATTCAAATTAATTTGAATTTCAAATCCTTTTCCTAATCAATAGATCTAATTTAGGAAGCCCCTCCAATCCCTCCAAATCTGAAATTAATTTCAAATTTAATTACCCCATCACATTTAATGCTATGGTCCACATACATCGAATCTGGACATCTTTCCTCCCTCCTCCTTGGCCGGCCCCTCTCTCCCCTCTATCCTAATTATTTCCATCCTAATTAAAGGCCCCAATTAAGGAGATAATTAACCCCATCATTCCTCCCTTTTCCACTTAATTTGAAATTTAAATTTCAAATTACCCCCCTCCCCCTTCGTTCTACATCAAGCGTAGTCTAAGAACTATTGTATAAATAGATGTATTGGGTATTGAAATGTATGAAATGGTTTTCACCTTTCTCTAAGTTCTGTCTCGCGTATGTCCTCTGTCTGAGACAAGTTATCAATTAGGAGGCCAAATTTATCCCATAAATTTATCATTTGTTTGAGAAAATATAAGTCCATATGAGTACCTTTTGCTATTAGAGAAAAAAATCTCTTTCTTGTGTATTTTATTCAGCTGAGGACTCTACTTTTAATAGAAAAGTCAATATAACGTATGGAGGTACAATAAAATAAATATACTCTATTAAATATGTAGAATAATTTCCTAAAATAATATTTGTTATGTTAGCAACCCCTATTGAGAGGGAGAATATATATCAATTAGTTACATTTATTATATACCATAAAAAAATTGAAGTGGGCCTAAAGTCTAGTAAATAAATATATTTACTAGCTATTCTGAGATAAAAATATGATTGCGTAATGATTTTTTTTTTTTTTTGCATTGCATCATGATTGAAGTGAAAGTCAACCTCAATGTGTTTTATTCTTTCATGGAGCATGAGATTGCGGGTAAAATAAATAGAAGCACGATGGTCAAAATTTAAGATCATTAGTTGTGTAGTACAACAACTAAATCATCCTAAGAGAGTCTTAACCCATATCATTTCACATATGGAGTGTGTCACACTCTATATTTTGTCATAACGCTTAATCTTGCCACCACTATTTGTTTCTTCCTTTCTCACGTTACCAAAATAACTTCAAAAAATATGTAGTACCTATATGACCATTTTTATCATCAATTGATTCAACCTTTTTAAAAAAAATTCCACATTATGATGCCCATTTTTAGTATACAATTTCCCTTTCTCTAATGACTTCTTGGTACACCTGAGGATAGGCAAAGTAGCTTCCCGAAGTCTCTATTTTTGAGAGCTTGCCTATATTGACTCATAACTCCAATAAAAAGTAATACGGTCTGCTGTAAAAAAAAATAGATCAATTTACCAACCAACCTCTAACAACAATATCATTCACAAAAATAACCTTTTATTGACAACATTTGAGTATCAATGGGATTGTCAGCCGCTTAACAACATAAAATACTAGTTTCCTCAAAAATGTCAATGACATTTTTTTTAGACAAGAAAATGCCATTCTGGTATAGGAAAAATCAATTCCTGGTAGTGTTTGGGACGACCCAGATCTTTGGTCAGAAAACAAGATTGTAAGTATAATTTTAATTCAATAATTGCTTTCTAATCACTATCTATAAGCAGAATGTCATCTATATAAAGCGCCAATATAACAGAGCACGATGAAGCATGCTTATGAATATGGAGTAATAAGTTGTGTTGTTGTGAAGGCCAATCATAACATTAACCTTTTAGAACTTATCAAACCAAGCCTAAAGGCTTTACTTTAGAACTTCGATGGTTTTTTTCAGCTTACAAACCATAGTGTCTCCCTGAGCAAAATATGTTAGTGCTTGTTCTTTATGGATGGCTTTACTGGGATCATCATAAAGGAAAGCATTACTAACATCCATTTGCAACAATGACCATCCTTAATTGATGTCGACAAATAAAAGAAATTGAATAAGTAGAGCCCAGAAACTAGGGGGAAGGTATGAAAGTAATCGATCCTACAAACTTAAGTAAAACCTTTAGCAATAAAACGGGCCTTGCATCTATCAAAAGAGATATCATGATGAAAGTTTATAGTGTAAACCCATCAACAAAGATTTGGTTTAATACTAGAAGAAGGGTGACCATATCTTATGTATATTGATTTAGCAAGGAAGTCATTTCAACATCTATAGCCTATTTTCAATGGAGATCTTATGGGGCCTCCTAGTAGGTCCAACCAATAAAATTTGAAAACATACAAGAAAAAAAGTAAAAAATCAAATGAAAGAAAATCAAAGACAAATAAAACTGAATAAGATGATTAGTGCATTAATCGTTTACCTTTTTGAAGTGAAAAACGTGTATGGAGATCAGAGAATTCTCTAGGAGGTGGATGCTCAATTGATTTAGAAAATATGGGTGGAGGTATTGTTGCAAGCGGATGAGGACTTCATGTTTACACATTTAAAGGAGATAGGTATAGGTGCATCGAGGGGAGGAGGAATTGGGGGAGAGGATGGTTCAAACAAAGGATGCGGAGAAAAAAATTGGGAGAAAAGTCATGAAAAATAACATCTACTAAAGTATATACGCATTTCGTATTTAAGTTATAAGAACGGTAACTATTCAAAGAATGAGAGTATGCTAGAAAGATAAACTGAATAAACCAGAAAGAGAATTTGTCACTAGTCCAAAAAGAAAATATACAATGGATAAAACCAAAAACACAAGCTATAATTGGAAAAGAGGACTCCCTGAGATAAAGAATGGTGGCAGTGACATCGCCAAGTATTGTAAATAGAAACGATTAATATAGTAGTATATAGTCAAAATTTTATCATTCTAAATAATGGCAACGACATTTACATAGAAAATCAAGCTTTGACCTACATATACAGATGGTGATGCTTACATTTAGCAATCTCATTCTATTACAAAGTACAAAGACATGCAATCTAATCAATGATCTCATAGTCAGCACAAAATGAGCTTAATTAATACTATAAATACTCCAAATAATTATGAGCACAACGTGTTTAAATCATAGTAAACAAATGAACCTTTTTCCTGATGGATGGTATGATATATATACTTAAGTAAAAAATACTCATATGACTTATGTGCACTGACATCCCTCCCAAATAAAATCAGATACACTTGTCCTAATATTGAATTATAAATAATTTTAAAATAAACTTGTTTTATACTTAAAAAGTATAATTTATTAAGAGAATTAAAAAAAAGTTTACTCAAATTAATAAATACCAGACTCGCCCATCATATCCCGCATTCCAAAAGTAATTCTTTACACTCGAATAAGGTTTAAAGAATTAACAAAGAGGACTCTAGACGGCAATATTATGGATATCTGACAGCGTTCAAAAGAAGCTCGACAACCACATCTGGAGACAACGTCTAATGTCATCTTGAACAATCACGCCCTCTATCTACCACACCTTCTTGATATATGCACAGAACGACGTGCTCTCTTTCCACTGAAGCTCGCGTCGTGGGTTTCAAGGTTAATTTATTCATTTAACTACATATGGTTTATTGTTTGTTTGTGTTTCGTTGTGCTTCCACATTTGGTTCCAAATTTTACTAGGATAAGTAAAATTTTCCTAGTTTTTTCATTGTTCTTTTGTCTATCTTGTAAAAAATTGGGCTTGTAGGACTTTAACGGCATATAGAATTGCAACATTTTATTCTATTTAAAAATAGTTAAATTATAAAACAACTTACTTATTATCTATTTTTAGAATTTGCATAGTGATCACTAAATTTAAATCAAAACTTATATAAAATGAGTAAGAATGTATAAAAATAGCCTAATTTATGATGGTTAGAGGCATTTTTATTTTTTTGTCTATCTATTTCAATATTTAGTTCTGATTTTCAACATGTATTCTACGTTAATTTTAAGATTTTATGTTAATTTTAAATATTTTATAAAAGGATAATGAACTCTAGTGATGATGAATTTGTAGTGGTGATGGTTCAACAAAGCCTAATATTGAAGACAATAAGCTTTTGTGGAGTTATGTAACTAAGTTGAAAAATTTTTTAAAGGTGGAGAAAATATTGCATTCAAATGCAATTATTGTAATATCATTTATAATGGCTCATATTCTGAAGTAAAAAATTATTTGTCAAGTATTAATGATCATAGAATTATAATTTTCCCTAAAAGTAATTAATCACAATTGAATTAAATACAAAGAGAAATCACCGTAACTGAGGCAAGGATCAAAATGTCTCTTACTAAAGAGATATCACTATCTAATACTCATGGTTTATGTCAATCTACTTCTTCTATTCAAACCAATGATATCAATTTTAGTTTAAGATCATTTAGGATGGAATGATGTGAGCCTGAGAAAAAAAGAAATTGCAAATAGTTGTTTGAAAAAGATATTTAATTTGTACTATCATCAAATTAGCATCAAATCATTTTTTTTTTGTCCCCCTCCAAAGTAAAACTAGGTGTCTTGATCAATGCCCCGCACATCCCACAATGGATGCCATTCAAACACCCACATTGATGGGTTGAAGAGAAGGTTTAGTAATAATCAATCCTTCAAACCATAAAAGGTTATAGACTTTTGTATACTAAATAATACTATACTATTTATAATATTTCTTTTAGAGATCCTTCGAAGTCAAACCTATGGTGAAATTGAGTCTCTGCTCAAGATCTAAGCTTAATGAGATAATTAACCAAATTTGAGCCAACCCCAATTTGACTCGTAACTCGGCCATTTAAAAAAGTATTAATATAAAATAAACTTAAAAATACATGGATTTAAGTACAAAGTTATCAAAAATCTAAATGAAAGTAACAATCTAAAAGCAATCATTCTTATTTCTCATTTGATTAATCATTCTATCATTCTGTTATTGCAACTGTTCAAACCGAAAGCATCTCCTACTTCTCATAAAAAATGAACTAGTTCAAATTCATAGAATTGAGCTCAAGGTCATGCTCAAACTTGATTAATCAGCCAAGCTCAAGCTCAAATAAGAGATGGTTTGAACTTGACTAAGCTCATTACACTCTTGCAGTAGGCCAAGTAACCAACTTAAGCATCAATCATCTTCTTTGTTCAAACCTTTGTGATTAAATCCTTACTCAACCACCAAACTCAGTGTCACATGCAACCCTTAACTCAGTCTTAAGCAAAATAATTTTACCAAAGACAACATTATTACCTCATTCATTGAGTCAACAATTGCCAGAAAAAAAAAATTACAACAAAAACTAAGGCAAGTAACCTTCAGGATGTCATAGAGATGACTCCTTGAGTCTATTATTTGGAAAAATACTACCACTGAATTGTTAGGTCATCAAAGTTGAGAAATTTTGTTGAACTCATGTATAGATGAAAGTTGCAAGCATGTGCACGTGGTTGCATTAGCCTCATTTAAAATGTACTGCTTTAAAAAAAGAAGCGTATAGATGGATGATTTCTATTAATTATATATGCTTTTGCCAAGAAAACCAAAAAAATAGACTCTTAATGAAAGGACAACATCAAGCATTAAAAAAATCATCCTAAAAGGGATCAAGATGGTACAAGTGAAATGGTGGAGGAGTTTATTGCAACCAATTCAAACTTACATAAAGAGGATTCCACAAGTCACCACATATTGATCTATAGACTTATTTATTCTATGAGTAAGGATGAAAAGTACTTTTCATGAAAAAAAATCAGTAGTAAGGGATTCAGAAATGAATTAGTTTTCCATCAAATCATAAAAGTCTCTTTGGAGGAGCTATTTGGCCCGTAAAGCAGTCATTCAATGACAAGATAATACAATCACAGATTGCTGGGATTTATCCAAAAGAAATTGTACCTAAATGCTTAATATGGAGAAGGCCTAACCTGGAAAAACAAGTATTTTTTATTACTAAACTAACCGTAAGTTTTAGGTAAACACTTTAACATTATG
The DNA here is from genome assembly GCA_019925795.1 of Dendrobium chrysotoxum. Lineage (NCBI taxonomy): Eukaryota > Viridiplantae > Streptophyta > Magnoliopsida > Asparagales > Orchidaceae > Dendrobium > Dendrobium chrysotoxum. The sequence goes on from JAGFBR010000802.1 coordinate 495,119, forward strand.
GAAACATTCGAAAATCAATCAAGTTCATAAATTTTCAATTACAAACTGAAATTAAAAGCACCTTTTGCCAAACAGCAAATTTACCAAAATCATTTTGGGAATGAAAATTTTGATAAGGAATTTTTTTAGGACCTGGCATAGTACAGTGTGTTAGAATGGAAATAGTGAAGAATAATAACATATATATATTTCAGGTAACTTAACAATAAATATTGAATATAAATTGCAATTTTTTCCCATTTGAAGCGTGCCTAACCAAAAATTCAGAAAGTGCCATTCAAGTGTTCCTGATATATCCTCAAAATTTATAGTTCGAGCCATTAAAAAAAATAGCAACGTTCAAACAGGTAGTTCACATAACTAAGGGGGAAAATTCAGGAAATATAATATCCAGAGTACAGATAAAAACAAGCTTAGGGCTCAATTGATTTCTTCAAGTAAGAAAGCATTTTTTTAAAAAACTATGCATTTTATTTTAATTCCTCAAAAGTGAGGATTTCATTTTGTCTCTCAAAATGACTGAAAGCAACAAATGACTTTCTAAAGCTTGCTTTGCATTTTACAAGCAACCAAATGAGCCCTTAAAGCTCTAATAAAAAATTTAAACTGTTCTAGTTCGGATTTTAACAGTAGCATCCACTAACCTGAACTTGAAGCTGTAATTGCTTCAGGTATTCAATCGCCTCATCAAGCATTGAAGCCTTGTCAGTCTGTTCAGGCACAATTTTCATTTTTTTTTTAGTTTACGTAGTAACACAAATCAAGCAAATATAACCAAACAAAGTATTTCCAAAAACTAATATAAAAGCAACAGGCAACCTTGTTAGAATTAGGAATCAGGTTCTGCAAGGCTCTCATCTTCTCATTTATTCTACTCCTCCTCCTCTGACAAGGAAGGATAACAGCTTGAGGGGGTAAAAAAAATCGAAGAAAAACCAGAAACAGGGAAACCAGCCAACAAAGCTACCACCTTTTCCGACAAGTTATGAACTTCAGCTGCTCTGCTCCTCTTCGAGCCAGAGCCGCTGCGAGTCGACGCCACTGGCTTCGCTACCTCCTCCGCCGCCGCCTATAATAGCACACATCAGCAAACCCAAAAAACCAATCCACCAAATCCATCTCAAGAACAAAGCCCCATTCACCATTACCTCGACCTCTAACTCTACTTTCTCAGTAATCGGATACACACTCCTTTCTCTGCATCCAGCAGAAGAAGAAGAGAAGGGAATAGGAACTTGCTCGCTGAAGAAGCGGGAGATCTGCTCCTGCGCCGCAGACGAGCAGGAAGGCCCGCCTCCGTAGCTGCTATCCATGAATCTCTGAATCTGCTTCCCTTGCTCCCAAAGGAGACTCCTTTCTGACTCCAGCGAGAGAGAACCGAGGGAATGAGGGTTTATGTGCTTGAGGGTTTAAGCAAAGAGAGATTTTCAGTCTGCTGAGGTGTTTTGATTCTGGGTAAAGTGGAAAAAGAAAGTACGGGAATAAATCATGACTTGTTCATCTCTGTTTTGCGATTTGCCTGCTCGGCTTCTCTGCTTTCGTGTTTATGAGTTTGTGCGTTGCTCGTGGGTGAAGGGTTTAAATGCGGGCTTTGGGAGGGGAGCTGTGAAAGCGAGAGGGACGAAGCAGACATCTATAATTGTTATTTAATGCGGCGGGATGAGAGAGAGAGAGAGTGTGTTTTGGTTGGATTCGTGTGGAGGCCAAAACATTCGAATTGCGGCGCATCCAATAACTGTCTACCACATGTCTATAAATCATTTTCATTTAACATAAATTTAATATATTAAAATTGTTTCTAAAAGCATAAATATATTCAAATTGAACCTTAAATTTTTATCAATTAAATTAAATACTACCTACAAATCAAATTATGAATTATTTACCCCCATTTTTTGGATTGATTATTAAAAATAGAAAAAAAAAATTATACTTACTTCATAACAAAGAATAAAAATCTTGCAAATATATAGATTAGATCATTCTCCTTTGCTTAATATATATTATTTGGTCATAGTCTTATGGACACCTAGTTGTAAATTAATTTTTTATTATTTTATTAAGCTTATACTCTAATTATTTTTTAAAAATTTAATAGTAATGTTCCGATCTTAAATTATATCGATACATAAATTTTTATATTTTTCTTTCTGATTTTCTGATTTCGGTGTTCTAATTAAAAAAGTTAGGTCATAAATTAATATTAAATAAAGAGCTCACAAAATAAATGAAATTATGTGAAACTTTTTTAGAAGTGAATTCAAAATAAATAAATAAATACACCTCCAATATTTAATATTAGAGATATATATATAATTTCTTATGATTTTTAAAGCATAACATTTAAATGAATCAAAAATTATATAATTGACTCACTAACTAAATGATATAATAAATGGATATGGCATAGAATTTCTATCATTGATGGTTAGCAAAGTGTATACTCTCATCAATATTGTGTGACATTAGAGGAATTTAACCAGCTTAGCTATATTTTAAGATGAATGAGCATGCACAGGTGCTGCATGATAATGTCTCGGTGGAATACATTAATGGAGTCATAACCATCCTTAGGAGCCACCAAGGAATGGTCCTCGATTATACCATCTTCATCTTCGATGCCACTGATAAATAAGCTAAGCATCGAGTTGTATTGCCAACTTTCACCTAGCCTCTTGCATCAATGTTGTAATTCTTATGCCAAGTTAAAATTCGATCCTTTCAACTCCTATATAATGTTAAAAGAAAAATCACTAAGCTCAACTATTTTGAGGTGAAGTAATTTCCTATGATAGAAAATCAATTGGTTGATCCGCTATTAAAGATCGACAACTCATATGCTACATTCATCTGTGAACTTAACATGTCAATCAACAAAAAATCATGAGTAATGCATTTTAATGAGTCTCTTTGTTAATGTATCTTTATAAGTAATCACCTTGCCATAAGTCATGATAACCTCAAGTCATTTAGATATTAGGAGGTTAAGTATTTATTATTTAATGGCATCCTCTATCGCAATAGCTTTTTTAGGATTTTTTGTAGTGCATGTTGTTAATCAAAGCTCAAGAAGTTTTGAAGGGAGTAGATGTTGGTGAGTGTTGACTCATTCTACTAATCATGATTTTGTTAAAAATAAACTCTAGCAATATTTCTTTTAGCAAGCACTAAAGTAAGATGTAGTAGCATTTCTAGAAGATGTCACTCCTATCAAACATGTTGAAAGATACTCCATAAATATATATTAACAACTATACTCAATCATTAACCATTAGTCATTTGTTATATGAGGGATTTGTTTTATTAGTCATATCCTCTTGAGAAGTAAGCAGAGGTATTTCTTAATAGTTTTGGTCAATGTCTTTTCAAAATGGTTTTAGTGAAAGCCCTTTAACAAAGATGGCCATTGATGTTGATATCAAATTCCTCTAGTCAATTATATTTTTCTTATGTGGTTTTCATCTATCAATTATCATGAGCGATAGTATTTGGTTCATCAATTAAAAGATCCAAGAGCCTTCTACTAAGATTGTGATGTAAATCTTGAGTTCTTATAACAAGTTCTCATCATATCCAGTCAGAATGAGCAGGCATATTCTCAATCTTCTTAAATAGCATTGCATGAATGTATTTAATTAATGCATTAGCACCGAAAAATATTTGAGTTGTGTGATTCCAAGTGTTCAGCTTAATAACTTAATGCTAAGATGAATCAAAGCAATCAACCAAACAAAATGAAGTAGACAATTTGCTCCGAATTGATCAAGCTCATTCATCTCTAAGGCAATTTGAAGGACTTGCTTTATATAAATATTAAAGCAAAGTTTATAACGATTTACCTTGGGCATGAAATGTTTGTGAAGTTGAATAATAGCATATTTTTCTAGCTTTGTTTTCCAAAAAAGTTAAATAAATTTATAAGTGGCAATTTCCTTTACTAGACTAATGATAATTGCTTGAAAGGATGATATGATGGTTAACTCCCAATCCCAGGACTTGTCACTCCTACGTCATTTCAAATAGACCCACAAGTGAAATCTAACACAACCAAATTATTATGAATAGTGACTCATCACATCAACCCGCTCAAATGCATTTTACTTAGCTAATAGAATGGCTCATTTGATATTCTAGTATTTTGCACATGCAAGTTTGCTTGATTGCCCTCTATTTTTCCTAACTCAATCTTTTACTCATTTTTTAACAACCCTTCTAGCCTTCATGGCTATTCAAGCTAAGACTAATGATTCACGACTAGGTTTTACTCATGATTTGATTAGGGTCACCTTATAATTAGACACATCATTATCTTCTTCTACTCTAATTTGAGTGATATCTAATGAATGCTTAAAAATTAGGTAATTCAAAATAATGTTAGAGGTGATTAAACCTTTCAATCATTCACTTTGTTTATAATTATTTTCTAAGTGAGACCAGCCAACGTTACATTGATGTACCTATGATGGATTAACAAAATGTTGCTCAACCTCAATGATTGAGACCCTCCTTCAAGATACCATGTTATTAAGTTATCTACTCATGATGAGTTGATGTTTAACATCACTCTATCGTGTTATGACCACCAACATGCCATCATCAGAGGCATGTGTACCCCTATATGTCATCAACTCATATGTTAGGATTGCCAACATTTCATGATTGGAATTTCAAATTATGTTCATCAACAGGCCATCAAATCAATTGAGGTGTCATCTCTCATTCATCAACATAGCGTCACATTTATAAGACTAGTTTAAATGTACGTGCACAACGTGCACGTTGATACGACTTTAAAAAAATAATAAAAATATTATAAAATTAAAAAGTATTAATTATAGAATTTATTTTAAATTTAGGGTTTATAAGATGTGTCTATATAATAATATCAAACTTTCATTAATGTTGGTGCAGATGCTCATGTTTTCTAAAATAGTTTATTGTACTGTTGCGTGTAAGCTATGGCCTTAGTTTTGATTTGTAACTTTTTTCTAGTTTGTATGAACACTCTCGTTGAGAATTATAAGAGTTAGAGGGCTTGAAAATAGAATTCTAACTCCTATATGATTTGAAATGGCATGTTTTCAATGAAGCCTATCCTCCCTCATAAGCTGTGATGAGAAAAGGTTGCAAAGTTGTAATGAATTTATTAAATTTTAAGAATTTTTATATGCAAGTATATAGATTTGCACATAAATTTTGAAATAAGAATATTCTATATATATATATATATATAAATATGACAAAGCGACATAAGCTAAGCAGAAAATAAAATGAATTGATTGTAAGCTTTTTCTGTTCACCTCCATCCACCAAATCCAAGCATGAAAAATAATTAATTTACATCATTGGAGTGACCCACCTGTTGTCATAATCTGTTGCTCTAGCTATAGAATTTCAAAGAAAGAATAATCTGATCCTATAAATATAATTTTATAGAGAAGGCCAAAAGGCTTTAGAATAGAAAAAATTATTTATTTTTACGCAAGATAGTTAATTGCCCCAAATAGAGCTTCAAGCTTGCCCTTCACAAGGGGAGTACTCCAACCTCATCAAAACATCTATAGAAAAGTAATTTACCTGATAACTGTTCTTTGAGGCTTTTTATCAAACATAATAAGAGCAAGGGCTTTGTTTGCATCATTCTATAACTCACCCTTCCAACATTCCTTTCTCACAACAGTTTCTGATGGATAAGCACACATTCTTCACTCTTTGTTCTTTTATGCTGTTCAAAACAAATTATCAAAAGATCAGATGTTCAGTTTTATAATTAAGGCCTAGAATGAAATCCCCAATCTTATGAATATTTTATAGATATCTGAAGCTGTCAATAGAAATTCAAAAATGCCAACATTTGTGATTCAGTCGTTCAACATATAGGATGCTTTGTCTTCTATTTTTTTTTTTTTTTGGAAATTCAACATTTAATTGCATCAGTTGCTTCATTACAAAAGAAAATTCTTTTACATAATCCAGTTACTAAATTCAACCGATTTATTAATACATCTCAACTAATCATCTGACCATGCAGTAAGGTATCAGAAAAATGTTCGAGCTATGACAGCTTAGATTCCATCATGTATGGGGCTTTTTTACTAATGAAACCAAATTCAACGAATAAAATCTACATTTAGATGTACCTCAGCCAAGTGAAAGCAATACATTGTTCATAAGTTATTTCCATGAAAGGCCTTCTGATATGCTTGTCAGCTTTCCAGATCAATAAATACATTCAATGGGGATAAGAATAATCAATTGTCTATTTATTAAACATGCATCTACCTATTTAAAACATTAAGGTCATGTGTGTCATTATAGCATCTGCTTTTACTTATTTAATTACAATGGGTAGAAGATCTCATGCTAACTCATTATTATGCATTCTATCATAAGAAGATAAGTACTAGATAAATAATTGCAAGTTAAATGTACACAATTGTTGGTGCTTTGGAGGAGCCTCTCAACTTTCTTCATTACTAACACACTCTTTTCAAATTATAGTGGGCTTATCGGCTCTTTTGCACTAGCAATCCAGTTTCCCCCTCCAATGGAATTCAAGTAGAAAGTGTAGGGGATTTCATCAAGTAAACCTGAGCTTCTTATGCCATTGGTTTCATGAGTATCGACAGCTTCTTCTTGGTTTGCTAGCCTCAGTTGGCGCACCATACATTTGGAGATGAGCATGAGTAATCATTTAGGCTTTTTTTGGGACGGCTTTATTATTGTTTCTTAAAGCAGCTTTTTAGTACAAAAATTAAAATTTTTATACTAGAAAGCGGCTTTAAGAAGCATTAAAAAAGCCGTCCCAAACGAAGCCTTAGTCAATGGTGGCTACTTTGTAGCCATTTGTTGGGCTCAACCATGCCAAGTATGACAAAGGAAGCAAGCCAATTAGATGTGTATTCCTCTGAAATGACTAGTTCAAGGTCGTTTGGACTTGATTCATGTGCTTTAGCGTTCACAAAATTGGCAAAAAAGAGCACTTTTTAGTTAGTATCTTGAGATACATTCTTGATCAAATAACTTTATTTATCATTCCAAAATGATCCAATGTGAATATATATGATCATTGAAGATTCCTAGAGATAGTACAACTATAAATACGTATTTATGAAAAATTTAACCAAAGGGTCACTATTCAATATCGGTAATAATTTTTAATGTTCTTATGTCTCATTGTATATTCCCTACATTTGTAGATTTTCTTATAATATATTCATGAAAATAATATTTTGACTTGAATTCTAACAATTAGAACTTTATGGAACCCTACAATTCATCCATGCTCACATGAATCAAAGATGAGAATTTAATGTTTAATGTATGAAAGATGAGATTATTTTTTAAATTGAAAAATTAGGATCATAAATTAATAGAAGCACATACCATTTTTTAAATAATAATATTTTATATAATAATAACTATTGATGTTGCCTCTAAATCTTTGTTTTAATATGTTCACACATTTATTAAATATTGTTTTAAATTATAAATACAGCTTAGCAACTATTATTTAAAATACTATTGTAATTTGAATTTGTAATTTATTGAGCCAAAATTTCCAAGATTAACTAAAACAATATAAATTTAGTTCTTACATCAATGCCACGTGGCATATAAATAAAAATAGAACAAAAAATTATGATAAATACAGAAAAATAAGAGGATTAATGAGTGAAAAATTTTCAGTCTATTTCCTATACTTGTATACCACCGAGTATTTGGATAAATATCACATTATATTTTGTCGATTTCTATGTATCATTTTTAACTTTTTTTCTTGTTGTGGGCTGAGAAAATCACAGGTGATAGAGTAGAAGGATTTTACGTCTTAGCGATGCATAAAAATTAAGTGCACAAACAGGTAAATAAAATGATAAAGAAACACTGAGATTTTTATATGGAAACCCCTAAAAAAAGGGAAAACCATGGGACTTTGTCCAGTTGAAATGATTTCATTAATATTTAAGCAGATTACATTAGTCGAATCGTTCCTTAACTCAAGGGACAATATGAATACAATATGTTGAAGATATTGCCAAACTTCAAATGGATATTCTTAAGCTTGAATGAATGACAGATGTTGCAAATCTGGTGTCAACAAGCAAGAGAATGTTTAGCGGAGGACTGATGACGGCGATGTCCAACCAACTGGCAAAAGTATAGCGACGATGGATGGACGAGAAGAGATCCACTAGCAGCCAACGAATGGGCAAAAGTCTGGCGACAGTAGGTGGTAAGAAAGAAATCCGGTGGCAGTCGACGAACGAACGGAAGTCCGATGATGGTCATCAGTTGGGAAGAAATATGATGGCAGTCGACGAACGAACATAAATTCAGCAATGGTCGGTGGCCGAGAAAAAATCTGGTGGAGGTAGGGGTGCAAACGAGTCGAGTCGAGTCAGGATGTGTTCGAGCCGAGCTCGACTGCCAAATACCGAGCTCGAGCTCGAGCTCAAACTCGAGTCGAGCTTAAAAGTTGAGCTCGAGCTCGACTCGGCGAGGAAAGATTAGCTCGTCGAGCCGCAGTTTGAGCCTGTTAACGAGCTCCGCCGTCCTCGTTAGCGCCTGCTTCGTCCACGTCTTCTCGGCAACTGTTTTCAAGTCCCGCCTGCTTCGTCATCTGCGTCTTCCCGACGACACAAGCCCACCTTCCGCTGTTTTCAAGTCCCGCTTGCTTTGTCGCCTGAGACTTCCCGGCAACACAAGCCCCTCCCCGCCCCCCGTCCGCTGTTTTCTAGGTGAAATCATCTTCTCCGGTTAAACATCAATGAATGGCCAGCAGAGGAGAATTCATTGCATTCTTCCATTCCCAAACAAAGAATTCACTTGATTCTCAGAGATCTCAGTCAAGAATTCATGGAAGTTCTTTCGAAAGCAGTGCCGGTTGGGTCTGTCAAGGGAAGATGAAAGCTTGTTTGAGCTTGTAAGAGAAATGCTTTGGCCAATCTTGCTCTGAGAGAATCGACCCTCGCCTGCATCAGTGCTGCTTCGTTTTTATTTTCGCCAAACGAGCCCGTGCCTGCTTCATTTTCAGTTTCCCGCCGACATGATACACGCGATTTCAATTTCCTGCCGCAGACACAGTTACGCGCTACTCGACGAGCTCACGAGTCGAGTAGCGGGGTGTTCGAACTCGGGCTCGTTAAGCGGTCGAGCTCGATTTTGTGCTCAAGCTCGACTCGTCGAGCCTGTTAACCAGTCGAGTCCGAGCCGGCTTGACTCGGTTGCACCCCTAGGTGGAGGCCAACGAATAGACAAAAATCTAACGACAGTCGGTGGTCGAGAAGAAATCCAACGGCGGTTGATGGCAAGAGAGCTTTCAAATTTTCTTCTTTCTTCTCACTCCCCTCATGTGAAGAATGAGAGACTATTTATATTTTTTTGAGAGTGATATGACTTATAATTTGTAATATGGAGAAGATCAACGGCATTTATGTAACAATTCCCTTAATAAAGGGCATTTGTAGTTGGGAGTGTTCCATTTGATGGCTAATAACGATTCCTTGATCATTAAGTATATATCAGGCATTTAAGCAACTTAATGATGTCAAAATTAAGCTATTATGGGCTCGTTGGATTCGTCTAGTCGAGCCGCTCGATTCGACTATAAGCATGCCATATTCGATGATAATTTGGTCACCCAATTAATGCATTAAACCTTCCAAGTATGATTTAGACCCTTGATTTGGGTCAATTGGAACCCGAATTGAACTTATTTTAGAGTCATTGTGTTTGTCTTATTGAGATGTTCAATTTGACTATAAACTTGTTAAATTGGAGTTCGGATGATCCCGATTTTAATTTTTAAAGCCTCAATCTGCCGATTAAGATGAATTTTTGGTGACATAGCATTTCTATTATATATATTTTATATTCAATAATAATGCTTTTATTGAATGAAATGCAAATTTTTTTAAAATATAAATAATATGTTTCTTACATGATAATTTTTTTAATTGTTCTAGGAATAATGACTTCAATGTTCTTTTTGGCTTCAACTTTGCTCACTTTGAATTAGGTTTGGTTGAATTTCTTGATAGAAGATGTATTAAGGAGCTTATGTATTCTAAGGATAAAAAAAAAAGATATGTACTTTATTTGATTTTAATTTTTCAGAATGTTTAGGAAAAAGTTCTTAATTATATTAGTCAAAACTAAAATCCTTTTTTCTTTTTTTTTTGGGTTTTGATTCCGTTATCCTCAGCCGGGTAGATTTGGATCAGGGTTCAGAGATTAGGTTCACCGCGCCGCCTCCGCGTTACACTCCGACCGCCTGAGTTCGTCGGCCGCAGGGCCGTGCATGGCGACTAACCGTCTCATATCGCAGAGCGCAGCCTTCCTGCACCCACGCGAAAACAATCTCTTTCTTCATTCTTTCGTCTCCACACCCGCCAATCTCAACTCCGGCGACCTCCTTCCACCTCTCGCGACGCGGTACGACGCGGCGGAAACCTGAAGGTAGCTATCAAGAAAATTGCCCCACCGACGAATCGCAGTCCTTCGCCTGAACATCTAAAGCGGCGAACACGTTCCGGTGTCGAGTTCGACCGCGATCTATACGAGCGATACGCCTCTGCCGGCCACGTCCCCGTAATGTTCTGCGAAGTCCTCGAAGCCTTCCGCATACCTCGGCTGCGCTCCTTCGTCGATTGCACACTCGGTGCTGCCGGTCACAGTTCCGCAGTTTGTCTATCGTTCTCGTCTTATGTTTTCTCCATAATTTCATTTACTCTTCTAATTTTTTGTGATTGCTTGTCATTAACCAGATTATTGAAGCCCATAGGGAGCTGGAGCTTTTTGTGGGCTTGGATATGGATAATCTCGCCGTTGACAAAGCTCGAACCAGGATTGAAGCACTCGTTAGTGATGGCTTCCGGGAGGAATTGAAAGTGTACACTCATGTGAGGAATTTTAAGTACATAAAGGCTGTGCTTGATGGTGTTGATGAGAATCTACTTAGTGAAGGAGTGGATGGCATCTTCATGGACTTGGGAATTTCATCCATGCAGGTTTTCTCTGTACCCTCGCTCGTTTCTGCTTGAAATATGGGAGTGGTTTGTTAACTTAATTTGAAATCCGATGTTATGCGTACTGTTATTCAAGTTGGCGCTGGTGGAGCTTTTCGGGGCTGTTTGGTAGCACCCCGGATTTAATTTAAGTAAGATTTTGTAAATCCTCTAAATCCGGATTTCGGAAATCCTGAGGGGCTTAAATCCTGAAAACTGTTTGGTAACATTCATGATAAATCCTGTTAAATCTTCTATAACTGTTTGGCTATAAAGCAAGATTTATCCAACAAACTCTTTCTCTAGCGCGTGAATTTCTAAATCCGGCAAAATAGAGGATTTCGGAAATCCGGGATTTAGCCCGAATCGGCGGAATTTTCCGTCCACCAAGGATTTCATTTGCCGTGAGATTTGGTTTTGCATTTTAGGCCGTTTGGCTGGATTTCGCTCAAATCCGCCTCAAATCCGGCCGAAATCATGCTACCAAACAGCCCCTTCAAGTTGGATAGTCTAGCTTGAGGCCAAGTCCCGCACATCAACAATAAAAAAAAAAAAAGAATTTAACGTCCAATCTGAGGGCTTTCGCCTTAGGAAGAACCATGCTCATTGCTCAAATTAACTGAGAGGTCGAACTTGACAAATGGTAGGAGATAGAAGGATGCATGAGTTGCCTAAGTATGGAAACGAAAATAATGAACTTAGATCATTGGATGGGGGCTCTCAAAGATGGAAGCTAAGCTTAGGGGCCCTCAAAAGGAAATAACTCAAATATTTGAGAATTTCCTTGCAACGATTATTTTTGTATAGCTGAAAATTACTTGATTATATTCATAATTCATGGTTATGAGGAAGTCCATATTCTTGTCAAAATTTGTGCGATGAATGATATTCAATTTTCCCATGTGATGAATTGCTTAAACCTGTTAGGAAGTATAATCACACAGTGAAACAAACAAGAAAAATAAAAGTGCAGTGAAGAAGAAAGAACACCAGGATTTAACGTGGAAAAAATCAAAACTGGGAAAAAATTACAGAGCCACACCACACCACACCAATAAATTCACTATGAAAATTGAGAGAAATTGTACAGATCTCTCTTCTCATAATCACTCTTTTTTTTTTCTCTCTTCACTTTAGATGCACTAATATACTAAAAACAAATAAGAGACGCACTTAAAAACATCCAAAGAATGCAACCATTCAAGTGAAATAAGAAGAAAAGAGAAGAAAAATTACTCAGCCCGACTCGCAGTGCCTTGACGTTAGGGCTTGGAGTGTTACAGCGCTCCACTCTCTGTCTCTAGCCCGACTTTGAAGTGCTGCAGTGCTCTAGCATACAACGCCACAGTGCTATATAGTTGTACATGCAAAATAATATTGACCGAAGGAATTGAGGTTTTAGTCAACAGTACCGATTGATCGACATAGTTAGATTCCACACAGAACTAACAAAACCCCCTTGAAATGATCCAATTAAGGACCTTGACACAAAGGGCCTACTTCTCAAGCATAAAAGGAGCTCAATGGTTCTAGCCTCCCTCTTGTAGCAGTGGTGGCCGAGCTGTTGCCAATGTCCGGGGTGGTTGTTATCTGAATGGTGATGATATTAAAGAATTTCATCACCGGAAATGTGAGAAAAATTATGAAGAGGTGCAATAACTCTACCAATAAGTTCGACCATCTTGGTCTCCAACATTGTTGAAGAAAATTATGAGGCTATTTCTTGTAATGCAAGATCATTTCATGGTGAATGTTAGGCAACGAGGAGTGTAGTCTCTTTGATAGTTTGAAGAAGTTTTGCACATTTTTGGATTGAGGTGGTTGGTGGAGATCCTAACAAGATCACCTTCATTGGTCTCATATGTCATGTTTGATGCATCAGACATGCTAGATGTGACCCTGCCATGGGATTTTGTTTGGCCCTTTCCTTATCTAGTGTAGGATGCGCAAGGAAGCCACAACTTGGTCTAAAATATATCATGCCCAATATGCCTAGATTGACTCAATCACTTTTAATTGATCCATTTTAGTGACTGTGATATGCTTGGAGTTTATTCGACTTTCGTGCTATTCATTTTGATTTGTACCGAGTCTCCATAGGATTTTCTCATGAAACAACTTGTGTAATTGTCTATATGGCTTTTTTTTTCTTGAGTGATTTATAATTGTATAAGGAGTCTATCGTGCTGAATCTAGAATTGTTTGTGAATTATATCAGAACTTTACCGAGAAGATCCACAAAAAGGTGAACAAAGAGTAAGAGAGAGAAAGATGGAGTTTAGAGTGAGAAAATATGGGATTTCACTAAATCAGTTTAAGTGCAGAAAATTGCGTATCTTGAGCTCCACCTCTGACATCTTATTTATAGGTTTGGCTAAGGTTTAAACACTATAGGATTGACTACTCATAGAGTTACATAATGAGGGAAATTGCATGGCTAAGCTAAAGGTAGCTAGCTATAAATACATGAATCTTGTAGCCTAATTACTTATAATCGTTTGCTAACTTTAGATGAATATTTTGCTTAGCCGTTAGTTTGATAAAGCGAAGTTGTTGACTTAAATGAAGGAAGTTGTCGAATAGCTTTTGGCCCTAAACGAGTATGTCTGAATATGCCTGGCAACTTCTTCACGAGCCAGAGAGTTCTTTTTAAGCTTAGCAAGTTTACCATGAGTTTGGCAAGTTCTTCATAAATTTGAACTGCGACATATCCTCTCTATATATTTCTCACCCACGCAGATTTTGACATTTCACGAACATTCACTTTAGCCATATTAAGTGGTTATGCAAGCAATTTGCAATCTAAAGTAGCCAATAAACCAAACAAGAGACATCCATTATTAAGATAACATGACTTCAATATCATATTGAACATAAAAAAAGTGTGATTCATGACTTAAAAAGAAATTTTAAGGTTTTTTTTTTCTGATTGAATTGCAATTTTCTCATGTTCATATTGTGCTACTTTTTTGGCAGGTTGATAATTTAGAAAGAGGATTCAGTGTCCTTGGCGATGGGCCTCTAGATATGAGGATGGATCCTCAGGTGAGAGTCCCAGTAATTTAACTGGTACTTGTGCTAGATACAGCTTAATTGGCCTCAAGTATTGTTTTTGAATACTCCTAAAATATGCAAAGTTTGACATGGGCACTAACTGTAAGAATGTTTCTTGTGCAAATAGGCAATGTTTATGGTTGTGTTATTCAGTTCAGTTTTGGATGGTTTAGTATTCTTGTTTGAGATTGGCAATATTTTAGTTTCATATACAGATTAATTGAGCATACCATTTTTAAGCGGTTTTATTTCAAGTTTGATGTTTTAGTACTCACTTATGTTGCAATAGAGAAGCAAATTGAAGTTTGCTTAACTACGTTGAACTTGTTGTGTAACCTGTGGGGACCTACAAAATAAGCTGTGATGCATGAGGCTCAATCACATGGAATTATTATGGAAATTGTTTGAAGTTTTAAAAAGCAAAATTTGCAACTATTTACTTAAAGAACTCTCTGGCCCCAAAAAGGCAAAATTAAGTGACACAGGCATAAAAAAACACACATGTAACATTGATAGGATGGGAGAAAGTGGGGGTTTTGGAGTATGAGTGTGTGGATAGAAGCGCATATGTAGGCTTTTATTAAATTATTGCTAAGAGGATACCTTAAAAAGGGTATTGTTTATTGGGGAGAAATATATAGAAGGTAAAATGTAGAACTAAAGAGAACTCTTCTCAGCATAGGGTCACGTCCAGCAATAATTGGTATTAAAGGAAGATTAAAGTACTCTTAAAATTTGCTGGGGAAGATGTAATTAAAGTAGGATTTTCTGGATTGTTGTAGAAGTGCCTTGCAAATAATTGCAAGTTATCCCAAACACTTGGGTTACTGCTTGATAGTAGAGGCTTACTTGTCGGGGAAGTAGATGAAGGAAAGAAATTTTGCAGATTTTTTTTACCTTAAATTTTCAGATGGGCGAGAAGGAAACTTATTTTGCAGTCTTTTTTGCATTAAGTTTATCTGATGCAGAAATAGGACTAATAGAATTTAAAAGCGGGTAAACTTTACTAGGATCTTCCAAGTATAGTATATTCATAGGACGTGGACATTTGAGCATGTCGTGTGTGGAAGATGTAAGGCACTAAATGCTGAGGGCACGACTGCACGACCAACACCATATAAATAAAACTTTTTATTGTAACTAAAAAACTATACATGTATAATATGCATTAGAAGCTATATGATAAATTGCATGTTGGAATCTAATTTCTAATCAACAGTAACTAGCGAGACCTAACAACAGGAAATTTGCTTAATCAGTATTCGAGTCAAGAACTTTATATTAGTCATGTGTGTGTGTTTTCATCTGTCGGAGAGGTGTGGTAAGAGAAATGTCTAGTTTACATCTTCAACTTATCCTAGGTGTCTCCATTGATCAGAATTATTGGGCACTTTATAGAAAATATTCTCTTGTATAGAATTAGAATAGTAATGGTGTCTTACAACATGAACATCATCCCTGTATCTGCTAGCAGATTACATATGATTTGACAAGTTCAGTTTGGTGATGCCTAGGCTATTGTAGGATTTCTGAATCTTCATATTTTCTTAACGGGCCATCTAGAAGTTTTCTTGCTTTCAAGGAGCTGCATTTAACTAGTTCTAAATATTTTCCGTGGTAGCTGGTTAGAGGAGGATGAAAACAAATGGAATATTTCTGTCCTTGATTTCCTTCATATAGGGCGTCAATCCGCTCTCCTTTCCAAATTTTCTTTAAAAATTCTGCTCTGACAAGAAAAGGGCTGCTGGTTTTTTTATTCGAAAATGATCTCAGGGTTTCATGGTGGTCCTCAAAACACATCCATCATTTCTTCATCACTTCATATGATATTAACTGTATATTTTTGCTGCTTGTTGTTTATCCCAAGTGCAAGTCAAAAATAATTTCTAGAATATTCTTTAATCCTCCATGAAACTCTTTTGATTGGGGTTTTATATATTTTCCCCATTTTATTTTTATCTTCGTTTTTTTTGTTATTATCCGACAATTCTCAGTTATTAGTTCATGTTATATAATTCTCATTGGATATAATCGGAGCAGTTCTTTTGAGTAGGCAGGATCATGAGAAAGACTCAGTTGTGCCTATCCATCCTAATCCTTCAATTCTTCTCACTGACTTAGTGTCGAAGTATCTTTTCATGGAAACATTCCTCATGATAGACTTATATGTTTCTTTGACTATGTGTATAGTAAGAGAGTGATTGTTATGAATGTTGTTATGAGAATTGATTTGATGCGCATTAAAGAAGGTGTGCGTCAAAAATATGTTGAAGCTATTCAAAGTTATATGGTGACGAACCGACTAATATAGCATTTAAATGCGGAGTAACCGGAAAATGTTCTATCATATCAAAATTATATCGAGGATCAACATTGTGCCTATATCCTTTTATATTGAGTATGTGATGTATACAAATGATAGCCAAGTGAGGTGCATTAGTGCATGGTCGCTAATTAAATAGTTCCAATCACATGCTAACATAAATGAAAAATTAGAATAATGGATAAAATGTTCAGAAGACATTGATTTAGAATTACTAAACAAAGATTGAATATATGATATAAAATTTTAGTGATGTGATATCAATAGTTATAAATCAATATTATTAAAAAATAAATTAATATTTTGGTGGGATATGTTTAAGTATCTCAAATTTATAATGTAAAAACATATAGATATAGATGTTAATATAATTTGTGAGTTAAGATTGGGTGGTTAAAATTGTTAGTATCTCAATAATGTTATGTGATAAGTGGATGTCAAAGAGACTTAAAGGTATATTATATAAAAGGTATTTTATATGAAACAACAATTAGGATGACTATGTTGTATGTATCTGAGCCTTGATTAGTAAAAGGCTTGTTGATAATTAAGTTGAGAGTGATAGAAAGGAGAAAGTTAAGGTAGATGCATGACAAAACCACGAAGAATAAAAAAAATGATTATGTTAGAAGCATGATTGGAATGATATCTATTGGATATAAGATAGTTGAAATTGACTTAGGCAGTTTGGACATGTATAAAGAATTTAGAAAATTAACTTATCGAATGCGTAGATAAAATTAATGTTAAAGTATCGGGAAATAAAATGAGCAGATCTAAGATAATATTGATAAAAGTTATTCAAAATAATCTTTGAAGAACAAGTTTAACATCTCATGCGTAACTCAACAAAACCTAATAAAAAATAAGGATTCTCAAAGCCAACTTCATATAATTGGGATAAGGTTAATGATGTTGATATCTAATGTTGGCCTCGACAATTATTCCCAGATCGAGCACGACTAATATGACAGGCGACGAACGTGACATCACACCAAACCATTTTGAAACGCCTCGATAGCAAAATGAGCCATGTCGATGCATCCTGGACATTGAAAATAATTAGGATAGGCTCCATGTTTCTTGGGTCACTACAGGAGAGAAATTCTCAAAATTCATCTGCGCTCGAGATGACCACATGAAATTGACATGCACCAATGATGAAAATTCGCGAGGAGTCGATACACACGTTAATTTCATCTTTCCAATTTCCAATTTTATTAAACAAATAAATGAAAAACTCTCTCTCACTCTCACTCTCTCTCTCTCTATATATATATTTGAAATAGTTTTAATATTAATATGAATATTATTTAAAAAAAAATTGCACGCCATTCCTACCCCATCTCACCCTTAGGCGTGAGGGCCATCAACCCTCATAGAAAAATTCTAAAAAAGGACCTAACCCCACTTCAATCTCCCTCATTCTCACACATTGCTCGTCTCTCTTGCTCTTGTGCTATCCCGTTCTCTCTTCCTCTCTTTTTCCTTCCTTTCTTAGAGTAGTAGGAATAGAAGAGTTGTGCTGCAAAAAAAATAAGTATTTGTGCATGCTTTCTTGACGCAGTGGGTAAATTTTATTTGCAAAATTTTTATGTTGGTATTAAGACCTATACGTGCCTTTCTTAGTGTTGTAGGAGTAGAAGTTTAGGCTATGGTATTTACACCACCCATATATGTCTTTCTTGATATAGTGGGCAGGCGCAACATTCCCTCAATACCCTCTACGTGTGAGTGATGCCAGAATGGTGCCAAAATTTTTGTTGATGGATCTTGAAAAAGAACAAACTTAAATGATTTTCTCGACCAACTAACATGACTAAAAATTATAAAATTTAATTAAATGAACACTAAAAAATTGATATAGGTTTTGTCAAAAGAATTTAAAAGATCTAGAACAAAAGAGAAAATGAGAATTTGAACTGAATTTATGGGGGACTTGTAATGAACTTGAAAGCTCGCCTATGATTTTGGGGATCTGTGATGAACTTGAACGCTTGCCTACGAGATAACTTCCTGGTTGCACTAAGAACTTTTATGAACACTCAGAACCCTAAAAAACACACTCGATGAGTTGAGCTTGGAAGGAAAATGAACTAAGGTGGCTTCCTACTTATATATGTGTTGACCTCTGTGTAATAATCAAAAGAAACAAAAAAAAGCATAAAAATTTTACTTGCCACTGTCCACGCCGCTTCTACAGTACTCTCCATACCTCTGCAACGGCGCCGTTCGCAGTTTGTTCGCGTGTCTGAATCCCAACCTGCGCTAGATTGATTCACTCCTCCATTCATGTCAATAAAATGGTAACGAAAGCCTTCAGCCTTCGCTTCCTACACGCAGAAATCCTACGACCCAACCTCCAGTCTTCCTTAATACCCGACACCTCCAGCAAGCCATTCTCATAACTCCAGCTCCCTGTAGCCTTTTCCTTCAGTCCCAATTCGCCTTCCCACACGCAAAGCTCCGACCCCTCTCCCTTTCCACGCGAAAACCACCCTTCTTCCCGTCAAAGCCTCTGTCGCAAGCATCCCGCAAGCCATCTTCTTCCTCCGATATTTCTATCCTGCCGACCTCCTTCCCTCTACCTCATGGTAAACCGCCGAACTCCATAGCCGACCTAGCCATACCTGGACGAAAGTCGCAAACCCCATCTCAAATCCCAGCCTTCCTCCCCACCTCTTATCGCAAGCATCTGAAGTCCATCTGCTCCTTGTCAATCGGACTAGGGCCGAATCCTTCCCATCATCCGAAGGCTTCCACAGTGCCGTGCCCTAGCTATCCGACCCCTTTGCCTTGTCCGACTCCATAGCCGAATCCTGCCCGATTTCCTCTACCGATCCCTTTAGGTTATTAGGTATACATTTAATTTTATTCGGTTTTATTGTTAAATATTATTATATACTTAGTATTATTGTTATATATATATTATCTGTCATTATATATATATATATATATATATATATATATATATATAGAGAGAGAGAGAGAGAGAGAGAGAGAGAGAGAGAGAGAGTTTCAACAAAAAAAAAGAGAGGGAGGAAAGGCAACAAAAAAGAGAGAAGTTAAAAAAAGAAAAAAAGAGAGAAAAAGGAAAAAGAAAAAAAGTGGAATTTTTTTAATTTTCGCCATTGCCACCGGTCTACGCACTGGTATAAAAATTTTCTAACTTAAAAATCTCACTCTCGACACTTGCAGCGAGCCGGCAAACCTCCTTACGCGCTCACGTAGCACGGAGGGAGGGAAACCAATGCGACGCTTGCGATAAGGTGGGTAATCCCCGGAGCGCTCACATAGCGTAAGGGGGATGAAAATTAAGTACCCATATGTGGGGAAACAACTGTGCTCTTTTAAACAGGCACCAAAGACCCTTAAGCGCTCATGTAGCGTAGCGGGGATTGAAGAAATATAGCCGCGGTGTCTACGGACATCTACCTGAAGCGCCCATATGGCATGGAGGGGAATGCTAGTCTCTCAAAATTTCCTCTAAACCGGGGAGACGTCGGGAGGCTGCCGAAATTTTCAGTGACGCAGGGGACTTTGATTTGGACTTGAGCTTGAATAACAGAACAAAGAACTTTGACTTGAACTTGAACCAAAAGAATACAGAGGATTGAACTTGAACTTAATTTGAACACATAAGACTTGAAAATGAATTGCATAGGAAACTTGAACAAACACAAAAGATTTGGCTTGAACTTCACATTAAACAAATAAATGACAAGATGCACATTGACTTTGATTCAAACCGCAGCGGACTGAACTAGAATTTGAACATTGAATGAACGACATGGGACTCATCTTCGTTGCACATAAGCGATGGACAATAAACTAAAATAACTCAGAATATCTGATTAAATCAACAGTGGATGCGATGCATCTAGCGAATATAATTGATTCTCTACAAGCATAAATTAATGAATTTGTAATGGGATTTCTTGTTCCTGATGCAAGAGAACATGTAATGAATATGAGGATTCGCATGCAGAAGAATAGCACCTGAGTTTTGTGGTGCGAAAGTTTCCCACAAGCAATGCCAACTGGCTTGCAAACACATACAATAGTCCACCCACAAGCAATTATTGGAGACTTATGAGTGCGTATGAACATCAACAAAATGTGTACAAACGGATGCAATATACTCGCCAAACTACAAACAAACCCGAGGGACATGCAGTGGATGCCAATTGATGAAACATGAAACTCACGGTGGATGAGATTGTCAATATTTGAGACATCTAGTAATTCATACACAAGCAAAACATAAGGGTGGCAGTGAGTACGAGGACCTATCTACAACAACAGTTGATATTTAAGAAACATGAATCAAGATACATTCAGAGTATATGTTGTCTGCATATGACCAATGTCACCTAATGGAAATCAATGATGATTATAGAAAGTATAATGACTTGCATGCACTAAGTACAGTAGTTTCCCTGTGCTCAACAATCAACTAGCTCGCAAACGAATGCACTAACACGATTTGCAAGCAACAACATAAAAACTTCCAACATATGTTAAAAGACTATCATTGCCGATTAAAGTGCAAGCATCAATATTACACAAGGGCGGGTGCAGTTCATCCTGTGGTCAAGAATGCACAACGTACAATGAATGCAACTTATCTATAAATAATCTAAGAAGGTCATAGGAGACCAATCATATGCACTACATTCCATCTGCAAGAAAACACCGTAAGATATGCAGGCAAGTGTAGCAACTCGCTGATCAATACACAAATGAATATACCAGTTTCCCATAAACACAAGAAAGCCAGCATGTAAATGAACACACTAGCCTGCCAGTCAATGCACATGAGAAGGTTAATGATGCTTGTAACAATATCTTGCAATCTGCATCAGGATACAAGTGAGCATATTCACCCTTACAAACAACAAATACAATGACTCGTTAGTCAATGTGTATTCAAGAAGTTCGCAGATGAGGAATGCAATGACAAAATAGTTTTCAGTCAATGTCAACTGCCATGTAGATGCCCACAAGCCGTCGTAAGAGACTCGCTCTACGCATCATATATTAGCTGAAGACATAAATGAAAATGATGCAGTATGCACAGACAACTACGGGCCACTGTAGAAAATGTTTAGTGCGTACAATTATTATCTATAGGTGTTGACCTCATTATTCGAGGTCAATTTCTCCGGATTCAATCTTTAGTCTTAGGTCTTCGCAGCTTAGTGTAGATGCCTCCTTCAGAATCCTCTCAGGTGGGCACCCACTGACGTAGTGTTGACTTAACCTCTTAATTTGACCTAAATCGTCTCGTTGGTCACTGTTAAATTTCCAGTCAAGTTTAAATTTGAGCTAATTGGAATCAATTCGATCGCACAAATTTGATTCGACAATATCAAATCTAAGTTGACTCGATTCGAGTCTGATTTGAACCTGACGTCGTCACTGATCATTAAATTGAGTCAATTGAGCCCAATTTAATTAAAATAATTTTGATTGATAATCAAATAAATTTATTTGAGCTTGGTCGAGTCATTTTTGACTTGAGAGCAAAATTATTAAAATTAATTTGATTATCAATTAGATAAATTAAAATGAATGAAATCAAGCCGATTCAACTCGAATCGAACTCGATGTATGGTTCGTCAGTTTCAATCGACTCAATTTAACATAACCTAATTCAATTTCGATCAAATTGATGTATCATTCAGCTCAAATCAACTTGACCAATCAAATCCCAAATTCGCATCTAATAAAATCTGATTTAATTTTTTAATCCAATCAAAATCAGCTCATAGATCCTGCCCTAAAACAAACCATTGATTTGAATCAACAAAAGAAAAGGTAGGGTGGTAATTTTAAAGTCATTTGGGCCGGTACAACCTCCCCCATGATCCCTCTCTCCAAGCAGTTCGCAAAAACCGCCCCTCCTCATTCGGACAAAACTCCCAGACACTCTCATTCGCACAGACAGAACGAAGCCCCTCCATCTCCCACTCTCTCTCGCGTGAGAAGCCCCAGGCCGAACCCCACTCTCACGATCTCCTCTCCTCCCAGTTCGCAAGAAACGAAGCCCAGGAGACCGTCGCCCCTCTGCATTTCGCGAAATCCCCCAGGCCCCAATCTCTCTCTCTCGCGTGAAAACTACCCAGGGAAACTCCCCATTGGTCGGTCGCACCTCCCTCTCGCCGGTCTCCGCCCCCGTCGCTTGCGCCAGCCGTCGGCTTGTTTGATCTAAGTATATTTTTCGTTGCATCTTCTCCTTCCTCATCTTTTTTTATTTATTTATTTTTAAAATCACATTCATATCATCCTCTTTTGATTCTTGATGGAATGAAAAGAAAAATGTGCCTTGATTATTTTCTGCAAGGAAGATCAGAGAAGATGTATTTCATTTTCCTTTTAATCCGGAAACAAAATTTAGATCTATATTTTATTTCTCTTGAAATGTGCTCTCCGAGGATCAGATTTCTGTTAGATTTTGTAAGAGCATGTGGATCATCTCCTTTTAACCTAGATGTTGTATTCTTGAGTGGTTTTGAGTTGTATTTTTTTTTGCGGCAAAGAATAATGAGAAACGAAATGCTAAATTCTTGTTGATAGTTTGGTTGGTCCTTACAAAATCTGAGAGGATTTCTTGAGTCATTTGTTTAAGCTTCACTAGTGGTTAGTTCTCATAATCAGCTAGTAAGTGTTTTGTTCTTTTTTTCTTCTCTTTAATGAGATCCTGACAGTAATGAAGCAAGTTATTATGATCTCTTTATATTATATAATTACCATTCTCCCCTCAAAGTGATCAAATGGCTTTATGTCAATAGCTATATGCATATGTTCTTGAGTTCGCAAAGTTGTTGGAAAGATCATATGCTTTATGTTGAAGAAACCATCATAGTTTTCTTCTTTTTCACTTATGAGTATGCATATGTCTCTTATAAAGTGTCTTGGGGAGGTGTTGGGGAATAATCATGTGCTTCAAACATGAATGTGGCATAGATCCGAAAATGATTTTGCTTTGTGTTCATTGGAAAGTTTTCTTGGATTTTGGAAAGAATAAAGCCTGCATCTTTTTGGAAGTTTTGGGGAGTTTGTGGGTAGTTGAACTTGAGTATCTTTTGAAAAGTGAAGGGTGGTTGCGAATGGCAAAGCAAAGCTTGATTGTTGGAAAATAAAAAGTGTTTCGTTGTGGAAAGATGAATTGTATGTGTGAATAAAGCAAAGTGAAAGTGTACATTGAAAAGGAGTTGTATGTTTTGGGGAAATGTGTGTTAAAAGTGGGACTTGCGTGTGGGTTTTGAAAGGTTGGAAATTTGTTGGAGGATGTTCATGTGTCTTTTGGTTTCAATGCAATGGTATTTGTGCTGTTAGAACAGTTTCTTGAAATATGGAAATATGAGTAATGGCTTGAGGTATTTTGTGAAGGTTGAAAGAGAGAAGATGAAAATTGTGTGTGTTTTGGAATGGTGGAATTGTGTATGTGAGAAGCAAGGTGTGTGTTTGTGGGTGTTTTGAGAAGTGGAAAAGTGTGTGTTTTGTGAAAAGTGAAAGTGTTGGCATTGAAAAGAGAAGTGTTTTGAAAAGTGTTTGTGTGGGAAATTGAAATGTTTTTGAAAATTGCCTATGTCAAAAGTGAAATGTGCTTGTTGGAGAGGTTTTGTGCGAGAAAGGTAAAAAGTAAAGTGTTTGATTTTTTTTTTAAAGATAAAGTGACATGTGTGTGTGTGTGTGCGTGTGTGTGTGTTTGAAAATAGAATTGTTGAGTTTGTATACTTTGAGAGTTAGGAAATGTAAATGGAGGAAAGTGGAAGTGTATGTTTTGAAGGGTTTTGTGTGGGAAGTGTGGAAAAATAAAGTGTATGATTTACTAAGAAATGTGTATGTTGGAAAACAAAGAGTGGTGAAAATGTATTTATTTTAAAAGTGGAATGTGTAGAAAGGGCAAAAGTGAAAGGTTGAGGTGTTTAGGAGATATGAGGTGTTTGTGTTAGAGAATAATTGGTTTGGATAAAGGTTGAAAAGTAATGCCTCTCTTTCTCTCTCTCTACCCCTCTTCTTCTTCTACTACTCCCTTCTTGTGCCTCGAGGTGAATGTTGGAAAAATAAATAATATGCTTTCAAAATAGAACAGCTTAAAAGGTAGACAGCTTATGCCGGTCTTCAAGCCCGAAGAAAGGAATGGTACTGGTCGAGCGAACAAAATGATAAGGGACAAAGGCGTCAGTCGCCTCTATCCAACCGGGTAGAGGTGCTACGGGCGAAATCCACCGGGTCATAGCCCTCGGTATTGTAAGTTTCCTTAAAACTTAGAAAGCCCCTAGGAGGCCGTGGTGTGTTTTGTGCGAACTCCTCCCCTCTAGGTCCCTGTAGCAACTTCAATTTTATCAGGGTTATTTTATTTTTATTTTAGATCCTTAAACCCCTTTACACATGCGCAATATCCTGAGGGTTAGTAATAACAAATTTTTTTATCCTATACAACATTAGTGACATTTAAGGACAAAAATTAAGGACTGAGTCTTAGAGAATTTAGACTTAGGTTGCATGCACACTTTAGGATAGAAACACAGAACATAGAAAACTTAGTGACATTACCCTTAGGATTTGTGTATGTTATTAATAGAACCTTAATCAAGTCTAATTAAATTTAAATAATCAATTAATGAAAAATTTAAAATACACTAGAGATATTTCAGATTAAAATATACGAAAATCACACAACTTTTAATAATCAAATCAAATAATAATTTCAACCAATATAAACCAAACTTATAAAATGATAAATAACATATATTTGTTTAATAAAAATAAATCAACCCTTAAATTGAAAATAAAATTTATATGTAATTGAATATCAAAATCACGAATAAAATTAACATGTTTTGATAAAATATTAAAATGATAAACCTATAACCAAAATAATTTAAAATTGTAAAGAAAGGTTAATAAATTTTAATTAATGAAATAACAATAATAAAAATAAATCTAGAATCTAATAAATCATTAATAAATTAAATAAAGTCATTAAAATTTTAACAAAATATTAACATTTGAATAAGTCAATTAAAATTTCAATAAATGATTTAAAATTAACAAAATATTAAAGCTTTTAATAAATCATTAAAATTTTTAATAAATCATTAATTAAATAATCTAAATGGTTAATTAAAATACATTAAAGAACCAATCATATTAATCAACTTTAACAATTAAATTTCAACTTAAAATGAACTTCAAAACAAGAAAAACACTAAAACTTAAATCTAAACATAAAAGCCCCCTCTGACCTTTCAACAAACTAAACTCCATCAACTAGAAAACTTCAATCAATAACTGATCTAGAATATACCCAAACCTCCTAGCCTACCGCACACACTTAGATTTGTTTGTTAAGACAACCGACTCTAGTTTTAGGTTAGGTCGGTGTTTACTTTCTTGCTACTGTGTGACGGGATTTCTCATGGTTTTCATTGCATGCTGTGTATGATTACTGTGAGTGTTTATTTACTTTTACTGCTCTCTGTGATATGACGTGATGGGCGATAGATTACCCCTAGGTTAGGAACGATCTTGATGCTCACAGAATCTTATGCAGGTGGCCATGCTCGTGTAGGGCTAAATAAAAAAGGGGCAAATTAAAGATTTAAATTAATAATATTTTTTTTTGCAGGTGCTTCAGAAAATACTAAGCCCCCTTAAAATTAAAAGAGCATGGCCAAGTGTGACTGGTGAATTTAATGTGAATACTAATATATAACTGCTTGGGAATGATTTATTATAAACTGCTTAGGATAACCCTGTAGGTGTTTTAGATTTTTTTATCTGGGATGTAATGTAAATATAATCTGTTAAAGTCAAGCGTTGTGAAAGTGATTCAAAAGTGGGATATCACACCCAACTCGGAAGCCAAAGAGAAGAGAATGTCCCTCAGGGGAGTATTCTCTTCTATTTGGAAAGCCAAGTTAGGGTGGTTCTAATATCCAAAGAGAAAAGAAAATACCCCTTCGGGGATGAGTTTCTTTTCATTTGGATATCCAGGCCCGGTGAACCCAAGGAGCTCGTAGCGGATCCAAGGAGCTCGTAGAGAAAGAGAAGATGAAATGAGGAGACGAATAGAAGAAGATGAAGAAATGAAGATAAGAAGAAAAGTATATCCCATTTTGAAATCACTTGCGTCAGTCTTAAGATTAGAATCCGGGTTTATTGTCAGTGGTACCCGGCCACTTTACTTTTTCAGCAGACGCTGGGTTGTAAATAAACTGGACATTGGACATTATATTTTTGGATAATTTAATTTGAGTGTTTATATTGTTTGTGCAGTAGCTTTTTTTAGGACTTTTGCATGCCATATTTTATTTTAGCCTGGATACGACCGGAGTGCTTTTTTGGTAAGGACCACGATAAAATATTTTTTACTTGAAATTTAAATAAAATTTTTAGGCTCACATAGTAACTCTAACGATCTAAGAAGTAAGCTCGGGACCGCCGAGAGTCAGCATAAGCATATTATTACTTTCTCTTCCTTGTTAGGCACCTCCCCGCCTGCTGGTTCTGGTAGACCTCCTGACTTATTAGGGTGCAGTTCTGTCAACGGGATGTTGTGTAATCTCTAGAAAAAAATTTATTTTCTAAGCCTAATTTTAAAACTGCTTCATAAATCATTTTATGCATTCGAGTTAATTAGCATGCATTGCATTAGATACAAATTAAAAGAGTCTAAAATTTTAATTGCATTATGCTCTCAGGCATTATTTACCCTACATAAGTAAAGGGGCCAATTAGGATTTATCTTAGATGTCGGCCCCGATTCCTCAAAACTTAAATAACGTCCCTACCCATCTTTCATAAGAGACTGGACACATGGATTTGAAGCGCCTAGGTGGTTAGCTGGCTCCCCAATCCAGGCCGGGGTAAGTCCAGATTTGCACGTCATTAGCTAGGTTCGGGTCAGTACTCTGTAGTACCCAAATTAGATTTAGGTTCTGAGACATATTTTTAAATCTTAAGTCCTCACCCTCCGGGAATATAATCCCAAATTTCTAATAAAATATCAACTCAAACCTAAAAATTTCTCTCTTAAAATGTAAAGCCCAACATAGGGTAGACTGAGGTTGCTTCTGAGCTTCTCAGAATCTGACACCTCCTACTTTTCTTCATTTGGCTCGTTAATAACTGTTCAATGTTGAGTTTTCTCCTTGAAAATTCCTACTTCTTTCCTTGCTTCTACTTTATAATCAAAGGGTACGAAATCACTACTTTAATCGAGAGTTTTCTTAGGAGTACCCCTCATAGGATGTAATTAACTATAGGGGTTTGCCCCTATAGGGATTTGAGAACCCCAGATTAAAATAAACCTTGTTTTATTCTTATAAAATAAGAAAAAAATCTTTGGGAACGTAGACATAATTTTTCCCACCAAGGTTTTTCTGGCGACTCCGCTGGGGATCAATCTTCTCTCCATCTTTAGCAGTGATTCATACTTTTACATCGGTAGTATACTTATGCTCTGCATAGGTTGTAACTACCCTTCTTCCACCAGTTATTTTATTCATTTCATTCTTGGATAATTTGGCCGGTATCTAAAAATTTTGGTGGTCTTATTTTGGACCCCCGTCAAAATATCGACGGGAAGTTCTTTTAACGACTTTTTTGTTTAAATAATCAAGAAATAAATCCTATATGCTAATTCGAACGTTGTAGTTACATTTTTATTGTAGCTTGATGTTTGACTTAGCATTGGGTCCAAATTCTTAAAGTGGAAATTAAAACACTAAATAATATTCATTTTTATCTCAATATTATGTATTGCAGTTATATTTCTATATAACTCAATTTGTATGCAACGAAATAAGACTTGAATTATTTAGTTGGGTTAATTAAACTTTTGCAATTAAAATAATTTATTCAAGGACTAATTCAAAATTTTTCTTAAATTTTAGGGAAAATGACGGGTGAATTAATCTTTTCCCTGTCGGATAACATGAACCTGGCCTACAACCCTTTTGCTGACGATAGTGTAATCAAGTTTGGAAAAGGATTTGAGGATTTGCAGTTGTCTGTCAGTGGACCTGAGTTCATTATTGTCCCATCCATTGAGATTGCAAATCAGAAGCCTGTTCTAGAATTCACTTTGGGATGTGGGTCTCAAACTGCCCTTGTAGCCCCTAGGCCCTCAGTGTTTGCTAGAATAGAACAACCCAATCAGGATCAAAAACTCAAGTCAGTTGTCGTAGTAGACAGTGTTGTTCCTTTCAGTGCCCCTAGTCAGTTTGAAATGGGTTCCTCTTCTAACATGTCGACGATCATGACTAAAACTCAAAGGAGAAATAAGAATCGTCGTACAAAGAGAAGAATGGAAAAATTGGGATTGTCAAGTAAGAATGAACAAGCTCCTCCTACCTATCCACATCTTAGTGGTAGTAGGTTCCATCTCCTTTCCGCTGCTGATGGAGAGGAAGATGTGAGGAAGATTGCCCGCTCAGCCCCTACTGCTGTTGAAAAGTCTGCCACTGAGCCTGTTAAAGATAAAGAAGTACATATTCGGAATATGGTAAGAGCAATAGTCCAAGAGTGTGCAGATAACAATTTCCAAACTAAGGAAGGATTTTTGAGAAACATGAAAAGAATGATCAATAAAAGGATCGAAGAAGAAATCTCGAGTCAGAAGAATACTGGAACCCGGGTAGTGGGTCAGTCGAGGGCAAGAGATAGTAAAAGAAAATTCAAACCTGTTGCAATCTCTGCACTCACTACGGATACCCTAGGGAACCAAGAAGATCTCACAGAAAGACAGATAGTATTATTTTGACTGATGTGTCAGGAAAGTCCAAGAGTATTCAGCATGTTGCCCAGAAAACCAGCCGTCAGTTGTCCCCTTCTTCTACACTGCCACAGGGTCCTAGAAAGATTCAACGTTATTCTCATATCCATTCTTCTCCCCGGATAGATAGGCACCCCTCTACGGGTCCTTCTTCGTCTTCAGGATGTTGTTGGCTCCAACCGTTCTACATCAGGATAAGAAGATGAAGAAGGACCCGTAGAGGGGTGCCTATCTATCCGGGGAGAAGAATGGATATGAGAATAACGTTGAATCTTTCTAGGACCCTTTGGCAGTGTAGAAGAAGGGGACAACTGACGGCTGGTTTTCTGGGCAACAAGCTGAATACTCTTGGACTTTCCTGACACATCAGTCAAAATAATACTATCTGTCTTTCTGTGAGATCTTCTTGGTTCCCTAGGGTATCCGTCAGTGAGTGCAGAGATTGCAACAGGTTTGAATTTTCTTTTACTATCCCTTGCCCTCGACTGACCCACTACCCGGGTTCCAGTATTCTTCTGACTCGAGGTTTCTTCTTCGATCATTTTATTGATCATTCTTTTCATGTTTCTCAAAAATCCTTCCTTAGTTTAGAAATGGTTATCTGCATACTCTTGGACTATTGCTCTTACCATATTTCGAATATGTACTTCTTTATCTTTAACAGGCTCATTGGCAGACTTTCCAACAACAGTAGGGGCTGAGCGGACAATCTTCCTCACATCTTCCTCTCCATCAGTAGCGGAGAGGAGATGGAACCTACTACCACTAAGATGTGGAGAGGTAGGAGGAGCTTGCTCATTCTTACTTGACAATCCCAATTTTTTCATTCTTCTCTTTGTACGACGATTCTTATTTCTCCTTTGAGTTTTAGTCATGATCGTCGACATGTTAGAAGAGGAACCCATTTCAAACTGACTAGGGGCACTGAAAGGAACAGCACTGTCTGCTACGACAACTGACTTGAGTTTTTGATCCTGATTGGGTTGTTCTATTGTAGCAAACACTGAGGGCCTAGGGGCTACAAGGGCAGTTTGAGACCCACATCCCAAAGTGAATTCTAGAGCAGGCTTCTGATTTGCAATCTCAGTGGATGGGACAATAGTGAACTCAGGTCCACTGACAGACAACTGCAAATCCTCAAATCTTTTTCCAAACTTGATTACACTACCGTCAACAAAAGGGTTGTAGGTCAGGTTCATGTTATCCGACAGGGAAAAGATTAATTTACCCGTCATTTTCCCTGAAATTTAAGAAAATTTTTGAATTAGTCATTGAATAAATTATTTTAATTGCAAAAGTTTAATTAACCCAACTAAATAATTCAAGTCTTATTTCGTTGCATACATATTGAGTTATATAGAAATATAACTGCAATACATAATATTGAGATAAGAATGTATATTATTTAGTGTTTTAATTTTCACTTTAAGAATTTGGACCCAGTGCTAAGTCAAACATCAAGCTACAATGAAAATGTAACTGCAACGTTCGAATTAGCACGTAGGATTTATTTTCTTGATTATTTAAACAAAAAGGTCATTAAAGGAACTTCCCGTCGATATTTTGACTGGGGTCCAAAATAAGATCTCCAAAATTTTTAGATACCTGCCAAATTATTCAAGAATGAAATGAATAAAATAACCGGTGGAAGAAGGGTAGTTACAACCTATGCAGAGCATAAGTATACTACCAATGTAAAAGTATGAATCACTGCTAAAGATGGAGAGAAGATTGATCCCCAGCGGAGTCGCCAGAAAAACCTTGGTGGAAAAAATTATGTCATCACGCAGATTTTGTGTTCTCCTATTTTATAATCGAATACTGCATTAAGAATAAAGTACAGTCTCGGGAGACTGACACAATATTCTACAATAGATTCAATATCAAAATAGGGTTTTGAAAAATAATATTTCTATAGTTAAACACAATTCTACGAATAACATATCACCTCGAGAGATGAGCATGGAATTCTGTAGAATGTGTTTAAAAAAAGAAATATAGTTTTGAAAAGTTCATCCATTTTTTTATTTAGGTGTAATAAAGAGAATATTATATCATCTAAAAAAACGAACATAATCATTCTTCAAAAAACACCCAAAAGAAGGAATGAGTTTTACAAAAGTCATCATTTCTAAAATTGAATATAACAAATAGAATATTATATTATCTGAAAAGATGATAATAATATTCTACAGATATATTTAAAATTAGAAATGAGGTTTTTAAATATGTCTGCGTTCCCAAAAAATTTTTCCTTGTTTTATAAGAATAAAACAATGTTTATTTTAATCTGGGGTTCTCAAATCCCTATAGGGGCTAGTTAATTACATCATAGGAGGGGTACTCCTAAGAAAACTCTCGATTAAAACAGTGATTTCTTACCCTTCGATTACAAAGTGGAAGACAAGGAAAGAAGTAGGAATTTTCAAGGAGAAAACTCAACATTGAACAGTTATTAACGAGTCAAAGGAAGAAAAGTAGGAGGTGCCGGATTCTGAGAAGCTCAGAGGCAACCTCAGTCTAGCTTATGTTGGGCTTTACATTTTAAGAGAGAAATTTCGTGTTTAAGTTGACATTTTATTAGAAATTTGGGATTATATTCCCAGAGGATGAGGACTTAAGATTTAAAAATCTGCCTCAGAACTTAAATATAATTTGGGTACTACAAAGTAGTGACCCGAACCTAACTAATGTAGTGCAAATCTGGACTTACCCCGGCCTGTATTGGGGAGCCAGCTAACCACCTAGGCGCTTTAAAATCATATGTTCAGTCTCTTTATGAAAGATGGGTAGGGACGTTGTTTAAGTTTTGAAGAATCGGGACCGACATCTAAGACAGATCCTAATTAGCCCATTTACTTATGTAGGGTAAATGATGCCTGAGAGCGTAATGCAATTAAAATTTTAAACTCTTTTAATTTGTATCTAATGCAATGCATGCTGATTGACTCGAATGCAAAAAAAAATGATTATGAAGCAGTTTTAAAATTTGGCTTAGAAAATAAATTTTTCCTAGAGATTGCACAACATCCCGTTGACAGAACTGCACCCTAATATGCCAGGTGATCTGCCAAAACCCGCAGGCGGGGAGGTGCCTAATAAGGAACAGAAAGTATTAATATGCATATGCTGACTCTCGGCGGACTCGAGCTTACTTCTTAGATTCGTTAAAGTTTCTATGTTAGCCTAAAAATTTTATTTTTAAATTTCAAGTAGAAAAAGTTTTATCGTGCCCTTGCAAAAAAAAAAAAAAAAACTCCGATTCGTATCCAGGCTAAAACAAAACACGGCATGCAAGAGCCCTAAAAAAAAGCTACTGCACAAACAATGTAAACACTCAAATTAAATTATCCAAAAATATAATGTCCAATGTCCAGTTTATTTACAACCCAGGGTCTGCTGAAAATATAAAGTGGCCGGGTACCACTGACAACAAATCCGGATTCTACTCCTAGAATTGACGCAAGTGATTTCAAAATGGGATATACTTTCTTCTTATCTTCATTTCTTCGTCTTCACTTCTTCGTCTTCTTTTCCTTTTGTCTTCTTTCCTTTACAAGCTCCTTGGGTCCGCTACGAGCTCCTTGGATCCGTCAGGCCTGGATATCCAAATGAAAAGAAACTCATCCCCAAAGGGGTATTTTCTTTTCTCTTTGGATATTAGAATCACCCTAACTTGGCTTTCCAAATAGAAGAGAATACTCCCCTAAGGGACATTCTCCTCTCTTTGGCTTCCGAGTTGGGTGTGATATCCCACTTTTAAATCACTTTCATAACGCTTGACTTTAACAGATTATATTTACATTTCATTTATATCCCAAAAAGAAAAAGAAAATCTAGATCACCTGCAGGGTTATCCTAAGCATTTATAATAAAATCATTCCCAAGCAGTTATATATTCACATTTAAATTCATCAGCCACACTTTGCCATGCTCTTTTAATTTTAAGGGGGCTTAGCATTTTTCTGAAGCACCTGCAGGAAATATTGTTAATTTAAATCTTTAATTCGCCCCCTTTAATTTAGCCTTATGCGAGCATGGCCACCTGCATAAGATTCTGTGAGCATCCAGATCGTTCCTAACCTAGGGGTAATCTATCGCCCATCACATCATATCACAAAGAGCAGTAAAAATAAATAAACACTCACATCAATCATACACAGCATGCAATGAAAACCGAGAAAGCCCGTCACACAACAGTAAGAAAATAAATACCGGCCTAACCTAAAGCTAGAGTCGGTTGTCCTAGCAAACAAATCTAAGTGTGTGCTGTAGGCTGTGTAGTTTGGATATACCCTAGATCAGTTATTGATTGAAGTTTTCTAGTTGATTGAATTTAGTTTTGTTGAAGGGGTCAAGGGATTTTTAGTTCAGATTTAGGTTTTAGTATTTTTATTGTTTTGAAGTTTGTTTTAGATTGAATTTTGATTGTTAAAGTTGATTAATATGATTGGTTCTTTAGTGTATTTGAATTAACCATTTTTATTTAGATTATTTAATTAATGATTTATTAAACGTTTTAATGTTTTGTTAATTTTAAATCATTTATTGAAATTTTAATTGACTTATTCAAGTGTTAATATTTTATTAAAATTTTAATGATTTTATTTGATTTGTTAACGACTTATTAGATTTTATATATTGTTATTATTGTTATTTCATTGATTAGAATTTATTAACCTTTCTTTACAATTTCAAATTATTTTAGTTATAGGTTTATGACTTTAATATTTTATCAAATCATGTTAATTATATTTGTTATTTCGATATTCAATTACATATAAATTTTATTTTATTTTCTTTTCTTTTTTAATTTAAGGGTTGATTTATCTTTATTAAACAAATATGTATTATTTATCGTTTTATGAGTTTGGGTTTATATTAGTTGAAGTTATTATTTGATTTGTTTATCAATGGTTATGTAATTTTCGTGCTTTTTTTTATCTGAATTCTCATTATTATATTTGAAATTTTCATTAATTGATTATTTAAATTTAATTAGACTTGATTAGACTTGATTAAGGTTATGTTAATAACATACACTAATTCTAAGGGGAATGTCACTAAATTTTCTATATTCTGTATTTCTACTCTAAAGTGTGCATGCATCGTAAGTCTAAATTTTTTAAGACTCAGTCCTTAATTTTTGTTCTTAAATGTCACTAAAATTGTATGGGATGAAAAAGATTGTTATCACTAACCCTTAGGACATTACGCACGTGTACAGAGGTTCAAGGATCTAATAATAAAAATAAAATAATCCTAATAAAATTGAAGTTGCTACAGGGACCTAAAGGGGAGGAGTTCGCACAAATCACACCACGGCTTTCTAAGGGCTTTCTAAGTTTTAAGAAAACTTACAACACCGGGAGCTATGACCCGGTGGTTCCGCCCGTAGCACCTCTACCCGGTTGGATAGAGGCGACTGACGCCATTGGTACATTTCCTTTAGCTCACTTGATCGATATCGTTCATTACAGTTCATGCAGATAAAAAGAATAAAAATAGGGAAGGATTAGAAGCACATTTAATAATTAATAATGAAATGATTAAAATTACTAAAAATAAAAACGTACCTTTCTTCGGGCTTGAAGACTGGCACAAGCTGTCTACCTTTTAAACTGTTCCCTTTTGAAAGCATACTATTTATTTTTCCAACATTTACCTCGAGGCACAAGAAGGGAGAAGTAGAATAAAGAGAAAGAGAGGGGTAGAGAGAGAGAAAGAGAGGCATTACTTCCTTTGATTTCATTCCTAATAGACACCCAACAAACTCATGTCCTCCACACCCACACCTTAATCTTTCAAAATCTACAAACTTTCCCGCACACACTTTCCACAAAAGCATTTCACACTTATATATGTCACCC
This sequence comes from Dendrobium chrysotoxum, assembly GCA_019925795.1. Classification (NCBI taxonomy): domain Eukaryota; kingdom Viridiplantae; phylum Streptophyta; class Magnoliopsida; order Asparagales; family Orchidaceae; genus Dendrobium; species Dendrobium chrysotoxum. The sequence continues at coordinate 530,165 of JAGFBR010000802.1, forward strand.
TTTAAAAACATACACATATCACTTTATCTTACACATCATTCCACTTTCCAAATGATATACACACACATCCCTTACTTTTCACATACACAATTTCCACCTTTCCAAAACTTACACAAGTTTCACTTTTACACACAATTGCAAATCATTTTTTTTTTACCAAGCCAAACACTTTACTTTTCACTCTTTCATATATTTTATCCATAAACACATACATTTTCAAACTTACCCACATCTTAATCTGCACACTTTCCAACACACAAAAAGAGCACTTTACTTTTTAACACTTACACCTTTCAAAACCGGACACTTTACTTTTTTTGACCTTCTCACATGATACCTTTCCAACATCCAGTTTTACTTTTTAACCTTCCAAAATCACAAATGAACATTTCAATACACACACCTATTGAAACATTTTACCTTTCAAAGCCCCATAATTCTCACTTCATCTTTCTTGTATGACACCTTTGAAAACATACACTCTTCATTCTCCAACAATCACACTTCACTTTACCATTCACATACACCCGTCACTTCACCTTTCCAAAAACCACACTTTTCTCCATTCAAAGTTCATATATTTCACTACTCAGCATGCACTCTTTTCGAAACAATTTATCTTTCAAAATCACCCACTTCGTTTAAGCAAGCCAATGCAAATTTCATTTTTCCAACCCTTTCCTTTTCCCAAACCATAACAAGAAAACATTCATGATACAAGGGGAAAGGAAGAACTACTAAACTTCAAATTGAACCCAACTTGCGACGATAAACTTTCAAATTATTTATTTATTCCAAACCAACACTTATGCCAAATGATACATAAGAAAAGAAAGGAAGACTATGGCAATTTCAATCCCTTTCAACAATTCAAGAAACCTCCCAACGACATACAGCCATACTTTCTTAAAGATTAATCAAATCTCTCCTGCAAACATTCTCCAATTCTCACATAAATGATATTAACAAGAGATCGTATGCTTGAAGAAGAGACTTAACCATGCATGTAACCCATCCAACTATACCATCCGATAAGCTATGCATAAATATAGGAAATCTTCATCTCTTTGCCTTCTCATGTATTGCTTTACTTAAGATTTAACCAAGATTTAGAATAAAGCAATGCAAGAATCCTTTAACCTTTCAACAAATGGATAAAAGAAAATAACTTAAATAAATTTTTTTTTTTAAATAAAGAGGCTAAAAAAAAAAATGATTGCTTACAAATTTTTGAAGAGAGAGAATCCATAACGTCCTCTAATTCTAATGTGTGTGTATATATATGGCAATAACCACTAATTCTCTCAGATTTTACAAAGAAGGAACCAGAAAGTGTAACCATTCAAAATAAAATAGGTGTAGTCACTCGCCCTCGAAGGTAATAACATGTTTATATCTATATACACATTCCAACAAGCCTCCACACTTAGATCTCCCTTCAAACGTGAACTGAAATCTTTCTTCCATGATTTAAATTTTACAAAAGGAAGTAACGAAGCTAATTTTGAATTCGTCAATTATATTTCCTAAAAAAAAAATTCACACTGAATTTCATTTAACTTCATGAGAAATAGTTAAATGAACATGACTCCAACATTGTTTTTAGAAAATAAAGACATATATAGATCATATCGTTTATCCATCTTCAAGAAGTTGAACAAAACTCTTTAGCAAATATCTTTCAAATCCCCTTTTGGAGCAAAAAAAAAAACAATGCACATACATTCATGTTTGCCACAAATATTGTATCAAGAAGCAAACCCTCCTCAGATAAGAATTCTTCTTGATTTGTTAGATAAGACTAATCAAGGAACTATGAGGAGATGACGAAGATTTGGGAGAAGAAGAAGATGTAGTGAGATTGGAGGAAAAGGATCAAGAGCAAGATGGGAAGAAACAAGATGAGAATACCAGATTAGATCCCTCAGGCGGAATCTCACGCTCATCTCTTCCGAACTTATGCATTCAATTTCTCAAGAATGAAAAGAAATCTCAACACATTTTTCTTCTCAAGAGAAGAAAAGATTGATGCCAAAAGGAAGAAGGTTTTACCAATAGCAAGAGGAGGCCGGCTAGGGCTGCTGTTGACGTGAGCAAGGGGCGGACAGACTGGGGCGGCGTCGACTAGGGCTGATGATCGATCTTCCTTAGGCGCACGAACAAGAGGCAACGGGAGGGATTTTCGCTTGGGTTGTGCGAACGGCTGGGAGGAGGAGATGGGGGCCTGGGTCGTTTCACGAATGAGAGGGTCAGCTTAGGGATTCTTCCGCCTGGAGCTTGCGAACAGAGAGGGATCGGCTTAGGGATTCTTCCGCCTAGAGCTTGCGAACAGAGAGGGATCGGAGGCTGGGGCGGTTCTTGCGAATGGGGAGAAGTAACGAGGGAGGAGGCAGTTTCGTCCGAAGGAATAGGGGGAGTGGGGCTCGGTTCAGCCGCCTCTAACCGCACCTAGAACCACTTCTCAATTCAAATCAACGGATAAGATCGATTCAAGGTTTAAAGAGGGGTTTAAGAGTTGATTTGATTAAAATGGAGTTGAACCAGATTCTATTAGATGCAGATTTGAGACTTAAATTATTCGAGTGGATTTGATCTAAACGAAGTCACCGACGTTTAAATTAAACTTGAATCGAATCTATTTAGCTTGATATTGCATCGATTTAGATTGACATGCTTTGATCAATCGATTTGACTTTAATCATTTCGAGACGAGTTAGTTTAATTCAAATCATGTTTAAAATGAGTGATTTCAACTGGATTGATGTTGATTTTAAACCAATTAGATTCGATTAAAGTTGAATTTAATAATTTTGATCTTTATCGATTTCAAATGGTTTTAAATTGATTTGGGTCGAGTTATCAAGTCGAGTCGACACTACACCACTAGGTATCCACCTAAAGGGATCTTAAGGATGACATCTACACTAGGCTACGAGGACCTAGGTGCTAGAGATTGATCCCGGGGAAATTGACCTCGAATAATGAGGTCAACAAATTTGAGATTTGTTGATTGATATGATAATATAGCTGGGTTGACAGTTAAAGTTTCACCTGCTTTGAGCAATGATTGTAAAGCTGCTAAGTTTATTCCTTCTTCTAGCAAGAATGTTGAAACTGATGTACACATTGATGATCCTTTGATGAATGAAAAAGTGGAACTCCCTTTTGATTGGTATCCTTATGATATTAAAAATTTAATTGAGCAAGGTCTAACCCCATCTACTTGGACTAAACGTCAAACTCAGTCCTTTGAAAATCTTTGGAATACTGAATACTATAAACCAAAGTCAAGGGCAGGATTGGGCTTTAGTACTGTTTGTCCATTTGATGATGATGATTGCTGCTTGGTGATAACTAACAATCTAGAATCTGATCGTCTCTTTATGAAGGACATTGAAATTCTAAATGAATTTTGTCTAGAAACTTCAGATGATTCGGATGACTTTCAAGTTAAAGAGACACCTCCCGAACTTGAGGAGGAAATCCAATCAACTGTTGATGAATTGAAAGAAATCAACCTTGGTAATGAAGAAAATCCACGTCCGACGTTCATAAGTGCCTTATTGAACGAGGACGAGTCAACTAATTTAGTCAAGTTGCTTTCAGAGTTTAAGGATTGCTTCGCTTGGAGCTATGACGAGATGCCTGGATTATCTCCAAAAATAGCAGTCCATAAACTTGAAATTCAACCTGACATGATCCCTGTCAAGCAAGCCCCACGACGCATGCGCTTAGAAATTGAACAACAAGTGGTGACTGAAGTTAAAAAACTGATCGATGCAGGCTTTATTCGAGAGGAAAAATATCCCTCTTGGTTGGCTAGCATCGTCCCAGTAAAAAAAAAAGAATGGTCAAATTCGCGTATGCATCGATTATAGGGATCTGAATAACGCTTGTCCAAAAGATGAGTTCCTGTGCCTATACCGGAACTCATGGTAGACATCGCCTCTGAGCATACAATTTTTTCCTTTATGGATGGTTCATCTGGATATAACCAAATCAAGATGGCTCCTGAAGATGAAAAATTCACTGCCTTCAGAACACCTATAGGGGTCTTCTGTTACAAAGTCATGCCCTTTGGACTTAAGAATGCTGGTGTAACCTACCAGCGAGCTATGACCCGAATCTTTGATGATCTAATACACCAACAGGTGGAATGTTATATCGATGATTTGGTAGTCAAGAGTTGTCAAAGGGAAGACCACCTTCATGATCTGAGAATCGTTTTTGAAAGGTTACGCTGCTATAATCTAAAGATGAACCCCTTGAAATGTGCTTTCGAAGTTACTTCAGGAAAATTCTTAGGATTCGTAGTGATACACCGAGGCATAGAAATTGATCCTTCCAAAATAAAAGCCATCTTAGATATGCCACCTCTTAGAAGCCTTACCCAATTAAGATCCTTTCAAGGTAGGTTGACATATCTACGAAGATTCATTTCTAACTTGTCTGGTAGGTGTCAACCATTTACTGCTTTGTGCAAGAAAGATGCCCGATTTCATTGGGATGAAAGTGTCAAAATGCCTTCGAAAGCATAAAGCAGTATTTGTTAACACCACCGGTTCTAGCAGCACCTATCCCTGGAAAACCCTTAATACTTTACATTGTAGCTTTGGACAGTTCTCTTGGTGCCTTGTTAGCCCAAAATAATGAGGAAGGAAAAGAGAACGCACTTTACTACTTGAGTAGACGACTTCTGCCAATTGAAGCTAATTATCCGCCTATTGAGAAACACTGTTTAGCTTTGATTTTTGCTGCCAAAAAATTAAGGCATTACATGTTAGCTCATAAAATTAATCTCATTTCTAGAGTCAATCCACTCCAATACCTGATGACTCGTCCAACGTTGTCAGGACGTTTAGCGAAGTGGTCAATGTTTCTACTCCAATTTGATATCACGTTTATACCATTACGTGCTATCAAAGGTCAAGCCGTGGCTGACTTCTTAGCAGTACACTCGATCCCTGCTGAGTCCCCTCTGAATGGGGATCTCCCTGATGAACAAATTATGAGTTTAGAGGAGCAGGAAGGAAATACTTGGGAATTATATTTTGATGGTGCCGCATCTTCACAAAAGATAAGGGAACCTCAGGAGGTAATCCCAGGGAAAGCCGGTATCGGGTTGGTTTTCATAACCCCTGAAAAGGGATTGTTGTGTTATTTTTATCATTTATTAGAGCCTTGCACTAATAACGAGGCCGAATACGAAGCTCTAATAACTAGATTAGAATTAGTAATATCAATGAAAATCAGAGAAATCAAGATCTTTGGAGATTCACAACTTATCATCAATCAAGTTGCTGGTATTTACAAAGTATTGAAACTTAAACTTCTTCCGTACCATCAGTACACTATGAAACTTCTCGAGCAGATTCCAAGTGTAACTTTATATAAGATACCCCGTGGAAGAAATTCTATGGCGAATGCCCTTGCAAAGCTCGCAAAGGAATTAGCTTGTATAGAGGAAGAATCAATTTCTATAGAAGTTCAAGGTCGCAAGATCTTGTCTCCTATAGACTTGGAATATATCAATAAAAAGTTTCCTTCTGAGGGTGAGATTGTTCTTACCATTGATGATGAGACGGTTGACTGGAGACAACCTTTCATTGACTATTTGCAGGAAAGCAAACTCCCTCGAGAGAAATCTGTCGTAGATCAAATTAAGAGAAGGGCTCTTTCTTACACACTAATAAATAGCATTTTGTATCGCCGGTCTTTCAATCAATTGTGGCTATGTTGTCTCAGTAAACAAGAAGCTCAAATGATCGTGATCGAGGTACATGCCGGATTGTGTGGTGCCTACCAATCTGGCCTCAAAATGAAGATGAAAATTAAAAGACTGGGATATTATTGGCCCTCAATGATTGACGACTGTATGTCTATCGCACGTCGTTGTCATCAATGCCAAGTACATGGTGTAGTCCTACACCAACCTCCTAATGTCCTGCATCCAACGATTGCTTCATGGCCTTTTGAAAGCTGGGGCACGGACATCATCGGCCCTATTGATCCTCCCTCTTCTAAGGGTCATCGGTTCATTCTAGCAGCAACAGATTACTTCTCAAAATGGGCGGAGGCTGTTTCACTGCGAGAAGTCAAAACTCATAATGTGCTCCTGTTCTTCTGAGACTATATTGTATATCGATTTGACATTCCTCGTCGAATTATATCCGATAATGGTCCTTCTTTCAAGAGTACCAAAATGAACAATTTCGTTAAACGTCATAATATTGATTGGAGGTACTCCACAAGCTATTACCCACAGACGAATGGATTGACGGAGGCCTTCAATAAGACGTTAGTAGGAATTTTAAAGAAAATTTTAGAAGACAATGAGCGACAGTGGCACGAAAAGTTGGGTGAGGCTTTGTGGGCTTACCGAACTACGTGTAAAACCCCGACTCAGTCTACACCGTTTGCTTTAGTCTTTGGGGCTGAGGCTGTTCTCCCTTTGGAGGTACAACTTCCCTCTCTAAGAGTTGCAATTAACAATCATATCACCTCTGAACAGAATGCCCGACTTCGACTAGAAGAACTCGAAGGTTTAGAAGAGAAGCAGTTGCAGGCTCAACAGAACCTCGAGTTATATAAATCCCGTATGGCTCAAGCACATGATAAATTGGTCCGTCCTAGAACCTTTCGAGTAGGAGAGCTTGTGTTGGTCCTGCGTAGACCTATCCTGACTCATCGAAGGTTCGGGGGTAAATTTGAGCCTACATGGGAGGGTCCTTTTGTGGTGGAGAAAGTCTACCAAGGAGGATCTTACCAATTAGCGGATTGTAAGGGTGATCGTCCCATGTTGCTCATCAATGGACGGTATCTTAAGAAATACTATGTGTAATGATGTTATGAAGATTTGCAATAAAATTACAAATTTCTCAATAAATACATTGTTCTCAAGTTCACGAATGTGACATGTATTGGGTCCAAGAAAATTTGTGTATTTCTTTTTGAAAATCAAAATGTTGCAAGATCTGAAGTGATTGAGAGGTCTATAATGTTATTATAAAAATCTCCTTTTGTTTTCTTTGCACAGGATGATTCGATATAAAAACATAATCCCCAGTAGAATATTTGTAAGTTATAAAGATCATTTATAGTGGAGAAGAAAATAAATTTTCAATCCAGAAATTTCAAGACTATCATTCATCCGAATGTTTTCTCTTCCCTTCTAGAAAGTGGCATATACAAAAGCTTTTGATGTCTAGTAATTGTTAATGCCATTTGTGATGAAGGGAAAAGATAAAAAATCTTAAAGAAATCAAGTATTCATTAAAAAGTTCGAAATATCTTAAATTTGTCTTTAGGTATGAGTCCTTCTATGGCATCCTATTGACATCCTTGAAGTTAGAAGTAAGCATTTCGTCCTGAAGAGAAGTATAAGCATCCCCAGCGGCATCTTCTCATCGTTAAATTCTAAATCTTAAATCTGTCTTTAGGTATGAGTCCTCCTACGGCATCCTATTGACATCCTTGAAGTTAGGAGTAAGCATCCCTAGTGGCATCCTAATCTTCGTCCTGAAGAGAAGTATAAGCATCCCCAGCGGCATCTTCTCTTCATTAAATTCTAAATCTTAAATCCGTCTTTAGGTATGAGTCCTCCTACGGCATCCTATTGACATCCTTGAAGTTAGGAGTAAGCATCCCTAGTGGCATCCTGATCTTCGTCCCGAAGTAAAGTATAAGCATCCCCAACGACATCTTCTCTTCATTAAATTTTAAATCGTAAATCCATCTTTAGGTATGAGTCCTCCTACGGCATCCTATTGACATCTTTGAAGTTAGGAGTAAGCATCCCTAGTGGCATCTTGATCTTCGTCTCGAAGTGAAGTATAAGTATCCCCAGCGGCATCTTCTCTTCGTTAAATTCTAAATCTTAAATCCGTCTTAGGTATGAGTCCTCCTACGGCATCATATTGACATCTTTGAGGTTAGGAGTAAGCATCCCTAGTGGCATCCTGATCTTCGTCCCATAGTAAAGTATAAGCATCCCCAGCGGCATCTTCTCTTCGTTAAATTCTAAATCTTAAATCCGTCTTTAGGTATGAGTCCTCCTACGGCATCCTATTGACATCTTTGAGGTTAGGAGTAAGCATCCCTAGTGGCATCCTGATCTTCGTCCCGAAGTGAAGTATAAGAATCCCTAGCGGCATCTTCTCTTCATCAAATTTTTTTTAAAAGCCCAAACCCTCTAATTTTAGTGGTAGACCTTCACGCAGGTTTCCTCTTCCTTAGAAGACACCCTCTAGTTTCTTGAGCTAGGTATTAGCCCCCACACTTAAGCATTCTTCCTCTTGAACTAGAAAGAAAATTCTAATCTGATCAAATTTAGATTCAAATCAAAATCTCATCAACTCTTACATTTCTATTAGACTACATTCAAATCACTACCTTCAAATTTTACATATCTTGACTTTACTAAATGATAATAATCTCATTAGTTATCATTTTTGCTAAAGCCATCATTGCCATCATAAATTTTAAAATGAATCAATCAATCAACTCGAATCTCTATAAACTTTTCATTCTGATTATCTATCGAAGCTAAAAATCCCTTCAATTCACATACTCAAACTTTCAATTTCAATTTTGGATCTAATTGATCGTTTCGGTCAACACCAATACCCACGATAAACTTTGGCAAGTTTATCATGCCTATTGGGAGTCCATTTGTTGACCTCATTATTCGAGGTCAATTTCTCCGGATTCAATCTTTAGTCTTAGGTCTTCGCAGCCTAGTGTAGATGCCTCCTTCAGGATCCTCTCAGGTGGGCACCCACCGACGTAGTGTTGACTCAACCTCTTAATTTGACCTAAATCATCTCGTTGGTCACCGTTAAATTTCCAGTCAAGTTTCAAATTTGAGCTAATTGGAATCAATTCAATCGCACAAATTTGATTCGACAATGTCAGATCTAAGTTGACTCGATTCGAGTCTGATTTGAACCTGACGTCGTCACTGATCATTAAATTGAGTCAATTGAGCCCAATTTAATTAAAATAATTTTGATTGATAATCAAATAAATTTATTTGAGCTTGGTCGAGTCATTTTTGACTTGAGAGCAAAATTATTAAAATTAATTTGATTATCAATTAGATAAATTTAAATGAATGAAATCAAGCCGATTCAACTCGAAACGAACTCGATGTATGGTTCGTCAGTTTCAATCGACTCAATTTAACATAACCTAATTCAATTTCGATCAAATTAATATATCATTCAGCTCAAATCAACTCGACCAATCAAATCCCAAATTCGCATCTAATAAAATCTGATTTAATTTTTTAATCCAATCAAAATCAGCTCATAGATCCTGCCCTAAAACAAACCATTGATTTGAATCAACAAAAGAAAAGGTAGGGTGGTAATTTTAAAGTCATTTGGGCTGGTACAACCTCCCCCATGATCCCTCTCTCCAAGCAGTTCACAAAAACCGCCCCTCCTCATTCGGACAAAACTCCCAGACGCTCTCATTCGCACAGACAGAACGAAGCCCCTCCATCTCCCACTCTCTCTCGCGTGAGAAGCCCCAGGCCGAACCCCACTCTCACGATCTCCTCTCCTCCCAGTTCGCAAGAAACGAAGCCCAGGAGACCGTCGCCCCTCTGCATTTCGCGAAATCCCCCAGGCCCCGATCTCTCTCTCTCTCTCGCGTGAAAACTACCCAGGGAAACTCCCCATTGGTCGGTCGCACCTCCCTCTCGCCGGTCTCCGCCCCCGTCGCTTGCCCCAGCCGTCGGCTTGTTTGATCTAGGTATATTTTTCGTTGCATCTTCTCCTTCCTCATCTTTTTTTATTTATTTATTTTTAAAATCACATTTATATCATCCTCTTTTGATTCTTGATGGAATGAAAAGAAAAATGTGCCTTGATTATTTTCTGCAAGGAAGATCAGAGAAATGTATTTCATTTTCCTTTTAATCCGGAAACAAAATTTAGATCTATATTTTATTTCTCTTGAAATGTGCTCTCCGAGGATCAGATTTCTGTTAGATTTTGTAAGAGCATGTGGATCATCTCCTTTTAACCTAGATGTTGTATTCTTGAGTGGTTTTGAGTTGTATTTTTTTTTTGCGGCAAAGAATAATGAGAAACGAAATGCTAAATTCTTGTTGATAGTTTGGTTGGTCCTTACAAAATCTGAGAGGATTTCTTGAGTCATTTGTTTAAGCTTCACTAGTGGTTAGTTCTCATAATCAGTTAGTAAGTGTTTTGTTCTTTTTTTCTTCTCTTTAATGAGATCCTGACAGTGAAATGAAGCAAGTTATTATGGTCTCTTTATATTATATAATTGCCATTCTCCCCTCAAAGTGATCAAATGGCTTTATGTCAATAGCTATATGCATATGTTCTTGAGTTCGCAAAGTTGTTGGAAAGATCATATGCTTTATGTTGAAGAAACCATCATAGTTTTCTTCTTTTTCACTTATGAGTATGCATAAGTCTCTTATAAAGTGTCTTGGGGAGGTGTTGGGGAATAATCATGTGCTTCAAACATGAATGTGGCATAGATCCAAAAATGATTTTGCTTTGCGTTCATTGGAAAGTTTTCTTGAATTTTGGAAAGAATAAAGCCTGCATCTTTTTGGAAGTTTTGGGGAGTTTGTGGGTAGTTGAACTTGAGTATCTTTTGAAAAGTGAAGGGTGGTTGCGAATGGCAAAGCAAAGCTTGATTGTTGGAAAATAAAAAGTGTTTCGTTGTGGAAAGATGAATTATATGTGTGAATAAAGCAAAGTGAAAGTGTACATTGAAAAGGAGTTGTATGTTTTGGGGAAATGTGTGTTAAAAGTGGGACTTGCGTGTGGGTTTTGAAAGGTTGGAAATTTGTTGGAGGATGTTCATGTGTCTTTTGGTTTCAATGCAATGGTATTTGTGCTGTTAGAACAGTTTCTTGAAATATGGAAATATGAGTAATGGCTTGAGGTATTTTGTGAAGGTTGAAAGAGAGAAGATGAAAATTGTGTGTGTTTTGGAATGGTGGAATTGTGTATGTGAGAAGCAAGGTGTGTGTTTGTGGGTGTTTTGAGAAGTGGAAAAGTGTGTGTTTTGTGAAAAGTGAAAGTGTTGGCATTGAAAAGAGAAGTGTTTTGAAAAGTGTTTGTGTGGGAAATTGAAATGTTTTTGAAAATTGCCTATGTCAAAAGTGAAATGTGCTTGTTGGAGAGGTTTTGTGCGAGAAAGGTAAAAAGTAAAGTGTTTGATTTTTTTTTTAAAGATAAAGTGACATGTGTGTGTGTGTGCGTGTGTGTGTGTTTGAAAATAGAATTGTTGAGTTTGTATACTTTGAGAGTTAGGAAATGTAAATGGAGGAAAGTGGAAGTGTATGTTTTGAAGGGTTTTGTGTGGGAAGTGTGGAAAAATAAAGTGTATGATTTACTAAGAAATGTGTATGTTGGAAAACAAAGAGTGGTGAAAATGTATTTATTTTAAAAGTGGAATGTGTAGAAAGGGCAAAAGTGAAAGGTTGAGGTGTTTAGGAGATATGAGGTGTTTGTGTTAGAGAATAATTGGTTTGGATAAAGGTTGAAAAGTAATGCCTCTCTTTCTCTCTCTCTCTACCCCTCTTCTTCTTCTACTACTCCCTTCTTGTGCCTCGAGGTGAATGTTGGAAAAATAAATAATATGTTTTCAAAAGAGAACAGCTTAAAAGGTAGACAGCTTGTGCCGGTCTTCAAGCCCGAAGAAAGGAATAGTACCGGTCGAGCAAACAAAATGATAAGGGACAAAGGCGTCAGTCGTCTCTATCCAACCGGGTAGAGGTGCTACAGGCGAAATCTACCGGGTCATAGCCCTCGGTGTTGTAAGTTTCCTTAAAACTTAGAAAGCCCTTAGGAGGCCGTGGTGTGTTTTGTGCGAACTCCTCCCCTCTAGGTCCCTGTAGCAACTTCAATTTTATCAGGGTTACTTTATTTTTATTTTAGATCCTTAAACCCCTTTACACATGCGCAATGTCATGAGGGTTAGTAATAACAAATTTTTTTATCCTATATAACATTAGTGACATTTAAGGACAAAAATTAAAGACTGAGTCTTAGAGAACTTAGACTTAGGTTGCATGCACATTTTAGGATAGAAACACAAAACATAGAAAACTTAGTGACATTACCCTTAGGATTTGTGTATGTTATTAATACAACCTTAATCAAGTCTAATTAAATTTAAATAATCAATTAATGAAAATTTTAAAATACACTAGAGATATTTCAGATAAAAATATACGAAAATCACACAACCTTTAATAATCAAATCAAATAATAGTTTCAACCAATATAAACCAAACTTATAAAACGATAAATAACATATATTTGTTTAATAAAAATAAATCAACTCTTAAATTGAAAATAAAATTTATATGTAATTGAACATCAAAATCACGAATAGAATTAACATGCTTTGATAAGATATTAAAGTCATAAACCTATAACCAAAATAATTTGAAATTGTAAAGAAAGGTTAATAAATTTTAATCAATGAAATAACAATAATAACAATAAATCTAGAATCTAATAAATCATTAACAAATTAAATAAAATCATTTATATTTTAACAAAATATTAACATTTGAATAAGTCAATTAAAATTTCAATAAATAATTTAAAATTAACAAAACATTAAAGCTTTTAATAAATTATTAAAAATTTTAATAAATCATTAATTAAATAATCTAAATGGTTGATTAAAATACATTAAAGAACCAATCATATTAACCAACTTTAACAATTAAATTTCAACTTAAAATGAACTTCAAAATAATAAAAACAATAAAACTTAAATCTAAACATAAAAGCCCCCTCTGACCTTTCAACAAACTAAACTCCATCAACTAGAAAAATTCAATCAATAACTGATCTAGGATATACCCAAACCTCCTAGCCTATCGCACACACTTAGATTTGTTTGCTAGGACAATTGGCTCTAGCTTTAGGTTAGACCAGCGTTTACTTTCTTGCTGCTGTGTGACGGGATTTCTCGTGGTTTTCATTGCATGCTGTGAGTGTTTATTTACTTTTACTGCTCTCTGTGATATGACGTGATGGGCGATAGATTACCCTTAGGTTATGAACGATTTGGATGCTCACAAAATCTTATGCAGGTGGCCATGCTCGTGCGGGGCTAAATAAAAAGGGGGCAAATTAAAGATTTAAATTAATAATATTTTTTTTGCAGGTGCTTCAGAAAATGCTAAACCCCCTTAAAATTAAAAGAGCATGGCCAAGTGTGACTAGTGAATTTAATGTGAATACTAATATATAACTGCTTGGGAATGATTTATTATAAACTGCTTAGGATAACCCTGCAAGTGTTTTAGATTTTTTTATCTGGGATGTAATGTAAATATAATCTGTTAAATTCAAGCGTTGTGAAAATGATTCAAAAGTTGGATATCACACCCAACTCGGATGCTAAAGAGAAGAGAATGTCCCTTAAGGGAGTATTCTCTTCTATTTGGAAAGCTAAGTTAGGGTGGTTCTAATATCCAAAGAGAAAAGAAAATACCCCTTCGGGGATGAGTTTCTTTTCATTTGGATATCCAGGCTCGACAAACCCAAGGAGCTCGTTGTGGATCCAAGGAGCTCGTAGAGAAAGAGAAGATGAAATGAGGAGACGAATAGAAGAAGACGAAGAAATGAAGATAAGAAGAAAAGTATATCCCATTTTGAAATCACTTGCGTCAGTCTTAAGATTAGAATCTGGGTTTGTTGTCAGTGGTACCCGGCCACTTTACTTTTTCAACAGACCTTGGGTTGTAAATAAACTGGACATTGGACATTATATTTTTGGATAATTTAATTTGAGTGTTTATATTGTTTGTGCAGTAGCTTTTTTTAGGACTCTTGCATGCCGTATTTTGTTTTAGCCTAGATACGACCGGAGTGCTTTTTTGGTAAGGACCACGATAAAATATTTTCTACTTGAAATTTAAATAAAATTTTTAGGCTCACATAGTAACACTAACGATCTAAGAAGTAAGCTCGGGACCGCCGAGAGTCAGCATAAGCATATTATTACTTTCTCTTCCTTGTTAAGCACCTCCCTGCCTGCGGGTTCTAACAGACCACCTGACCTATTAGGGTGCAGTTCTGTCAAGGCGATGTTGTGCAATTTCTAGGAAAACATTTATTTTCTAAGCCTAATTTTAAAACTGCTTCATAAATCATTTTATGCATTCGAGTCAATTAGCATGCATTGCATTAGATACAAATTAAAAGAGTCTAAAATTTTAATTGCATTATGCTCTCAGGCATCATTTACCCTATATAAGTAAAGGGGCCAATTAGAATTTGTCTTAGATGTCGGCCCCGATTCCTCAAAATTTAAATAACGTCCCTACCCATCTTTCATAATAGACTGGACACATGGATTTGAAGCGCCTAGGTGGTTAGCTGGCTCCCCAATCCAGGTCGGGGTAAGTCTAGATTTGTACTTCATTAGCTAGGTTCGGGTCACTACTCTGTAGTCCCCAAATTAGATTTAGGTTCTGTGGCAGATTTTTAAATCTTAAGTCCTCACCCTCCTGGAATATAATCCTAAATTTCTAATAAAATGTCAACTCAAACCTAAAAATTTCTCTCTTAAAATGTAAAGCCCAACATAGGGTAGACTGAGGTTGCCTTTGAGCTTCTCAGAATCCGGCACCTCCTACTTTTCTTCCTTTGGCTCGTTAATAACTGTTCAATGTTGAGTTTTCTCCTTGAAATTCCTACTTCTTTCCTTGTCTTCTACTTTGTAATCAAAGGGTACGAAATCACTGCTTTAATCGAGAGTTTTCTTAGGAGTACCCCTCCTAAGATGTAATTAACTATAGGGGCTTGCCCCTATAGGGATTTGAGAACCCCAGATTAAAATAAACCTTATTTTATTCTTATAAAACAAGAGAAAAATCTTTGAAAACGCAGACATTTTTTAAGAAAATCTCATTTCTAATTTTAAATATATTTGTAGAATATTATTATTATCTTTCCAGGTAATATAATATTCTATTTGTTATATTCAATTTTAGAAATGATGACTTTTGTAAAACTCATTCCTTCTTTTGGGTGTTTTTTTTGAAGAATGTTATGTTCGTCTTTTTAGATGATATAATATTCTCTTTATTACACCTAAATAAAGGAATGGATGAACTTTTCAAAAC
Source organism: Dendrobium chrysotoxum (assembly GCA_019925795.1). Classification (NCBI taxonomy): domain Eukaryota; kingdom Viridiplantae; phylum Streptophyta; class Magnoliopsida; order Asparagales; family Orchidaceae; genus Dendrobium; species Dendrobium chrysotoxum. The sequence goes on from JAGFBR010000802.1 coordinate 545,301, forward strand.
TATATTTCTGTTTTTTTTTTAAACATATTCTACAGAATTTCATGTTCATCTCTTGAGATGATATGTTATTCATAGAATTGTGTTTGATTATAAAAATATCATTTTCTAAAACCCTATTTTGATATTGAATCCATTGTAGAATATTGTGTCAGTCTCCTGAGACTGTACTTTATTGTTAATGCAGTATTCGATTACAAAATAGGAGAACACAAAATCTGCGTGGCTACATATTTTTTTTCCCACCAATAAGTGCAATGCAAGAAGAGTTACGATGAATATGAGCTCCTGTAAATCACTGTGAAAGACCCATCATACATTCAACATATCATATATGGGCAAATACAAAAGAAAACTGTTGCAAGTACGAGCTTACTAATGGAATGTTGCATTCAAACGACGATCGCCCGCACAACTGAACAACGTCAAATATTTCAAAAATGCCCCGCACATGCACTGCAATATGTATACACATAGGTACACAAAAGGGGCAAGTGCAATTAAAAAACCCGCATGGGCCCCAGCAAGCGTGTTATGGGTACACACGTGACGTTTAGGGATGCTACGCAGATTAATAAATGAACTTCAGTTCGAGCCCGATCCTTTTATGCAGGTAGATAGGAGTCGACACGGCTCGAACCGTTTAACAAATATACGGTCGCATCATCGATCATAATATTTTGTTTTATAGTTCATATTAGGCCTTCAAAGCCTAGTAAATGAATGGTTCATCACCAAAGACATAAGGCCAACGACGAACCCGATCCTCTGTGGCAAGTTGACAGAGTCGACAAGGTTCAGTCAACAAAGTACAATTGACCTCATATATCCCAATAATGGCTGTGTTGAACAGAAGATCTCAACCAGAGGGGTTAACTCCACCATTTCAAATGCCTCCAAACTTTCGTAAAGTTTGAATTTACACTAAAATTCAAGTATTTTCAAGTGACCTCAAAAGTCATTCTAATGATGGCCGTGTTGAATGCAGATCTCAACCGGAGAGGTTAATTTCAAATATTTCAAAATGCCCTCAAATTTTCACAAAATTAAGATATTTTTAAATGACCTTAGTCACCCCGATGATGGCCGTGTTGGACGTAGATCTCAACCGGAGGGATCCATTCCAAATAATTCAAAATGCCACCCAAATACCCAAAATTCAAAAAATTCCAAAATCATCCCAGTCTAGAATATTTAACATTGAAATAATCTATTAAATCACTTAAAGCAAAACCCATCCACCCTCCGCAATAGTTTGCCGAGGCGGACAAATTAAAAAACTACTTTAGCTCACAAAGAGCTAATGTCCGATCGAGAATATCACTAGGATTCATTCTCAAAACAGGCTCTTGCCAGTAAGGACGTGGTACATGTCCTCTAACCGGCAGTTTCACCGCCAAATGGCACCGCAGATAAACGGTTATGACCTGGGGCCCTTTGAACTGAGTGGTTCTGCCGCCAAATGACACCACAAGATAAAGGTTATGGCCAAAGCCAATACGTTCCTTAGTAGCATTAAATCTTTGAGATATGAATCAATAGGATATAATTGATAGGGCATAAAGCCCTCTGTCAGCTAAGGTGGATTCAAATTTGTCCCCTTAGACAAATATTCACCCCAGGTCTACAAGGTACCCTTGGACGAAGCAACCCATGGCTGCCGACAAGGATCCTTCTGTCAGGTTGGGTCGACTACCTCCTCTGACTAAGTAGACCAGGGACCACGATGGCTCGGGACCACGGAACCATGGGATCTTGATAGGGTCCATCACCCATTCCCCCACCATCCGCTTTAAGTGCAAGATGGTAAAATTTCCCATTTTAAATATCAAATCTTCAACACCCAAGCCCATGCTGCTACTATGTGCCAGTTAACACGTATCTCTACATATCGGATTGACGACTAGCCTTAATCGAAAGTTCTCTCTCGTAATATGGAGGGGTAATTAACTATAGAGGCTTGCGCCTATAGGAAACCAAAACTTAAATTATAAAGTCCTCGCAAAATGAGGGCGAAATCTCTGGGTAGTGTCTTATCTATAAACCCATCTGTTTTCTCAAAATTTACCCTGGAACTTAATCCGTTAAAACTCCCCCGAAAAAGCAACGGAGAGGCCGGGGCCGAATTTTCGGAGCCCACTAGATGGAAGAACAAGTCCATGCAGTGCCCATCAGGTAAAATACAAATCATTTATAAACAAATCTTATCACTTTGAAAATAGATAGTGGATTCCAATGCATAACAGTCATAAGCTGATCCGTAAAACATGTGTAATTGGGTAGAATTTCACCAAAAATGAACTCAAAATACAAAATCATGTGTGCGTTTGAGGACCATGAATTCACGTGAATAATTACCGCATCAGTTTTTCACACATGTCAAATAGTTGTGTTCGCTTGCATGGCTTTCAACAAAACAAGATGGTTTAACCTATTGTGTGTCACAGGTTGTAAAAATGCTTCAAGTGACATGCATGTCAACCGCTTAAAGACACTCTACATGTATCAAATAGTAGTGCGCTCGCATGAACATAATTTTTCTAAATAAGATGAGTGGTTCACTATTATGCGTCATTGGTCATGCAGTCGTTTCATAAAGATGCACAAGATGTGCCAAATCACTAAAAACAATTTTTTGCATGTGCTTTGATAAAATGCTAGCATGAAAATCTAAAAATCAAAATGCTATGCAGATTAAAAGATGAATCAAATTTCTCTCTCTTCGAGAACCATGCAACCATTTTGAAAAGCATGCAATTATTTTGAAATTTTTACAAACACACTTTTCAATATCAAAATTATTAGTACGTTGCACAATGCTATCGAGCGGACTGCTCTATTATAGGGCAAAATCATAAGTTCTATTTTTAAAGTATGATCCTCCTTGTCCCTAATACCAGAGTTGACAAGACTTTGCCTCTTGTAAATCACTGGAATACCTATTGAAAGAGGGTTTTCTAATTCATTTTGCAACTAAATGCTCCTATGTAAATCTTGCAAAACAGTTTGTTTTAACATTTGCATAAGCCTTTAAAGTCTTTAACTAAGGAAATCTATTTTCAAAATACATACTCCCGGTGCCATACCTACAAGAAATAATCATGAATTTTGTCTCATAGACCTGATTTTCTACATACGAAGGTTGAGTCAACAAGGTTTGTAATGCAAAGAATGCCTCAATAAACTCAAGTAATGCATGACATGAACTGGATCTTCTTCCAACAAGAGGGCATAATTAAAGTTTAATGCAATAAAGTATAATCATGAAAGATACTCCATATGATGGGTGTAATCTTATGCTCTTAGATTTTACATATAAAAAGCCTAGCCTAGTGATTGCCGCATTGACTGAAAATATCAACCGGAGGGGATTCTATTTCCAAAATGTCCTAAAATCCTAATGCTAATTATTTTTGTTCCAAATCCATATAAAAATACAAAAAAAAATTCAGATTCAGAAAAAAAAAAATTAAGTTAAATTTATTGATGCAAGTAAAGGCGAACTCCTATCCATTCTCTACAATAGTTATTCGTTGGTGACAAGTTTAAGATAATGTCAGCTCACAAAGAGCTAGTTTCATATTAAGCATATCACCGAAATCACTACCAAAAGATCTCACACTAGGAAGGATGTTGCATGTGCTCAAATGGGTGATTTTATCACCAAATGACACCATTAAATAATAGCTATGACTGAGGAACTTTGATCGATTGGTTTTGTTACAAAATAGTACCATTAAATTATGATTACGATCAAAGTCTAATTGTTCTCTAATAGCTCTGCCTCTTGAGTTGTGAATCATAGGTACACTTGATAGCCACAAAGCTCTTTATTTGTTGAAGTCGACTTAAAAGTTATCCCCTTTGACAAACATTTATCCTAAGTCTACAAGTTCCTCTTAGACAATGCAACAAATGGCTGCTAATAAGGATCCTTAATTAGGTTGGGTCAATTACCTCCATCGACTAAGTAGATCTGGGTCACAATAACCCGGGATGATAGAATCATGAATTCTTGATCGGATTCGTTATCGTCCCCCACTATATGTTTTAAGCTAAATGTGGTAAATTTTTTCATTCTAAAAAATTAAAATTGTTGCTAATATAAGCTATGCATTTACTGCCCTATAAACTAGCCTTAATCGAAAGTTCTTTTTCGTCAACGGGAGAGATAGTTAACCATAGGGGCTTGCGCCTATAAAATACTTGAAATCATATCATAAAGTTCTCAGAAAATGAGGATGAAATCTCTATGTAGCATTTTACATACAATCTAATATTTCTTCTGAAAATTTCACCTAGAAAAATCGCTCTTTTAGAAGAGCCGGGTATGAGAGATATTAATCTTATGATTAGAGCATCATTGTTGAAATCAACACCTATGCAAAAAATTTCATGTATGTTCATCCTTTTTTGGAAGTAAATAATGCTTATAAATCTCCATAAGTAGGAATATATTGAAAGCTAGTACAGGGAACTCATATTTTATAATACCGAAAGAATTATCAGCCAACTATTACACATGCATAAATCATGCTAGACACTTTGTAATATCTTGTCTGGTCGTATCCTCAGCTTAAGTTGAAATCATGAAACCTACCACCGCCATTAAAGTTCCCCTAAAATTGATAGCTTTGGGATTTTCTTTTGTTTGATGATGTTTATGATTGATGGACTAAAGAACGTGCTTTTAAAGTAACTGCACTCCATGTCGCTTCTTGTGTTGTTAGTTTATTGTGATTAAGCTATTTTCATTTTGAAATTTAGTGATGATTTTAGCTGAGACACATTTGGATTTGAGAAATTTTTATTTTTTCTGGAAGTCACTGGAGCACTAGGGTATTCTCATTTAAAAATCATCAAAACACATTTGTCAGGGAATTAGTCTTGCTTGCTATGAATGCTTGCCCCTTTGCTTTATTGGTGGCCAACATGTCAAGTTTTTTTTTTACTTCCCTGTATTCTTTTGGTGTAGTAGTTCTACTTTGACAGAACATTGTTTATGCTCAGCATTTCTTGACTCTATCTCATCCAAAACTCCTCCCAGCAGCCCCCCTCCAAGGTTATGAGCTCTTTCTTGCTTCCTGGAATACCAAGTGAAGCTGTAACGCCCAGTGCTTATCCAGTATCATATCTCGTGTCATTTGGCTGATTTAAAAGGGCTGTAACAGGCAACTTTAAAGGCAGAGGACATCCTGAATTCTTGGCCGGAGGCTGAAGTGGGAAGGATATTGCGTGATTACGGAGAGGAAAGCAATTGGTGGTTCCTCCAGGAAAAGATTATTAATGCTCGAAAGAAGGGCGGATTGCATTCCACTAGAGAACTTGTAGATCTTGTTCGTAAAGCCTCTGGAAAGTCAGGAGGTATATATCCTGTGTTGGGTTCATGATGCATTTATTTTAGATTTTAAATTTCTTGCTGCTGTTATAGTGGGATATGGGTTGTTCTTGCACACTATTCTACAATATTTTACTCTTTTGGGGAAAAAAAATCTAATTTCTGTTAATATCTTGTCAGCTTGATTTTCTTCAATGGGCTAGCTAAAATAACCTTTGTTTATCTTCTTATAGTACTGCTTCAATGATTTGAATATTTCATGTTTCCTATAAATTGCAGGAAGACTAGGCTGGATTAAGACAGCTACACGGGTGTTCCAAGCACTAAGGATAGTAGTCAATGATGAACTTCAAACTCTTGAAAACGCACTATATGCCTGCTTTGACTGCCTGTCCTCTGGAGGTCGGCTTGCTGTAATTTCATTCCACAGTTTAGAGGACAGAATAGTCAAGAAAGCCTTTCTTGACATAATTGAAAATGAAGGAGAGGATGATGAGGAAGATTATGCAGTCAAAAGGAATGATAAAATTGGCACTGGAACACAAATTTGGGTTAAACAGAAGATTGTGGGGAGAAATGGGACCATCCTAACAAAGAGGCCAATAACACCATCTGAAGATGAGGAGAGATTAAATCGCAGGTGTAGAAGTGCTAAACTTCGGGTTATTCAAAAGCATTAAAATCAATGCAGCGTTTTTTCAGAGAGCAGCACCTATCAACGTACGTTGAGGGTAAGTCTTGTTTGAGTTTTCTCTATTTATAAAAAGTTGTGGACTCAAAACCCCATGTTTGAAGTTAAGTGATGGGGGAGCTTTCAGAACTTTGAATTTAGTACATTAGAGTACTTTATGTGCTTAGGATATCTGCTATGGTTTGATTGTATATCCCTTAAATTTTTTGGCCAAGTTTGGTTGCTTTCAAATTTGAATATACGAATAGAGTTAAACGGTCAGTGGCATGATAATTTACTATGGAAATGATTGAACATCTTCTAGTAGTCTTATTTCGCTACAGTTTAATTTTATTTTATTTTAATTTACAACATTTAACAAGTTGCAAAAAAAACATCTAAGATGTTTCATGTTCTCCCAAAAAGGGAACAGAACTTGCTGTTTTATGTTTGTGACTTAGGGTTATATCAATGTTTATGTTTCAAAACTTAGTACTTTAGTGTGTGTTACTTGTAGATGATGATTTTGATATGTGAGATCTCTTATGAAGTGAGAAGTTAAAAAATCTAGGACTGCTGGAATTTCAATATGGAGATTAGGGTTTAATAGAGTTTGGCTTAGGATTTTTATGGAATCGAGTGAATCAATTTTCCGTTACTTGTTTGGAATTTGGTGGGATATTTTAGGTTTAACTTCAATGAGAGAGCTCGGTGGTTTCACTAAATGTGGAAAAGAGTTTCCTCAATTATAGAAAGGAATAAATATAGTAGATTGATCCAAATCCTTTAAGGTGGACAATGGTTAACTCTCTGGAATGAATGGATCATAAATGGATCTTGGGCTAATATGATATGTCTAGTTTAAGATTCACTCAAGCTATTAGATTATAGTCAAGAGAGGAGTACATTCTAACTTACCCATGACAACTAATAAAGAATACTATAAGCAATTATTCATTTTTTTTAACAATGAAATTATATAATTAGTTAGTGAAGATACATGAAATCACAATTACATAGGATAAAAATGGTAAAAGAAAAATAAAATGTATAAATTGAAGCCAATATAAAGCATAGAGTAATGATTATCCTAGTGGAGTTGATCATGGCGACATTCAAACACCATTCCTATAAAATTATAATGGTATGGAGGACTAATAATGTCCCCTATGCAAGGTTGACACATAAATTGACTCCTATTATTGTAGAGGTCACGAGTTAGAAAGTTCAGTGTATTTGGGCTTGTGTGATGTTTGCTATTAAATTCACTCAAAGTAAAAAAAAAAAATTTGATATCTTTAGCCCCCCTATTTACGCTCATTCATCATATTTCACTTTTTGCTTCCCTCTCGCATTTCTTCTTTCAAATTCACTCCCATTATCATCTTAGCTCATCAATAATTTATAAGATCTCAAACCATAGTCTCATCCTCCGCACAACGGGTCACAACCATTCACCGCAAGCCATGGCTCATCGCAATCACCGTTTCTGGTCTCAGCTTTTTGCGCTTGCTCTGTTGCAACCACATTTGCTCGCTTGTAGTCGCAGTGCAGGTATCACTTCCACATAATTTTGTTTGTAGATCTTGCTCCCGTACTTGCTCTATTAAGATATTTGTGGTAAGCTTGTAAATCCCCTAAAAATAAATCAACAAATAATAATTCAAATCTCACATTTCACATTTGTAATAGAGAGAGAGAGATTGCTTCCTTTGGAACTTGATAGGCACTCTTGCATGCCACGATTTGTATTGGACCTTCACTTGGCATAGCGGAAATGGAATATTCATATGGGGATAAATTGTTCTCGTCTCTGGTACCCCTTATCTTTAATCATAAATTCCTCCTCAGAAGAAAGTTGGCAGCCTCAAAGCCACACCACAAACTTGCTTGGATATCATTTCAATAGAACCACTAATTCCGTGGTGGGATCAGCTGTACAGATGCTCGCAGAGGATGTATGCAGGCATGCGATACTCACAGGATTCCGTTAAACAACTAAGTCACGAGTCACGGCCTCACGGGTAGTCATAGAATAGCAGGTCATTGCTTGCAATTCACGTCCTCTGGACACAAAAGTGCTGAACTGCAAAGAAGATGAAAGCATAATAGCAGATGCATTTTGAGAGGTCCAATTGCATCTTAGCAAAACCAAAGGTCCGAATCATGAATAGAGGGTTGAATCAAGTAGAACGCATCCTGTTCTCTGTAAGGATGGATCATCATATTCATAGGCACGAATATATCAAAATAAATTAATATAAAATATAACAGTTTATGAAATAAAAAAATCACTAAAGTAAAATCAAAATTCAAAACATCAATTTACTTTTCCTTTGCACGCACTTAACGTTTTCTATGATTATGAACTTTGAGATTTTTATAGCTGGCATTGAATGAGCTTATATATGAAAAGTTAACGCTTGTTGCATGTCATATGTAGTTTTTTCTATTTTGTTCAAGCGCCCAAGTCGGAGTAATATTAAGAAAGGTAGAGATAGCTTCAGTCGAAGATAATATTAGAGAGAGTCACCTTAAATGATTTGGTCATATAAAACGACAGCCTTCTGATGACCCGGTTAAGAAAGTAGAGGTATTAGATTTGATTTATATTAAGAAAGGCAGAGGTGGACCTAAAAAAATTTGGTTAGAAAATAGAAATGATCTTTGTTTATTAGATTTAAACGAGAATTTGACTTTTAATAAGACACAATGGAGAAAAAGGATTAATGTAGTCGACCCCACGTAGTGGGACAAAGGCTCGATGTTGCTGTTGCCCACCAATTTTGCAGTATGTTGCACTTCATAGTTTTCTTCTCTCTATTGGTTGGTATATGAACAGAATTTGCTGTTATTCTCGAGTAGGTTCAGTGGCTGATACCTCAAAGCAAATTACATTTGCATGAATGAATACAGGTGGGTTAGAACTTGCTGCACAGTTTTCTTTTCAACACTCCGTTCTTATGACATCAAGATTATCATTTAATTCATTGCTTCACAATTTTCGATTGCAGGTGAGAATAATTCTCATATTTTCTACTGATGAAACTCTAATTGCCACTTTCATGCATGCCTTAATAAGCCAAATAACACCTTGAAAACAGGTTGACCAGCTAATTGCCACTTTCGAAAGGCATTTTCCTTGCTTCCTTCCATCTGGCAAGCATTATAATTATCGTATTTTTATTTGTACTTTGTACTACCTCGTTGCAGATATCTTCTCTGAAGAGAGCTGCTGAAGGACCTGCAGGTATGCTGCTGGATTCTAGGAGCTTCCTGTTGATATTGGACTATACAGAGACTAGAAGGAATGGAGAATGAGGATTAGATTATTGATGCTGTTGTCGGGTGTTTATATTCTTGAGATCGAGGAGAAATCAAATTTTCAATGAGTTGTATTTGTTTTTGTTGTTTTTGGGGCTGCTAACCGTATGTTCTAACCATCAAACTTAGAAGTGCAAGTGAATCAAGCCAGGTCGATAAATGGCCTTGAACTGAGCTCAATGAGCTAATAAGTCAGACTTGAGCTAGCTCTAGCTCTGGTTGAACTCATTAGTTTGCGAGCTGTGTCATTTAAAATATATTAACATGTAATACACTTCAAATATATTAGCATTCATGATTTTAATGATTGTTTAAAAATTATGTTGCACTTCCTTATATAGTAAGTATTGTCACAATAATAATTTTTTTGCTCTATCCCGTTATTTGGGCTTGGTTATATGAATTTTTTTTCTCTATTGTCTTGTTAAGAGTTAAATTCTCATTTAAATTTAATAAAGAAATGTCATTTTTTATATTTTCTAATCAAGTTTTTTTAGGTCTATCTCTACACTTCTTAACATAAGTCAAATTTAATGCATCTACTTTTCTAATCGGGTCATTGGAAGGCCGCCGTTTTATGTGACCAAACCATCTAAGACAACTCTCTCTAATCTTATCTTTCATTGGAGCTATTCCAATCTTTTCATGTATATGCTTATTTCATATCCTATCTTTAAGAGTAAAACCACTCATCCATTTGAGCATCCTCATCTCTGCAACACTTAACTTAGGCATTATTTGGGACAGCTTCTTTGCTGCTTTCTAAAATTGTTTTCTAATATAAAAATTTCTTGAACTAAAAATTTTTGTACTAAAAAGTGGTTTTATAAAGTAGCAAAAAAGCTGTTCGAAATGAAGCCTTAATATTATGCTTCTCTTTCAATAGCCAATATTCTGCACCATTAAATGTTGTCACAATGATTAAAAAAAATAAATGTAATTAAATTAGTATATATTTGTAAGTAAAATTATGATATAAACATGAGATGATATATCTAAAAAAATATGAGATTAGAAAAAAATTACATGAAGAATGTAAAGCAGAGTTTCACCTGATATCACAAACACATAATAAAATTAGGATAATTCTAATATAGAAATATATTAGGACATTTTGAGGAGATTTTTTCATAAATTTATTATTATAATAATTAGATTATGTGTTTTATATAACTTAATATATATATATATATATATATATATATATATATATATTAGTATTCCTCCCTTAGTTTTTGTTGGTGACAATTGCGACGACTTACTCGAGTCCGAAAGGCAAATTTTTAATCGGACGTCTCTTAATGCAACTCCATAGCACACTTCATGCAAGGTTGCTTTAATGTATTGTATCTGGTTGTTGAGAGTTGCGAAGCTCCGCTCAAAGCCTTTGAGTAGTCTCAGTAGAACTGTAGAAGCAATAAAGAGAACAGAGAGCTGCCTGAACATTTTTGTCTTGCAAAGTAAATAAGTAATTGATGGGATTTGGTGCTCTTTGATTACAGGACTTGCATAGTTGATCCTGTCCTAGCTCAGATATGACACTGACTTGCAATTTATTAGAACTTATGTAGACTGTCGCGCCTTTTGATTCCGAGATCCATCCTTTTATATTTTACTCATTTTCTAATCAGAATATATTTATGTCTCACTTGTATTTTATTGCTTTGGCCAGAAACTTTCATGCCATGTTGTCATAATTTTTTTTATTAATTCTACAAACTAAAGAATTTTAAAAAATATATTAGGAGGGTCATTTTTTAATCAAAAACGAGTTTGCGGGTTAATCAATACTAGATTGGGACTGACGGGTTAGAATTCTAGACTTGAATCCGATACATTTATGAAATAGGTTTATTTAAACTTGAATTTTTTAGTTGGGTTCGAGTCTGGTGATAGTTTAGGTCATTTATTGACGTCCCTTAAATACACCCCCATTTGCCATAGGGAACATAATGAGAGTGATACCCATTTATTAGTCCATTTTGCCCTTAGGGGCTGTTTGATTGCTTGAAAAAATGAACGCAGTGTAAAAAGAATGTAGTGTAAAAGAAATGCAATATAAAAAAAATTTTAGAGTTGTTTGGATGATTGTAAAGGATTAGGGTGACATTACTTTTTTTGTTTGATTTTAAGCAAAGTGATTGCAATGTAAAGTGAATTGTGGTGGCTTGAGGCGGTGGCGGTGGAGATGGCTGGCGGCGGTGGGGATGGCCGGTGATGGTTGGCGATGGTCAGCAGTGGTCAGTGACGGTGGCAATGTCGGAGGAGGTGCCGGAGGCGATGGGGTTGGTGGTAGCCGAAGGAGGTGGCCGGCAGGGGTCACTGCTGTTGGGCAGAGATGGTCGGCAAGGGGTGACAATGCTCTTTAGTTTGTGGTGTATTTGAAAATCGCCCAAATAGAAGGAATTTCAAAATACATCAAAAATAAACTAGAATGACATACAATGTAGTTGCTTTACTTTATCTTAACTTTATTTTTCATCCAACCAAACATCCAAATTATCAAAACTCCTATATTTGAATTACTATGCATCGTAAATGCAGCAAACCAAACAGCCCCTTATAATCCTCCAATGACTGAAGCAAGCTTTTCAACCTCCTGAAATTTTGATTAATTTTCATCCGCTTGTTTTTTGAATTTGTGAAGAGAAAAACCTCATTAATGCATATTTATATCATTTTTTTCCTGATTTATGTTTGTAATAAGATTCAGAGCTTGAGATTCTTAATTTTCTGAAGATCTAAATATGATGAAATATTAGCTAATCATATATTAAAAATATAACTTTTCTAATATGCAGTGATTACCTTTCTGAATCTAATGAATAATTTATATTATCTGCAATGAATATTTCACAGAATTTGATCCTTACAATAAATAAAGTTTAAGTAATAACACAATGTTTTCGTTTGGATGATGAAAAATATAGTACTAATACATATATTAAACTTATAATACAGTTACGGAGATGCGTTCATTACATATATTCATATACAGATTTGAATACTGCTTCTCCTGTTACTAAAAAACCTCTATTATCTTACCATCTGCTGTACCATTTACTCAGTTTGTCGTGAAAGGGCATTACAGTAACAGCCCAATCGATCATCTCCTATAAAATAAAATTGGCGATCAATCTCAGAATTCAGAAATGAAGCAAATATCAAAAAATTCTGGGCAGTATTCATCGACAAACTAGTCTTTTTTTGGAGTTCTTGCAGTACAGTGATGAATATGTCGCTGCATCCCCCCTTGGATGGCCTTACAGGCAATGAGGGATGGTCTTATGACCCAGCTACGCCTGATATCTTATGATCATGAGTAATTGTTTCTTTTGCCTGTTTTAACGGATATATAAGCTGAGCATGGTAAGAAATTTGTTGCAGCTCTTATTACGACTTCTTCTGATTTTCAAGATCTGTAATCAATAATCATAGATACTTATCTTTTTTTGTTATTGTCTGTATTAATGAAATGGGCTAACGGCTAAATTTTCTAAGAAGCAGAAATAAAGAGAGCTTAGAGTAGAACAGTTTTATTTACAGCTGTGGCCAGCAAGAAATCTAACGTCACAGATGCGTTAAAAGAAAAAAAATAAAAGCTGACATGAATGAAATGAAGAAGCGTGACTATTACGGAACTGGGGTTTCTCCCTCTTACTCTTCTATCATTTCTGACTGAAATTAAGACCAGTAAATGCATCTGCTCCAGTCCTTACAAAGGACCCCTTGTCAGTCTCCATTGTATTTTTTGCTAAGGCTTGTACTCCATGAAAAAACATTTAAATAAAAATAGAATTATATTTCAAAATAATACTCCAATTATTCGCATATAATCATAATATAACAATGCTCTTATTTAATCCTTTGATTATATAAATTTGATCTAAAATAATCTATTTGGGTCTAAATTTAGAATCAATTTTATAAAGTTAAGAGACTAAGGCTTAATTTTGGACGACTTTTTTTATTATTTTTTAAAGTAAATTTTTAGTATAAAAATTAAAATTTTTTACTAAAAAGTTATTTTAAGAAGAAATAAAAAAACCGTCCTAAATGAAGCTTTCATTTGAGATAATATTTTTACTTTTTTTTAAAATAGCTTTTTAGTACAAAATTTTTTGAACTAGAGAGCTACTTTAGAAAGCAGTAAAATAGTTGTCCTAAACGAAACTTAAGGCTTGGCTTGGGATAGCTTCGACCACTACTTTTTCGTTACTTTTAAGATATTTTTAGAAAAAATTACTTTAGAAAGTAATAAGAAAACTGATCTAAATAAGGTTAAATTAAGATCAATTTTATATCATAATTACAACATAAGAGACTATTTTTTATCAATTTTATTTAGTCGAGGAATTAAATTAGGGCAACTTATTCTTGAACTAGATTAGCGATATACGAATAATTTGAGGATTATTTCGATATTTTTCTGATTAAAAATATGTATAGAATTAACATTTGATCAGATGAACTAATATAATCCTTTAAAAATAAAAATATATGTACTCTTTTCAATTTGAGTGACCTATCAGAAAAGCTAAGCCTCAAATAATTTTATATTTGGATTTACTTTGGAGTATAATGATAGTTAATATTTTATTAATCAAATATAAGATATAAACTAATTAAGTAAATATGCATGATGCCAGTTAATTTTTTTTATTGAACTCAATTATTATCCATTTTTTTAATTTAAGAAAAATTCTTACAGTTAGTTTGGCAGATAGAAACTACTATTAATAAGCATAATTTAATTGAATTAATTATTTTAATCCTAATTATTATATATTAAATAAAATCTTTCTTACAAAAATCAAGTACTAATCCTAATAAATCCTTTATTTTTCATTGTCATCTCTTTTAATGACAATTAAAATATACTAAGAAAAATTACTATTATTATCTTATTTGATTACTAATAATATGCGGAGCATTTTACTAATAATAATATCCAATTTCTCTCTCTCTCTTTCTAGTATTAGCCAATATCTTTATATTATAAAATTTTTGGAATTGAATTTAAGATTATTTAAACTATGATTTCAATAAATTTATAGTCGAATTAAACGTCGCAAGAAGACGGATCCATCAACACTAAAATGATATGGTACTAATGAGTCCAGATCAAATAGCTGAAGTGTAATTAGAAATTTGACATTCAAATATTGCATGTTTATAGTGAAAGGGATTGCCTCTATGGCCCGAACCCAATGAGCCCAAGTAACATTAATAGGTCACTTAAATAATGAAAGAATGATCTATGATTTAAGGGGTAAATATAAGCTACTTGATAAAATGTTCTTGATTTTGGTTATTTTTAAAAATTATAAATAGACCCTTAGCTACAAAAAGAGAGATTATTACGTGTAGACGGCAAACGCGTCCGGAGGCCAATCCGGATGCGCCATGTCACCCAATGAACTGTGTATTGGTGATGTGGTGCGCCCGGATTGACCTCCGGACGCTTTCGGTGTCCACGCGTAATAATTTTTCCTACAAAAGAGGGGACAATTTTGACTTAGGATTCAAGAAAGCTCTTATAAGTTTTGACTAAGCTCCTTGGTTTATCTTTTTTTTTTGTGGTTAGCATGGATCGCTTTCGACAAGTGATAGTGGATGGATGAACCATATTCGATAGGTGATTATGGTTGGAGGGCGACTATGGTCAGAGGGACTGTAGTTGGGATATGGATGCTAGAGGGATCGTAGTCAGGTGACGAAGGACGAAGAGACTATAGTTGACGGATGACAAAGGTTTGACTGAACGTTGTTGGTGGGCAACGATGGTCAGAGGGACCTTAGTGGGCAAGCGACTGTGGTCGGAGGGATCGTAGTTGATGGATGATAGAGGTCAGAAAAACTGTAGTCGGTAGGCGACGGAGGTCAAGTGTGATTTAGTAAATCCTATCAATTTAGATTTAGAAAATTTTAAGCCAATTAAATCTTAAACATTGTTTGAATTACTCATGTTAAATCTAGTAAAATCCATATGAATAGTTTGGCTATTCATTTCATAATTTAAGTCTATTAGTTAAAATAAAATTTTAATAATTATTATTAAAAATAAAATTAAAATAAATATTATTATTTTATAAGATCATAATTATCATTATTTTAGTTAATATCTTTCATTAATGAACCACTACTGGATAGCATCTATGTTAGAAAATTTGTAAATTTTTTTTATTAGGTATATTAATTGCTTAACATCTATGTTAATTTTTTATCAACAAATTGATGGATTACTTTCCAAAATAATTATGTAGTATGCAAATATATATTTACTAATCACAACATAAATAACCTAAAGTGATGGCTCATGTATTATTATTATTATTATTAACGTTATTATTGCTATTATTATTATTCTTATAATTCTAATTAATTTTATTACTCTTTTTTTTATTATTATTGATATGTCTTCAAAAAATTATTTTAATTGAAAATAAATCTCAATACAAATATGAATCGAAAATTTTCAAAATTAAACTGTAATTATCCAAACTCCAAAATTTTCATAAAAAATCTCTCTTACTACCAAAATCTCAAAGGAATAATAATAATAATAATAATATCAACTATATTATAATTTTATTTTAATTTAAATAAATATTTTAAAATTATAATTTAAATTTACATATTTCAAAATACATAAAAGGAATAGTAATTTAATCAAATTTGATTTAAATTTATTTTGCATTTTCTGTTAAAACGTAAATTATAACTGCATTTTAATCGAAAACACAAAAAAACTTTTGCGAGTACGATCCTTTTTAAATTAAAATTTTTTTAAAATCCTTTTGCTAATTATATTTTAAATGACGATCCTTTTTTAAATTCCGCCTATAAAAATTTACTGATTTATTAATTTAAATATTTATCAAAATAATTATCGAATGATATAAAGCGAGCTATGGGAAACATATTAATTTTGTTTTATTCAGTTTTATTTTTAGCCATTTTAGATTACATAATTAATATTATCTAAAATGATATAAAGCGAGGTATGGGACAATGATGCCATATAAATGTGAGTAGGTGAGATCTATAGTCTGTTGTACTTAGTACTTCTCTCCACGACTACATTTATAAGAGTTCCATTAAGCTTTCTTTAATAAAATAATTTGGTTAGGTTGGAGATTTGCCGACAATGTTATTAAAAACGTGTAATAGAATATTTGCCTTAGTGTTAGAAAATAATTACCGTAATTAATGGGTACTTTGAGTTCTTAGAAATCAAATATATATTTGTATTATAAGGCTTATTAGCCTCTTGAGTGGCCGTATTAAATGATCTGACATGTCAATATGATACCATAGAAACTAAAGATTTTAGATTTTATTTAAGTCTAAAATGTATAGCTACTTAGATTTTGTTTGGGATGATTTTTTTATTGCTTCTTAAAGTAGTTTTTTAATACAAAAATTTTAATTTTTAATTTTGTACTAAAAAACTACTTTAAGAAGCCATAAAAAAGTCGTCTTAGATTTTATTTGAGACAACTTTTTTATTGTTTATTAAGGTTTCATTTGAGACAACTTTCTTAATGCTTTTTAAAATAATTTTTTGATATAAAAATTAAAATTTTGGTTCCAAAAAAACTTTAAAAAATAGTAAAAAAATAATCTCAAATAAATTTTAAAGTAACTTTTTAGCTTTCATTAAATAACTGAACTTCAAATATCACATCCGTATTTCTTAAGAGTTAATTTTTTTTTTTGAGTATTTTGTGCTTAACTCTGATGGATCAATATTTGATAATCAATTGCACAATGCTATCCTAACAAAATGTGATTTTTAGACTTTATCATTAAAATTTTGGTGAAAATTATTAAAGTTCTATGGATAAAATTTGGACTGGTGCTTAGAACGGGAAATTATTCCGTACGGCTTCCGGACAGTCCGGATTGTGATGTAAACACTATGTATAATTTTGTACATACTATTTGTATACAGTACGTATATCTAAATCTGGACGTACGGACACCGGACGGAATAGTTTCTGGCTTAGAATAATGGATGTTTGCAAAATATTTTTAGATTCTCCTTCTATTGTCCTTATCTTACTTGAATAATAATAAAAAAAAGATTTGGGCAAAAAGAAAATAAAATAATTAATATAAATTTAAAATTTAAATATTAAATTATCTTTGCTAACAAATGTACAAAACTTTGAACTTTGAAATTAAAAAATAATAAATTTTTGTCGAAACAAGGATGGCACCATTTCATTCGACAGCCTAGGCCCAGGTTTCAGCTTAATTCAGGTGATACGTGGGCCAACCAAACCATCTGCTCGCTCGGATTCGGTTCACTTGCGTTCAGGAGCGGAATCAATCTTAATTTTCAGTGGGGGCAAACTTATAAGGTATATATATCGGTGATCCAAGGGGGCAGCACCACTTGGTGGGGTTCGATCTGCCCGGTCAGATCGCGAGGTCAAAAGGCAGCACCCTTGCGGGGGTTTCCGAGGGCGCTAGAACAAATTTTGATTTGAAGGATATTTTTAAAATTCAATGATGAATTCTCTTTACTATTTATTGGGGGCAATTATCTAAAGACCATATTATTTTAAAATTTTTAGGAGGACAACTGCTTAAAAATCCTTATAATAAAAATTAAAAAATAAATGAAGATGAACAAATTACCTAAAAAATCATATAATTAAATTTTTTAAAAATTTTTTGAGGGCAATTGCCCCCCTGACCACAAGGGAGTTCCGCCCCTGCTTGTGTTGGCCGGTTCACCTGTCTATTGGCACTTGGCGCCATTGAGAAACAAGCTACTAATTGGAAGGTCTTCAGAACTTTCTTTATAATATTATAGAAGTTTATAATGTTATTAAAATTCTAAATTTACTGGTCTAAATATTCGGCGGAGGTTGGTATACAGCGACGATTAGGTCGACCTTTGTATCTTTTCTGGCATTTTGTTGATGAAATTTAAATGCATTGCAACATTAAGAAATTTACATTCTTCGGAAAAATTTCATCATAAAATCAGTAAATGAGAGAGTTCTTCGTGGGTACAAATGCTTGAATAAAAGCTGGAATTTTGTGCTTGCAATAACGTCAAACAAGCAAAAAGAATACTTACTCTTCGTAATAGCAACAATAACCAAACGTTAATTAATCACGCAGACATGCAGTTCAGTAGTAAGGTATCACGGGCGGCGGCGGCGACGCGTAGGACACTCCGACGACGGGCGGCAGAGGAAGATTACCCCCGCCTTTGCAGTTATCCGGCGGAGGCGGAGGCGAAGAAGTTATTAGAGGCGGTAGAGGTGGCGGCTGGTGGTGTTCCTGAGGTGGTGGAGAGTGGAGTACTGGCTTTTTGGGTGGAGGCGGCAACTGATACACCGGCTGTTCCGTTGGAGGCGGTGTGTTGTGCTCTGATGGAGGCGGAGAGTGATGGGCCGGGTGCTCCACTGGGGGTGGTGAATGGTATTGTTCAGATGGAGGTGGCGAATGGTAGACCGGTTGCTCTGCCGGAGGTGGCGAGTTGTGGACCGGTTGTTCCGATGGAGGTGACGCTGCCGGAGGCGGGGAGTTGCGGACGGGTTTCTGCGATGGAGATGGCGAATGGTAGACCGGAGGCTCTGCCGGAGGTGGAGCCTCCGGTGGCGAGTGGTAGACAGGTCGCTCGGCCGGAGGTGGCGAATTCACTGGTTGCACCAATGGAGGTGGTGAGTGATACAATGGTTGCTCGGGCGGAGGCGGCGAGGGATAAACCGGATGCTCCGATGGAGGTGGGGAGTGGTGGATCGGTGTCTCTGATGGAGGCGGCGAGTAATAACCCGGATGTTCCACAGGAGGCGGTGAGCTGTGCACTGGTTGCCCCGCCGGAGGGGGCGCATTGTGGATAGGATGCTCCGTCGGAGGTGGCGACTCACAGCCCGGTTGGCCCGAAGGGGGCGGCGAATGTTCGACAGGGTGGTTCAACGGGGGTGGCGAGTTGTAGATTGGAGGTGGCGAAGAAAGCCCTGGGTTGTGGACCGGAGGTGGCGAGTAATGTATCGGTTCTGCTGGGGGAGGCGAATGGTGAATCGGTTTCACTGTCTGAGGCGGGGAAGGGTAGACCGGATTCTCCGCCGTCGGTGGCGAAACAGGTTGGTTAGCTGGAGGCAAATGGTAGACAGGCGAAGACGAAGTTTTAGGTGGCGGTGCAGAGAAATATGGCGGTTCTGCAGGTTCATTGCCAGAAGACGATGGTGGCGGCGGTGGCGGTGGAACCGGAGAGTGCTGAGAGCCGTGTCCAGTAGCAGGAGGTGGGTGAGATTTAGTCGACGGAGATGACTCCGACGATGGCGGCGGTGGTGGTGGAGGGGAAGAGATTTGCCCCGTGTGTCCACCACTAACAGGCGCCGGTGGCGGTGGTGAGCTTCTTCCGCTACCCTTAACACCCTGCTTCGGTGGTGGCGGTGTGTTCAAACTCGGGCTCCCACCCGAGTGAGCCGGCGCTGGAAGCGGGAACTCTCCTGCGCCGCACTTTGCCTTCGTACAATCAAACGGCAGCGTAGCAGCCGCCGTGCACTGACTCGGTGGCCGCTGGCTCGGAATTCCAAGAATGCAGTTTTCACTCCCATCCACAACCACCCCTCTCCTCCCAACACATTCCGGGGCCTCGCCGGAGAAGAAATTATAAGAAAAGGTGAAATTTTGCAGCTTCGGCAGCGTACAAACGGCACCGGGAACAAATCCCGTAAGCTGATTTCTCCCCACATCAAGCTGCTCTACACTTGTCAACCCCGCAAAAGTCAGCGGAATCGGCCCCTGCAGCCTATTAAAGCTCACATCAAAGACAGTAAGTTTCTTCAACCTCCCAACCTCCGGCGGAATACACCCAGATAGATTATCATTAAGAAGAATAATCTCATTAAGGCTTCTCTCCATCCTTCCAATACTTGACGGAATGCACCCGCCAAGATCATTGTTTGCAAGCACAACAACAGAAACAGGGGAATTCCCCAAATTCCCCGGAATTCCACCACGGAGGCGGTTAGAGTTAAGGAAGATGGCATCAAGGGGGAGGTCGAAGAGCGCCGGAGGTATATTCCCTTCAAACTCATTGAACCGGAGGTCGAGGAATCGAAGCGACGGTAGCTTGAGGACAACGGCAGGGAACTTGCCGACGAATCGGTTGTTGCCGAGGTCGAGCTCGTAGAGGAGCGTGAGGTTGCTAAATGTGGAAGGGACGACGCCGCAGAAGCGGTTGGAGTTGAGGTGGAAGACGGCGAGATCAGAGAGGAGCCCGAGTTCAGGGGGCAGGAATCCAGCGATGTCGGCACCATTGAGGTCGATGGCTGCGACGACGATTAGGGTGGGTTGAAAGGGGAGAGGGGCGCAGAAGACGCCGGAGTAGGAGCAGACGTTGGGGCCCACCCATGAGGCGGTAAAGTTTTGCGGGTCGGAGAAGATGGCTGTGGTTTTCCAAGTTTGGAGGGCGATATAAGCTGCTCGGAGGTGGGGGTTAGGGAATCGGAATTGGTCGGGATTGGCGGCGTCGTTTTGGTTAAGTGCCGCTGTGGATATCGCCGGAGATAATACGAGGAGGAAAAGAAAGAAGGGAAGAGACATTCCGGCGAGAGAGAAAGAGGCTGCGACGGCGAGGTTTCAGTCACATGGAAGGTGGCGAAGAGGGGTTGGGGGAGTCGGTGCTTTGGGGATGTCTGGCTTGGATTTATACACTGTATTTAAAATGAAGAGGACATTTTTGGATTTATTTGTTTATATGAATATTTGGATTTGACTTCACATGGTTTGATTTATTTTTATTTTATATTTATTTGAAATGGTAGGGTACTCTTTTTTTTTAATTTTTAATAACAATGGGAAGAAACTTGATGAAGGTTCTGATGATCACACTAAGGGAGTTATGGCCGTAAGATGATATCTAGAGTTATGAAAGAGAATACGGTGAAATAATGAATGCAAGAAAGAGAGAGATATAGGTTTCTTCAATATAGATGAAATTTTTATTATCTAAACTAGAGGTATAAGTTGATAGAAATCTTAGAAATTTTGATCACAAAGAAAGAAGAAACATCTCTTATGAGGCTTCTCTTGAATGGAGTAGAATAAAATCACTTTCATTTTCTTTTTCTTCTTTCTTCTTCAATAGTAATGATGATTATGCTTCTTCTTCTTTTTGTTGTTCATCCTTCTCTTTTTATAAAGTCCGAGTTAGATATATCTTTGATATGATGGCTGTCTTGTCAATGTTTGTTGTCAGGTGATTGTCGGTGTCAAGTGGAATAGCGACTAAGAGGGACAAGTCGGATGGGCCCTTGGAAGCTTGTTGTCATTGGCTGTGACTCAGTCCGGAACTCCTTATTGAGATGTGAGATGGTCGAATGTCTTCGGAGTGTAGTCAAAGGGATAGACTGCTGTGATGTGTAAGGCCGTTATGTGGTTTCCCTATTTTAGGTGAGACAGGTGAGTGATGTTTTAACGAGGCCTTTAGATTGATTTGGTTGTGAGAGATATCTTGTTAGAGCGGTGTGTATCGCCCTTTGTTTGATGTAACATTATATATGAAGCTTGGTTCTAGCTCAAATGAATATGATTTGTTTGTTTGAGAGATGAACTTTTGAGATCGTCCTCGCTTGGGGGCGACTGTCTGGAAGAGGTGGACGGTGCTTGTAACAGCCCAAACTCATAACTATCGAGATATTGTTCATTTTGGCCTAAGAGCCTCACGATATTGCCCTTTTGGTGTAACTTCCCAGGAGGTCACTCATCCCAGGATTACTTTAGGATGAGCACGCTTAACTATGAAGTTTTTTTAATAAAATTTCAACCATTACATCAAAAGGTGCCTCGATATTTAATATATATATATATATATATATATATATATATATATATATATATATATATATATATATATATATATATATATATATATATATATATATATATATTACTTTAAGGGTTTTACAATCTTCTCCATGTAAGTAACTAATGTTCTCGTCAGTGTTGTTATCCCAGAATCATCCACTATGCAAATAAGGTTCTATATGTGACTCCTACAAGTTCAAGTGGTGACTCCCACCACATAGCACTTTGTCCCATATAGGGTTCAAGAGGTGACTCCTATGATGTAGCACTTTATCTTGTAAGACACTTAGTTTCCATCTTCCGACTGGTGCATTGCTCTGATACCATTTATAACAGCTCAAACTTTTAATTATCGAGATATTATCTGCTTTGGCCTAAGGGCCTCAAGATTTTATCATGTTGGTGTAACTTCTCAGAAAGTCACCCATCCTAAGATTTCTTTTAGATGTGTATGCTTAATTATGGAGTTTATTAATGAAATTTTAACTATTACACCAAGTGACGCTTTGATATTTAAGAGTTTAACTTTTTTTACTTGAGGAGTTTCATTGTTTTGGTCCAATGTGCTCCAATATTAAGCTCCCTTCCAGCTTATGAGCGAGTCCCTTGAATGAACAGGTCCAAAGGAGGAGGGTGTAAGAATTCAAATTTGGAAGGTTGTAACTGGTCGCTATTGCTTTTACTGTAATGTGTTTAAAGGAAAAATAAAAACTGGTTGACTCGTTGGTTGAAGATGTATTAACCTGTACAGGATGGTGGGATGACAGATATTTCTTTAAATATTGTGGTTGGATGTTATCCTTTACTGATTCACATGATACAACGATACAACGATTGAGAGTTATAAAAAGTTATTATTATGTTGACAGATAAGAGTGACTACTCTGTTTACCAAGCTAGCGGTTACTAATTATTGATTATTAAAAAATACCGTAATAACTAGAACTTCTTACTTGTTGATGTATGGCCACCGAAATATATGTTACAGATTTATTGTCACTGTATGACTTTACAAATACTCTATTGATTTACTAAAATTGTACATATTTATTGTTATTGTATAATTTCACTGTTACTATCACCAATTTACTAATGATAATATACTAATATTATTACAGATATGTATATCGATATTATTTGATATTACTACTGATTCACTATTATTGATTCACTATATTAATATTAAGAATGTGATATATTAAGCACATGATATACTGAGTAGCATATGATTAAGATACAGATTTGATATTGATATAGAATAACTGAATATAATGTGTACATTATCATAAGATCTTTCTGCATTGATATGATTTTGATAGTCTTTAATGATGCTTTGATTTTACATCTTTATATGATTTTTTTACTAATTGATAATACTGATATGACAACTGCTTTATCGATTCGACACTAATACTGTTTACTAGTTTCCCCGCTATACTATTTTACTAGCTACCGTATCATACTATTTTATTGGTTAAAGATTCAACTGCTACTGCTTGTGAGTTTTATTATTTCTATCTGATTCTTGATCATATGACTGTTGCTATTATGAATTGACTAACGACATGCATAATGCTTCTTTACTGTATTTTGAATTTAGTTATAGGATTTTAGTAACATAATGGGCTTTTTAGCTCATTATATATGGCTTAAATGATTTTAGGTCTTGGAAGAGATTCAGGTGTGTGAGACTGATCAAGATTGCTCATGTTTTATTTCTTTTTTGCTTTAGTTATTCTTTTATCTCAAGAATGGAAGGATATATTACGATTATATGATTCTTGAGTATTATATATAGATGTGTATTGATATTTTGAATTATAAAATTTATTTCCGTTGTTTATTATTAATAGATAAAATTAGATAGCATGGTTATTATATAATAAAATATAAAAGAAAAAATTCTTCCAAATTAAATTATGGGCGTTATAGAGGGAGTCCTCCTTATGCTCGACCCAAATATAAACTGTAAGACACTTGCGAACGGGTATCTACACATATAGGTATTCACGGGTGTACAGGCGGATCCAAGCAGAGTTTAAGATGTGCATCCTTTATAACTAAGGACAAACATTAATAAAATCATTTTAATTGGGTAAGACTCAATGGTTTTTTCCTGTTTAGAATTTTCATATAAAAGTTACATTATCTCTTATAACTCTTGCATCACTCTTTCTTATTTGTGTATGTACTAAATCTTCATACAAAACTACGATGCTAAACTCTATATTTCTCTACCGCTATAAATATCCCGTCACATAATATTTCTAAACTATTAAACTTATAATTGGGTTGGATTATATTATGAATTATTTGGCTCTTAGAATTGAGAATCGACACATTACATCAATTCTAAGCAAATAATGTTGAAAATAAGAATATAATTACTTAGATTTTATTTTGAAATAGTTTTTTTTTACTGTTTTATGATAAGAAAAATAATTAATAAAAATAATATAAATTTGAAAAATAAAAATTTTAATGTTATTTTAATTTTCTATTTTTTAAAATATTTTTAAATTATGGCCGAGAAAAAAATCTAAAAGTAAAAATAGAAAAAGTTAAATTACCTCAAATAAAATTTTAATCAGAAAGTTTAGAAAAGATTAACGCGAAATTTATTATCAAAGTTTTGTTATAAATTTGCTTTTTTATTAAAATTATTTCGTACACCCAAATTTTCTTAAAAGAAAACCATTGTAGGTCCCACCCACCTGTTTACGTGACCTGCATCAACTGCAGTTTGCAGCTTCTCTGTCTAATGTCTATCGCAGAATTACGAACGAAATAAATAGATATTTAATTTAATGTTTTTTAATTTAAATATCTAAATATCTTATTATACCCGAAAGCGCGTTCTGATCTGGAAAAAAAGTTAAGCAACGCGGCATTGGAAACCTAGCATTGAACTGCGTTTGAATAATTTATTTTTCTAACCACTTTAATTTTTTCAATGTTTTTTGAAATGAGAGTTTATTTGAGTTTGCTGAAGTTTTTATAAAAAATTTTTAGGGAAAATAAATAAATAAATAAATAAATAATATATATATTTTCAGCTGTCATAAAAAATGACAGCAGTGTCAAACCTATTATCGAGAGATTCCAAAGTCCTTGGTGAAGAACATACATGATCATGTTATATAGTTAATTAGTATAAAATTTATCGAATAACTGATCATTAAAAGAGAAGCATAAAATTAAATTAAGTGTTGTAGAAATGATGATGCTCACATGATAAGTGATTTTACTCTTAGAGACAAAATGCGAAACGAGTATACGTGAAAATATTGGATCAGCCAGCATGGAAGATAAGATTAGAGAGAATCGTTTTAAATGATTTGGTCGAATAAAATATCGACCTTCTGATAATCCAATTAGAAGACTAGATGTATTAGATTTAGCCTATAATGAGCCAGATCTAAAAAGATTTTTTTTTTTTTTTTTTTTTGTGACGAGGAACTAATCTGCTTTGCAGATTGTAAACCCCGGTCGACCTAGCAGGCTACCCATACCAATTAGCCCGGGCCAACGCTTAAGATTTTCGCTGCCACCCATGAGGTAGATCTAAAAAGACTTGATTAAAAAGTGTTAGAAATGATATTTTTTTAATTATATTTGAATAAGAATTTGACTTTTAACAAAACACAATGAAGAAAAAAATTTCATGTTGTCGATCTCACATAGTGGGATAAAATATAATGTTATTATGAAGCTATCATTGTTGCGGACTCAAATATACGCGGCGATAGATTTTAATTTTCCGTCTCAGCGTTGTACGTATATTCAGCACACAAACAGAATTGAAATAGTAACACCAGGATTTTTACGTGGAAAACCCTGGAAAGGGAAAAAACCACGGGGCCACGCCCAGTTGAAAGAGTTCCACTAGTGTCGTTTGAAGTACACGAGGATGATTCGTCCTTTAAATTCAGGACGATCAGGTTACAATGAGTATCAGTTACAAGGACAAGCAGAGTTCCGATGTCACTTGAGTGTCCGGCAGAATTCCGGCGTCACTTGGAAAGAAGTCCGGCGTCACTCGGGCGTTGGGTAGAATTCCGGCGTCGGGCAGAATTCTGACGTTGCTCCCGTGTAGGGCAGAGCTCCGGCGTCCCTCGGGCGCCTGGTGGTGCTCCGGTGGTGTTCCGGCGGAGTTCCGGCGGTGTTCCGGCGGTGGTCGAGGAGGAGCTGTTCCCTCCTAGGCGTCTCTTCTCTTCTTCTTCTCTTCTTCTCTTCTTGGCTTGGGTCCTCTCTTAAGAGAAATGAGGGGCTATTTATAGTTTTTCTGGAGTGGCATAGCCCGTAAATATGTGAGGGATCAAGGGCAAATAAGGAGTGATCCGGATGAACGGTCGATATTGAATCCCTTGATCGTGAACCGTTTATCAAGTATTTGAAGGTCTTAATGATATCAGAATTCTGCGATCTTGGGCTCGTTGGATTCGTCTCGTCGAGCCGCTCGATTCGACTATAAGCTCGTCAAAATCGGAGACCGTTTGGTAACTCAAATTGCTGTTTGATGCTTCCAACAGCACTTCGGGTACTTGATTTGGACTCGTTTGGGCTCGGATTGAGTCGAATTTGGTGTTGTTGGATTCGTATTTCCGAGACGCTCAGTTCGACTGTAAGCTTGCTGAAATCGGAGTTTAAATAGTCTCCGAATTAATTTTTGAAGCTTCCAACTTGAGTTTTTCCTCGAGATTCGTGCCCGATCAAGATAATTTTTCGATGATGTATCAGTTGCCCCCCTATTTTTGGACGTCAAAGCTCCAGGAGTCCAAAAATATATGTGTCGGCTTTTCACTTTGGCAAAATCGCAAAAATTTGCGTTCCAAAAATTAAATGTTTGCTCGAACTTGATCATAGAGGTCCCGTTGAGCTCCGAAAGTGTCAAAATTGAGTCCGGAACGTCGAAAAACGTGTCCGGGGACCCCAAAAACATCGAATTTGGACCATCCGGGCCCGAAATCAGAGCCCGGGAACGCGTAGGCGGCTGAACCGGCCGGCCGGCCGCCGCCCGCGGTGGCGATCGCGCCAACCGGCGCGTCCGCGCGCGGAACCGCGCGGGGCGCGGTTAATTAAAAAATTTTATTATTATTTTTTTTAAGTGGTGGGGCCCAAAAAATTCCGAAAAAATCCCAAAAAATTCCGAAAAATTTGAAAAAATTCAGGGAATTTAATAAAATTTTGGAATCCTCCCCCCTCAAAAATAATATAAATAGACCCCCAGGGCCTAGGAGAAACTCGCCCCTTCTTCCTTTCTCCTTCTGGCTTTTGGCATTTTGAGGCTTTCCGCCGTTTTTGAGTAGGTGACTTTCCCTACTTGACTCGGCGCCCCTCCCTTTGCGCAGAAGTTAGAGTATTCCTCTCTTCTCCCCTCTAGTTTCTGGCATTTTGAGGCCTTCCGCCGTTTTTGAGTAGGTGACTTTCCCTACTTAACTCGGCGCCCCTCCTTTTGCACAGAAGTTAGCGGTTTTCCCTCTTTTTTCTCTCATTCTGGCTTTCTGACAGTTGAGGCATTCCGTTGTTATTCAGTAGGTGATTTTCCCTACTTGAGACAACGCCCCTTCTCTTGTACAGGAGTTAGAAATTTCTTTTCTTTTTCATTCCTTCATGTGGAGGTGAGATGTTAGTCGGAGGGAGTCTGAAGATGGTCGGAAGTCAGGCGTCGGGAAGAAGTACGGCGTCGGGTAGAACTCTGACTAAAATCCGTCGGCGGGAAGAAGTCCTATGACGGGTAGAAATTCGGTGTCGGGTAGAAGCCCAACAAACATCCGGCGATGGGCAGAAGTCCGACGTCGGGAAGAATTACAGCGTCGGGTTGAAGTCCGACGAGGGTCCGACGACGGGCATAAGTCCGGCGTCGGGTAGAAGTTCGACGAAAGTCACGCGACTGACAAAAGTCTTTCAACGGGAGGAAGTTCGGTGTCAGACAGAAGTCTGACGAAAGTCCCGCGATTGGCAGAAGTCCTGCGTCGAGTGGAAGTACGGTGTCGGGCAGAAGTCCGACGAAAATATTGGGCAAAATTCCAACGAAAGTCCGGCGACGGGCAGAGACCCAGCAACGGGAAGAAGCTCGTCGTCGGGTAGAAGTCCGATGAAAGTCCCTCGACGGGCATAAGTACAACGTCGGGTAGATATCCGAGGCAAGTCACGTAACTGGCAGAAATACAACGTTGGGTAGAAATTCGACGAGGGTCTAGCGACGGGCAGATGATGGCCGGCGTCCAGTAACATTGTGTTTAAGGCAATATTCATCCATACTGAAGTGTGCCAACATTAGGTATTACTGAATCAAGAGGCCGAAGTAGTGTGACATGCCAATATTCTGGCAATACACTAACACTGTCAACTGAGTGGAGGTCTGATGATGATCTAGTTATGTCCTTTCTTTAAAGGAGCAGTTGTAGGAGATGCTTGCGTGCAGTAAGGGAGAAGTCACTTAAATCCACCAAGGATATTTGACTGTGTTAAAGTTACTTGTTGCTGGATGATACTAGCTTGTATGAGTGTCACCAGTGTACCTTTTGATTTCAACTTCTGGCGAGAAGAAATGTATATTTGAATCTGAATTTATGTAACTCCAATGATATTGTATATGAAATGAGAATTTGTCCCCTAGAGGGACCTGAATTGTTATTGCATCTGTAAGACATGCTTTGTGCTTTTGATGTATTATTAGTCTGAACGAATGTGAGAGACATCCTTTTAGGATGTTTGACATATCTGAGACTGTAAGTCAAAGCCCTTGCTTGGTGACGTTAAGGGAAGATGTTAGATTAAATCTCCCCAAGAATGATCTTCCAATGATTGGGATACAAGACATCATCCAATGACATTTGACCTATATGAGGTTGTATGTCAGAGCCCTGCTCAATGACGTTAACCTGTATAGGAGTGGTCGAGGGAATCCACCAAGGATGTGAGACCTATTCGAGGTTGTATGTCAGAGCCCTGCTCGACGACGTTAACCTTTATGGAAGAGGTCGAGAGAATCCACCAAGGATGTGAGACCTATCCGAGGTTGTATGTCGGAGCCTTTGCTCGACGACGTTAACCTGTATGGAAGAGGTCGAGAGAATCCACCAAGGATGTGAGACCTATCCGAGGTTGTATGTCGGAGCCTTTGCTCGACGACGTTAACCTGTATGGAAGAGGTCGAGAGAATCCACCAAGGATGTGAGACCTATCAGAGGTTGTATGTCGGAGCCTTTGCTCGACGACGTTAACCTGTATGGAAGAGGTCGGATCGAATCCCCCTGGGATTGATCATCCAGTGATTGAGACACAATAAAGATTGCGTATTTCTCGAATCAAGGATAAAGAGACTATATTTGTTAGTAGTTTTTCACTGTCATTTGTATTCTTTTTAAAGAAAGAGACAATATCAAAACTGGACGAACAACACATTATATTACTGTAAGACAATACAATAATTCCCTTGTACAACAAAAGAGATACATATAGGGACAACCACATCATTTGACTTGGTAGAAATACTAAGGACATTAGAGTGACATCCTACTGATCATAGAAGAGATACATGGTGACACATGACAAGTAGTATTACTAACACAAAGGTTCAAGTTGCAGCATTACTCAATCTCACCAACCATTTGAATATTATTTAATGGTTGTCTTTGTTGTTGTTGATTTTGCCCCCCAGTGGGGCGAGCTTCTTCTCGGGTAGGTGGGTTCCCAATAAACTGTCGAAGATAGCCCTGGCGGATAAGTCTTTCAATCTCATCCTTAAGTTGCCAACATGCTTCAGTAGTGTGGCCACGACTACGATGAAAGTGACAGTACTGATCTTGATTTCCTGTATTTGGCTTCAAAGGATGCGGCCATTTCACTTTGTCCTGATCTTGAATCGCCATTAACATATTTGCTCGAGATGTGTTAAGCGGAGTGTACTCTTTCTCCTGCCGAGGTTCTCGTTGTGGTAATGGTGGCCTAGAAGGTAGATTGCTATTCCCTTGCTTTTTTCATTGTGATGAGGGAATTTCCACCTCAGGTGCTCCCTTGCGCTTCCCAGTGGTTTGCTCGAACTGTTTTCTATGAGCATTTATTGCCTCATCTGCAGATATCTGCGCCTCCACACGATGGATCAGATCGGCATATGAATGAACAGTGTCGTGCATAAGTGCCGAATAGAAAGGACCAGGACGAAGGCCTCCAAGGAAGACCCCTCGGAGCAATTCTGGGTTTAGTCCTGGAATCTGTCGTGCCTCGGTGGAAAATCGCTGAAAGTACTCTTTTAACGATTCTCCCTCATTTTGACGAATCCCGAAGAGGTGGGAAGAATCTTTAGCAATTCTTTGATTGGCTACAAACTGTTCAACGAAGGCTTTGGCCAATTTGACGAATGAAGGGATCGTTCCAGATGGAAGAGAATAGAACCATGTTCGCGCCTGTCCTTTGAGTGTAGTAGGAAAAACCTGACATAGGAGGGCATCCGAAGCTCGCTGGATATGCATGATGGTTCTGTAATGATCGATGTGCTCGTACGGGTCGGATGTCCCGTCGTAGGAATCGATGCTTGGTAGTTTAAATCCTGCCGGAATAGCGTGTTGAAGAATAGCTTCTGTCAAGGGTGACGACTCCTGCAAGTCCCACTGACGAAGGGGTTGCCTTATGCCTCATGTAGGGAACTCTTCTCGGACCAATCGTCGCAGTTCGTGGCGAAGGGCATTACGAGGGAGCTCAGCAATGTGTGGTCGGGCTAACTCTTCGGGGAGGTCCAAAGGAATACGAGGTTGCCGACCTGTGTGCGAAGGATGGGTAGAACTTGCTGTATCAGCCAGCTCATTATCTTGATGCGACTGCGAACGCCTCCTGAGTGGAGGAAGAGGAATCTCGTCTTGAAGATGTTCGATTTGAACAGCTTCGACACGTGGTGGATTTCGAGGGAGAAGAACCTCCTCCTGAGGTGCTAGGGTCGGTTGTCGAGTCTCTCGCAAGAGTTGTAGGATCTCGTTTTGAGATTCTTCCATCTTTTGAATTCTCTCTTCTAGGGAGGGTCCCGAGGTCCCTTCTCCAGGTGCGTTTTGCCCCCCGGGGTATAAAGAGGCAGATATCGGGCGTCTATGATTCATAGACTGATTCCTGGATTGATGAGAGTGAGAGCGGGAGGCTCCTATGAGGCGACTGCTACGCCTGTTGACCATCGTAGCAATACTTGAAGTTGTGGGATAAGATTCCCACAGACGGCGCCAAACTGTTGCGGACTCAAATATACGCGGCGATAGATTTTAATTTTCCGTCTCAGCGTTGTACGTATATTCAGCACACAAACAGAATTGAAATAGTAACACCATGATTTTTACGTGGAAAACCCTGGAAAGGGAAAAAACCACGGGGCCACGCCCAGTTGAAAGAGTTCCACTAGTGTCGTTTGAAGTACACGAGGATGATTCGTCCTTTAAATTCAGGACGATCAGGTTACAATGAGTATCAGTTACAAGGACAAGCAGAGTTCCGATGTCACTTGAGTGTCCGGCAGAATTCCGGCGTCACTTGGAAAGAAGTCCGGCGTCACTCGGGCGTTGGGTAGAATTCCGGCGTCGGGCAGAATTCTGACGTTGCTCCCGTGTAGGGCAGAGCTCCGGCGTCTCTCGGGCGCCTGGTGGTGCTCCGGTGGTGTTCCGGCGGTGTTCCGGCGGTGGTCGAGGAGGAGCTGTTCCCTCCTAGGCGTCTCTTCTCTTCTTCTTCTCTTCTTCTCTTCTTGGCTTGGGTCCTCTCTTAAGAGAAATGAGGGGCTATTTATAGTTTTTCTGGAGTGGCATAGCCCGTAAATATGTGAGGGATCAAGGGCAAATAAGGAGTGATCCGGATGAACGGTCGATATTGAATCCCTTGATCGTGAACCGTTTATCAAGTATTTGAAGGTCTTAATGATATCAGAATTCTGCGATCTTGGGCTCGTTGGATTCGTCTCGTCGAGCCGCTCGATTCGACTATAAGCTCGTCAAAATCGGAGACCGTTTGGTAACTCAAATTGCTGTTTGATGCTTCCAACAGCACTTCGGGTACTTGATTTGGACTCGTTTGGGCTCGGATTGAGTCGAATTTGGTGTTGTTGGATTCGTATTTCCGAGACGCTCAGTTCGACTGTAAGCTTGCTGAAATCGGAGTTTAAATAGTCTCCGAATTAATTTTTGAAGTTTCCAACTTAAGTTTTTCCTCGAGATTCGTGCCCGATCAAGATAATTTTTCGATGACGTATCAATCATAAAAAACAAATTTTTATCATGAAAATTTTTTAAAAGTGAAAAAAAAATACTAGTGCAGTTTGAAAAGTAAAAATTAAGATATTTTTATATATTATGGGGTAGAAATATGCCCATCAAGAATTCATGTTTTGTTTTTTCAGCTTTAGCTCATTCCAAGTAAGAAGGTGGTTCTAATAATATGAATTTCTTATTTATTTTATTTGTTTCTTTTTTTACTTCCAGCTTTAGCTCATTCCAAACTTGTCGTGTTCTCCACTCGGTGAATAAGAATATTGCCCTCTGAAGCTATTACTTGAAGAGCAATATTAAACTTTCTAAGGTCATTAAATATATATATTTTTCATAATATTTTCTTATATTAAATTTGATTTGCAAAAATATCAGAGAAATTATGCAAATTGATCTAAATAAATTTTTGGGAAGCTAGAAATTTCAGCTTATTAGATTATGTGCATTTTATTAATAGAAGTAAGAAATATTTGTGAGTACAATACATATATTTGTTATGTGTGGATATTAAGAAAGCAACTGCTCAAATAAATAAAAAAAAGAACATATTATAATATCCACAGTATTTTAAAAAAAATATTCCCACAAAAGTTTCACATAAAACATATGCTTTATTTTAAAATTTAAATTATTTTTACATATGATTCACAATCTAATATCCAAATGCCATCAAAATTTGAATATTTTGATCTTGAGATTAAGGTTTTGTTTGGAATGTTTTTCTTACTGCTTCTTAAAACAATTTTTTAGTATAAAAATTAAAATTTTTGTTCAAAAAATTTGCTTTAAGATGTATTAAGAAAGCCGTCCCAAGCAAAGCCTATAAAAAATTTAATTTTTGTACTAAGAAAATATTTTAAAAAGCGGTAAAAAAACAATTCCAAATAAAGCCTAAATTAGCTAAAATTTTAACCAAGAAAGCATGAAATGATCTAAAGGATCAAATTTGCTTAGTTGTGAGCCCAAATCCACATTGCTTCAGCATATTAAACAAGTAATAATAACAAATGGAAAATTGCTTAGAGATTCCAGGTTACAACACAATCATTTTTCAGTATTGTGCAGCTGCAGCTGCAGCTGCTGTGTTTGGCAGAGATTCTGGCCAAATCATGGTGGCTCCTGATGCTAATCAACTGCTCAACCACCCAAAAACTGTACATTCACAGGTTATTATAATAGAAGTAAACGCATAACAGCTCCAGCAAGCTGAGAAACACATAAAATATTTGGGTATTCAACGCCTAAAATAATAAGTTAATCAAAATCTGTAGACAGCATCATGCTCTTTTTTTTTTCTCTGTGCAGAATCCTAATTAAACAAAGAAAATTTATTTGGAATAATTTTCTTATTAATTTTTAAAATAATTTTTTAATAAAAAATTTATAAAACTAAATTTTTTACTAAATTAGTAGAATCCTACATTATACACTCATATTATGTGAAAAACACAAAAAAAATTATACCAAAATATTCTAATTAAAAATTCAATTATGCTAAGCCCATAATTTTATCTACTTTATCTTTATGATGAGTACAATACTTATATATAAGTTACATTTCCAACACAAAAAAAAATATCTAAAAATTTTAAAATTCATTCGAAATTATTTTTTTATTAAAATAATCTAAAACAAAATATTTCCAGCATACCTCATATTCATTTAAAAAAAGTAAGACAAAATAAATAAAATAATGATAATAAAAATGGCAAACTTACAAATGAATCAGACTTGAATAAATTTTAATTCAAAAGAGAGCTCAAATATATTTTTAGCAATTATATGATATTTAATCTCAAGATATTATTTATTTATTTTTAATTTAATCTCAAAACCCTTGGGACTAATATTGCCTTTTTATTATATTTATTTAAAACACTTTTTATTATCATATGAATTAAATAATATGCCGTTCATGTTTGTTTAATTATAAAAAAATTTACATACATACCACTTTCTTTCATGCTATTTACATATCTACCACCTAAAATTTTAATATTACATTTCTATTATTCATTTAAAATTTTAATATCAAATATACCACTCCTATATTTCATTATCACCACCCATACCACTCTATAAACTTTAATATTTCATTCCATGCACCCATTTTTCTTCTACGGATGATAGGCATGTAATATTAAAATTTTATGTATTAGATATGTAAATAGCAAGAAATAAAATGGTATATATGTAAAAATCCCTTAATTATAATATCACACATATCCCACATCCATTTTATATCCTAAATATCAGTGTCTGTTAATCAATGCATCCTAGCTAAAACCTCTCCTCAAAGCACTCCCAAAACTAAGGCTTCATTTGGGATAATTTTTTTATTATCTTTTAAAATAATTTTTTAGTATAAAGATTTTGACTTCAAAAAATTTTTATACTAAAAAAACTACTTGAAAAAGAAATAAAAAAACTGTCCCAAATAAAATCTAAACTATTTTTTACGGCTACTTTTAAAATAAAAATTATACTAAAAAATTGCTCTAAAAAATAATAAACAAATTATCCAAAATGAAGCCTAAAAAATAACTTAACTACATTATCAAAAGAAATATGACAAAGCATGAGGATATGGAAACTTATCAATAAATTTTCATCTTGTTGAGTCCTCACGGTTTGGCAAATTGTTGCTTTGCTATACAATTTGATCAAAATTATGAATAGCGAGTGACCTAATGAATTAACCAGACATTGTTGCTTACTTAAAATAATAATAATAATAATAATAATAAAATAACCAGACATTGTTGCTTACTTATCTTACTTAACATGAAAAAATCTGCATGCATTAGGCTTTGTTTAGGAGAGCTTCTTTGCTGCTTTCTAAAATGATTTTTTAGTACAAAATTTTTTTGAAATAAAAATTTTTGTTCTAAAAAATAGTTTTATAAAGTAGCAAAAAAACTTTCCCAAATGAAGGCTAAATCTTCACCCATCCCGCAGAAAGGCACCAGTTGACACCAGCACTCCAGGTTCGAGACGAAAATGCCAGTTACAGTATCGAAAATGCACTAGAACTAAATTTCAGTATTGACATCCCAGATATTGCAAAGAATGTTGTCTTTTTTTTTTTTTTTGGGAAAACCCGAGGCATAAGCCCATGTATTAAAGATAAAATTCAATTACAGAGGAACAAGAAGTAACCTATAGAAGGGAAGAAGAACCAGATAGAACTAAAAACTAAATCCACAGCCCGCCTAGAAAAATGGCGGGGAGGGATCAAAAGAACCAAAAGGACTCAAAGAAAAAAGGCCAAAACCCTTACATCAAAAAATTTTTTAAGTAAAAGAGGCGTCTCCGCAGCATGAAGGAGGCTCAAGTTGCCAAAAAACCAATAGGCAATCAAAAGACAATGCAGCATAAGAAGCAAGAAAAGTGTATTGACCGTCACAGAACCTCCAACAACAGCACATTAAGAAGTTCCATTCAACCAAAAGCTTTGCCACAAAGGCCATCCAAAGCAAGAATGGAGAGGTTTGGCCTTGCTCATCATTGTCGGTATACCAAAAATCCCAAAAACCGAATCCAGCGAACAACATATAAAATCTGCCATAACAGAGTTGCAAAGAATCGAATCTGTAACAGTTCTATCAAAATAGAAAGGCAAGAAGACCTTCACAGCACCTCCACCAGCAGCAATTACTGAAATACCATACAGCAGAGTCCATGGTTGCAAAGAAGGCCAACCAATGGAGTAAAAGAAGTATACTGCCATAACCAGCATAGTCAAAATACCAAAAAATCCAAAAAAATCGGATCCAGCAGGCAACCAAAGGAAGCGGTCAATACTAGATACCCAAAAACCTTTGTAGCAGTTTGTCCTTGAATTTCCATTTGCTTAATTTAAAACGAATAGCAGCAGAGATATTGTGCCGAATAATATCAGGAGAAGCCCATGTATTAGAGAAACAACGATTGTTTCTCTCCCTCCAAAGGTGATAGATGATGCAGCTTATAGAAAAGAAACAAAAGTTTTTCTCCAACCTACTGTACTGCTGAAAATTCTCGATGAAATAAAAAATTTAAGGGAGGTTGGGTCTAAGTAAGAAACAAAAAAGATCTAAGATAATTGCCGTGAGGACCGTATAAGAGAAATCACATTCAAAGAACAAATGGGAATGATTCTCAGGTGAATTTTGATAGAAGGAGCACTAATGGTTAACCTGAAGCCCCCTATGTAATAATAGATCAACAGTTTTAAGTTTACCAATCATAGCCATCCAAGAATAGCAAGCATATCTAAGAGAATGCTTTTTGTGCCAAATGAATTTGAACCAATGTACCTCCTCCAAATGAGAGTAAAATTGAGAGATGAAATCCTTAAAAGATGGCTGAGCAGAGCCCCTCCAGAAATTATCCGACACCTCATTAATCTGAACCTTTCTAATAGCGGCAAAAAGAGCATTAGGGAAATTGTCAGGAAGCTTCCACTGTCCATTATGAATAAACTCCTTTATAGATTTATTAGAAATCCATGAAAGATTGTTGTAAAAAGTAATCGAATTGCCATTAAGCCAGGGGTCCCAAAGCATAGAGAAATTGCTACATTGAGTCACAGAGAAGGAAATACAATCCTTAATTTGAATAATAGTAGCACAAATTCTTTTCCAAAATTTGGAGGCAAGAGAGGGAGGAGATTTCTAGGGGGATTCAAATTTAGCTTTATACCAGGAGCTCAAAGGAGAATCCAACTTATACATCCGAAAAATGATAAAACAGTTAACACCATGGTAGAGAGAATCAAAAGAAGAAATACCAAGTCCTCCAAAACATTTTGGTTTAGCAGTTTGAGACCAAGCAATTAAATGGAGTTTTTTCTCATAAATGTTGCTATGAAAGAGAAATCTTGAGCATATTTTAGTGATGGCAGCACGACATGCTTTGGGTATAAAGGATCCTCTGATCCAATAAGCGATAGTATTAGCAATAGTAAATTTGAGAAACTGGACCCTACCTGCAAAAGAAATAAACTTGACTTTCCAACTTGCAAATAGAGCAGTAATTTTGCTCAATAGAGGTTGGAAGTGAGAAAAATTAAGCGCTTGGAGGAGATCAGAAGTCCCAAATAAATCAAAGAACTATTAACTTGGGAAATACCAAGCTCATTACAGATATCTTGGGCCTCAGGAACATTATTAGAAAAAACAATGGAACTTTTAGCAGCATTGACATGCAGCCCAGAGATCATATACAAACTGTTCGACGAATACTTTGGCCAATTTGA
Source organism: Dendrobium chrysotoxum (assembly GCA_019925795.1). Taxonomy (NCBI): domain Eukaryota; kingdom Viridiplantae; phylum Streptophyta; class Magnoliopsida; order Asparagales; family Orchidaceae; genus Dendrobium; species Dendrobium chrysotoxum. The sequence continues at coordinate 582,950 of JAGFBR010000802.1, forward strand.
CAAATGTGGGGATCGTTCCGGCTGGAAGTGAATAGAACCATGTTCGAGCTTGTCCTTTAAGAGTGGCAGGAAAAACCTGGCAAAGGAGCGCGTCTGAGGCTCGTTGAATATGCATGATGGTCCTGTAATGGTCGATGTGTTCGTACGGGTCGGATGTCCCATCGTAGGATTCGATGCTTGGCAGCTTAAATCCAGCCGGAATAGTGTGTTGAAGAATGGCTTCTGTCAAGGGTGACGACACCTGGAAGTCCCACTGACGAAGAGGTTGCCTTACGCCTTCTGTAGGGAACTCCTCCCGGACCAATCGTCGCAGTTCGTGGCGTAGGGCATTGCGAGGGAACTCAGCAATGTGAGGTTGGGCTAGCTCCTCAGGGAGGTCTTGAGGAAGACGAGATTGTCGACCTGAAGGATGGGTAGAACTTGCTGTATCAGCGAGTTCATTATCTTGATGCGACTGCGAACGCCTCCTGAGTGGAGGAAGAGGAATCTCGTCTTGAAGATGTTCGATTTGAACAGCTTCGACACGTGGTGGATCTCGAGGGAGAAGAACCTCCTCCTGGCGTGCTAGGGTCGGTTGTCGAGTCTCTCGCAAGAGTTGTAGGATCTCGTTTTGAGATTCTTCCATCTTTCGAATTCTCTCTTCTAGGGAGATTCCCGAGGTCCCCTCTCCAGGTGCGTTTTGCCCCCCGGGGTATAAAGAGACAGATATCGGACGTCTATGATTCATAGACTGATTTCTGGATTGATGAGAGTGAGAGCGGGAGGCTCCTATGAGGCGACTGCTACGCCTGTTGATCATTATAGCAATACTTGAAGTTGTGGGATAAGTTTCCCACAGACGGCGCCAAACTGTTGCGGACTCAAATATACACGGTGATAGATTTTAATTTTTCGTCTCAGCGTTGTACGTATATCCAGCACACAAACAGAATTGAGATAGTGACACCAGAATTTTTACGTGGAAAACCCTGGAAAGGGAAAAAACCACGGGGCCACGCCCAGTTGAAAGAGTTCCACTAGTGTTGTCTGAAATACACGAGGCTTATTCGTCCTTTAAATTCAGGACAATCAGATTACAATGAGTATCAGTTACAAGGCCAAGCGGAGTTCCGACGTCACTCGGGTGTCAAGCAGAATTCCGGCGTCACTTGGAAAGAAGTCCGGCGTCACTCGGGCGTCGGGTAGAATTCTGGCGTCGGGCAGAATTCCGATGTTGCTCCCGTGTCGAGCAGAGCTCCGGCGTCCCTCGGGCGCCTGGTGATGCTTCGGTGGTGTTCCAGCGGAGTTCCGACGGAGTTCCGGCGGTGTTTCGGCGGTGGTCGAGGAGGAGCTGTTCCCTCCTAGACTTCTCTTCTCTTCTTCTCTTCTTGGCTTGAGTCCCCTCTTAAGAGAAATGAGGGGCTATTTATAGTTTTTCTGGAGTGGCATAGCCCGTAAATATGTGAGGGATCAGGGGCAAATATGGAGTGATCCGGATGAACGGCTGATATTGAATCCCTTGATCATGAACCGTTTATCAAGCATTTGAAGGTCTTAATGATATCAGAATTCTACGATCTTGGACTCGTTGGATTCGTCTCGTCGAGACGCTCGATTCTACTATAAGCTCATCAAAATCGGATGCCGTTTGGTAACTCAAATTGCTGTTTGATGCTTCTAACAGCGCTTCGGGTACTTGGTTTGGACTCATTTGGGCTCGGATTGAGTCGAATTTGGTGTCGTTGGGTTCATATTTCCGAGACGCTCAATTAGACTATAAGCTTGCTAAAATCGGAGTTTAAATAGTCTCCGAAATAATTTTTGAAGTTTCTAACTTGAGTTTTTTCTCGAGATTCGTGCCCGATCAAGATGATTTTTTGGCGATATATCAGTTGCCCCCCTATTTTCGGACGTCGAAAATTGTTGAAGACATCCTTTCAAGCACATAGTATTGGCATGAGAGACAACACCAAAGACTAAAAGATCATCAGTATACATCAGATGATTAATGCAAATGTCTTTACAATGAATTCCCATGAAGTGAGAAGAATTTGAGGTGGTCCGGAGAATACAAGAGAGCCCATCCATGATAATGCCAAAAAGAAGAGGGGAGAGAGGGCCCCGAAGTGGAATTGAAAAAACCCTCTAGAGAGCCATTCAAACAGATAGAGAAAAACACATCAGAAATACACCCTTTAATCCATTTAACAAATAATTCAGGGAAACCTCTCTGCAAGAGCCTTGAAATAAGGAAATCTCGAGAGACGGAATCAAAGGCTTTCATAATATCAAGTTTTGCACAGAAATGTTTGTGAGAACCTTTAAAATCTCTAAGAATCTCCGAAGCCAGGATGATATTGTCAGTGGAACATCTATCAGAGATGAAACCCGATTGACTGTCATGTATAATGAAAGGAAGGGTGATTTTCAGTCTATTGCACAAGGAGATAGGTCTAAAATCAGAGATGTTAAAGGCATGAGAACATTTGAGAATCAATGAGATGGCCATAGCTTTAACTCCCTTAGGAAGAGATCCAAAGGAAAAATAATTTTTAACTGCATTGAAGACCTGAAGACCAATAATGTGCCAAGTTTTCCTGTAGAAAGCAAAAGTGAAACCATCGAGTCCAAAAGCAGACGACTCCTTTCCCTCAAAAACCACAACTTTAACCTCATCAAAAGCAACATGAGCCACCATCAAGCTGCAAAGATGAGGAGGGACCAACTTACCAAGAGGTATATGTCACAACCCAACCCGACCAGGACAGGTCCTATCGCATTGAGCTGTGACAGGCAAATCCAAGATCTAGTTTTGGAATTATTTTAGATTTGGGGACTGTAATGTGGATGAAGTGATGGAGTGATGGAGTAAGGGAAGACAAATTCATCAAAGTTGACATGTCATGAGATGTATATTCGTCCGGTGGTGGATTGAAGACATTCGTACCCTTTGTAAGGAAAAGCATAGCCAATGAAAATAGATGATGGAGAGGTTATGGAATGTTTTTGATGGGCTGTGGATGGGAGAAGTGGAAAGCATGCACATCCAAATACTCTTAGGTGGTCATAATTCGGTGGCTGTTTATAGATAATGTGATGAGAGGATTTGTTTGATGTGTTTGAGGAAGGCATTAAGTTGATTAAGTACACTGCTATTAGAAGAGTATCGAGCCAGAGATAATGGGGAAGACTAGCTGTGTGAAGCAGCATTCTGGTGGTTTCAACTATCTGTCAGTGTTTTTGTTTAGCTAGCTCGTTTTGTTCAGGCATATATGGGCAGCTTATTTGATGTAGTATGCCATGAAGCTGTAGGTAGGATTGAAGGGTGTGATTTATGAGTTCTTTTCCATCATCGTTGTGAAGAATTTTAACTTTGGAGGAGAATTGTTTTTCGACAGTTGTATGAAATTTTATGAATGTGGATGAAACATCATATTTATACATAATTGGAAAGACCCAAGAGAAGCGCGAGCAATCATCCACGAATAAAACATAGTATTTAAATCCTTGAGTGGATGGAGTGGGGGAGGAACCCCATACATCTGTGTGGATTAACTCTAATGGTTTGTAATTGTGATTACTAGATTTAGAGAAAGGTAATTTATGGCCTTTGGAGGCCTTACAAGCTAAATAAGAGAAAACAAAAACTGGTATTTTTAGTTTGTGGTTTTGTTTTGAAATTATGGAGATGACTTGATGATGAGGGTGGCCGAGCCAGTTATGCCATCGGAGAGAAGTGAAAGTTGCTGCTATGAGAGCTTGATTGTTGCGGATGGTTGAAGGAGATGAGGGAGTGTAGTAGAGCCCTTCACAGCATGGTCCCGGAGAAGGGTGGAGTTGGACTTCAGGTCCTTAATGTGAAAGCTAGAAGCGTTAAATAAGATTGATGAATTATTATTTTTGGTTAATGTAGAAATAGAAAGAAGATTGTGAGATAATTGAGGAATATTAAAGATATTGTTGAGATGGAGCTTACGCGTGGGTGTTGGAAGAATGCCAAAGCCGGCGTGGGCAATAGGGATGGATCTACCATCTCTGATGGTGATGTTGTCTGAGCCGTGGTACTCCTCTAGGTGAGAGATGTGGTGAATGATGTTGGTTAGGTGTGAGGATGCGCTGGAATCAAGGATCCAGTCATGAGTGAGCTGCTGGTTGGAGGCGACTAACGCGGTGGGGGAGGAAGTTGGTGTGACATAGTTGGTATTTAAGCAGTGCCAGTAAACATTTGCAGCTTGCCCTCATTTACAACATATTTGACATATGGTGGTTTGAGCAGAGATGGGAGGGGTAGTGTGAGTTGGTTGAGGACTATTTGGTTGAAATGAGCGACCCCTGAAGGTGGAAGAGCTGGATCGACCGCAACCACGTTCGCGTCCTCTCACTATAGGAAAATCACCTATTATCGGCGGCTTTTTCCGACTGAATTGGTCATTTTTTGGCAGTATTTGGATTTATCGGCGGCTTTTCCGGCTGTAAAATTTTTTGCCGGTAAAACCCACGTAGGAAAAATACTTCCGACGGAAAATATTTTCAACGGCTTTCTGATGGAAAAAGGCCGCCAGAAACATTAAAAAATTTAATTAAAAAATTAAACCCGGCTGCTCGCCCAGTCGCCTGCCCGCCCTCCTGGGCAGCCATTCCACTGCCCACCAGCCCCCCCGTATTGCCCTCTTCCCGCCCGCTAAGCCTGCCCAGCTGCCCACTAGTTCCCCACGCTGCCCGTTGCCCGCCCGTGAAGCCTGCCAGGCTGCCCGCCCGCCCGGCTGCCTGCCCGCCCTCCCGCGAAGCTTGCCCGGCTGCCCGCCAGCCCTCCCACACTGCCCGCTGCCCGCCCGCGAAGCCTGCCTTGCTGTTTGCCCGCATGACTTGTCCAGGATTCGAACAGAGTCCAAATTGCATTCTAAGTCCCAACCATTTTGCTGGAAGGGAAAATATGTTAAAATGCTTATTATTTATTATTTAAATTATAACTATACAAAAAACTAAAAAACCCGCTGGAATCGTCGTCAAAAATAAAACTGTCGGAAAGCCGCTGGAAACCGCCGAAAATTCTTTTGAAAAATTAGGCTGCCAGAAAATAGTCTGCCGGAAAGCCACCGAAAAAATCTGCCGGTAATGGACGATTTTCCTGTAGTGTCTAGCAGCATACAGTGCAGAGTATGTGTTTGGAACTGGTGATGCACGAGCTGATTTAGTGGAGATGTCAATTTCTTCGATGATTAAAGGGAGTAGAGTTCCTCTAAACTGATTGGGGTGAGTTTCATCTGAATTGAGGTTTTGAAAGCTTGATATTGTGGTGGAAGGCCGTTGAGTGTGTATAGTAGGATGTCCTCAATATCGATGGTAGAGCCGGTGACTGCTATGTTGTCGACAAGTGTTTTGATGTTTGTGAGGTACTGGAGCATAGAGAACTGACCCATTGAAATATTATGAAGCTCGTTCTTCAGCTGTATGACTCGGGATCGATTGGTGGTTTGCTGATGATGATCGAGTGTTGTCAAGATATCTATGCATGTTTCTAAGTTGAGGACATATGGGGGAATATTGGGCGAGAGCATGGAACAAAGGGCAGCTGCAAGGTTTTGGTCGATGAGATTCTATCGACTGTAAGCTACGGGTGATGCCATCGGAGTCGACGGTGAGACGTGTGGGTTGGGCTGTTGTGCGATCGAGAAAGCTGACAAAGTTATTAGCTCGAATAGATTCAGTATTTGTGACCTCCATGCGGGATAGTTGTCGTTGGAGAGATGGATGGGAACAATGGTGCAAATATTGGATATGAGAAATTTCAAGGAGGGAATGGTGAGGTTTTTTGATGCTCCTTCTGATGAAAATTCCTCACTGTTTGTTGAAGATATGACTGCCATTTTGAAGAAAATCTTGGGTGGTTAGCCAAGAGGCTCTAATACCATGAAAGCAAAAAAAACTTGCTTGTATGCTTACGGTGCAGCAGTTTAAAAGAAAAGGTAAGAAGGGAATACAGTGAAGTAGAGAGCCTACTATATCATTTTAGTGAAAGAGTCTTATGTACATACATCTGCTTTTGATATTGTAGCTTTATATAGATGTATATGTGATGTAGTGCTTTACACGCGTAGTGTAGAGATTAAATATGTTAGTTAGCATCAAGTGGTTTAGGGGTGAGATGTGTCAGGTGTTACTGCTCCACTCGCTTGCCGTTGTTGAGCTACTATTCGTCACATGTGAGGAGTGTTTTTACTTGTAAACAGACCAAACCAATTGTAATAATCTTCAATTATAATAAACTAGTCAAGGAGAACATTAAGATCATGGCAAACATCAAATCGGGGACAATTAATTTTGATATAATGGGATGGATCAAATTGATCATCCTCTCAATCATCATGGTTCCCAAAGGGTAGCCAGCTTGATGTATTAAAATAATGGTTATACATTGTCTGTGATGGAAACAATAATCAAAATAACTATCACATAGTCTGCTATGGCACTCATCCTAATCATAGTGTTGCTGATCATCATTATTTTGATGTAAGTCATCATGAGGGTAGTCTACAAAATAATATGTGACATAAAAGTCTTGAGGATGAGGTCAACGTACGTAGACGTTGACCATCAAGGTAAAAATTCAGTAAGTTTAAAAGGTACAAGTGCATAGTTTGTCATATAGTGAATTATGTGAGACTTGCATGTGTGGAGTAAGGTAATCATAGGAATGTCATTAGGAGCCATCAAGTTGTTTAAGCATGCTGGCAATCAGTCACAGAACATGAAATACGAATGAATATATACGTAAAAAAAGTGCCACTCAAAGATAAAAAAAATAGAAAAAGCATTATAGAATCAATTTATCATTAGTGAATTGAGTAAGATTAGAAATAAATACTTACGTGGGTGAGTATTAGTTCATGAATAACATGAAACCAAAAGACAAATTACTAAATTTTAAAGATTGCAATAGTGGAAAGTATTAAGAAGCTAGATAGAACTGCCAAGACAAAGATGCCATTATAAGCCATGTAAAACAAAGTTGGAAATTAAGAAAACTGAGGGGAAGAATAATCATATAAGGATAGCAAGTATAAAAAGTTTGTTTAATTCCAAGAAGCGGAAAGAGTGTAATAAAATCAATAAGCCTTAAGTTGGAATAAAAATCTAGCCTTTCATGAACAAAATTTTAACCCAAAAAAGATATCATCAAACCAACATGCCAATCATGCTCATAAGGCGAGGATGAATTCAACAATAATCCACATTTATTGTGTTCCTTCCACAAAATTGATTGAGACACATGATGTTCGAAAAAGGAAAAAACTATATCTATATATTTTTGAGCAACAAAAAGATAAATGTTTGTATGCTTTGGAAGAGAGATGGCCTTTAAAATAAAAAAAGGTGGGGGGGGGGGGGGGGGGGGATTTGTTAAAATGCTGATTTGGCATCTATATGTGGGATCTAAAAATTCATGCCTCGGCCTATCCGCAACTTCTTTTCTTTTTGTGTGTTGGCGAGGAGAGTTTTAATGAATTTACTGGTAAATTTTCAAAAGGCAGACTAGGTTTTAATGAGACATTACCAAGAGATTTCATCCTCATTTTGCGAGGATTTTATAATCTAAGTTCAAGTTTCATATAGGCGTAAGCCCCTATAGTTAATTACCCTCCCGATAATGAGAGAGAATTTTCAATTAAGTCTAGTTGTTAAATAGATACATAATATCCAACATATAGTAGCAGTAGAATTTGATATTAAAAATTAAAATTTTATCACTATACACTTAAAGTAGATGGTGGGAAAAATGATGATGAACCCGATTAAGATCCTATAGTTCCATCGTCGAAGGATCCTTGTCGGCAGCTATAAGTTGCTTCATCTAAGGGTACCTTGTAGACTTAGAGTGAATGTTTGCTTAAGGGGATAGATTCGAGTCCACCTTAGCTAACAAAGGTTATTATGCCCTATCGATTATATAATATTGATTCATTACTCAAAGATTTAGAATTGTGGGGAACATATGGGCTTTTACCATGATTGTAATTTAGTGATACCATTTAGTGGTAAAAACACCTAGTCAGAGGGGCTCGGTCCTAACCGTTTATATGTGATGTCATTTGGCGGCAAAATCACCAATTAGAGGACATGTGCTATGTCCTTACTGAAAAGAGATGGTTTGAGAATAAATCTTAGTGATATTCATGATTGGACATTCGTTCTTTATGAGCTGAAGTGATTTTCAAATTTATCCACCTTGACAAACTATTGTGGAGGGTGAATGGATTTTTGCCTTAAGTGTTTGGTTGATTTATTTCATCTTAAATATCATAATTTTTTTTGTAATTTTTGAGTTTTAAACTTTCATTAAAATAGGAACCCCTTAATGATTGATTTTAAAATTTGGGGGTATTTTAAAAGTACGATCCCCTCTAGTTGAGATTAGCTTTTAACACGGCCATCATCGGAGATTTATAAGTATGATCGTTTCATTAGTCGAACTTTGTCAACTCTATTTTCTTGTAAATATAGGATCGAGTCGAACTCCTAATTTTTAGAGTTATCGATAAATATCAGAACCTAGGATGTTCATATTAATATATGAATTTTTTTGTAAGAGAAATTGAAGGCCTAATATGAATGTATAAAACTAAATAATCCAGTTGACGCTATGATTGTGTATTTGTTCGGTGGTTCAGTTGTGTCACCTTTGGTCCATTCAAAGAGAAGGATCGGACTTGAACTCAAGTTTATTTTTTTTTTATCCGCGCAGCTTCCTTAGATGTCGTGTACCTGCATACATCACGCTCATCGGGGCCCATGCAGGTACATGCTTTTAAGTGCATTTAGCATAATGTATTTATATGGTGGCTATATGTATGCAATGCAGTGGATGTATATGAAATATCTGCATATTCAAATACACATTCACGTATTCATTCATATGTTGACATAGTTGTGTATGTATTTGTATGTTTGTATGTATATATGTGTTAACATATGCATTTGCGTGCTACTTAATGTGCTTGTATGACATTTTTGTATGTTGGATGATGTGTTTACATAATTCATTTTGCAAGTTGTAGAGCATATATTCACATTGTGTTGGCATGTTAGATATATGCCTGATATATCTATATGTTACTTAATGCATAATGCATTTTTAGATGACATGCACTCATGATGCATTTGTACCATATACTTACAGGCTTTCAAAAGCATTTGCATGATGCATATGTATATTATCGATGCATGAGGGGGATATTTTGAAATATTTAAATATGATCAATTGTGTAAATGATTATTATTGAAAAATGTGCATAATTTCATTTAAGAGCCTGCAAACACCTTCTGTCCGCTTGTATGAATGTTGCAGATCTGGTGGTGCAAAGGTGAGTTAGACTTTAGTTGTTGTATAGAAGAGAGATATTATTAATTCATTTTTTTCCTCCAAGTTATCACATCATTCAAGCTAGCTCGTAGGGGATATCTATTTGATATACAATATTAATGCTACAAATGAACCGAGCATTCGACGAGCTACTCGCGGCTCGGCTCAATAAGAGCTCATTTATGTTCGTTTGTAAGATAAATGAACAAGCTTGAACAACTTTGACAATATACAATAACTAAATAAACAATCTTGAATAACCTAATGTTCGACTCATTTATGTTCACGAACAACATCGTTTAGAGCTCATAAATATGCTCATTAAGAAGCTCGATTAAAAAGCTCGATTATGCCTTATTTATTTAAAAATAAATATTATAGTTATTTGACTAATAAGATAATTAAGTTTAATGTCATTTCACTAATTTAAAATTATTGTTTAAAATATATTTAACGTTACTTAACTATTATAATGTTATTTACTAATAAGATATTTATATATTTATATACTATATATATTTATATATAAATTACTTTTTTAAAATTTTGTTAACTCCCGCCTCTCTATCTCTCCCACCCGCCCGTCTCTCTATCTCTCTCCTCATTTAACTCTTGCTCGCCTGCCTCTCTATCTCTCTCCTCAGCCACAAGAAAACTTCAAAAAAAAAACAAAAAAAAAAAACAATGGCGATTTAGTCCCACATCGTGAAATAAAGAAAGCTTTTGCACTATACATTGAGCTATAGTGGCAATGTGGTTGACGCGAGGCGGGCTGGGCTCGGTAGTCGGGGCGTGCTATTCTAAGTAGGCCTGCTCGATTGAAAAAAATAATGATTTGCGGGCTGGCTCGACTCTATTAGAGGCTCGACAAGCTTAAAGTTGAAACGAGCTCGAACTTGAATATGAGTTAAATTCGAATAGCTCGTCTTTAAACGAGCTCGAACAACTATTGAAGAAGCTCGACAAGCTTAGAACCAAGCTTGAACATGTTTTTGACAAACGAGCTCGAACTCGAACATGCCTAAGCTCAGCTCGGCTCGATTTGTTTGCAGCCCTAGATAATATAAAAATATGACCATTGCTTGAAAGTAAGCTTTATTGTTCTCCATGAATCTCCCATTGTCATTTGCAGGCAAGTTGATTTATTTGATATGATAACTTGGCACTACGAATTCTCTGCTTCTTCTTACAAGTGAACTATAGTGTTATGTTATGGGTCATTTGTTGCTTTGTGTAGGCAAGCTGTTATGCAATACAAGCTTTGTTAGGTTTATTTGTGGGCCGGTAGTGGACATTTAGAAGTCACCAACTATTGCATGTAGGTGGACTGTGCTTAGTGTGACATCTCCCAACAGTGCTTGTGGGAAAGATTATCATGTACATTACAAGTCTTTTGTCATTATCTGTGGGCGGGCTGCTTTAACTGTAGGTCTTCTAGTATGGTTTGCAAATAGGTTTGTTATAAGCTTCATGAGTTTGCACGCTTTGCCATAATCTTGCTACCTTGACTCATAGACAAACTGTCATATGTATCATAGATCCTCTAGTGTTGCTTGTAGGTGTTTGCATTCGTTGCAGATTTTCTGCCCTTGCTTGTAGATGGTGTGTTGCATGCATTGCTTCTCCCCTCTCTACGTTTGTTGGGAATCTATCATATTTATTATATATTGTTCTTCATTATTTGCAGAGATTTGAAGTGTTTGCTTGCAAGTTGATATTGATTGTAGGGAGGTTGTTATATTTGTTGCATATTTCCCATGTTCAACCCATGCGCTTTATCATTCCATTCATTGCAATCTTCTTGGATATATTTCCAGGATGGCTGTCATACTTACAACATGTCTACTGTTATCGTTGATAGGTTGGTTGTCATGTTTGTTTGTAATTGGGTGACACTGATTGCATGCAGACTGCATTTGCTTCAAACTCCTTGAACATATCTTAATTAGCAAATTATCTTATTCATTGCATGTCAACCTCTTTTACTTGCAGAAGAATAGTGTACTTGATTGCATGAATGGTGCGAGTGTTACACATTAACTACTATTATTCATATGTGAATCAAATATTTATTAAGGGCTTTGTGTACTTGCTTGCAATTAAATTGTACATTCCCTTCAATTTCATTGCTTGCGGGTGAATCATTTTGAAAATTTATCCATCACAAGTCCTTTGTTCACTCATTTGTATTTGATTTTTGTTATTTTGTGAATTACAGTTTATTTTAAGCATATTAGGTCTAGTTCCCTGTGATTTTGGTTGCAAGTTTAGTTCGCTGTAATTTATTTAAGTCTAATTCCATGTCAGTCCAAATTTCAACATCCTTCCACCATGTCAAAAAAGATGTGCATGGTCAGCATCGGGTGACACCGCGGCCGTGGTCTTCTACCCCACCACACAAAGAAAGATGTGTATGTGTTACAAGGGTATCTGCGCAAAAGAATTAAAAATTTCTCCCTCGGCCTGAAAGCACGTACGGATACTTAGGTTTTACCTTGTCATGCTAAGAAAAATATGCACAAGGCTCACCCACCTTGCCTCAAGTGTTGCACCGAGCTCCCTCCCACAGTGCTAAGAAAAGCACACATAGGTGGTCCGCCCGTTGCACCGCAAGAGTCGAAAAAAGGATTTGGATTTTTTTTAAGTTTATAAATCATTATACCTTGCACGAGATAGGTAGCAGTGACGGTGTCGAGATGACGACGATGAATTAAAACACACAAATATATTTTCTCTTTTCTTTTTTCAATATCTCTTTTCTCTTTTCTTTTCCTTTTTCTCTTTTTTTTTTTAAGAACAGTAATACCAAACTAATAATAGAGAGGGGTTAAGGTAGAGAGATCGTGATAGTAAGCTTCTTTCTGTTAGAGAAAGGGAGGGGGTTCTTTGGAAGTGAGCTAGGTGAGTGGATGTGGGTAGGGCTGCAAACGAACCGAACTGAGCCAAGCTTCAGAATGTTTGTGTTCAAGCTCATTTTTCAAAATCGTGCTCAAGCTCAGCTCAAAGCTCGTCAAGCTTCTTGGACAACTGTTCGAGTTCGAGCTCATTTAAAACGAGCATGTTCAAGCTCGGCTCGTGTTCAGTTTGAGCTTGTTTAGTTTCAAGCTTACCGAGTGGCTCATTTAACGTAAACGAGCCGGGGCTCGAGCCTGTTGAATTTCAAGCTTATCGAGTGACTCATTTAACGTAAACGAGCCGAGCCGAGCTCGCTTAAAATTCACAAAATATTTTGTTTAATCAAATTGAGCCGAGCAAATTTATCGATCCCGTCCAGTCCAAATTTCGGAACAAAATCCAACCCGACCCGCCTAGTCCCACGGCTGCCTGCTTTTCAGCAACCAGCTGTCACATGTATTTTTTTTATACAACAACATCATCCTTGTCCAAGCGGTGTGGGACTAAAACTCCTTCAACAATTTTTTTTTTCCTGTGATCACGGAGGAGAGAGAGAAGTACCAAGCGGGAGAATAAAATGAGAGAGAGAGAGAGAGAGAGAGGCGGAAGAATAAAAATGTGAAACTGTTATATATATATATATATATATATATATATATATATATATGTATATATAATTATTTTATTAGTTAAATAAGATATAATATTTATTTTTAATTAAATAAGATAAAATCGAACTTTTTAATCGAGCTTCTTAACGAGCATATTCACGAACTCTAAATGATATTGTTTGTGAACATAAACGAGCCGAACGCCAGGTTATTCAAGATTGTTTATTTAGATATCGAGTATTATTAAGGTTGTTCAAACTTGTTCATTTACCTTATCAAACGAATATAAATGATCTCTTATCAAGCCGAGCCACGAGTAGCTCGTCGAATGCTCGGTTCATTTGCAGCTTTAGATGTGAGAGTATAGGTAGAGTAGGTTTGGGCTGTAGAAGGGCTATTTTGGGTTGGATTTGGGTGTGAGAGGGCTGTTGGGCTTTAGAAGTGGGCTAATGTTGAGGTATGCTGGTGAGGAGAAATGGGCTGCAAGTAATGGTTGGTAGTGAGCTGTTTTGGGTTGGATGATGTAGGCTGTTGAGTGTAAGTGGCGGTGCAGGTAGACCAAAAGCTTATAGGCTTTGGAAGTGGGCTGGTTGCAGTTGAGGAGGAGTGTACTGATGAGTTCATAGGTTTTGGAAGTAGAGGTGGCGAGTGGTAGACAGGTTGCTCTGCCGGAGGTGGCGAATTCACAGGTTGCACCAATGGATGTGGTGAGTCATACAATGGTTGTTCGGGCGAAGGCGGCGAGGGATACGGATTCTCCGCCGTCGGCGGCGAAACAGGTTGCTTAACTGGAGGCAAATGGTAGACCGGCGAAGACGAAGTTTTAGGTGGCGGTGCAGAGGAATGTGGCGGTTCCGCGGGTTCATTGCCAGAAGACGATGGTGGCGGCGGTGGCGGTAGAACCGGAGAGTGCTGAGAGCCGTGTCCAGTAGCAGGAGGTGGGTGAGATTGAGTCGACGGAGATGACTCCAACGATGGCGGCGGTGGTGGTGGAGGGGAAGAGATTTGCCCCGTGTGTCTCCCACTAACAGGCGCCGGTGGCGGTGGCGAGCTTCTTCCGCTACCCTTAACACCCTGCTTCGGTGGTGGCGGTGTGTTCAAACTCGGTCTCCCTCCCAGGTGAGCCGGAGCTGGGAGCGGGAACTCTCCTGCGCCGCACTTTGCCTTCGTACAATCAAACGAAAGCGTAGCATCCGCCGTGCACTGACTCGGTGGCCGCTGGATCGGAATTCCAAGAATGCAGTTTTCACTCCCATCCACAACCACCCCTCTCCTCCCAACACATTCCGGGGTCTCGCCGGAGAAGAAATTATAAGAAAAGGTGAAATTTTGCAGCTTCGGCAGCGTACAAACGGCACCGGGAACAACTCCCGTAAGCTGATTTCTCCCCACATCAAGCTGCTGTACATTTGTCAACCCCGCAGAAGTCAGCGGAATCGGCCCTTGCAGCCTATTAAAGCTCACATCAAAGACAGTAAGTCTACTCAACCTCCCAACCTCCGGCGGAATACACCCAGATAGATTATCATTAAGAAGAATAATCTCATTAAGGCTTCTCTCCATCCTTCCAATACTTGACGGAATGCACCCGCCAAGATCATTGTTTGCAAGCACAACAACAGAAACAGGGGAATTCCCCAAATTCCCCGGAATTCCACCACGGAGGCGGTTAGAGTTAAGGAAGATGGCATCAAGCGGGCGGTCGAAGAGCGCCGGCGGTATATTCCCTTTAAACTCATTGAAACGGAGGTCGAGGAATCGAAGCGACGGTAGCTTGAGGACAACGGCAGGGAACTTGCCGACGAATCGGTTGTTGCTGAGGTCGAGCTCGTAGAGGAGCCTGAGGTGCCTAAATGTGGAAGGGACGACGCCGCAGAAGCGGTTGGAGTTGAGGTGGAAGACGGCGAGGTCAGACAGGAGCCCGAGTTCAGGGGGAAGGAATCCAGCGATGTCGGCACCATTGAGGTCGATGGCTGCGACGACGGTGAGGGAGGGTTGATAGGGAAGAGGGGCGCAGAAGACGCCGGAGTAGGAGCAGACGTTGGGGCCCATCCATGAGGCGGTAAAGTTTTGCGGGTCGGAGAAGATGGCTGTGGTTTTCCAAGTTTGGAGGGCGATATAAGCCGCTCGGAGGCGGGGGTTAGGGAATCGGAATTGGTCGGGATTGGCGGCGTCGCTTTGGTTATGTGCCTCTGTAGATATCGCCGGAGATAATACGAGGAGGAAAAGAAAGAAGGGAAGAGACATTCCGGCGAGAGAGAAAGAGGCTGCGACGGCGAGGTTTCAGTCACATGTAAGGTGGCGAAGAGGGGTTCGGGGAGTCGGTGCTTTGGGGATGTCTGGCTTGGATTTATACGTTGTATTTAAAATGAAGAGGACATTTTTGAATTTATTTGTTTATTTGAATATTTGGATTTGGCTTGACACGATTTGATTTATTTTAATTTTATATTTATTTTAAATGGTATGATTTATGAGTATGACATATGATTTATTTTTGGGTCAATAAATATAAATATGTATTGATATTCTGAATTGAAAAATTTATTTTTATTGTTTATTGTTGATAGATAAAATTAAATAGTTTTGATTGTTGTATAATAAAAAATAAAAAAAAAGAATTATTCTAAATTAGATTCTGGGCGTTACAAAGAGAGTCATCATTATGCTTGACATGATACTTGCGAATGGATACTTGCACATATAAATATTCACGACTGAATAGGCGTAACCAAGCAGAGTTTAAGATGAGCATTCTTTATAACTAAGGACAAACACTAATAAAATCATTTTAATTGGGCGAGATCCAATAATTTTTCCCCTTTTAGAAATTTTCATGTTAAAATTATGATATCCCTTATGACTATTTCACCTCTCTTTCTTATTTTTATATGTGCTAGATCTTCGTATAAAACTACAACGCTAAAATTTATATTTCTATACCGTAACAAATATCCTGACATACAACATTTCTAAATTATTAAGCTTATAATTGGGTTTGATTATATTATGAATTATTAAATAGAATTACTTAGATTTTATTTGAAATAATTTTTTTACTAATTTATGATAAGAAAAATAATTAATAAAAAATTATATAAATTTGAAAAATAAAAATTTCAATGTTATTTTAATTTTCTATTTTTTAAAATATTTTTAAATTATGGCTGAGAAAAAAAATTAAAAGTAAAAACAGAAAAACTTAAATTGCCTCTAATAAAATTTTAATCAGAAAGTTTGGAAAAGATTAAGCCGAAATTTATTATCAAAGTTTTGGTATAAATTTGCTTTCTTATTAAATTTATTTTGTACACCCAAATTTTCTTAAAAGTCTTTTGCTGAAAGCGCGTTCTGATCCGGAAAAAAGGAAGCGCCGCGGCATTGGAAAGCTAGCATTTTTTTTTGGGAAAATGAAAGCTAGCATTGAACTGCGTTTGAATTTAATTTTTTTTTCTAAGCACTTTAATTTTTTGAATGTTTTTTTTGAAACGAGAGTTTATTTGAGATTGCTGAAGTTTTTATAAAATTTTTTTGGGAAAAAAATATTTTTTTCGAGCTGTCATAAAAAAATAATGACAGTTATTGAGAGATTCCAAGCCCTTGATAAAAAATATATATGATTATGTTAGATAGTTAACCATCAGCATAAAATTTATTCAATAATCATGAAAGTTGACCATTAAAAAAGAAGTATAAAATTAAGTTACGTGTTATAGAAATGATGATGCTCACATTATGAGTGATTTTACGAGACAAAATGAAAATGAGTATTCGTGAAAACATTGGATTAGCTCCTGCGGAGGATAAGATTAGAGAGAGTCATTTTAGATGATTTAATCACATAAAATGTCAGCCTTCTGATAACCTGATTATAAGACTAAATATATTAGATTTGGCCTATAATAAGAAAGGTAGAGCTAGACCTAAAAAAATTTGGTTAGAAAATTTTAGAAATAATATTTTTTTTATTAGATTTGAATAAGAATTTGACCCTTAACAGAACACAATGAAGACAATGAAGAAAAAGAATTTATATTGCCTATCTCACTTAGTGGGATAAAAGCTTGACATTATTATTATGAAACTATCATAAAAAACAAAATGTTATCATAATTTTTTTTGAAAATAGTGAAAAATTAATAGTCAAATAAAACTTGATTGCTGTTTGAAAAGTAAAAGTAAGATTATTTTTGTTTTTCTTAAATTATGTTTAAGCGAATAAACTGAATATTCAGTATAAAAAGTGGTAAAAAAATTAATTTTTTCGATACAAAAAATTTAATTTTTATACTAGAAAAATATTTTAAAAAACAGTAAAAAAACAATCCAAAATGAAGCCTAAATTAGCTAAGATTTTAACCAAGAAAAGCATGAAATGATCTGAAGGATCAAATTAGCTTAGTTGTGAGCCCAAACCCACATTGCTTCAGCATATTAAACAAGTAATAAAAACAAATGGAAAATTGCTTAGAGATTCCAGGTTACAACACAATCATTTTTCAGTATTGTGCAGCTGCAGCTGCAGCTGCTGTGTTTGGCAGAGATTCTGGCCAAATCATGATGGCTCTTGATGCTAATCAACTGTTCAACCACCCAAAAACTGTACATTCAAAGGCTATTACAATAGAAGCAAACGAATAACAGCTCCAGCAAGCTGAGAAACACATAAAATATTTGGGTATTCAACGCCTAAAACAATAAGTTAATCAAAATCTTTAGACAGCATCATGCTCTCTACTTTCTTTTCTCTGTGCAGAGTTCTAATTAAACAAAGGCTTTACAATTTACCTGTTAAAGACTTCATTTGGAACAATTTTATTACTATTTTAAGAAGAGGGAACACATGCAGAAGATGATCTAGCCAAGAGCCAAATACTCATCTAATAAGAGGTCAGTAATTTATGTCGTGACAGACTCTTTCTGGAGGTTCTTCCTCAGGTATCTGACAAGAATGTTATGTTATAACAAAAAAACAATAGAGTTAATGGAAAACAGAAAATTCATTTAAGCAACAACACATTCAAGGATTACAAATTAATGATATAAAGCAGAAAAAATCAATTTCAACAATGAATTCTTCTCTACAAATAGTTCCAACCGCAGTATTGGTATGAAGAAGTGATGGAAGTCATAAAGTCTAAAGGCACAAGTTATGTATCAAAATGAACGTGCTGAAAAAATGACCTTAATTTTAGTGGATTTGTGTGATTCTTTTAGGAGTTCTGGTTTGGGCATTTACTTCTAAATAAAGCATGTCTGCAATGTATTCTCTGATTCCCTTGGAGTTACTGTTTGCACAAATTAACAAGATTTGAGACATGGTATCCGGAGTTTCTAAATTCTGTGACAGTAAATTTTTGCAGCTGTTTCTATGACTAAATTCCTATTTGCGGCTTGTTTTTGCTTCGGGGTGGTGAACTATGGACGCTTGCCGCTGGTACTTCGTTGCTGGAGGCTGAATGAGGTATGCTAGAGCTACGACAACAGACTATAGGGGTGGATTGCGGTTGGGTCCCCATGGTGGATTGCAACAAACTATAGTTGCTATGAAGATGGATCTTAGAAAAGAGGAGCTTCAGATAAGATATAACATGCTATCAACACGCAATACCAAGGAGCTATACTTGACCATGAATTTATTTAGAAAGCGATTGTTCGCACGCATACCCCTGATCCCATGTTTCTTAAAATTAGAGTAGGGACCATGCACGAACTAATGTTTTCCCTTGAGAAGCCTTTGGACCATCAACCAGTCCCTTTAATTCAACATACTCTTTAGATTCATCCTATTATGAGAGAGAATTTGAATACAATGTAAGAAGGAATATGAGTTAAATTTCAAAATAATCCCCTGAGGCCATTTTAACCCCGGAGTATAACGTTGCTCCAATTTAGTCCTTCGACTATACAAAATTGATTCAAAATGATCCTTTTGAGACTAAATTGAGATCAATTTTATATTATAATTACAACATGAGGGATTATTTTGGATCAATTTTGTATAGTCGGGCAACATGAAATTCTAAGACTAAATTGGTCAACTTGAATAGTCTTTAGGACAGTGGAAAGAATATATATGACATGTTGGATATCGTGCCTTGGAGATAACTTATCAGGAGTTCATCTACAGTTGGGTCAAACAAGGCCTTAAGTAATTAAGCTGCAACAATAGAAATGGATTGCTCTTCAAAAGGGCATTGGTACATTGCAAAAAGTAAGAACAAACAAGCTTCATGCTTGCTTTACCCAATCAAGCTCTCGAGAAAATAAAAGTTGAAGTTAAACTAAGGAAAAGAAGGGGTCATAGCCTATGATTGGTAGACAGAAAGGCTATGCTGCTTGAATGTGCGACAAGCCAAAAGGAATATGATGGTAGTGCCTTTTAACTCAAATGTATTGGTGTTTATACATACGTAGTGGGTTAACATCTATCATATAACCAATGCATCAAACAATAAGCAAAAGCTATCATTGGCATGAAGTTGCACCAAATTTGATCAAATTAGCAGCCTAATTATACAGGAACTAGGCAAATGCTCATTGCTTAGAATGATGCTCTTGTCGTCCCAAGTGAATCCCTAAAAGGATGAGGATGGGCCTCAAGCTTCAAGTTATGGCATTATAAAATTGCTTTGGACACCAAATTCATAGTACTACCTCCGTGAAAAACTAGCTTACACTTTTTACCTTTACGTGCCGAGTAAATCTGAAAGAAATGGGTGCATTCCAAGTCACCATTTGCAAAAGAGGCAAAAGAAAGCAATGTGTGACCTTGACCTAACTAACAGAATCAATGCTGGCCAGATCTTCATCAACAAAACATGGTTCATCATCATCAAGATCCTCATAGAGAACCTTAGGTGACTCATCCCCTAGCCCAACCACAATCAATGGCAAAAGTGCATTTATGGCACTAATTGTTTAAATGACTCGGCTTGTGACATAAAGCAAATACTATAAATTGCTTGTATCATGGTTAAAAATTCATGAGGGGCGGTAATGCTCAACTTTGCCTAGGAAAGGTTGTAGGATTAGGCAAATAGTGGTCAACGAAGACCCAATTGTCCTTCTTTGGGAAGGTGCAAGATGCACTAGTACAGAAGTAAGGGCCAGGGAAAAAATTTCCTAAGGGCAGCATTGCACTTCTGATTTTTTTTTTTTATTAAATTGAGGGAGTGATGAAGGCATCATCTAAGGAGGAGGGGCTATGGGGTTCAACTTCCATCCTAATATTAATGCATAGGCCTTGGAAAAATATGGATATAATGATCAAATCTTCCTCTCCTAGCATACAACAAGCACTCAAATCCTCTAATTTGTTTACATACTCATGGACAATTTGGTACTTCATCCACAAGCTGCTGCCACGGTACTGAAAGAAATTTTTGGCAGAGATGCGTATATGGCATCCCAAATGGATAAAGAAGCTCCTCCGCGCATGTCATTTTCAAAGAGAAAACCATGCCAAAATCATTTGGTTAGTGAACTAAACCATCTTCCTTGTAAAGAGACCATACCAATTGAAATAATCTTCAACTATAATAAACTAGTCAAGGAGAACATTAAGATCATGGCAACCATCAAACCGGGGACAATTAATTTTGATATAATGGGATGGATCAAATTGATCATCCTCTCAATCATCGTGGTGCCTAAAGGGTAGCCAGCTTGATGTATTAAAATAATGGTTATGCATTGTCTGTGATGGAAACAATAATCAAAATAACTATCACATGGTCAGCTATGGCACTCAACCTAATCATAGTGTTGCTGATCATCATTATTTTGACGTTAAGTCATCACGAGGGTAGTCTACAAAATAATATGTGACATAGAAGTCTTGAGGATGAGATCAACGTACGTAGATGTTGACCATCAAGATAAAAATTCAGTAGGTCTAAGAGGTAGAAGTGCATAGTTTGTCATATAGTGGATTATGTAAGACTTGCGTGTGTGGGGTAAGGCAATCATAGGAATGACATTAGGAGCCATCAAGTTGCTTAAGCATGCTGGCAATCAGTCACAGAACATGAACATGAAATAAAAATGAATACATACAAAAAAAAAGTGCCATTAAAAGATTACAAAAAATAGAAAAAGCATTATAGAATCAATTTATCATTAGTGAATTGAGTAAGATTAGAAATATATCCTTACGTGGGTGAGTATTAGTTCATGGATAACATGAAACCGAAAGACAAATTACTAAATTTGAAAGATTGCAATAGTGGAAAGCATTAGGAACTTGGACAGAACTGCCAAGACAAAGATGCCTTTATAAGCCATATAAATCAAAGGTGGAAATTAAGAAAACTGAGGGGAAGAATAATCATATGAGGATAGCAGGTAGAAAAAGTTTGTTTAATTCCAAGAAGCAGAAAGAGTAAACTCAATAAGCCTGAAGTTGGAATAACAAACTAGCCTTTCACGAAGAAGATTTTAACCCAAAAAAGATTTCGTCAAACCAACATGTCAATCAGGCTCATAGGGCGAGGATGAATTCAACAATAATCCACATCTATTGTGTTCCTTCCACAAAATTTATTGAAAAACATGATGTTTGGAAAAGCAATATATATATATATATATATATATATATATATATATATCAATGGAAAGATGAATGTTTGTATGCTTTGGAAGAGAGATGGCCTCTAAAGTATGAAGCAGGTCAAAATTTATTAAAATGCTGATTTGGCATCTATATGTGGGCTTTGAAAATTCGCTCAGGCCTCTTCGGCTTTTTTTCTTTTTGTGAGTTGGCGAGGAGAGTTTTAACGAATTTAGGGGTAAATTTTCAGAAGGCATATTAGGTTTTAAATAAGACATTACCCAAAGATTTCACCCTCATTTTGCGAGGACTTTATGATCTGAGTTCAAGTTTCCTATAGGCGCAAGCCCCTACAGTTAATTACCCCTCCCGATAACAAGAGAGAACTTTCGATTAAGACTAATTGTTAAATAGATACATAGTATCCAGTGTATAGTAGCAGCAGAATTTGATATTGAAAATTGAAATTTTATCACGGTGCATTTAAAGTGGATGGTGGGGAAAATGATGAAGAACCCGATCAAGATCCCATAGTTCTGTCGTCCCGAGTCATCATGGTTCCTAGTTTGCTTAATCAGAAGAGGCAGTCGACCCAACCTAACCGAAGGATCCTTGTCGACAGACATGAGTTGCTTCATCCAAGGGTACCTTGTAGACTTGGAGTGAATCTTTGCTTAAAGGGACAGATTTGAGTCCACATTAGCTAACAAAGGGCATTATACTCTATCGATTATATACTATTGATTCATTACTCAAAGATTTAGAATCGTTGGGGAACATACGAACTTTGACCATGACAGTAATTTAGTGATACCATTTAGCGATAAAATCGCCTATTTAGAAGGCCCCGTTTATAATCGTTTATATGTGATGTCATTTGGCGACAAAACCATCGGTTAGAAGACACGTTATGAGAAGAGATGGTTTGAGAATGAATCTTAGTGATATTCTTGACTGGACATTGGCTCTTTATGAGCTGAAGTGATTTTCGAATTTATTCACCACGAAAAAACTGTTGTGGAGGGCGAATGAATTTTTGCCTTAAGTGTTTGGATGATTTATTTCATCTTAAATATCTTAATTTTTGTGATTTTGAGTTTTAAACTTTCATTGAAATTGGAGACCCTTTATGATTGATTTTAAAATTTGGGGGTATTTAAAAAGTATGATCCAATCCAGTTGAGATTAGCTTTCAACACGGCCATCATCGAGGATTTATGGGTATGATCGTTTCATTAGTCGAACTTTGTCAACTCTGTTTACTTGCAAATAGAGGATCAGGTCGAACTCCTAATTTTTGGAGTTATCGAGTAAATATCAGAACCTAGGATGTTCATCTTAATATGTGAATTTTCTTTGCAAGAGACCTTGAAGGCCTAATATGAATATATAAAACTAAATACTCCAATCAGCTCTACGACTGTGTATTTGTTCGGTGGTTTAGTCGTGTCAACTTTGGTCCATTCAAAGAGAAGGATTAGACTTGAACTTAAGTTTATTCTTTTAACCCGGGCAGCATCATCAGATGTCCTGTATATACATACATCACGCTCATCAGGGACCATGACGGTATGTGCTTTTGAGTGCATTTAGCATAATTTATTTATATGGTGGCTATATATATGTAATGTAGTGGAAGTGTATGACATATTTGTATATTCACATACACACTCACGTATTCATTTGTATGTTGACATACTTGTGTATGTATTTATATGTTTGCATGTATACGTGTGTGTTAACATATGCATTTGTGCACTACTTAACGTGCTTGCATGACATTTTTGTATGTTGGATGGTATGTTTACATAATTCATTTTGCATGTTGCAGAGCATATATTCACGTTGTATTGGCATGTTAAATATATGCTTGATATATCTATATGTAACATAATGCATAATGCATTTTCAGATGTCATGCACTCATGATGCATTTGTACTATATGCTTATAAGCTTTCGAAAGCATTTGCATAAGGCATATGTATATTCTCGATGCATGAGGGGATATTTTGAAATATTCAACACTGCTTGTGGATAAGATTATCGTGTGCATTACAAGTCTTTTGTCACTGTCCGTGGGCGGGCTGCATTAAGTGTAGGTCTTCTAGTATGGCTTGCAAATGGGATTGTTGTATGCATTATGAGTTTGTACGCTTTGCCATAATCCCGCTACCTTGACTCATAGGCAAACTGTCATTTGCATCACAGATCCTCTAATGTTGCTCGTAAGTGCTTGCATTCATTGCAGATTTTCTGCCCTTGCTCGTAGATGGTTTGTTGCATGCATTGCATTTCCCCTATCCACGTTTGTTGGGAATCTATCATATTCATCATATATTGTTCTTCATTATTTGCAGAGATTTGAAGTGTTTGCTCGCAAGTTGATATTGATTGCAGGGAGGTTTTTATATTTGTTGCATGTCTCTCATGTTCCACCCATGCGCATATCATTCCATTCATTGCAATCTTCTTGGATATATTTCTAGGATGGTAGTCATACTTACAACATGTCTAGTGTTATCGTTAGAACAATTAATTTGTTCATGGAAAAAAAAAAAGTCTAGTGTTATCATTAATAGGCGGGTTCTCATGTCTGTTTGCAATCGGGTGACATTGATTGCATGCAAACTATGTTTGCTTCAAACTCCTTGAACATATCTTGGTTAGCAAATTATCATATTCACCGCATGTCAACCTCCTTTACTTGCAAAAGATTAGTGTATTTGCTTGCATGTCTGGTGCGAGTGTTACACATCAAATACTATCGTTCATATGTGATTCACAATATTTTGTTAAGGGCTTTGTGTATTTGCTTGCAATCAAATTGTACATTCCTTCAATTTCATTGCTTGCGGGTGAATCATGTTGAAAATTTATCCAATCACAAGTCCTTTGTTCACTCATTTGTATTTTATTTTTATTATTTTGTGAATTTTAGTTCTATTTTAAGCATATTAGGTCCAATTTCCTGTGATTTTGGTTGCAAGTTTAGTTCCTTGTAATTTGCTTAAGTTTGATTCCCTGTTAGTCCGAATTTTGGCAGCCTCCTACCACGTCAAGAAAGATGTGCATGGTCAGTACCGTCGACCGTGGCTGTGGTCTTCTACCCCACCACACAAAAAAAGACGTGTATGGGTTACAAGGGTATCTGCGCAAAAGACTTGACAATTTCTCCGCCGGCCTGAAAGCGCGTATAGGTACTTAGGGTTTACCTCATCACGCTAAGAAAAGCGTGCACAAGGCTCACCCGCGTTTTTTTAGTTTAGAAATTATTATACCTTGCGCGAGATAGGTGATGGCGATGGTGTCGAAGTTACGACGAATTAAAACACACAAATATCTTCTCCTTTTTTTTTAATCTCTCTTTTCTCTTTTCTTTTCTTTTCCTTATTCTCTTTTTTTAATAACAATAATACCAAACTAATAATAGAGAGAGAGAGGAATTAAGGTAGAGAGATCGTGATAATAAGCTTCTTTCTGTTAGAGAAAATGAGGGGGTTCTTTGGAAGTGAGCTAGGGGAGTGGATGTGGGAGTATATGTAGAGTAGGTTTGGGCTGTAGAAGGGATGTTTTTGGTTGGATTTGAGTGTGAGAGGGCTGTTGGGCTTTAGAAGTGGGCTGATGTTGAGGTATGCTGGTGAGGAGAAATGGGCTGCAAGTGATGGTTGGTAGTGGGCTGTAGGTGGGCTGTTTTAGGTTGGATGTTGAGGGCTGGTGAGTGTAAGTGAGGGTGCCGGAAGCAAGACGGTGACAGAGTATACCACTATCCTACAAAACCTATGGTAAGAACTTGATCACTACAGATGCATAGAGACTAGATGTTCAGAAGATGCTTCTATCATAAAGAACTTTATTAAAAAAGATAGAGTTCATGATTTTCTTGAAGGACTAAATGCAGAATTTGATCAAGGGTCCAGATCCTTGGCAAAGAGGAGACACCATCACTAAATAAAATAATTGATGTCATCCGTGCTGAAGAAAGCCGACGAGGAGAAATGTTGGAGCCAAAGGTTGTTTAAAGTTCAGCAATGGTGATGAACAGAGAAGCACCATGGAAGGAAAAAGGTAAAAACTCCTCAAAATTTAAAGATAGAGACTCACTTTGGTACAGTTATTGCAAGAAGTCAAGACACAAAGGAGATGTGTTAGAAAATACATGGAAAGCTCCCCAGTAAGAAGTGGAATCAAAGAAGTGAAAAAGGGAGCACATCACATGCCATAAATACAACTAGTCAGCCTAACCCAGAAACACAGCCCAGCTTAAATAAAGAAGATATTGAAAAAATAAAACTCCTGGTATCCCTTGAAAAATCAAATGCATCTTCCTCTCTAGCACTTTCAGGTAAGTTTACTATTTTTATTGGTTTAAGTGCCTCTAGAAATCATTTAAAAGAATTATGAATCATTGACTCAGGAGCCACTAATCACATGACACATTCCCCTACCCACTTCATCAACTATACTCCTTGCCCAAGTGACAAAAAAATCATCACTGCTGATGGTTCTCTTGCCATAGTAGAAGGCCAAGGAGACATACCCTTATCCCCTTCCCTTACTCTAAAAAATGTGCTCAATGTACCTCAATTATCTACAAACCTTATATCTATACAAAAACTTATCAGTGACCATAATTGTCAAGCACTTCTTAACCCTACCTATTGCTTATTTCAAGACCAGAGATCGGGAAAAAAGATTGGACTTGCTAAGGAGAGAGTTCGACTGTACTACCTGGAAGAGCTGAACAAATCTAATAGCTACTCTATGTTATCCCTAGTTGACAAGAAATCCACTATCTGGCTTCATCATTATAGATAAGGACATCCATCTTTTGATATCCTAAAACATATGTGTCCAAATCTTTTTTAGAAATTAGAAAATGAATATTTTCATTGTGAAACTTATGAGTTAGCCAAACATAAAAGAGCTTCTTTTTCAAATAAAAATAAGAGAAGTGATACTCATTTCTATCTCATCCATAGTAATATATGGGGATCCTAAAAAATCCCCAACATCTCTAGAGCACGCCGGTTTGTATCGTTCATTGATGAATGCACTCGAGTCTCTTGGATCTATCTCCTTAGAAATAAATCTGAAGTTAGCACCGTTCTTCCCATTTTTCAGACCATGGTTCAGAATCAATTCGGGGTAAAAATAAGAAAATTTCGCTCTGACAATGCTAAAGACTATTTTAACCAAACCCTATCATTCTACTTTCAAAGTGAAGGTATCATCGATGAGTCCTCCTGCGTTCACACCCCACAACAAAATGGGGTTACGGAAAGGAAAAATGGTCACCTTCTAGCCTCCACGCGAGCTTTCCTATTCCACCACAAAATACCCAAATCTTATTGGGGCGAAGCTCTTCTGACTGCCACTTACCTCATAAACCGACTACCTTCTACAGCCATGGGACTATAATCCCAATGGATATTCTGTCCTCCTTTTACCCCAAGTTTCGAACCCATAATAATCTTACACCCAGAATCTTTGGGTGCACTGCCTATGTCCACATTCACAGTCACAATAGAGGAAAATTAGATCCAAGAGCACTCAAATGCATCTTTGTTGGATATTCAGCCCTGGGACCAGATATAACATTTGCTGTAAGCATGGTCAGTCAGTTTATGCAGAATCCAAAGCAAGTTCATATGCAAGCGGTAGACAGAATACTGCACTACCTTAAACGAAAACCAGGGAAAGGGATTCTATTTAGAATAGATCGCGGAATAACCCTAGAAGCATACACTGATGCTGATTATGCGGGATCACCAGTAGATAGAAGATCTATCTCTGGATACTGCACATTTCTTGAAGGGAACCTAGTTATATGGAGAAGCAAGAAACAGAATGTGGTGGCAAGATCCAGTGCAGAAGCAGAATATAGAGCTATGGCCTTGGGAATATGTGAGTTACTATGGATCAAGATGATTCTAGAAGACCTAAGGATCAAGTGAGACAAACCCATGAAGCTACACTGTGACAACAAATCAGCAATTAGCGTAGCCCATAATCCAGTCTAGCATGACAGGACCAAACATATAGAAGTGGATCGACATTTTATTAAAGAGAAATTAGACAATTGTCTAATATGTATCAACCATGTACCATCGAAAGATCAACTCGCAGATATCCTCACCAAAGGATTGGACAGCTCTGCCTTTCTCAGAATGATTGCCTAGCTGGGAATGACAGATCTATACTCCCCAGCTTGAGAGGGAGTGTTAAATCTCAACCTCTCATTCTCATGTTAATCCCACGGCTACAAGGAGAGATGCGTGGGAAGCCCGCCTTAATCACGTTGAACGCCTTCTATAGATGAGCAGCGGATTTAGGAAGAGTTATATTTCATTATTCTGTAGTTATTTGTTTCCTTATTAAACATCTTGTATAGATCTATAAATAGGGATCATAGTGTATAATAAAATTCAAGTTTTTCCCTCTCAAACCTCTTGATTTCAACAGGTATCAATAAGAATATATACATTAAAATAAGCTTACATTTACTCTGAAATTAAGTTTGCTACAATTATATAGCTCGTAGCTTTAAAAAGGTCTCTAAA
This sequence comes from Dendrobium chrysotoxum, assembly GCA_019925795.1. Taxonomy (NCBI): domain Eukaryota; kingdom Viridiplantae; phylum Streptophyta; class Magnoliopsida; order Asparagales; family Orchidaceae; genus Dendrobium; species Dendrobium chrysotoxum. The sequence continues at coordinate 610,908 of JAGFBR010000802.1, forward strand.
GTTGAAAAATATGCTTTTCATTACCTCTCCAATATCCCACTCCTTTAACCAGATCGTGTCACCAGCACCTATATCTTGCTTGTCCCTAGAATTAGAAGACAAAGTATTCTTCAGTCAGAAAATAATGCTTAATAAAGTCCCAACACAGCATCGTATTCTATCTTAACCACGTATAATTATGATAAACAAAATATTTCAAAAGAGGCTAGCTAGCATGGTTGCTCTCTTTTATGAGAGATTATTTTTTCCATTATTTGCAGCTTCATTAGATAAAGAAGATCAGGAATCTCAATCACAAACTCTACAGGAACGCGTGGCTCCAACTCTACCCAACACAAGCCAAATTACATGGAAAAAAAGTTGAGTTATATCATAGTTAGGATTGCAAACTTTGACTAGAGAGGTTATTGATCAAATTTGAAAATAATCTCTTTGCTATGCAAGTTTAGGGCCAAGATCGCAATATAGAGTCAACCTCTTGCACTGCGTGCACAATTTTTATCCATATGATATTAGGAATGTCAAAGAAAATTGTGCCGAAACTCCTTAACAAAATTTTATGATGTAGTTTCAAAACTCTACACCTAAAGCAATATTCATATACAATGCATCTCCATGTTTAGTGTAACTAGACTTATTCTTTCGATCATTCAAGGTGTATTCAGCATAAATCTATTTGAACTGGCAAAAAACAAAACAAAATTCCGCTTGCATTCAGAAGAAACAAAACGTTTCACTGATTTGAATTGTTATGAGAAAATGAATAATGTAAATTATCATGGAAAGCACAAAGTTCCTCTCCCCAACCTAGCATAAAAACAAACACCACCACCATCATCATCACCATTATCATTAGCCATATTCACAATTGGCCTTATGAAGTCTCCTTCATCATTTATTCCTATTGAGTGCTACATAATATACATTAATCAAATTTGCATAAATCCTTGTACACTTTTATTTATGTTACCCTTTGTCTGGCCCTCATATTTCCTTATACTTCTACGTACATCTTATTTATCCATTTTATTAGGGTATCTTCATCTTTACTATTTTTAATAATTACTACTCCCATCATCTCTCCAAAATAATCATTTCTTTCTTAGTTTTACCACACATCCATGTCAGCATTTTTATTTGTATAATACTCAATTTGGATGCCAATGATACTTTTAGATTATATCCCTGTTATGTTATGTGTCCATTAATGGGAAAACTTGCTTCCAATCTATTGTTCCTTTTGCGAGGCTAGCCCAATAGGTACTAGTCCAACTTACCCTGCAGCTGCCTGGTTAGATGCACTTTGAACGGCTTTAGGTCCATCAAGAGACCCTGATGATTGATTACTGCTGCTGCTAAAAAATTGAGGGATTGAATGTAAGGGGGCTTGCTCACTTCCCATAGCCATGAAACCATTGGTGATGTTGGACTTGCTTGGTCCTGGTGAACTTCCAAATTGTTGCAACGGTGGTTCACCAACAAATTTTCCTGCAACAACATAAAGTATGAATCTCATATCAACCAGTTAAAATGAAATAAAGCAGTGCCTGCAGGTTTGCAAAAACCATTGGTTCTTCCAGAGTTGCTTGGTCCTGGTGAACTCCCAAATTGTTGCATTGGTAGTTGCCCACCGACAGTTCCTGCAAAAGTCAGAAGCATGAATATCATGTCAACCGGTAAATATGGAAATAAAGCTGAATCTACAGGTTTGCATAAATAGAAAATCATAATCATTCGCTAGAAATTGAGCAAAGACGAATTATTTTATAGTTGATTATTTAGCTTAACTTTGTAATCAGAGTAAAAAACTAGGGATGCAAGGCTTTTATCCTCGGTTTTGGTTTCAGTTTGGACATGCTACATAAGCTTTAGATTCAACCATTTAGGTGCTCATTTTCGGTATCATTCTTTTAATAGGCTTTAATAACCCAAGATTCAAAACATCTAAAATAGAGATCTCATTCAATTGTAATTTTAGAATTAAAAATGATTTTAATTAAGAGAAAGTGATCAAAATGATCCTTTGACTCTCTATGAATAATCAAAACAATCTCCAATTATATTAAACAACAATTTTGGTCCATCAAAAGGAATCAAAATAGTCTCAAGGTGGGATTATTTTGGTTCATCTTTAAGGAGTTGAGCATAGTTGGAGACTATTTTAATCTTTCATAAAGAGTCAATAAAATTTTTTTGTTCTTTTCACTTTTAATCAAGAACAATTTCTATATGCAAGAAACAAAGTACAAGTTCAGTTAACAAGCATAAATAGAACATCATAGAAAATGAACACCTATCCTTACCAAGGCTCGGAGAACATACAACTGAGATACTCTCTGAACAAGCATATATAACGAGCCAACAGCTAACCAAGTTTTTATTGGGTGTGAAGGACAATGAAAGATTTGAAAAAGCTACACTGCTTTGAACAAGACCAATAGTAAGAAAGAAAAAAAAAATCTTGCATCAGAATTTAAACCAATATCCAGGATCTCCTAACCAATTTTGGGTTTGCCTTTATAAATTCTTATTTTTCACTCATTCCCATAATGAGTTGCATTAGATACCATTGAATGATCATGGGGCCCACATTACAACCGCCAGCCCAAATAAGGCCTCTGCCCTTCTCCCACACATGGCCAGTCATTGGTGAACCCACAGGTATTGGGGCCCACATTAGATTTGAAACTTGGGTGGTTAAGAAGTGGGGGGTATTGGACTTCTAAGGGTAGCTTTAGGTTTCTAATAGGGAATGATTTGTGCACATCTTTGGATCTTTCTCCCTTAATTTATCAGGTACGTGGTGTTGTCACAACGGTTACGAGGACCAAAGCCTCCTTAAGACATGTAGTCTCGCAACTCGAGATTTCCAGCTTATATACCTCACATTAAAGAAGATGATACAAAAATAAACACAAATCACAAATAGGTTAAGGCACAAAAGCTTCACTTGAAGTTCATTTGCTATTCCAATATTGTTGTGTTTAAAAACATATTTTAAATGGAGAGCTCTCTCTCTCTCTTTATTTTATAAGATTTTGCAATATAACACCTACATTCCGTCAATTCATTCGTGACATTGTCACAATGGGGCACGAAGACCAAAGCCTCTTTAAGACATGTATCCTCGCAGCTCGAGGTTTCCATCCTATAAACTTCATTGATGGAATGAGTAGTATAAAAAGGTTTCAAATAGTTTTTATTTTATTTTATTTCATTTAATACTCATAGCAAATGAGTTTCAAACATAAGTTCTATATTACATTAAGACAACTAAGCTTAATCTATTGCCTACAAAAAGACACACTACACAAACTAATACACATATCAACCTAACATGCTAAAGCTTGAATTTTATTTTATTTTTCACATTTGTAACATATTCATGAAAACTATATTTAAATGCTCAAAAATCATTAAGAGGTGATTTTTAAAGTTGCTTAAGTATTTTATTATTAAAATCTAGAAAAACCATCATAGCGAGGTCCGCTTCATGTGGAAAAATAATGATGCACATGACATAAATGGGTGGCCTACACTATAAGCCTAGTTGATCATATAAAGGTCAATACGGTTCACAGAGAGGGCAAGCTTTGACCAACAAGACCAAAGCTTTGCTAGTGCACTAACTTATGACCAATGTCTAATACAATCCTACAATACCTCATTGGGTGAAAATAAAAGAATAGTCCGCAGTGTATGCAAGTGTTACTAATTCGTTCACAACAATAAAGTTGGTCTTAACAAGTTGCAGAAATTATACCTGAACGGAAAGCAAGCCAGGGCATATGCATATAACCTGACACAATGAAGGAGCCTCTCCAGAGGCCCGGGGAAAACACGATTTGTCAACCAAATACAAGGTTATGTGTGCACTTAGATCGATGTACAAAATTATGTATGGATAGTATGAATAATTTTGCTAAAATCATGTAGCAAGCAAATCAGAAATGCAATGTTTTGTTAATGTTGGCATACACATAATTAAGGAAATGCAATCCATTGAGCTATGGATGAATATGAAAATCATAAATAGCATACGATGTTTGTAATTATCAAAATTAATAAATGAGGTTTGATTGCAATGCGTTCATGTGCGTGTATATGTATTTTTGATCATCCTAATGTCATAACTCAATCCCTTATAACATTGCTCCCACATGCATATATTCCTTCCCCAATTCAAGTCAAATCTTGATCGAAGACCGTGAATTTGATTGAGAATTGAATACTAGAATTCATTTAAATTTCTCATTTTAAGGACTCCATTCAATCTCAAAGATTAAATGAGGTATTTGTTAGGCCAGCTCTAGAGCCAGCTAAACCGGTCCAACCTGGACCAGTTCTTTGCTACAAGAGGAGGGGCGGAACCAAGGGGAAGAGAGAGAGAGGCCGGTTGGAGAGATGGGGCCCACAACTTAATTAAACGTTGCTTTGGGAGGGAAATTTTAAATTCGGGGCTGTTTAGGGATTTTGTATTTGTCCTCTTTGTTTTAATTAGTTCCCTTAGGGAGGATTAGGGTTTCACTTGAATTGGAAGAGAGATTTGAGAACTAGGGTTTGCTCTTTTGGGCTCTAGGCTTTGCTAGAGATTTGGAGAGTGGTTTCTTCCTCTCGAATTGAAGAAACTTATATCTTGTATTATTTCTTTTTGTTCGTGGATTGAATAGAAGAAGTTTCCTTGTGTTTTCTTTCCAATTTTCTGAAATTTCTACATCATATTGCTGATTTCTCTCTGAAATCATCAGATTTCTCGCTGTTTTCACCAATTATTGTTAGGTTTGCTTGCGAACTCAAGTATTTCCCTTAGGGTTACTTGCGAACTCAAGTATTTCCTAGCAAATTGGTATCAGAGCGTTGTCTTGGGGCCATCGGCGGCTGAAATTCTGAAATTTCAGCAGTGAAATTTCATCCGGAAGAAGATCTTCTCGTGATTGTTGGGAAGAAATATGGCCGGGAAGAAGGTTGAAGTTTTGGAAAGAGAAATTGGGCAACTTAAATCATATTTGGAGGGAGAATTTTCTGATTTTCAAAATCAGATTTCATCCAATAATGAAAGGATGGAAGGGAAGTTCGTCGTGATGGAAGAGATGTTGAAGAAATTGCTAGAAGTGAGGACCAATCCGGCGACATCGGAAGCAAAGTAAACCATCAGCGGCCATGGAAGAGGTGAAAACCCTAACCTGTTTAGGGGAAGGGAAAATTTGGAAGTGGAGATCTTGGAGGGTGAAGAAGGAATGCCTCCTCTAGAACCACTTTCTAGGGAGGAGATGAGCACTGGTTTCAAAAGAAGGGCTGCTGATTTTGTACGGATAAGGGAGGAGTTCTACCACAGAGGTGCTGAATTTGAAAGAAGAAGAGGAGAATTTGATGAAGGGGTTGGGTATGATCGCCGGACGGAAGATCGTGACAACTGGGGAGCACCTCCTCTTCGCGGAATGGGAGATTATGGAGGATTCAAGGGCAACGGGGGTGACCCGAAGGTGAGGAAGCTGAAGATACCCATCTTTGAGGGTGAGGATGGCCATGGCTGGATCTACAAGGTGGAACAATATTTCTCCGTCAATGAGTTGACGGAGGAAGAGAAGCTGATGGCGGCAGAACTGTGTTTGGAGGGGAAGGCATTGGCATGGTACCAATGGCGTGACATGATGCAACCCATCAGGAGCTGGAGGGAGTTCAAAGAGTGCTTACTAGAACATTTTCGAACCGGTAGAGGAGGAGACTTCTATGAGCAATTCTTTGTCTTGATATAGGAGGGGACTGTAGCAGATTACCGTGACAGGTTCGAGTACTTGACCAGCAGATTAGACCAGCTCTCTGAGACATTGCTAGAGGAGAATTTTATGAAGGGGCTTAAACCGGAGATACGGACAACGGTTAGGGTGATGAGGCCAAGAGACCTGGGGGAGGCCATGGAGCTAGCACAGTTGGTGGAGGAACATAAGCAGCTGGAGAGAGGGGCTAGGGGGAGCAACTCGGGGGGATCGTACATGATGACCATCACCTTCTTAGCTCCCAAGGGGCCAATGCCAGGGAGTCTGAAGGAAGTGTCCAAGGAGAGAGCTGGAGGAGGGGGGAATGAAGGAAATTTCAAAAGGCTGACTGAGAAGGAGATACTGGAGAAGAGGGTAAAAGGGTTGTGTTTTAGATTTGATGAGAAGTACATGTTGGGGCATAGGTGTAAGGACCAAACTCTTCAGGTTCTCACCGTCTGTGATGACGAGGAAGCTGAAGAGGGAGGTGGGAGTGGGTTAGAGATGGAGGAAGAGGAGAAGTTGCATCAAGATATGGCAGAAGTATCCCTAAACTCAATGGTGGGACTCACTCTGAATCACACCATGAAATTGAAGGGTGAGATAGCTGATAGAGAGGTGGTAGTGTTGATAGATAGTGGGGAAACCCACAATTTCATCTCGACCCAGATTGTTGATCTGCTGGGGGTGAAACTAGTGGATACAGGAGGCTATGGGTGATGATGGGCACGTGAAAGGTGGAAATGGGTAAAGGAGTTTGTAGGGGGTAATGCTGACGATTCAAGGGATCTAGGTGAGGGAGGACTTTCTTCCCTTGGAGTTGGAGAATACTGATGTCATCCTGGGGATGAAGTGGCTGCAAACCTTGGGGGAGACCAAGGTCAATTGGGGAGCACTGAGGATGGAACTAGTGGTGGGAGGAAGGAAGATGGTGATCCAGGGCGATGCAGGGCTGTCCAGGGCTGGAGTATCTCTCAAATCCATGATCAGAACCATACAGGAGGTCGGAGGTGGATATTTAGTAGAATTGCATCGCTTGGAGAGGGTCAATGCGGGGGAAGAGGGAGATATTCCTCTTGCAGTACAACCACTCATACATCAGTTCAGTGAGGTGTTCCAGCCACTTCAAGGTTTACCACCACCCAGAGAGCAGGAGCATGCAATCATTTTGAAGGAGGGGGTGTCACAGATTAGTGTACGACCCTACAGCTACTCCCAAATTCAGAAGGATGAGATTGAGAAGCTGATTAGGGAGATGTTGGAAGCGGGGATCATCAGACCAAGTGTAAGTCCTTTCTCTAGTCCAGTCTTACTAGTCAAGAAGAAGGATGGCAGATAGAGGTTTTGTGTAGATTACAGGGCGTTGAATAAGGAGCTCTCCCCCACACTAGTGTGGAGTACTTAGGACACGATATCTCAAGAGGGAGTGGCAGCAGATCCAGCCAAAATTGAAGCAATGCAGAAGTGGCCTCTACCTAGGAACTTGAGAAAGCTGAGGGATTTCCTAGGATTGTCGGATTACTACCGGAGGTTTGTGAAGGGGTACAACAACATAGCCTTGCCTTTGACAGAGCAGTTAAAGAAGGATAGCTTCTTATGGGGAGAAGCGACTACCCAGGCTTTCGAGAAACTTAAGAAGGCAATGACCACAGTACCCATTTTAACTTTACCAGACTTCAGTCAAACTTTTGTGGTAGAGACAGATGCGTCTGGATATGGGTTGGGGGCAATGCTGATGTAAAATCATAGACCCACAGCCTACTTCAGTCAAGTGTTGTCAGCTAGAGCTAGACTGAAGTCTATATATGAACAGGGATTGATGGCCATCGTGTTGGCTATTCAGAAGTGGCGACCATGCCTACTGGGACGGCACTTCATCATCAGGACAGATCAAAGGAGCTTGAAATATCTATTAGAGCAGAGAATGGTGACAGAGGAACATCAGAGGTGGTTGTCTAAACTATTGGGATACGATTTTGAGATCTAGTACCGACCAAGGTTGGAGAATAAGGCGGCTGATGCCTTATCCATGTGTGGGGGAGAGCTCCAGGAGATGACCATTTCAGTACCTTTGATGGTGGATTGGGGGGCTATCCAGGAAGAAAGTGTGCATGATGAAGAGTTGAAGAAGATCTGGATGGATCTGCTGAAGGATAGGAGCAGCCACCCAGGCAACGACCTCGAGGGGGAGAGGCTGTTGTACCATGGGAGGTTTGTGATGCCACGAACCTCCAGCCTTATTCCCCGTCTATTGCAAGAGTTCCATGGGAGTGCAATTGGAGGCCATTCCGAAGTAGAGAAGACATACAGGAGACTTGCTGTTGAATTATACTGGAAAGGAATGCATAAGGATGTGCAGGAGATGGTGGCGAGGTGTGAAGTGTGTCAAAGAAACAAGGATATGGCTATGGCTCCAGGTGGGTTACAACAATCATTATCACTTCCAAACAGAGTATGGGAGGAAGTATCCATGGATTTCATAGATGGCCTACCATGATCAGAGGGGTTCACAATTATTATGGTGGTGGTTGATAGGCTGAGTAAGTATGCACATTTCATTTCCTTACAACACCCCTACACCGCAGTGACAGTGGCAGCAACATTCATCAGAGAGATGGTTAGACTACATGTGATTCCAGAGTCGATAGTGTCTGATCGAGACAAAGTGTTCCTCAGCCAGTTTTGGAGGAAGCTGTTCAGGTTACAGGGCATTATTCTCAAGAAAAGCACCGCCTACCATCCTCAAATGGACGGGCAAACGGAGGTAGTAAACCGGAGTTTAGAGACTTACTTGAGGTGTTTTGCTTCTGAAACACCAACAATACAACAACAACAATAACAAGCCTTTGTCCCACTACGTGGGGTCGGCAACATGAATCCTTTTTCTCCATTGTGTCCGGTTCAAAGTCAAATTCTCGTTTAAATCTAATAGAGAAAGATCATTTCTAATATTTTCTAACCAAGTCTTTTTAGGTCTACCTCTACCTTTCTTAACATAAGTCAAATCTAATACCTCTACTTTCCTAACTGGGTCATCGGAAGGCCGCCGTTTTATGTGACCAAACCATCTAAGGCGACTCTCTCTAATCTTATCCTCCACTGGAGCTACTCCAACCTTTTCACGTATATGCTCATTTCGTATCCTGTCTCTAAGAGTAAATCCACTCATCCACCTAAGCATCCTCATCTCCGCAACACATAACTTAGTATTGTGCTTCTCTTTTAATGGCCAACATTCTGCACCATAAAGCATTGCAGGTCTCACCACCATCTTATAGAATTTTCCCTTAAGTTTAAGGGGGACTTTTCTATCACACAACAAGCCCGATGCATTCCTCCACTTCAACCATCCAACTTGAATTCTACTGATAACATCCCCATCTATTTCACCATCACTCTGAACAATAGATCCAAGATATCTAAAACGTGTACTCTTATTAATGACTTGATCGCCCAAAGTCACAATCCCCTCACTAGGTCTATTACTACTAAAATTACACTCCATATATTCAGTTTTAGATCTACTCAAGCGAAAACCTTTAGACTCTAAGGTTGATCTCCAGACTTCAAGTTTACCTTCAACTCCCTCTTTAGTCTTGTCAACAAGAAGAATATCATCAGCAAAAAGCATACACCAGGGTACATCCTCTTGTAAATGTCTAGTGAGAACATCCATGACTAACGCGAAAAGATATGGGCTTAAAGCTGATCCTTGATGTAATCCAACCGAAATAGGGAAATACTTGGTCAAACCACCTTGTGTTTGAACACAAGTAGTAGCTCCTTCATACATATCTTTAATGATTTGAAGATAAGCATTATTAACTCCTTTCTTTTCAAGAACTCTCCATAGCACTTCTCTTGGAACTTTATCATATGCTTTCTCTAAATCAATAAATATCATATGTAGATCCTCCTTATTCTCCCTATATTTCTCCATCAAACCTCTCAATAAATGTATGGCTTCCATAGTAGACCTACCAGGCATGAATCCAAATTGATTTTGAGAAACATTAGTATCACGCCGCAGCCTACGCTCCATAACTCGCTCCCATAGTTTTAAAGTGTGACACATTAACTTAATTCCTCTATAATTCGCACAATCTTGTGCATCACCTTTATTCTGAAACACCGAGGTGGGCAAAATGGTTAGCATGGGCCAAGTATTGGTACAATACATCGTACTATTATGCTTCTCAGATGACCCCTTTCAAAGTGTTGTATGGAAGGGACCCCCCACACTTGGTGCACTTTGAGAAAGGGAGCACACTAGTTTCCTCAGAAGAGCAGTACTTAGAGGAAAGGGATAAGGTGTTGAAAGAGTTGAAGAAGCATCTGTTGATGGCACAACAAATTATGAAGAAGCAGGCAGATACACATAGGAGAGACATACATTTTGAAGTGGGGGAGAAAGTGTTCTTAAAACTGCGACCTTACAGGCAATGGATAGTTGCCAACAGGAGAAACGAGAAATTGGCTCAAAGGTACTTCGGCCCCTATGAGATTTTAGACAAGATCGGAGCAGTAGCGTACCGTTTTGAAGTTACCCCCATCCGCCACCATTCACCTAGTCTTCCATGTGTCCTAGTTGAGGAGAGCTATAGGGGAACATGCAGTTAGTGCGCAGTTACCAGCTACACTGACAGAGGAGTTGGAAGTGATCTTAGAACCACTGAAGCTGAGAGGGTAAGATCAAATAAAGAGGAGAATAAAGAAGTGCTTATTAGATGGAGAGACCTACCTGATTTCGATGCCACTTGGGAGCCCTATGAGAGGGTGAAATATCAATTCCCTTCATTTCACCTTGAGGACAAGGTGAGTCTTTGGGAGGGGGACAATGTTAGGTCGGCCCTAGGGCCAGCTGAACCTATCCAACCTAGACTGGTTCTTTGTTACAGGAGGGGGCAAAACCAAGGGGAAGAGAGAGAGAGGTCGGTTGGAGAGATGAGGCCCACAACTTAATTAAACGTTGCTTTGGGAGGAAAATTTTGAATTAGGGGCTGTTTAGGAATTTTGTATTTGCCCTCTTTGTTTTAATTAGTTCCCTTAGGGAGGATTAGGGTTTCATCTTGAATTGGAAGAGAGATTTGAGATCAAGGGTTTGTTCTTTTGGGCTCTAGGCTTTACTAGAGATTTGGAGAGTTGTTTCTTCCTCTCGAATTGAAGAAACTTGTATCTTGTATTATTTTTCTTGTTCGTGGATTGAATAGGAGAAGTTTACTTGTGTTTTCTTTCCAATTTTCTAAAATTTCTGCATCGTATTGCTTTTTTCTCTCTGAAATCATCAGATTTCCCGCTATTTTCACCAATTATTATTAGGCTTGCTTACGAACTCAAGTATTTCCCTTAAGGTTACTTGCGAACTTAGTATTTCCTATCAGTCTCATACAATGAAGAACTCCACCATGATTCATGAATATCCAAAATCAGACTTATGACATTCATGGCATATTGAATTTGAAAGGCCTCGTATTCTACTAAGCATCCGAAAATGACAAATTAAATTCCTATAGCAATTTAAATTCTATTCTCTTCATTTCTTTTTTGGTCTAAGATTTAGTGCATCTATCCAAACAATAAAGAAAACAAATTTAAATCCTTTAGAAACTTGAATCCCATTACTTCATTCCTTTTTTAATGAAGACTTAAAATCCAGTTAAGCTTATAGAATGGCAATATAAACGAGCCTTAAATTGCAACAAGCCACACAGGAAATATTCTACATGATATGTAATCTATCATATTTCAATTCGTGAAAGGTCCATTTTTGAAAATCTGAACAAGAGATGTTTCTACCACTCATTGTTAAGGAAGTTCTAAATCAAAATAATATCAGAATTTCTATTGAGGGATTTGATCAGTTAAGCTTAAACATTCATGACAAGTGTAAAGTATGCAAATCTATATGGAGATGTCATGTATTGCAAATTTCCCGGATGATTTTTTTTTTTTGTAAAGACTAAATCCATGAAGTTTATACCTTATGTGGCTGATGACAAAACTTCAACCTGTGTGGGTGAGTAGTTGGTGACTAGAATCGGCTGCTTTAGTTGAGGGGTTGAAGAGCTGCTGCTAGGATTCAGTAGATGCAGTTGGAAGAGTTGGGAGGAAGAAGGGGATGTGTGAGAGGCTACTGCAGGGGAGATCAGGTGGGTAAGGTGGGCTGGTAGTGGGCTGTTCGGTTAGGAGTAGAGGGGGCTCGGGCCGTGAGAAGGAGACGGGTGAGGGAGGTCGGGCAGCTCGTGTGAGGAGTAGATTTGGTTGGTTGCAGGCTTCGTGAGTGGCTATAGTGGAGAGGAGAGGGCTCTGAGTGATTCGGTCATTTACTATATGTAAATGGAAGGAGGCGTGAGGGAGAGAGACCCAACTACAGGTGGTCGACGACGGCCTGAGAGCTGGAGTCGGACAGGACTGGCGGTGTGAGCTGGAGTTGAAAGAGAGCTTAGCGGCTTCTTGTAGGGGTGCAAACAAGTCAAATCGATCTCGACTCGCAAGCCAAATCCCGAGCTCGAACTTGAGTTGAGCTCAAAAGGCGAGCTCGAGCTCGGCTCGTGTCACTGAAAACGAGCTCGGAGCAGCTCACCGTCTTCCACGGTTCGTTTCCATGGTTCGAGGTCCTCTTCCGCAGTTCATAGGTCCTATTCCGCCTTCCGCCCTTTGCACGCACAAGCGCTTCACTCACGAGCCTTCCGCGGTTCGCAGTTCACATGTGCGGCACAGCCAGTTCCTGCCTTCTGCGTTTCACACTTCACATGCGCAGCTGATTCCGTTCTTCCACGTTTCGCAGTTCACAGCTCGAGAGTCACGAGCCTTCCACCTCCCACGTATAATCGAGCGACTCAATGACTATCCCACATATAATCGAGCCGCGATAATCCAACGGGCTCAAAATTCTGCTTAAGCTCGACCTCGAAACTCGATAAGCTCAAATCACAAGCTCGAGTCAGCTTGACTCGCTTGCACCCACTAGCTTCTTGCGTGTGAGAGAGCACACGGCTGAGGGAGAGGATCGAGTTGAGGGGATTCAGGGAAGCACCGTGCCAAAACCGAGAGAAGCATGGGTCTATTCCTCTGCCCAGGCGTGGATGAGAGGGGAGAGCCTATACCTAACTGTGAGAGTAGAGAGAGCTATGAATGAGTGTCCTGTTGTACGCGAATCCCTCTCTCGGCTTTTCTCTATACACGAAACAAGGGCTGCTGCCCGATTTCCTTTGTGCTCGATCTTTGCTACAACTACAGAAATCAGAAGGGATTCGACTGGAAAAGTAGGGGCAACGATTTTAAAATTAAGAGTGATCGTAGCTATTGATTTCAAATGGCTGAATAGAAGTTGATTTGAGCCCAAATTAAACCTGATTTGAATCGATTTGATCTCAATTTGAGTTTGATTCGGTTCAATCGAGTTAATTTGACGAAATTAAACTCGAATCGATGCCGATTCGAATTGAATTGAATTCGACGAGGTTCGATCGGGTTGATCGAGCACAATCGAGTTCGTTTGGGCTCAAATCTGCTCAATCGGAGGAATATAAGTATGCTCAAGGGCATGTGCGCGAAAAACAAGTTCAATATTGACTACAAAGAAATTTTAGCTCCTATTGCATAAATGAATATAATACGCATCTTAATTTCGATTGCAGCCACTAGTCCATACAATATTATTATGTAAAGAATGATTTCTTACATGAAGAAATCGAAGAAGAAATCCATATAAATCCACCTGTTGGCTCAAGAAAAATGGCACGAATGCGTGAATCCCGCATCGCAGCTGTAGGATTCTATTTCGCTTAAGTCATATTAGAATTAACCAAATTTCCCCTGAGGGTAGTCAGGGTTTAATTAGATCTGGGGTCCTTACTTCCCATGAGCGCAAGCACTCATAGTTAATTACCTCTCTTAACACGTAAGAGAGAACTCTCGATTAATGATGAATAAATTTTAGGTGATTAGTCTCAATTATGGGGAAAATGGAGGTAAACCCGATCAAGATCCCATGGTTCCGTCATCCCGGGTATACCGTAGGTCTCAGTCTACCAACACTACAATAATTGACCGTAATGTCCAGGGAATCTGATTAGCAGCCATGGGTTGCCTCCTCTCAGGGATCCCGAGTAGATTGAGGTGGTTAGGTTTGTGTTTTAATTTTATTAGGTTTTGGGGCTTACATCTATTAGAATGCCCAGAAGTTGATTTAATTTAGGAATTTATAACTTCATTTAGAAGTTACACAGAAATTTGAATTTGGGTCGAGACTTATGACTTTCATAGAAAGTAGCCCGTAGATTTAATTTGGAGAGGGGCTTACTGCTCTATTTATGAGTTGCCCAGAGGTGGGGCTTACAACCTAACTCTACGGCAAGGCTGCCCAGGGGTTTAGTTATTTTGGGTAGGTCTTATGATTTCTCTTAGAAAATTGCCTGAAAAAGCGGGTCTTACAACTTAATCATTTAGACTAAGATGCCCAATATTTTTGCTACTTTTACAGAGGTGCGAAATCCACATGCTTTCAACATAGGATCAGTATTATAATTACTGTATTTCAAAGCATTATTTAAAGATGACATTCTCTTTTAAAGCAAGAGATGTCCGCATGGTTAAATTTGGGTAGGGACTTATGGCTTTCATTAGAAAGTAGCCCGAAGATTTTGGTGGGGTAGGTCTTATTGCTTCCTTAGAAGTTGCCTAATGATAAGTCTTACGACCTAGCCCTGTAGGCTAAGTGGCCCGAGTTATGGGTCTTATAGCCAAGCCCTATAGACTAGGATGCCCGAGTGAGGGGTCTAGGGTTGTGTTATTGCCTAAACAGTTCCCTCAGAGGTCGGACTTACGGCTTCTATTAGAAGTGGCCGGTGTTTTAATTGGGGGTTTAGGGGTTAGGTATTTTTACCTAAAACTTTCCCCTAGGGTCGAGCTTACGTCCTTCCTATGAAAGCTGCCGGGTAGTGGGACTTACAACCAAGTTCTCATAAACAAGGCTGCCCAAAGATTTGTTTAGATTTGGGATTTAGGGTTCTTCACTTAGAAATTCCCTAACACGCGGGTCTTACTGTTTCCCTTAGAAGTAGCCCATTGATTTTGTTTGGGTTTGATTGTTTAAATAGATTTGTACTTATTTGAGTTGGTTTGAGTTTGTGACTTTGACACCTCGGGGCTTTGACACTGCGTCAGTGTTTTAATTATTTTTGTGCTCGTAGTCTTTTTTTTTACTACAGTAGTTGTTACTCTAGTTTAGCACTATCGTTTATTTGTTTCTAACTGCTTTCAGCACTTTATTTTGCACTTTGTTTTGCCTGCAGTAGTTTATTTTAGCGTTTGATTTTATTTATGATTATACTGACTTTTATTTTCTTGCTTGCAGGTACATGGTACTTGCAGCAGTTCAGGAGGCTTGCAGATAGCTGCAGAAACTCATACAGAAGGGATCTTTGGAGCTTTGTTCAGTAACACTGGAGGGCTTATGTTCGTTGAATGGTGAGGAGTTGTTGAACAGTGTTTGAGAGTAGGAGAGATGTTGTTGAGATTGAGTTGAGTCGTTATTTTGATAGCTTGTATGATTTGTTTGAAAATTTGGAGAATTTGAGAGGATTTGGGAAGCAGTGTTGTACATGTTAATTAGTGGAACTCCCCCCCACCTTTTTATTGCATTTATTTTATAATTGCTCAAATTAAACATTAAATTCCACTGCTCTCGAATTTTAAAAATTCTTGGATTTTGTTAAATTGGTCTCGAATTTTAAATTATTCTCGGATTTTAAAACTCTCATATTTAAAATTTTCATTTAAAATGCTCTCATATTTAAAACTCTACGATTTGAAATGCTCTAATATTTTAAATCGCTTATGGATTTTAGATAATTAACTGAATAATTAATTTCAATTAATGTTTTGATTAATTAATTTAAATCAATTAATTATTTTATTTAATTAATCCAAATTGAGTTAGTCTCCAATTATTCCAAAAAGAAATGTTCTATAATTTCCCGGTAAATTTCGGCAGCCTCCCGGCATCCCCTCCCTGACGCCGGGAGATAAGGGAGGGCACTTGCCCCTAATTTCTTCCTACCCGGACCTAAGGTCAACGGCGTAGGGTCTTCGAAGTAAAACCATCCCACCAGGATCTAAGATCGACTGCGTGAGGTCTTCAAATTTTAAAACCATCCGCCCGGATCTAAGATCACGGCGCGGGTCTTCAATTTTAAAACCATCCGCCCGGATCTAAGATCATGGCACGGGTCTTCGAGTTGTGCAATCCTGGCCGGATCTAAGGTCGATGACACAGGTCTTCAATACCTGTTTAATTCAGTTCATTTCATTTTTTTTATCTCATTTTATTATTATTATTATCATAATAATAATAATAATAATAAATTTAATAATGTTAATAAAATTTTTTTTTGTTATATATACATAAATATATATAAAATATATTATATGCATATATTAATACAAGAGGGAGAGAAGGGAGCCCGTCAGAGGCTAGGGCATGGTCGGGTTCAATTAGGTTCGGGTTTGGCTTGGCTTCGACAGTAGGTCGAAGTCGAACAGTAACAAAGGAGCCAAAGAAGCTACTCGTGCAATCTCTACCTCCTCCTGCAAAGCAAACGAAGTTGAACAGCAAAGAAGGGGCGGAAGAAGCAACGCGTGCAATCTCTACTTCCCGCGAAGCAACGAGGTCGGACAACAACGAGTCGAAGGAGCGACTCGTGCGGCCCCTCCCTTCCTACGAACCGAAGCCGAACAGCGACAAAGGAGCCGAAAGAACAACCCGTGCAATCTCTGCACTTCCTGTGGAGCAGAAGTCCACCAGCGACGGGGGAGGCAGAAGAAGCGACCGTGCGATCCCTACCCTTCCTGCGAGCCGAAGTCGGACAGCAACGGAGAAGCCGAAGTTGCGACCCGTGCGATCTCTCCCCTCCTGCGAAGCAAGGAAGTCGGACAACAACAGAGGAGCAGGAGAAGCGGCGCGTGCAATCTCTACACCACCTGCGAAGCGACGAAGCCGAACAGCACCGACGAACAGAGAAGATGAAAGGCGAGCCCTAGACGCCTCTTTAGAAACCAACGAAGTCGAACAGCGATGTTGGAGTCGAAGAAGCGAGGCAAGCGAGCATCCGTTTCTTTCTTCTTCTTCTTTTTTCTTTCCCGAATTCCTTCCTTTTATCGCTCTGGATCGTCGGTCGGCAGTTATTATGTCGAAGAGATATGTCGTTTGGTGAGGTGGGGCCGGACGGAGATAGCGAAGAGATGCTTCTCTTCAATCAAATTTTTTTTTCTCTTTTCTATTTTTTTTTAGTCAACACCACCACTTGGATTTGATCTTTCTTTCACAAAGAACAAAGTGTGTAAATTAAAAAAAAGTCCTATATGACTTTAAACAATCTTCGAGAATATGGTTAGGTAGATTCAAAAAATGCATTAATAAAGTTGGATACAAATAAAACTAAGAAGATCATGCCCTCATCACATAACGCTTGAGTGATGGCAAAATCTAAGTTCTCGTCATGTATGTATGTTAACAATATGATTATTAAAAATGATGATAATAGAGAACAAAAATCTCTCAGAAAAAAATTTACTAAAGAATTCAAGATCAAAGAATTGGACAAATTCAAATACTTGAAAATAAAAATTACATAATCAAAATAAGTAATATTCTTCTCTCAATAAAAATGTCATAAATCAACTAAAAGAAAAAAATGATTATAAATCTAGTTAAACCCAAACTTGATTCAAAATTGGATGCATATGAATGAGGGGGGAAAAGTAGAAATAGAGCAATATCAAATATTAGTTCAAAAAATGATCTATCTATCTCACATATGCCCAAACATTGATCTATCTATCTCACATATGCCCAAACATCGCATTTACAGTGAGTCTCATTAGTCAAATAATACATAAACTAAAAAGTATCATATTCAAGCTGCTTATAGAATCCTCATATACCATAAATCAAATCATATTAAAAGAATTCTCTATAAAAAATAGAGATACTTTACAAATTGAAGGGTATGCTAATGCAAACTATGCAGGATCATCAGTAAATAAAAAATCCATGATCGAATATTGCCTATTTTTTGAAGGAAATCTCAAAATATGGATGAGCAAAAAAAACCTGTTATTTCAAAAACTAGCGTTGAATCTAAATTTAGAGTCATTACCTAAGAAATTTACAAGCTTCCATAGATCAAAATTATTTTGAAGATTTATTAATCAAATAAGAATATCCAATGAAAATATACTGTGCAATAAATTTGTCATCACCATACTCATAATTCAGTACATCATGATCATACTAAAAATGTGGAGTGACTAGATAATTCATAAAAGAGACTGAAAAAGTAGATTGATTTGCACGCTTTACGTACAAGAAAAACACAACTAGAAAATACTCTCAATAAAGGACTCTGCAATCCCACATTCAATAATATTGTAAGTAAACTTAGAATGATAGATTTATATTATTTATTTTGAGGAGTTTTAAATGATAATGGGACCCACATCACATATGAAGGCCTAAATAGGGCTTTCGCCCTTCTCCCACACATGATCATCAATCAGTAGAAGCCACAAGTCAACCAATCTTCATAGAGATCCCTTGAGCACATAAATTAAGAGTTCTAACCATTGGATCGACCTTTTATGGCCCTTAGATTGCAGTTCGTGTGCCTCATCTACCTCTTCTTGTCGTCGGTCCCCTCTTATTGCTAGATTTTGGAGAAGTCTATATATATTTTTATACTTGTACATAATCAAACAATTAAATTCAAATAATTTTTTTTTGCTTTCTACATTTCTACGTGTACTAGATTAATTTAAATAAATCAATATGAATAATTTCTAGCATAGGTTCTCTACATAGTTCCCCCCTTTTACCACTTCATCGAATTAATCTTAATCCTTATCCAAAAGTCAAAAAGAGCTCGATGTATCCTTCTTTCTCATTCAATCATATAATGCAACATAAGGAGTTGATACGAGCCCAATGAAATCCTTTTTTGTTTGATGTATCAGGAGTGTAGAATAGAATAAATATAGAGGTAGTAAATTTTAAGTGTTTTAAAAGTATTCTCTAGGTACTTTAAATACTCCAACCACTCATTTTTGACGAGTTTGAAACCAGTCCTAATTAAGTGAGCTCCAAATACATGTTTCCTCACAACCTCCAGCTCTCCCTTTTTTCGTAATTCTAGTATCCCCTTGATCGATAATGAACTATGGCTCTCCCATGCTCATAAATTCCAGCGTCCCCTGCTTACACATGACTTCAGCCTTTCCTACGCTCGAAACCTTTAGCATCTTTGTGCTCGCTCATGACCTCTAGCTATCCCTACATCCACAAACTCTGTATCTAATTCCTTCCTACCCTAAAATCTGCTTATGGTCGTACATGCATAATCTTGTGCTTGAGAAGTTCATGTGTCATTAGTGAAAAGTTTTAATAGATAGCAGGTAAGTACTATGAGCTACATTTGTGTAAAGCTTGTAAAGCAAACCGGAAGCTCACTGATCAACCAAAAAAGAGCTTACAATTCAGAACAGCATGACATGTGCTATCAAAAGAATTTTCTCTTAGTAGTCCATAATATTCAAAGAAGTTAAAAAAAAAAACCCTTCAATTTTAGTCTCTTGGACCTTGAGATTTAGTTACCTAGCAATATTTTTTCATGTTCTTACTGCAATAAATAGAATTTTGTTATAGAAGGAATCTATAGGAAAGAGGAAAAGAAAAGAATATTGATTATCTACGTTAAAAACGAGACAGGAAATAATGAAGATCTTAACAGAAGCACCAAATTTCATCTCAGATCCACCTGAAATTTGACTTGTATTTTTGGGAAAGCTTGGCTGAATAAAAACAGTATTTGACGGAGTTCCTGATATCTGGCTTCCAGAACTGAACAAAAATTTTTTAAGTAAACAACCACAAAATACTGCTCTTTCTATCTTGATTATTAATGTTGAATCAATTTCAGGCAGAGGATGCCATACCTCATGATAGGTGCAACACTAGCTGATGTTCCAAGCTGACTAAAACTTGAAAATGTAGGTGGTTTATTACTCAAAGGACTGACAGTCAAAGTGTTACTACTTATGGAAAATTGATTCACTGCAGTAGGACCAGAGCTTCGTATTACATACGGACTCCGAAGTAGATTATCAAATTCAGCTACCTTTGAATTCCATAAGTTTCTCTCCCTTTCAACCTGCAATAAGAACAACGCCATATTCAACTACATACTGTATGATGTTTCATCAACAATTCATAAATAAAAATAGTAGATAGATATCCATCAATTTCAGGGTAACCTCCAAACGCAATTCTAACAATATATACTGTTAATAATATATTTTCAAATGACCTAGTATTAGATCCAGTAATCAGATTGACCGTGAGAGAGAGTTTAGAAGAAATCTATTAATGAAAATTACCAATAAAGGTAATTCCTCGATTGCATTACTGAAAATGAAAAATAAGTGATTAGGAGTTTGCAAGTGAAGACAGAATATCAATCAGACGCCTGATAATCAAGATTAGAAGACGAAATATGTAGCAATCGAAGAAAATTGAGTGGGAAGGAAGATGGCCTGGTCAGCCAATCCAAAAAGTCTTATCTAGCAGGACAGACTTCGTAAGGATTAAATTCAAATTTTGTATGGATTATTTTAAATTTACTTCAAGATAATTTTGTAATTTGAATTTTAAAATCAAGATAGAGATTTCCTTCTTCTATGGAGTTAGTTTAGGAAGGATAAAATTAAGTTCAAATTGAATTCCTGCAATAATTTTCCAATAAATAGGCCTATTTCCTGCAATAAAAGATCCATCCAAATCCCTCAAATCATTTCTCCCTTCTCCACTCTCTCTCCCCCAGCTCAATCCAGAAGAAAAAAATTGCAGATCCTCCATTGCCAATGCAGCTACTAGCCCTGCTGCTAGCTGCTAGCTGCTCTCAGTGCTGCTGGCTACCCTTAGGGTCCCTCTGCCGCTGCCTGCAAGCTTTCAGAACAAGTGTTTGGCTCTTTGACTAGCTGTTGCTGCTACCAAAACTCCGGGTGTTGGTTGAGCCCCATGATAAGGGATAAGGTATCTGGTTGCTGTTCCAGCAAAGCTGACTCATAGAGGGAACTTGCTGTCGGCAACAAGAATAAGGCAAAACCTCATAGGAGACACTATCCATAACAAGAAAAACATTACGAGATACTGTTTTCTATCCATTATAATCTCTTATTGTGAACTTAAGTCATAATGTTTACAGTTTAGCATTGGATCAAATTAGTATTAGAGCATCATTTCTTAGTGAATGGTAGGAACAAAAAGAGATATCAAGATACCTTAGAAGAATTACTTGTCTCGGACGCTCACAAAAGGTTAGAAAGAAGTGAGATGAAGAAATTAATAATCCAATGGTGAGAATGAAATCCCTCAGTCTAGTCAAACAAGTGCCTAGAAAGACAAATCAAATAGCCACTATGATAGAGTGCAGCACTTTTCTATCGCAACACAATGTTCTAGTGAACCAACCCGAATTCTCCGTTCTCTTCCACAACACAATGTTCTAGTGAACCAACCCGCATTCTCCATTCTCCTCCAAATGTACGAAAAATAAAAGTTAGCTAACATGGGTAGAGAAGAGGTGGATGAGGGTACAGTTGTCACAATGGAAACGAAGGGAAAACAAGGCTATTCAAAGTGGATGCAAAGGCGGCACCAACAATCAAGTTCCATTTCTGACCCCTTCTGGATCCTACGGTGGGGTCATCCTCCAATGTGGATACACGGGAGGAATTGTTAGCTAACGTAGATATGTGGAAGTTGTTAACTCTAAGAATACAAGTCAAGCATGAAGCGATTAGCGTCATTATTGATATAAGAAGTCAAGGGTCAAGGACCTTATTTCTATTTGTTTGGTGGAGATGTTGGGGTTGGACACATGCCCCATCAAAGCTCTTATTCTTTGGGTTGATCTCAAAAGGGACAAAAAATGAAATTGGTCGCCAATGCCAAGTAAAATTCATAATCACCAATGACTAAATGGATGGAAAGCTCAGCTTGACATCCGCCAAGCAACTTTGATGACTCACACCTTCATGATAGGTACGCAGTGCCGCATCAACGACCTTATCAAAGCCAGTTCACCAAGATGGAAAGACATTTCTATTGAAGGACAACAACATTCCTTTAATGGATGAGGTAACAACATGAAAAGCAAGGAAGATAATTAATGATAGCCAAAAGTTATTCTAGTTGCTTGTTCAACCATTCGAAGAAGAAAGGATATGCCTTGCCCCCTCTATCATATGCAAGAATGGTGTCAAACAGATGCAGAAGCTAAGTGAGGGGTTGCATCACTCTTCCAGGAGGTTCAAGGGCTATCACCAATGCGGCTCACCTAGCATGACATTCAACTTATCTCAAATGCGTCTGTTGACCTCGCTTTTTGAAACAATATCTCCTGATGTACCAAAATTCAAGAATACAAAATGTGGGAATCAAAAAGCAGGTTGCTAAGTTGCTCAATAATGAGGTGATTGAACCAATCAATTCTTATAGATAAACCATTGTCATGATTCCCAAGCAAGATATGTTGGGAATAAACAAAGAACTAAACAAACAGAAAACAAACCGTAGAACAGTAGGATTTAAAGTGAAAAAATAAAAAAAAATGATAAAAAATCATGGAGCCCCACCACACCAAGAAATCTACTATAAAAAATTGGAGAAATTGTAAAGATCTTCTACACACTCTCTTCTTCACTTTACACTCATGTCCATCGTCTTTAGACACAAATACAAGAGAATTCAACCCTCCAATTGGTTACAACTCTTTAAAAGAGGACAGAAAGTTGACTCAATCAACTCACAGCGCCTCAGCACTGACTCCTATCTCAATACGGGTTCGCAGTGCTACGACGCTTCGTTTACAGCTCATTGGCACTGAGCTCTTTTCCCTGGAGGGGATCCACAACACCTTGGCGTTGGATTTACAGTGGAGCGGCGCTGGATTTACAACTCGATTGACGGAATTGAGGTCTGAGTCAACAATACAACTCGATTGATTGACACAATCAAATTCCACAAAGAACTAACAAGATAGGACATGGAAGCTATGTGTCGACTGCTATGATCTAAACAAAATAAAGTTGAAAAAGTTATTCTTTGTTGCATATCGATGACCTACTACATCAACTGAAGCATGCCACTATCTTCTCCAAGCTAGACCATGAATATGGCCATCACCAAGTGCAAGCAATGAGCTAATAACTTGGAAGACAATGTTAAAGATGAGGCAAGGACTATATGTATGGTTGGTCATGCCATTGGACTATGCAATGCCCCTACGACCATAATGCAACTAATAAATGACTTCAAGTGGCCATACCTCTATGAATTTATTATCGAATATTTGGACAATATCTTGATCTTTAACAAGACATCAAAGGAGCATCTAAGGACGGTATTCAAATTGTTGCAACACCATCTAACTTCATCTCAGTTAAAAAAAATACAAGTTTATAAGTAAAACCCTCTTCTACAAAGTGAAAGCAATCAAGAAGGGGGCCAAGGCCATGCACACTTACTCTGTGAGGAACTTTATGCATATTTCCCAATATGTTTGTAAAATCACTAGCCTTTTTTATTACTAGCCTCTCTACTAAATAACTTCAAAAGAACAATTATAAGTTCAAATGAAGCCACAAATATGAATGAATGTTTCTGATGTAGGACTACATGAACATGAGATGTGATCATCTTTAAAATTACACGCTTACGAGTGAGAAATAATAACTAGTAACTTCTTGCAACTTAAACAAATGATCGAAAACAATAAAGCAATGATTAGATTCAGGCAGTTGATTACAAGCTAATGATAGGAACATAAAAACAATCAAATCAAATCTAACTTAGCTTTCTGTGGGGCTTTCAAAGGAAATTCCTTGATTAACAATTAGATTAGTCACTCATAATAAGGGCAAGGCGAAAAAGCTTTCATAACTCTAATGATGCCACGATCGAGAAGGAGTTAGAAGAATAAAAGATTCGAAAGAGAGTTCACCTTTGTCAAGCTTCTGAACTTAATGTAGAACTTCGTCGAACTTCTGAACCTTGATATGATGTAGAACATAGTCAAGCTTCTAAACTTGATGTAGAACTTCGTTGAACTTCTAAACTTTGCTCCAATGTCTTTAGGATCCGGGCGATGATCGTTTGTGAGTTCGCCTTGAAGCGAACAGTCCTTGTAGTTGTCAAAGGATTAAGGTGCTCGAGGGTTTTCCATGTGGATGGTCAAGGGAGGAGGTTTTATTTCTTCTTCCAGAGGTGAAATATCAAGCATAGGAGAAGAAGTGGAGAAGGGATGGTGGGGCAAGTGGCCGCCCAAAGAAGAGGGAAGGGGAATGAAGTAATTCCGGATTTAGAGGTCAAATTAATGTAGGGGCAGCAATTAGAAGAAATCTGAATTAATTCTCTTGCCTAGATAGCATGCAATTTAAATCAAGAATCAATTCAGATGGATTGAGATTTAATGGCAGCATTAATTTGGGAGATTAATTGAAGAAATTTGAATTTGAATCTCCAAAATAAAGAGGGAAAGGAGGGCGGCACCTTGATGGTTTGTGTGATTGGGAACCCAAGTTAGAGAAGAAATAATGGTGGAGAGAAAGGGTGGGGCCCGGCGGCTAGGCCTAGGGAAAAGGAATTAATGGGAGGATTTATGGATTGCTAAATTTGGAACTTTAAAATAGGAAAGGATATTTAAATCAACTCCTATTTAAAATTCAAATAAAGAATGAATTGAGGGTTTTTCCTAAAATAACTTTCCCTATTTTAGGAAATAACTTTCAAATTCAAATTCATTTGAATCTGAATTTAAAAGACTTCCAAATTTAAAAAGAGAGTTAATTTAGGAAAGTGCTTGAATGGTAAGTTTGAAAGTTTTAATCCAAAGGGAGGGGGAAAAGAGGGCCAGTGGCTAGGGTAGGTGGTGGGGCTGGTGGTTGGGTGGGGTAAGAGGTCAGCCAAGGGTTGGGAAAGTGGTGGCCGGCGGCTAGGGGGAGGTGGTTGGCCGAGTGGTGGAAAAGGGCTGGGGGGTTTTTGGCCAAGAGAGAAAGAGGAAGATAGGGGCGGCGGATAGGAGAAAGGAGGAGAAATTGGCGGAGGAGATGGAACATGAGCCCGGACGCTTCCTGCGGTTGATGGATAATATGTTGCCCTCACCTAGGGACTTCAACTCTCACAAAAACTCTCAAACTCTCAAACACAAAGTGCAGAATTTTCTTTTCATAATAATCATCATCCCTCAAAAAGAAGAGGAGGGGGCTATAAATAGCCAAAATACAATAACAAATCAAATGACAAAAGTGCCCCTAGGGTCACATAAGACTACTCCCTCAAGTGAGGGTAAAAACGAAAAAGATGCATAAATAAATCAAATACAAATAATAACTCAAAAATAAAGTGATCCAATCATGGTTGCAGATCTTCGGCTCCTTCTTTGATAAACTTTTCATGGTTGGATGTCCTCATCAGTTTCTCTTATTGAAGAGGAAGATAAGCTAAGCATCAATTCTCGCCTTACAAATTCATAGAGATCATTTAGGTTGGAAGCTGACGTAGGTGGTTATCCATTGATGTAGTTTGGATGTGAGATGGGAGAATTATTGCATACCACTAAGATGTTCTAAGGTTTGCAGAAAAATTACCCCACTTATGACAGTTATTAGCACTGCATCAAGCATTGAGCATGCCTAATATTTAGAGAAGGAGATTATAGTGGACACAAACCACAAAAAACTCCAATACTTACAAACCTAGACAAAGTAGCAGCTAACAAAATACATGAAGTAAAATTATAACAGCACAAGGGTATCACCAACAATATGGCTAACATACTCTTTTGATTGTCACTAACCCGTTCTTCTTTTAGTACTACTGTGTAAGTGATATGCTGGGGGGGGGGGAGTTGTTTAGGAAGATTCCTAATTAAAAAAAATTATTTAGGAAAGTTCCTAATCAAGGGGAGAGTTGTTTAGAAAAGTTTCCTAATTGTATTTATGATATTTAAGAAATGTTTAATTATTTAAGAAGGTTTCTTGAAATATGAGGAAGGTTTCCTAAATCATATTTAATTGTTTAGGAATGTTTCTTAAATTATGTTTAATTATTTAGGAAGACTTCCTAAATCATATTTATGTTGATTAGAAATGTTCTATTTATTTAGAATTTTTTTTTAAATTATGTTTATGCTAATTAGGAAGGTTCTAATTGTGTTATTGTGCTCTAGGGCTATTTAAGGGGGAGTATGTCTATGGTTTAGATAGGAGATTGTTGAGTTTATTTTTTCTAGTGTTTGTTGTGAGTTCCTAGCGACGTTTAGGGTTTGTGGGAGAGCTGATCTACCTCTGCATTTCTTCTTCTCTACCTTATTGCTTTTACTTCTAAAACGCATCAAATTGGTATTAGAGTACTTTTTTGGGACCTATACAGCAAAGAAGATGGAGGCATTGGAAAGTAAAATGGAGCAAATCAAATCCAATGTGGAGAAGAGGTTTTCATCCATGGAAGGAAGGCTTTCTAACCTGGAAGACATGATGAGGAATAATCGAGATGTAATCAAAGGCTTTGCCAGCTATTCCTAGGGCTGAACCAAAGGGAAAGAAAATTCTGAAGGAGACGATGAGGAAGCTCTTGGAGATGCAATCAAAAACTTCAACAGTGGTTCCGATGACTAACCCTAACCAAGATTTGACTGGAATTCTATTGACCGAATCGAAGGGAAAGGAGATCGGACAGGAGGAGTTCGACAAGGAGAGTTTCTTTCATCAAAAGCCACCTCCTCAGGTTCCAATAGGGGGTGGATCAGGGTTTTCAGATGAGGAGACAACAAAGAGGGAATTTTTTGGTGCAGGTGGTAGGGTGGCCAACCACTATGGGAGGCATTTCGGGCAAGGGGAGTGGGCCATCAAAGAAGGAGGGGTCAAGAGTCACCTCCTAGAGCTCCGATAAGGGGCGAAATAGGATTTTCAAATGGAGGGACAGCAAGAAGGAGGATTCGTGGTGAAGGTGGTGGGGTGGCTGACCACTATGGGAGATCTTTTGGGCAAGGGGAGTGAATGACCGGAGAAGGAGAGGGGTGGGCCGAACCATGGGGATTGGGCCATGTGAGGCGAAGGGAAGAAATGTGGAATTCTCATGCTCGACACACGAGGAAAACATGGAGGGATCACGACAACTGTTACACTGGATGAGAAAAAAGCTATTGGGGCAGTGGTAATCTTATGGTGGCAATCCGACGATCACTGCATCCTAGTCTTGTTGTGAAACAAGCTGAATATCTTGCATCAAGAGCTATGCCTATTCATCCAGGTTATGAAGAATTTAGTTCTTATGGTGGAAGAATAGATGTAGACCCACATGTTTTACCCATTCCTGGACAGTTCATGACTTTTATGCAATCCAGAGATACAAGAGAGCTCTTTTACAACTTCCATCGAGATAATGTCCCAACCGAGTCTGTTTTTGTTCCCCTTAACAAAAAACAGCCAATTTGTTCTCAACATCATGTGTTTACTGTTCAGAAGGTACTTATCAAGTAGGAGGATTTGCCGGAGCACAAAGCCACATGGGAACCTTACGAGTTGATCAGGAGATAGTTCCCATCCTTCTATCTTGAGGATAAGGTGCATTTTTTGGGAGAGAGTGTTGAGACGCAGGGGGCCCACAACCAGGAAAGGGGGAGCTATTTAGGAAGGTTTTTAACCAAGAGGGAGTTGTTTAGGAAAGTTCCTAATTAAGGAAAATTATGTATGAAGGTTCCTAATCGGGGGGGTGTTGTTTAGAAAAATTTCTTAATTCTGTTTATGCTATTTATGAAGTGTTTAATTATTTAGGAAGATTTTCTAAAATATGTTTAATTGTTTATGAAGGCTTCCTAAATCATATTTAATTGTTTAGAAAGATTTCCTAAATTATGTTTAATTATTTAGGAAGGTTTCCTAAATTATGTTTATGTTGATTAGGAAGGTTCTATTTATTTAGAAAGGTCTCCTAAATTATGTTTATGCTGATTAGGAAGGTTCTAATTGTGTTATTACGTTCTAAGGCTATTTAAGGGGAGTTTGTCTATGGTTTAGAAAAGAGATTGTTGAGTTTATTTTTTCTAGTATTTGTTGCGAGTTTCTAGTGGCATTTAGGGTTTGTGGGAGAGTTGATCTACCTCTCAAATAGTAGACCACTTGTATCTTTCATTATTAGTTGAAGGAGTAATAAAAAATCAGCCCCTAATTTGTGTTCCTGTATTTCTTCTTCTATACCTTGCTGTTTTTACTTCCAAAACGCATTAGTAAGCTGGGCCGAGTATTTAAAAAAATTTATAAGGAGCAATACAAAAAGGATCCTTTCTTCAAAGGGTCCTAGAGGGCTTGATAAAGACAAACTCACAAAGGAGGATGGTTATGCACACCTAATACGATTGATTGAGTGCTGTGGATGCAGGAGGCACATTCGATCAGAGTGGTTGGACACTTCGAAATGAACAAGGCTTCATAGAACTTGCAATTGTCTATTGGTCAAGATGTAAAAAGTGTGGGCAAGTTCCTGAAAGGGCAGAACTTGTGCAAGTCGTCCAATCTGATGCTAAGGTTGTACACCTTACAATCAATGCCAAGCTGCCCATAAGAAAGCCTTTTTATCAATCTTTCATGACAATTACCAAAGTTAAAAAAAGGACATGACTACCTCCTCATGGGTGTGGAACATTTCTCCAAGATGATCATCCTAATCCACTATAATAAAACCATCACCGACAAAGAGGTTTCTAGATTATTCTTCCCCAATGTATGAGCACACTTTCGACTTCTCAACTCCATTTATTTTAAAAAGAAAGTTGGTTCCTCATTCGATTCTAGGAGATCCTTCATGAACTACAACAGATACAAAACTAATGAGGAGCATAGCCTTCCATCTACAAACAAAGGGCTATCCTTTGGATAATGTTGCACCTTCTAAGAGGCCATAACAAAAAGCATCCCAAGAATTTGGATGATAGCATGTTTTGTATATAGTTCTCCTATAACTAAGTTATACACTCCTTGATGATGAAGACTCCCATTGAAGTATGTTTGGCATTTGCCACAAAGCTAATTTAAACTCCACATCTCCATCACCCCCACAATAATGATGGGGTTGAAGTTGAATAAGTGCACAAAATTTTCTTGGAAGTATTCACAAGACTCACATGATGATGGAGAAGCAATAGCAAACCCACATAATTATAAATAATGACATAATGATCATTAGATCAAGGCCAACTTCCAATTAAGTGATCTTTCATAGCACCATTTTAGTAAGAATGTCTCAAGGGAGAAGGCAAAAAAGTTAAAGTTGAATCCAATCTAGCATGGCCATTCAAGATTTTAAGAAGATTGGAGGCCATGGTTGCCAACTAGAGTTGCCACCATGCATTGAGATGTATTTGGTCGCCAATGAGAAGAACCTGAAATACCATTTGAGCCTTCATATTGGATGGTGAGCCTAGAGATGCCCCGACTATAATGGAAGATCTACTGATGAAGAGAGATACCATTGGAGTTGGACATTCTACAGGAAAAGAAAACACCATTGCAGGCATAAGCTAAAGAAAACATCGCACGGACAAGCATAATCAGTTTCTGGTGTTGTGAAGTGGTATAGCAATGTAGCTCTGAAGTCGATCTTCCCTCATATGGCACTAAAATTTCACACAAGTGAAATCATCAAAAAAAAAAAAAAAAACAACTGGTGAAAAGGGGATTAGATCTTGAGGATGATTCAACAGATTTCCCACGAATGTGTTTTGGGCATCAAATAGCTAAGAGATCAAAGAAATAGAAAATATTGAAATTTTGACAGTCAGATCTATTGATGAATATTACAAATAATGATTATTCCCACATCGCATCATCAAGAATAAACAAGTCACCCAGAGTTCACAGCTGAAGACATTGTTGAACAGACACCTGATAAATAAGATTGGGAGGCAGAAATTATCAATCACTGGATGAAGATTAAGTGGGCAGCAAGGATGGCATGGTTGACCAATCCATGGAGTCTTATACGACCAGGCCACCTTGATAAGGATTAAGTTTGAATGATTAGATACTGTAATTTGCTTATAAATAAGAATATATCCTGAATTAGAAGATCAATCCAATCCTCTCAAATCTTCTCTCCCTATCTGCCAACTGAAAATCCAATTTAGCATCACAAACCCTAAGTCCTCCCTTGCCACTGCCACCCCTAGCTTGCCAGCTACTACTAGTGCCGCCGATTACCATTACTGCCCACTTTCACTGCCTGCAAGCTTTCAGAACAGCCATCTTTGCACTCTGCTTTCCTACTGCTGCCACCAGGAGATCTTCGGGTGCAAGTCCAGCCCTGTGACAAGGTAAAAAGTTTCTGGTGGTTGTTCTGGCAAAACTATAATATTAAAGCAATCTGTGGTATAAGGAAACTTGTTGTCCGATAACAAGAAAAAAATTACTTCGAGTTATCTGTATTTTAATTAATAGACCATTAGGATTCTATTAGAGAAATTATGGTACAATTTAATTTGTGCAAATAAACCATTAATTATAGCACAATGAAATGAGATACACTCAGCTGGTAGAGGAAAGGAGTTAGTGGGGAGAAATAATAACAGCAATAAATCACCATTCAGCTTACAATTGACTGCAGTGGTAACCCTCTTTTTGCATCCTCATATGCATTTGCACGCAATTCTTCATAACTAATATCACCAACAATATCACATGGAAGACTGAAACAAAGCACAATCAGAAGCAAATTAAACATCATCATATGACAATTTCCAAACAATAAGTGAATGGAGTAAAATTCATACTGTACCAGATTATTTTTAAAGAAAGAAATTTCTAAGAGCACAATTTGTCTGAAGTTGCTGCATAAAAAAGTATAAAACTCACACATCACATGATATTAAAGCTCTTCAATATTATCTTCCTTACTATTTCCAGTGGCCATAACAAGTAAGCTTCCAAAGAGGTGCCTCATTTTTGAGATCCTCTATTATTTGACGTTTACATGACTCGGGATCTGTACACCTATTTGATCAAAAACATAAATTGTTTGAAAAATCTTACTAGCAAGAAAAACATAAAATGTAATGCAGGCAAAGGGCGGAAGGGGTGTTATCCTTGAGCTATAAAGGAAAACTTACTCATGAACGGCTGCTTGTTTTTGAGTATCTGTTTCTTGGGAGGACGTAGAGTTTGTTGTAGCTGTTGGCCGGATCCACTTATTTTCAAACAGCTGACCCAAATAGCACAATGCAAAAAGCATGAATAACATGCTCGATATTAGTATAAATGAAATCACACATCTAAAGAGCAGACTTGTCGATAAATAATATTCTGATCATAAAATTTACA
This sequence comes from Dendrobium chrysotoxum, assembly GCA_019925795.1. Classification (NCBI taxonomy): domain Eukaryota; kingdom Viridiplantae; phylum Streptophyta; class Magnoliopsida; order Asparagales; family Orchidaceae; genus Dendrobium; species Dendrobium chrysotoxum. The sequence continues at coordinate 642,092 of JAGFBR010000802.1, forward strand.
TTAAAGAATGGAAACATCTTGTATTGTACGTTGAGAAATTCACTACATAGCAGCAAGAAGACCAACCTTAGAAGGATTTTGATTTCTTGCAACAAAATTGTTCACGCCACTCAACTGGGTAGTATCCTGAACCCCAAATCCAAATGTATTGGGCTTTGGTTGCTGACTGGCTTGTGAAAACTGTGACGAGCTTTGGGAGCCAAATCCAAAAGGATTGGACCTTGTTTGTGGCTGGGTAAGATGGAGAAACTTACAACGGTCTCCATACTGACAACTAGACAGAAGTGATGCAAGTGCATGAGTTTTCAAAGTTCAAAAAAAGGTTATGATTGTGTTCTAATATATATTACAAAGGATTAAGGACAATATTATAAAAGTTCCAATGAAGGGTGAAAGATAAATATTCACGTGCAAGCAAATGCAATCTCAAAACAAAATAAAATCACTTAAAGCACAAAATTAAATACATTTTAACGGAGAAGGAAGTACACGTTTAGCAAACTACAATAACATGAACTGAGACCCATGTTTGTGTGTTTATACCATGCTTGAGTATTATTGAATTTTCTAGTTACAAGAAAAAGGCTATTTTGCACAAATAAAAGCACAATCCGGGAGAAGAAAGAAACCATATAACATGGCTCTTGTTAAACAGAACAGTTATCACTTATTTTACCATTTATTAGCCTCTGTCAAGCAATATGGATGAAGAGCATCAGCCTAGCAGCTGATAGCATACTTGTCACATCATCTCAAGTCAGACTATAATGAGGTGATTAACTGCTGAAGACTTCTCTGATTAAATTCAAAGAGCCTAGGCTAATATTGCAGCTTGGGGCAATTGGCATTTATCATTGGTAGGCAAGGTGACTTTGATTAATTCCTTAGTTTTGAATCTGCCTATGTATCTTATTTCACATACTTTAGTGCCCTCATTTATTAAATCATACTTGGATCTTGGACATGCCCCTAAGCAAATAGCCCTCATTTATTAATGTTCAAAGGCTTGATACAATGCAGGTCTCAGAACTTCTTATAAAGCAAGACACTGGGATAGACAAAAGCTTGCAATGCACTTTGGCGAACTGATGCTCCAACACATTCTGGAAATCCCTATCAATCAGCAGTATAAACATGATCAACTGCAGCTTCTCCGTGCCCCAATCCGTAGAATACTCTCAGCTCTTCCTTATGATGTTCAATTCCCCACTGTTGCTGAACCATTTCCTTGGCTCTGCAAACTGCAGCTGCATCCTAGAGAGAAATTCTTTTGGTGGAGGCTTTTAAAGGATGCTATTCCCACCAACAAATGGCTGCTTAGAAGAGGACTTACTTCATCAATGTATTGGCGATTGGGTTACCAACTACAGAAAAATACATACCATATAACAACTTTGGTTGATCGAAATATTCAAAGTTCAGGCCAGATGGGCCCTTACAATACCAACATTTTCCAACTTTCATGATCTCCTTGCAGCATTCAGCCAGCTTAAGCAATCTGACATTGCATGAGCTAGAAATTATTGTGCGGCCATTCACCAAAACTATAGTAATCATTGTTGCGGGCTAGAATATACGTGGCGATAGAGTTGTAGTCTTGCGTCTTAGCGTTGCACGGATATCCAGCTCACACACAGACAACACAAGATCTTTTACGTGGAAAACCCTGGAAAGGGAAAAAAACCACAGGGCCTGGCCCAGTTGAAAATGATTCCAATAAAACTTGAGTAGGTTACAATGAGCTGACTCGCCTTCGAGGGCGATCAGATTACAAATGTCAACCGTGTGGTTGAAATCTAGTGACAAACGGGGATGAAAATCCAACGTCCCTTGGTGGACTGGCAGAAGTCCGACGTTACTTGAAAATTCGGGCGTAAGATTGTGGTTCGGCAGAAGTTCGGGCCTAAGGTGGTGGTCTGGCAGAAGTCTGGGCATCAAGTGGTGATCCAGCAGAAGTCCGAGCCTCCGTGGTGGTCCGGCAGAAGTTCGGGCATCAGGTGGTGGTCCAGCAGAAGTCCGGCATCAGGTGGTGGTCCAGCAGAAGTCCAGGCGTCAGGTGGTGGTCCGGCAGAAGTCCAGGCGTCAGGTGGTGGTCCGGCAGAAGTCCAGGCCTCAGGTGGCGGTCCGGCAGAAGTCCGGGCCTCAGGTGGCGGTCCGGCAGAAGTCCGGGCCTCTGGTGGTGGTCCGATAGAACTTCGACGGTGGTCGAGGAGGAGCAAAGAAGCAAGAGCGATCTCTGATCTCTCTCTTTTTTCCTTAGGTTTCGGGGGTCCCGTTTCAAGAGGAAATGGGGCTCTATTTATAGATTTTTTGGAGTGGCATGGCCTGTAAATAGGTGGAAGATCAAAGGCAAATAGGGAGTGGTTTGGATGGACGGCCGATGTTAAATCCCTTTATCGTGGACCGTTTGCTAGACATTT